>JASDFA010000029.1:6257500-7457500 GCA_035772735.1 Datura wrightii | reverse complement strand
AAACAATATCTTAATCGTGCATTCAGATTCAGACGTCTTAATCTTAATGAAAACAAATGAGGCCTAATTCTCATATCCTAAATTAACAGTAACTTTTTTTTTTTTGGTTTTTCACGAATCTTCTCAAATGATACAAGTATCAATAACAATACAAATATCAAATGATTCAAATATTAATAACGATGCGGGTACCATATCAACAATGACGATACATATTTATATAAGTAGTTGTATTACTGAGACATATATTCTAGCGCCCAATATGAAATAGAAAGAATGGCAAGTATGGTAGTTAGGATATTGAGCTACAGGGGATTTAGTGTGCAACTTTTGGAAAGCCATTAATTCTTCCCGTCGATGTGAGCTCTTGGGGAAGATCAGCCTGTTATCCCTTCTTA
Source organism: Datura wrightii (assembly GCA_035772735.1). Lineage (NCBI taxonomy): Eukaryota > Viridiplantae > Streptophyta > Magnoliopsida > Solanales > Solanaceae > Datura > Datura wrightii. The sequence continues at coordinate 7,457,102 of JASDFA010000029.1, read as the reverse complement.
TTACTTCAAAGAAGCCCGGTTACTCCTATTAAAAAAAAATAAAAGATTCTTCTTCTTCTTATAATATTGTACCGAGGGCGTCTTTAGAGTATACCGAATCATATTTACAACAGTATCATAAATAATAGTATATTTGGAAAAAATTAGTTATATCCTTGATATAATGTCAAATTTATTTATGTATCTTGAACTATGATATACGTGTCAGATTTATTCTTGCAATATTATTATTATTATTATGATGATGATGATGATGATACATGTATTCATACAAACATTCTCAATATTTCATTGTCTTGAATGGTGAATTAAAATCGTAATGTCTGACATTATGATTAGACGATACTATAATTGCAAAAACTCTAAAACGTATACTCAGCTTTTTTCAAAATTTTACTCAGCTGAATCAATCAAACAATTTCGTTTATCCATGTGTCCATATTAATTAGCGCTTGATTTTCCCTTTGAAGAATGAAGAAAAAGAAAGTATTCAATTGGGTCATCTATTTTTAAATTAACATACTGCGAGAAATTAACGGATTTGCATGATTCACTCATTTGTTTATGTGTTTCCTTTTTATTTTAAAAGATTCTGTCCGAATTTTTTCCTTTTTCAAAATTGTTATATCACTTTTTTTCTTACTACAGTAGTAATTAATTTTTATAATTATTGAAAGTATTGCTCTATTACATAAATAAGGAATAAAATAATATTATTTTTGAAAATTTCTCTTTTATTAATAGTACTACCATTTTCGTTACATGTCATGGCTTGAAACCCCAAGATACGTTAAGATTGAATGAAAACTAATTAGAATATGTCACCCAAAATCTACTATTAAAAATTTGGTGACATGACACATCAGCTTTGTTCCCATATAAACTTCTTGATTAATTAGGTGACTGTCAATTTTGAGAAGTTGCAATGTCTACCAAATATTCCTTCTACAATTCCCCATGTATATATATTGGGTTGGGTAGTTTATGCATTAGTAGTTGATGGGAAACAAATAAACAAATTCTAGATCATATGTCAATTATTATGAAAGCATCAAAGTACATTTTAAGGCTGTCAAATGATATAAAATAAAGACTAAACTAATAGTAATACATTATTATTGGATTTGTTGCGCACAACATTATATTATACTTAGTTTTAATATACATACATTATTAAGGTCAATGGACTAAGAATTTTATATTAAAAAAATAAATTATATAAAATAGCGATGAACACTAAAATAGATATAACATTCATTTAAATAACAAAAATATTATCACATTAACTTAGTCATCGAATTGTGTGTAATAAGTATTTCGATTTTCCTTCTCTTTATTTTTAAAATGAAAATTTTTAGTTATAATTTTCATTAATAATATTACCTTTGTCTTAGTAATGGAATACCTCAGTAGGGGTTTGAATAGGATGAATGAATTTCCTGGTTTCATCACACACCTCATATTTGCTTATGATTTGATGATCTTTTGCAAAGGAAATATAAGGTCAATTGAAAGGGTGATGGAAGTAGTGCACCACTTCAGTTTGGTCACCGAATTAATAGCAAATATGGAGAAGTCAAGTGTTTTTCTAGCTGGTGTGGATGACACAACTCAAAATATAATTATTGCTCTCACTGGTTTTTGAATTGGCATTCTTCCTATGAGATACCTTGGATAGCCTTTGACATCTCAAAAATGGGGGAAGATGGAATGCCACCAACTAATAGAGAAGATCACAATAAGAATAAGCATTGCTTATTCTAAACATCTGTCCTATGCAGAAAGGTTATAAATTATTATGTCAGTATTGTTTTCTTTTTATGATTTCTTGAGTGCTTTGTTCATTTTATAACCTCAAAAGTATCCTCAAGGAAGTGGACAAAAGGTGTAGGGAATACCTGTGGGGCAAGAGTGATGAGCAAAGGAAGATAGTATTGGTGTCTTGGAAGAAGGTTTGCACTCCAAAGAAATATGGTGGTTTAAACATTAAAGGATGTAGGAAATGGAATAAAGCAGCTGTGGGAAAATTGCTATAGCAACTGGCAAACAAGCAAGATAGTTTATGGGCTAAATGGGTTCAACGGATATATATATATATAAAGCAGAGAGACTGCAGTTGGTACTGGAAGAAGTTAAATGCACTCAAGATGGGCATGATACAAGGGTATCAGAACAACAGATACATTCTCACTGCTAATGGTGCATATTCTGTGACAAGAAGCTATAATGCTACACTAGGGTCACCGGAAAGATTGAAGGAAGTAGAACTAATCTGGACTAAAGTAATGCAGCCTAAACAGAGATTTTTCATTTGGCTGGAAAGTAAGGACAGGTTGTACAGGTTACACATTCCAGTAGAGGATATGGAGTGTGGTTTATATACTGAAGGATGTGAGGAGACTCCCAAATATCTGTTTGTTTGTTGAGTGTTCTTGGATTTCAGCAATGATAATTGCCTTAACTAGATAGACAGGGATTCACAGGGGACATCTGAGAGTCCAGCAAACTATCAGATAGGTGCAGAGGAAGAAATGGAGAAAAATGAAGAAAGAGATCCAATTTTTGTCTGGGGTGCCATGCTGTACCATACTTGGCAAGTTAGGAACATGAAAGCCTTCAACCAAAATAATGTACATATTGAAGTTGTTTTTACAAAGATACAGAGAGAGATAAAACATAAACTAGAACTTTAGAGTACCACAACGAAAGCACAAAGGTGCTCGGCTTTGATCCAGCAAATATGTAATTAGCTGAGTATTTTGATGTTGTGTTCTTTGTTTTGCCTGAGGTCTAGAAAACTACAACACCCTCCCTAGGAGTTGGTTCTACCTCTAAATGCTCTTACTTTATATTTCTTTGCTATGTTTCTTCAATTGTTACCAAGAAAAAACAATATTACCTACATGAGAAGTTTATTTTATTTTAAAACATTCAACAGATAAACTTCTATGTTTATATTTAAACTTTTATTTATTTTATGGAAATTTTTTGTTGAGGGTAGTGATTCCTGCATTAACCATCCTTTATTTGGACCATATTTTCACATGAATGGTTTGAATCATATATTTGATAATCAATTCATGCAAAAATGTTGGAGGAAGTTTTTCCCAATACACTTGCCACACATTGATATGCCAATATTACCTTGTATTCTTGTTCAAGTATTATTAAAATTAGGTATCTGTATGATAGACATTATTTTTTAAACTCAACACTATAAAGAAATGTGTGGCTACGGAAATAATTTTTTTTTTTCCAAAAAAATCTAATCTTTAAAATCTTATATCCCCGAAATTCTAGGGTAACAAAATGCCGAAGCCTCATATTGAGTGATTCAATAAATAACTAAATATATATAAATTATATAATATTATTAAATTATATTTTTTAAAATAAAAATTATATTAAAAAAAATTTAAGTCCTGTGAAAAAATGGAGAACTCGTCAACTTTTTTTCCCCCTCATGAGATTAAAATTTCAAAGTATAGAAATTAAAACAATTTTTTTAATTGCTTAATTATGTAAAAAGAAAAAAATTAAATGACTATTTTATATGAGATGGAGTCTTATGTTAACAGAATAAAAATAATCACGTTTAGTTAACAAACTTGATGCTAAATTTATTCAACCAACTTTGATAGAGAGAAGAGAAGATAAAGACATCGTGACGACCACTTCTTCCATTTGTTTCATTTTTCTAATTCATTCTTAATGAACATATATATAACTCTACCACTACTACTACTCTTCATTTCTTTCATTTTCAACAAACAATTCATTCCATGGATTCAAACAAGAAATTGATTTCTCTCATGGATTCTTTTGAAAATTTGTTGAGAGAAGTATTTCAATTTTTTACAACTATTCTTCTTAGCCTTCTTTTGCCTCTCTCTTTTCTTATACTTTCTAGGCTTTCAATTGCTCATTATCTCATTGAACTTTTTGGCTATCTCACAAAAGAAACACGTAATTCTGAAGATCTCCTAATCAAACTCTTCTTTCGAGCCAACCCCATTTTTCTTCATCTACTTGTTTCTCTTGTCAGCGTTGCTGCACTTACTCATAGCTTAACCGGTGGTACCTTGAGCTTTATGAAATGTACTCTACCACGACTTTGCACTGCGTGGATTTTCCTTTGCTTATTGCAAATTTCCGTTGGCCTAGGAATCGAAGGTACGTGTTGGAGATATAATTTTCGATATTCTTAGAATATATGACTAAATGGATTTTGGTGTTGTTTTAGGATTGAGCCTTATAAATTTGGTTTAAAATAAGTTTTATTTTAGAAAATTAAAGAAGGCTCTTTTGGAAACATCTAATAAAATACTCCTTTCCTCTTTTTTTTTTTTTTACTTGCTGCAATAAGGTTTACATATATTTAAGAAAAAGGTTAGTAATTTGACTAATATAACTCTATACGTACTCTTTGAAAATTTACAATAATCATTATTTTCACATTCTAAAATGACTTAAGTATCAAGAGTAGAATTGAAAAAAAATTACAAATTATTTCTTGAAAACTAACAATTATTTTAAAACAACTATTTTTAGTATATAAGGAACGGAGAGAGTAGAAAATAATTGCTTAGGAATTGCAATAAATGATCTAAAAAGTCAAAGGAGAGATAATGGGTAATTTAGTCAAAAAATCCTTAGCTAAAATTCATAATGTGTGTTGGAACAGGTAGCATAGCTGCTGGAGTAGATGACCTTGATTTGGGTCAGAAAAGGGGATTCTTGACAAGAGCTATATTCTTTTTGGGCCTAAACGAGACAATGTTCTTTTGGTCCAAGATTGTTGTGAAGACAGTGGTGGATGACACAGTTTTTGGCATTGAAAGGGAAAAAAGATGGGCTGAAAAGGCAGCATTGGCGATGAGTTTTGGTGGGCTTTGGTGGTGGAGATTGAGGGATGAAGTTGAGTCCTTAGTGGTTGTGGTGGAGAGAAAAAGAGACCTATTGATGAGTATTGGAATGGCTGATTTTGTTGGTTGGTGGTTGTATTATTTAACTGTTACAATTGGTATGATCAAAATTGTTAAAGGCCTCATTTGGGTAGTTTACATATTAATGTTTGGTGGTAGAAGAGTTGTTGACATTGACAATAATGCTGGCCAGACTGTGAGAAATGATGACAAGGTCTGATGAATTTAGACATATTTCTTTTCTTTTTCTCTTGTATAATCTTTGTTTATAAGTAGAGTTGATTATTTTTTGATCGATTGTAATGAATCCTCTAGTTGGTCAACGACGTTCAATTGCTGATTGAGAGGGAAACTCTTTTTCTCTTTTCTATGTAATCTTTTTCCGAGCAAGTAAACTTAGATTAACTTTTTTTTTTTTTTTTGTCCTCTAGGAAATGTATTACATTAACAACAACAACATACCTAATATAATCTTGTTAGATGAGATTTGAGGAGGATAGAATATACACAGATCCTTACATCAACCTCGTGGAAGTAGAGAGGTTATTTTCGAAGGACTCTCGGCTCAAATAACTCGTAACAAAGCAATATCAAAAATAACATACAAATACAAAATAGACATAACAAATAATAACGAAATTATCATATAACATTCAGAAAAAGGAATAGTACCACATAAAAGTTAATGCTATTACTGAAGGGCAAGAACCTACACGATTAGTACTAATGCTATTAGCATGCATGAAGGCCACACTCGACTACCTAGCTACTAATATTCTATCCAACTCTAGTGTATACCACCAAAATACCTCTAGCCTCCAAGCATCTTCAAGAATCTTTCTCTGAACTTTGTCATACGCCTATCCCAGGTCAATGAATACCATATGCAAGTTTTTTCTCTTCTCTATACTGCTCCTGCAATCTCACAAGATGAATGGAGAATAATTTTGACTTTTGGTAAAATTATCCTGTTCAAACAAGTCAAACATGGAAATATTTAGTCACACCGAATGTTCATACCAAACCTCATTCAAAAATCTTTTTTTATTTTTTAAAATTTCGTGCCTAGTCAAATATGAAAACGAGGGAGTTGCTAAATGATGCGTTGATGTGAGAAAAACACACTATATTACCAGTGATTCAGCGAGAAAAATTTATATAAAAAGACATATGTCATATGTTTATTGGTTCGATGTAAATATTTCAGGAGGGGTTACAGCAAGACAAATATGACATATGAGTCCATTCGAAGCGAAGAAATCAAAGTGCTGCTAAAGTCTGCGATAACGATGTAAATGAGACTAATTGTTGTTTTGCGATCAATATTTTCCTTTCCATCCAAACATGTCACTAATTACACTCTTATCCGTTTCTGAGTGTCTTATGCATGTTGTCCACATGCATATGTTTCTTGAAAGATAAAAACAATGGTAGTCTATTTGGGATATGTATTGTTTCATCTGGACTCTCATGTTTGTTGCCATGGAAACATCACACTGAACCAATATTTTAAAATATGGTTTCTCTATGACCAGGTTATCTTACTGGCTCCTTGGTGTTTACATCAAATCATATTAACTTATCACAGTTGAAAGATTTAATGAAGTGAAAATGTATACTAACTAAACATATATAGTTAAGCGATAGAAGTCTATATGCAAACATATGTCATTCAGTGTAAACACTATGTACTCATAAGTTTTTACCCTCAAAAAGTTTGTTTTCATTATTGTCAAGCGCATACTCGTTCAATCTAAATAACTTTTTTGCTATATCTATAAACCCCTAATCAAATGCATGTTACCATAACCATCAAAATAACTATTCTCAATATATATATCCAAGAAGTTATAAAGTCCTGAAGCTATAAAGTCATTCGCGGCTACTTCCTTAAGGGTACCACTAATTTGTCCTGGAGTTGGACCATGGCTAAATTCTCGATCTCCAATGATAATTTAAGTGATTTCCAGGGTGATCACTTTCATCTTGAAGGATTTGAGAGAAGTCAATTAGTTGTCAATGGTGTTGAAGATCCTTGGCTTGAACATGAAGATTGTGCAGATATAGATTCTCTTTACTCCATGTGCGGCCTTAACAATGAACAGAATACATTTAATGAACAAGTTAGAACCAACTTATCGGAAGATCAGCAACAAAATTTATCAGATTGGACGCAAAATGATTTGCCCACCAACACAGTCATGCTCTTGCAACAGGTCCAATACGAATCCACTATCGAACCACCAAAGAATGATGACTTCCAGCCTCAAGTACCAGAACCTGGCAACTCTAGCAATGAAAAACCAAAGCCATGTTCTTTAGCATCTTTGGAGCTACTGAATAATTATGGCAGACTGAGCAAGAAATCGAGCGAGGAAAACTTGAGCACTAATGCACTAAGCTGTGGCGCTTGCTTAGGTAACAGCCACAAGTTGTCAATAGAAGAAATCTTGAGGGTTGCTGGAGAAAGGTACTGTCTAATCATGTGACCACATCATCTAAAAAGTTTTTAAGTTGTTAGATCTTAGCATAGAGCGACTTCATGTTGAAATATGCAACCATCTCATCTAAACGTTTAAGATGTTAGAGAGAGCGCATTTTTAATTACTTGATCATATTATGTCTCAGCAGGTACATACAGTACAGCACCCAAAGGCTAGATGGTATTTCTATGTTTATCCATCCTTATGGTTCGGCACTCGCAGGACTTTGTATGGAGGAAACAAGGGATGTGGAACTTGTCCACCACCTTCTAGCTGCAGCAGAAGAAGTGAGTAACCAGCAATTCCATCTAGCTAGCAAATTGATTTCTCGTTGTATGTGGGTGGCATCTGATTCAGGTAATCCAGTCCAGAGACTTTCTTTCTACTTTGCTAAAGCTTTAGAAGAAAGGATTGATCGATCAACTGGAAGATACACATGTACGGATGAAGATCGGCACCTCAAGTATATAAAAACTATGTCATTAGGTACCAACTCTGCATTCTTGACGTGTCACCAACTAATTCCCTTCAATCAAGTGATGCAATTTGCAGGAGTTCAAGCAATTGTTGAAAATGTCAGAAGCGCAAAAAAGATCCATTTGATTGATTTTAATATCAGAAGTGGAATTCAGTGGACAGTCTTGATGCAGGCTCTTGTAGAAAAAGGTGACAGTCCAATTGAGCTTCTCAAGATAACTGCAGTTGGAAGCACAGAAAAAGAGAACTTTGAAGTAACAGGCAACACATTACAAAGTTTTGCCAAGTCCTTAGGTCTTCCATTTTCATTTGATATAGTTTTTGTCTCAGACATGAAAGATTTCAAGAAAGAGTCACTCAGTATTAAAACAGATGAGACTGTGGCTGTTTATTGTAACTTTATACTAAGGACAATGATACCAAGACCGGATTGTTTGGATAATTTGATGAAAGTAGTCAGAAATATTGGACCAACAATTATTGTTGTTGGCGAAGTCGAAGCAAACCATAATTCACCATCATTCTTAAACCGCTTTATTGAGACACTTTTCTTTTACAGTGCGTTTTTTGATTGCTTTGAAGACTGCATGGATCGAGGCAGTCCATGTCGAACAACAATTGAAGGGCTGTATTTTGGTGAAGGTATTCGGAACATTGTGGCGGCTGAAGGTGAGGAAAGGTTCACCAGGAATGTGAAGCTTGAAGTATGGAGAGCATTCTTTGCAAGGTTCGGTATGGTGGAAGAAGAGCTTAGTGAGTCAGCATGGTATCAGGCTAATCTGATTCTCAAGCAATTTGCCCAAGGCAGTTCTTGTGATCTTCATAAGGATGGGAAAGGTCTCATTATTGGGTGGAAGGGAACACCAATCCATTCTCTATCTATTTGGAAGTTCATGTAAGAAGACAATTTGCCTTGTTGAGGAAACAAATAGGATGCTTACTTGCACAGTTCACTTGTATACCATCAACCTTCTGTAGCAGGTGGGATCATAAGGCATCTCCAAGCTACCTAAGTCTAGATTTTTACTCTTAAACTCATATTTGTGGGATAGAAGGCTTGTGGTACCTGCTGTCCAACCTTCCTCCTTTGTTTTGAGCACCGTGTGAACAAACAAAAGGGCAGAAGAAATGGAGGTCCTCATAGAGTCGCATACTTTAAGCAGTACGAGACTGGGGAATCGGTTGGTTGATTACTACTCCTATCCCTTTAGATCGAGGATGTTAACCACAGAATTACAATACTACTCGACACCTGTGATTAGGCCTGAAAAAGCGAAGAGAAAATTTGAAGTCCTGTGGTGCCAAAAGGTATAGCCTTATTGCAAATGTCATGCTTCTGGTTTATCCATTTACCAATGAACCCAAATATCAGAATGAATTGAATTACTGAACTTCCTAGTGAACAGAATATAAAAGGTAACCATGACTTGCACAAGCACAGACAAATCCAATGAATAAGCCATTTATCCTCACAGTTCTTTATTTAAAGAGAAAATCTTGAGGGTCGCCTTGTTAATTGTGTGCACAGGTTCTTGAATTTTTATTTTTTTGGCGAGATGACCATTTGCTCATCTGCAATTCATGTATAGGTAGTCTTATATTTTCTTCAACTTTATCCAATTGTTATTTACATAACCTGTCACCATCTCGATTTAGAAAATGACTACCTAGCAAAAGTACAGTGTGTCCAAAAGTAAGTAGGCTGAATTTCTTAAGAAGGGTCATAAATCACAACATAAACCACATTGTCCTTAGTGACATGTCTTGTTTTATCTCTTGTCCTTCTATTCTTATCATAACTCTAGAAAGCCAGCAATATTACTTCATCATCTTAAACACAAGGATTAGCAAGATATATAATTGCATTTTTCTAGATGATAATAACTCTGTGCATCACCGATATTGCCAATTCTTTTAGAGGTTTACGTCACTATTCGTCAAAATATTAAATTAAACTGTTTATGCTCTTTGTCTATGAAGGGTTGATCTATCAAAAATTTCAAGTCTTCCAGTCACCAGTCAGTTGCAAAGCTTTAATTTGTAATTATTAACTTGGGATGTGATGAAACTTCAATAATATTACCTACTGCTAACCTTAGCGGATCAGGAGGCGCTTGCAAATTACTCTCAGTTCTGATATGGCCAATCCCTTGTTCCATCTTGCATCACTCACTTCCAACCAAATCCCAGAGAATGATGGTTCTCTCAGAGGTCGTAGAGGAGATATTGCAAAGAGTTACAACCATTTATCAGTTATGGAGGATTCTACAGAAATCCAGAACTTCTGTACCAACTATGGGTTCTATCAAGAATATACAGTCAATCCACAATTACAAGAAACGAATAAACAACAAGAAGAAATGAATGTGTATGCTACCCATTCTGCAGGTCAGTTAAGTCGAGGAAAAATGAAGCTCAATGGTCTAGAAACTGGAATCGATGTGGACAAGGTACCTTTTTCATCTCTGGTTCCTTTTGAATTGCTCAGGAACAATCGGAGCAGGTGCAAGAATACTGAAGGAGATAAAGTTAGAGATGTGAATGATGGAGCCAACATGCACCACAAGCTCTCAGCTATGCAAATCATGAGGCTAGCTGGAGAAAGATTCATCCAGTTCTCTTCCAACAAGTTCATTAACATAAACAATCTTTTGCACCCATATGGTTCTGCTCTCTCAGACCTTTCTCCTGAAGATAATCAAGACGTAGAACTTGCTCAAATCCTCCTAGCTGCGGCCGAGAAAGTTTCTGACCAGCAACATGACTGTGCAAGGAAATTTCTGAGTCAATGCCAACCACTAGCATCAAACACAGGTAATCCTGTCCGAAGGGCAGTCTTTTATTTTGCACAAGCACTTGAAGAGAGGATCGATAGAGAAACAGGAAGGTTCATGCCGAAAATCTGTACGGAAACAGATGAACCTAACAGTATCTGTAGTGCATCAAGATTCCACGCCTCATACGTAGCATTGCATCAAGAAGTTCCATTCACACAACTGGTGCATTTCACAGGAATTCAGGCCATACTAGAAAGTGTAGCAACGAAACCCAAAGTTCACCTAATTGATTTCCTTATCAGAACAGGGGTACAATGGGCATCCTTGATCCAAGCAGCAGCAGAGCGAAAGGATAACCCAATTGAACATATGAAGATCACAGTTATAGAATCAGTCGATAAAGAAAGAGTAGAGGAAACAGGCAAATCTGTTAGATTACTGGTTTTGATGCTGTCAACCTCATACAGGGACCTGATCCCTTGTGCTGGTGTGACTCAATTTTGAGCTGGAAGGGAAAAGACTTTACAGTTGGAAAGTTTGCTTTTTGGCTGTCAGTTGGTGAAGACAATAATGTGCAACAGAGCAGCATGGAATCATAGCAGCAACTAGGTCAAGTTGGTCACATGTGCTTGACCAAAAAGAGAGCTTTCTAGTGGGTATTCTAGTGGGTATCATAATACTCTCACCTTTCACCCATGTGCACAAGAAAGCAAGCTGGAAAGATATAAAGGATAGAACCCAACAACTCTTTCCATCAAGAAAAATCATTCACAAAAATAGATCTGAAAAATAGGCTTATTCTTCTCTCAAAAAGGCAGCCATTGTTTCCTTGTTCCTCAGCAAGAATCAAAGAAAAAAGAGCTCAAGTTTTTGAGGCTGCCATTGAAGGAGAAGAAGTGCACTGCAAAAACAAAAACCTTGTCTTTTGTACAAGTTTTACTTTCTTATTTTTCATGAGTTGTTTTTCTCGTTTTGGTCTGCTAGAGCTAGTAGACATTTTGGCTAGAGTTAGCCTTGTATTTCAGTTGAGTTTTAGCTGAAGTAGAGAATATTGAAGTCTTGTTATAGAGGTATTACAAGTGGGAGGTTAGGAGGTTAACCTCTTAGTTGTGTACTAGGTTTTGTAACTTTTGTTGCTCAGATCTAGTAGTGGAGTTTGAGAAATCCTACGAGGTAGGTCGTGGTTTTTTTTTACTTCCAGTGAGCAAGGAAGTTTTCCACGTAAAACTTCGTGTGTCTTCTTCTTACTGTTGTATTTTCGTGTACATGTGTCTCTGCCTCTGTGTAACCTGATAGAGGGACCTGGTCCTGAGTAAGGTGGTCGACCCATATAACTCAACATTTGGTATCAGAGCCGGTGCTTTCTAAAAGGTTAACACCTAGAAAGACTCCTGTAAAATATGGCAGCACCACCAAATTTAGAAGAAGGACAGTCTACTACCAGACCTCCCAGGTTTAATGGCCAATATTACGGATGGTGGAAAACAAGAATGCATGATTTCATCATGGCTGAAGATTGTGAGCTGTGGGATGTGGTACTGGATGAACCTTATGTGCCAATGAAAACCGTAAAGGAAGGAGAGACAACCATCTCTATTCCCAAAACCCGAAAGGAGTTTGATGATCATGACAGAAAACTCATAGAAAAGAATTACAAATCTAAGAAGCTTCTTGTTTGCGGTATTGGTCCGGATGAATATAATCGAATCTCTGCTTGTGAAACTGCAAAGGAAATATGGGACTGTCTCAGAACCGCTCATGAAGGGACCAGTCAGGTCAAGCAGTCCAAAGTGGATATGCTTACCACTCAATACGAAATGTTCTCCATGAGGGAAGGTGAATCTATTCAAGAGATACATACCAGACTCACGTCCATCACTAACGAGCTCTATTGTTTGGGAGAAGTGATCAAGCCAAGCAGGCTGGTCAGGAAGGTACTCAGTGTCCTCCCCAAGTCTTGGGAGAGTAAAGTTGATGCGATCACTGAAGCTAGAAATCTGGAAGTCCTCACGATGGATGAACTCATAGGCAATTTAAAAACCTATGAGCTCAAGAGGCAGCAGGACCAGAGCAGGAGTGAGCTGAAGAAGGACAAAGGATTAGCTCTTAAAGGAGCTCAAGCAAGCTCCAGCGAAGAAGATGAAGATATGGCCTACCTAACAAGAAGGTTTCAGAAAATGATTAGGCGAAGTGGCAGCCTTCCTAGGAGGACAAGCTCGAACAAGGGACCTGGTTACAATGATCTGTGTCACAAATGCGGCAAACCAGGTCACTTTATCAAGGACTGTCCGATGCATAAGATGGATTACAAGGAGTATCTGAGAACCACTGCCGAAAAGGCCCAGAAGAAGGACCGAGTCCCTGACAAGTTCAGAAGAAGAGCTGCAGCCGACAATATAGTCAAGCAAGCTCTAGCTGCTTGGGGGAACTCCTCAGATGAATCTGATAAGGAGGATGCTGTGAAAGATGCTTCTATGATGGCTGTGGAGGATGATGACTCACCCTTTGACTCAATGTTTGCCTTCATGGCAAATTCGGATGGAGATGAAGATGAAGAGGTAACTTTCCTTGACATTAAAAAGAATCTAAAAGACTATAATGGGAAAGAATTGAGGTCGCTAGCTTGTGTGTTAATTGACTCTTTTTATGATCTTACCAAAGAAAAGGAAAGTCTGAATCAATATATAGATAAACTTGAGCTAGAAAAGGCGAACTTGATCTCAAGTTTGGCAGAACTAGAAGAGAAATGTCAAGAGCTAGTTAATGAGCAAAATGCCTTTATTAAAAAGGGAGGGACTAGTGACATGAAAAATGCTCAAAAAGAATTCGAAGCTGAACTGAAAAGGTCACAAGATGAGCTCACTGTAATAATGAAAAGAAACACTGAGCTTGAGAAAAATGTGATCCAACTGAATGCTGAGCTTGAGAGATCGCTTAAATGGAATGCTTCTTCACAGATCTTACAAAAATTAACCGGACAAAGATCTAACTCCGGTGAAGGGTTAGGTTATAAGAAAAGTAGTCCTCCTTATAATCCTCACAGTAAATATGGATCTAATCCTGATAATTTGTTGTGCACACACTGTGGTAGGAATGGGCACCTTAAGTCTAACTGTGTATCGAGGCAAGCAGCCTTAAGAAAGACGGTGATTAGTAAAGAAGAATTAGGGACCATAAGGGGACCTGGTTCCAAAATGTCTCAGATCAGGCTGCCTGAGTGGTCCAAAAGAAAATTGATTTATCCTCTGTCTCGGTACTGGGAACTCAAGCTGAAATGGGTTCCCAAGTCTAATCTATAATCTATATGTGCAGGAAGGAGTGAGAGAAAGCAGTCGGAAATGGTATATGGATAGCGGCTGCTCAAAGCACATGACTGGAAATGTTGATAATTTTCTCTCACTCAAGGCATATCAGGGAGGCTCAGTATCTTTTGGGGATGGCAAAAAGGGACACATTCTTGGTGTTGGGAAGATTGGAAAGACACTTGCCCATGCCATAGAAAATGTCTTCTATGTAAATGGACTGAAGTACAGCCTCCTGAGTGTCTCACAAATCTGCGACAAAGGAAATGAAGTCAAATTCGTTTCAGACCAGTGTACAGTGACAGATCTTCAATCAGGAAGAGTTGTTTTGACCGCAAACAGATGCAAGAGCATGTATGTTGCTGATCTTGATTCAGCTGCTAGAAATGGGCTTAACTGCTTAAGCGTGGTGGAGGATGAAGCTACCTTGTGGCACAGAAGGTTGGGACATGTAAGTTCTGTTCTTCTCAACAAGCTAGTATCCAAGGACCTGGTTCGAGGACTCCCAAAGGTGAAATTTGCTCAGAGTCAGATCTGTGATGCTTGTGTTCAAGGGAAACACACCAGGTCTTCATTCAAGAACAAAAAGGAAGTGAGCACCTTCAGACCCCTGGAGCTACTACACATGGATCTGTGTGGACCTGTAAAGGTTGCAAGTCGTGGAGGAAAGAAGCTGATCCTTGTAATTGTTGATGACTATTCAAGATATACCTGGGTGATGTTTCTTCGCACTAAAGATGAAACATTCCCCACCTTTGAGTCATTTGCAAACCAAATTCAGGTGAAGCTGAACTGCAACATTGCAGGGATCAGGTCCGATCATGGAACTGAATTTGAAAATGCCAAATTTGAAGCTTTCTGTGCTGCCAAAGGAATCAGTCACAACTTTTCTGCTCCCAGGACTCCACAACAGAATGGAGTAGTTGAAAGGAAGAATCGAACTCTTGCAGATATTGCTAGAACATTGCTCATAGATGGAGGTGTGGCAATGTCATTCTGGGCAGAAGTTGTCAACACGGCCTGCTATGTGGTCAATCGGTGTCTAATTCGGCCATTACTTGGAAAAACTCCCTATGAGCTGCTGAATAAAAGGAAGCCGATGCTGAACTACCTCAGAGTCTTTGGATGCAAGTGTTTTGTGCTAAACAACGGCAAGGACCATCTAGGGAAATTTGATCCCAAAAGTGATGAGGGAATTTTTCTAGGATACTCATTAAATAGCAAAGCATACCGAGTCTATAATAAACGGACTCAGTGTGTTGAAGAAAGCATCCATGTCGTATTTGATGAAAATGGGAAGCTGAAGAGCACAGAAGCACTGGGTACGGATGAATTTGAGGAACTGTGGCTGTTCCAAAGAGATGATGTCAATCATGATTCATCTGAAAAACCTGACATCACAAAGAACTCCCTGCAGAATGGAGATCAGACCACTCATGATGAAGCAACAGAACACATCAGAGAAGAGGAGGCAGAGAAGGAAGATGATGCAGAAGGCAACCCAGAAGAGGGACCTGGTTCCAATTCTGGAGAATCTGCTGGAACTGGTTCCAATTTTGGAGAATCTGTTGTAAAGGGATCTAACTGGAAACACAAATCTTCTCATCCTCTTGACAACTTAATGTCTCTATTGGACTCAGGAATGCAGACCCGATCCAAAACTCGAAACACATTTGCCTCATCAGCCTTCATATCACAGATTGAGCCCAAGAACATCAAGGAGGCACTGAAGGATGTGGAATGGGTGAATGCTATGCAGGAGGAGTTGCATCAATTTGAAAGAAGCAAAGTCTGGCACCTGGTTCCAAAACCATCTGATAGAACTGTTATAGGAACCAGGTGGGTCTTCAGGAACAAACTAAATGAGCAAGGGGTCACCGTCAAAAACAAGGCTCGACTGGTTGTTCAAGGGTACAACCAGGAGGAAGGGATTGATTATGATGAAACATTCGCTCCAGTAGCCAGAATGGAAGCCATTCGCATGCTGATTGCCTTTGCCTCTTTCATGGAATTTAAATTGTTTCAAATGGACGTCAAAAGTGCCTTCCTAAATGGGTACTTGAAGGAAGAAGTGTATGTGAAACAACCCCCTGGTTTTGAGGATATTGATAAACCTCATCATGTATACAAGCTGGACAAGGCACTGTATGGACTGAAACAGGCTCCAAGGGCTTGGTATGAAAGACTATCAAAATTTCTTCTTGATAATGGTTTTAAGAGAGGAAGAATTGACAACACTCTTTTTCTCAAAACAAGAGGAAGAAATCTGCTTATTGTTCAAGTCTATGTTGATGACATTATATTTGGAGCCACTCTTGATTCACTCTGTGAGGATTTTGCAACGCTCATGGGAAGTGAATTCGAGATGAGTATGATGGGAGAACTTATGTTCTTTCTGGGGTTACAGGTCAAGCAGGACAAAGCTGGAACAGCCATCAGTCAGCAGAAGTATATCAAGGACCTGCTCACAAAATTTCATATGGAAAGTGCCAAACCAATTGACACTCCCATTGGGACTGCTTCAAAACTGGATAATGATGAACCCGGTCCTCCAGTAAATGAAACTATGTACAGAGGCATTATTGGCTCCCTGCTTTACTTAACAGCCAGCAGGCCAGATATTGTGTTTAGTGTGGGTATGTGTGCTCGATTCCAAGCTTGTCCTAAGGAATCTCATCTGAAGGCTGCTAAGAGAATTCTCAGATATCTTAAGGGGACCTCTGATTTAGTCATTTTCTATCCATCTGGAGGTTCCTTTGAACTTATTGGCTATTCTGATGCTGACTATGCTGGGTACCTGGTTGATAGGAAAAGTACCTCAGGCATGGCTCATTTTCTGGGTTCTTCACTGATCTCTTGGGGATCAAGAAAACAAAATTCAGTGGCACTCTCAACAGCTGAAGCAGAATATGTGGCTGCTGCTTCATGTTGTGCTCAATTACTGTGGATTAAGCAGCAACTGGAAGACTTTGGAGTCCTGACCGAGTGTGTCCCTTTGATGTGTGACAACACTAGTGCTCTGAATATGGCTAAGAATCCAGTACAACACAAGCGGACTAAGCATATTGACATCAGACATCATTTTCTTAGAGACCATGTTGAGAAGGGAAATATTCGTGTGGAATTTTGCAGGACAGAAGATCAGATTGCAGATATCTTTACCAAAGCCTTGAATAGGGACCAGTTTGATAAAAACAGATTAAGGCTGGGCTTAATCAAAATGAATTAAATTCTCCCTCTTCTCTGTCTAAGTGTTGACTCTCGTTTTTGGCTATGATCTGAATGCAGGTATCCTTGCTAGTTTGCTGTGGATGCGTCTAACTCAGTTCTATACCTCCCTAGGTATACACGCATGGTGGATGTAAGGAAGGCTGGACTTAGACAAGTCAGGGACTTTGGACTGCCTGTTCAACCTCATAAGGGGACCAGGTCCTATCAGGTCAGTATTACTTTGTCACTTATAAACATAACTTGAGAATATTGTAAGAACTGCCCTTCCCGCTTGTTTCTTCCGGTATCCGGTCATAAAGTAAGTGTTATATCTACATCCAGTTCAAAAGTCTCTCTGATTAGACGTGTCATAACCCCTCTTAAAACCCTTTCCACCTTCCATCTTTCCTCTCACCTCTTTAAACTGCTCTCTGCAAATAACCTCTTCAAACTTCCTATTCCTCCATCTCTTACTCACCAGATTTCTTCCAGAGATAGGACCAATGAGTCTACTGAGCTGTCCAGGGAAGCCAGGCAGCTTATCTTGCAGAACCAAAAGGTGTTACGGGGCAGGGTATTTGATCCTGAAATTTGTGACATGGAAGGCATGGCTGAGCTGGTGGAAATGGTCAATTACCAAAGTTGGCGACACTTATTTGTTCCTCCAGTTCCTGTTTTACATGAGAATGAGGTCAGGGAATTTTATCATGAGCTGGAATTTGCTGATAATGGTACTAAGATCTACAGCAAGGTGAGTGGAGTCACCTTCATGATAAATGAACAGGTTCTCAGTTCCATTCTTAAGGTTCCTAATAGAGGGATCAGGTCTGTCGATGGAGAATGTGCGCAAAGGCATTTTATTTCCATGATTGCCAAGCTTGTCAGAGTCACAGGGGAGAGAGTTCTCAAGAAACAAATGAAGGGTGTGTATCAGCTGCTGTTTGAGTTTGTAAATAAAGTACTTCTACCAAGGGCAGAGAAGAGGACTGTGGCAGGAGTTGCAGATCTATTCCTAATGGAAGCCCAGACTACCCGACTCTAAATGATTTTCCTGCTCTCTTATCTCCTTCCTGCTTTACTCTCTTTCCCACGATTATGGACAGTTCTTGTATGATTCTCTTTTGTTATGCTAAGTGATAATGTAATACTTTTCTGATTGCAGGGGTTGGCTGTTGCATTGTTCTTATTGTCTATTTTTTTTCTGCCTTTCTTATTTCCATTAGTGTCAGTGTTGCCCCAGTGGCCATGAGTTAACTCATCTATGCATTCTTGTCTTGGTTTACTGTTCTTTTCTTTTTTATGATGCCAAAGGGGGAAGATACTAAGACAGGGGGAAGACACGGATACTAAGACGTGGGGAATTATGCTGACAGGGGGAAGACTGTGAAGTGTGTTAGATAAAATGTGCAAAGAAGGTTGTCAAGGTTGTCATCATCAAAAAGGGGGAAATTGTTAGATTACTGGTTTTGATGCTGTCAACCTCATACAGGGACCTGATCCCTTGTGCTGGTGTGACTCAATTTTGAGCTGGAAGGGAAAAGACTTTACAGTTGGAAAGTTTGCTTTTTGGCTGTCAGTTGGTAAAGACAATAATGTGCAACAGAGCAGCATGGAATCATAGCAGCAACTAGGTCAAGTTGGTCACATGTGCTTGACCAAAAAGAGAGCTTTCTAGTGGGTATTCTAGTGGGTATCATAATACTCTCACCTTTCACCCATGTGCACAAGAAAGCAAGCTGGAAAGATATAAAGGATAGAACCCAACAACTCTTTCCATCAAGAAAAATCATTCACAAAAATAGATCTGAAAAATAGGCTTATTCTTCTCTCAAAAAGGCAGCCATTGTTTCCTTGTTCCTCAGCAAGAATCAAAGAAAAAAGAGCTCAAGTTTTTGAGGCTGCCATTGAAGGAGAAGAAGTGCACTGCAAAAACAAAAACCTTGTCTTTTGTACAAGTTTTACTTTCTTATTTTTCATGAGTTGTTTTTCTCGTTTTGGTCTGCTAGAGCTAGTAGACATTTTGGCTAGAGTTAGCCTTGTATTTCAGTTGAGTTTTAGCTGAAGTAGAGAATATTGAAGTCTTGTAATAGAGGTATTACAAGTGGGAGGTTAGGAGGTTAACCTCTTAGTTGTGTACTAGGTTTTGTAACTTTTGTTGCTCAGATCTAGTAGTGGAGTTTGAGAAATCCTACGAGGTAGGTCGTGGTTTTTTTTACTTCCAGTGAGCAAGGAAGTTTTCCACGTAAAACTTCGTGTGTCTTCTTCTTACTGTTGTATTTTCGTGTACATGTGTCTCTGCCTCTGTGTAACCTGATAGAGGGACCTGGTCCTGAGTAAGGTGGTCGACCCATATAACTCAACAAAATCTTTAGAGAGTTTTGCCAAGTCCTTGAACTTCCCCTTCTCCTTCAAGATTGTCTTTTTACCAGAGAGGAACCAACTGACCGAAGACCACTTCGACATAGAACCTGACGAAGGGGTAGTAGTTCATGCAGCATTCTTTCTAAGGGCAATGATTTGCGAACCCAACTGTTTAGAAACAACAATGAGAGTTGTAAGAAGGCTGCAGCCATCGCTAATGGTAGTCGCAGAAGTAGAGGCAAATCTGAATTCACCTCTGTTCGTGAACCGCTTCATAGACTCGTTATTCTATTACAGTGCATTATTTGACTGCCTGGAAGATGTCATGAAACGGGATGATCAACACAGGATGACACTAGAAGTGTCATACGGAGGAGGGATTCGGAACATAGTAGGAAGTGAAGGCAAGGAAAGGGTAATAAGAAGTGTGAATCTTGATGTGTGGAGATCATTCTTAGCGAGGTTCGGAATGGAGGAAGTAAAGCTGAGCGACACATGTTTGTATCAGGCTAACTTGATTATTCAACAGTTCGCGTGTAGGAACTCTTGCAGTGCGGACGTGAATGGTGGGTCTCTCACGGTCAGCTGGAAAGGGACTCCAATCTATTCTACTTCTGCTTGGAAGCTCCATTGAGTTGCGTGCAAACTCAGTGGATTTCTTCTTTCTCTTTGGAATTTTCTCGAACAGCATGTGTGCGATTATCCATAAGTTGCTTAGTGTGAATCGAGTGGATAATTTAAGTTATATATTTATAGTACTCAGTCTTTTGGCACAAAGATAGCGGGCAAGTTATTTACTTGCTCCGGTCTATTTTAATTATTAGATATATTAAAAATAATTATTTTAAAATATTTTTTTTATTTTATTTTAATTATTAGATATATTAAAAATATATTTTTTAAAATATTTATTAATTTCAAAATTCAAGAGATAATTGACTATGTCTTTTTATTTCGATCCTTAGTACTTAAAGTTATTTTAAAATTTGAAAAGAATTATTATTATGTATTTTTTCAAAAAATTAATATGATTATATTAATCAAATTACTATCCCTATTAACTTTTTCTTAATGAGTCGTAAATCTTATCCTGACAATTAAAATGAAACAGAATGAGTACTTGCTAGTTTCAAAATTCAAGAGATAATTGATCATGTCCTTTTAATTCTAGTCTTAGTACTTAAAGTCATTCTAAAATATAAAAAAATTATTATTGCATGTTTTCAAAAAATTAATAGAATTATATTAGTCAAATTACCATCTCTATTAATTTTTTTAATGAGTGTATAAATTTTATTCTAACAATTAAATAAAACTGAGAAATTATTTAATTAATAAGCTAAAAATAGGTATATTCACTAGTTATATATATATATATATATATTATTTTGAGACTAAATTATAGTCAAACACAATGATGATAGTAAAGTAGATATTTTCATAATACATCACAATTACAAATTTGCAAAGTTAATAACTAAAAGGGTATATTAGCTAGTAAAAATGAATTTGTAGATGAACTAAATAAAATATTGATAGTCAAGTTTAGGGGTGAAAGTAAAATATATGTCAGTTTTGATTTTGTCGAAGATGATACGAACAACTATTTTTAAAAAGAATACATGACAACTTTAACACCGGACTATCCCTCACCTCACAGGCACATCATCAAATACGTTATGCCATTTACATTCCTTTTATTTTGTTACTAGGTGACTTATCCGTGCAACAAATAATATAAATTAGTAATTTTTTAATAATAATTAAATATTATTATATTTTAATATTTAAATATTTTTTAATTATTAAATTTTAATAAAATAATAACTGCAAAATTATTCTTTTAACGTTTTTAAAATAACATTAAGAAAGTAAAGAATGATAAAATTGATCTCTAAATATATAAATTTAAGCATAAAATTTTTAATTTTATACACTTAAGATGTGTATATAAATACCAACTTTTTCATATTGTTAGAGAATTAAATGTTAGTTCTCTCATAATTTTTTACTTATTTAACATTTAAAAAGGGAATATAAAACAGAGAAGAATGAAAGAGCAAAAATGCATAAATTAAATACATTAATTCAAAATTCACAAAATAAAATTATATGTATGTTTTTCTTTAATAATTTTTAGCATTTACGTCATTGTTTAACATAATTTGATTAATTTAAAAATAATTTTTTTCTTCATTATTTTCTTAATTACTGATGTAAGTTGAAACCTTATTTCTTTTAAATTTTATTTTAGTATATTTTTAGTTATGCTTTAGTATTTATTATAAGTAACACAATTTCTAACTTATGCATAATTTAATAGAAAAGAGCAAAATATTGTAAATAAATTAATATTAAGTGCAGTAGTTTTTTTTTTTTTTGTTTTTTTTTACAAATTAGGATGAATGGATTTGTTTTTAGGAAGAATGGACAATTTAAGAATATACACGAGAAAGATTATATTAAAACAATTACTTATTAAAATAATTGTTCAATCTAGGTTACTTTATTTTTGCATTTACGCAATATTAACTACCACTTTATTGTGTTGTAGTCTCTTTATTAATATTTAAGATCATTATTATCATTTTACTTTAAGAAAATGATGCCCAAGAATTTCCTACAAAAAGTTATTTTTGTTCCCGGCCTCTTTTAACAACCTCTTTAAATTTTATTTTTATTCTTTTATCTTTTTATAATTGTTTTTTGGATTAGAAAATCATTACTTTGACTTTTTTAAATTGTATTTTTTCAATAATTCATTGATTTTTTTTTTTTAATTATTGATAATAATTTCGTTAATTTTTAATTTTTCTTTGTCTTAAAATAAATGCAAGGACATTTATTTATTTTTCATTTAATGTTCAATTTCAAATATATAAATAGGATCACAATTAGCATGCATGTATGATAAGAATGAACAAATAGAGATACTACTACTTACCCCAATGGCAAAATGCTCGAAATAATGAACATAAATATTAGAGCATCCAATGCATCTATTTTTTTAATTTATAAATATTTAAACACTTGTGGTTCTTTGTACTTGTTGCCGATGCAATATAATTGATATTACACTTACACAAGTCTTTTCAATTGCTCAATATTTTACATTTTATGAACCTAATTTAAGTGCAATTAACTACTATTAAATTCT
This sequence comes from Datura wrightii, assembly GCA_035772735.1. NCBI lineage: Eukaryota > Viridiplantae > Streptophyta > Magnoliopsida > Solanales > Solanaceae > Datura > Datura wrightii. The sequence continues at coordinate 7,434,410 of JASDFA010000029.1, read as the reverse complement.
AAATTTGGAGATTAATGCAGTACATAGATTATGAAAGGACTCAATTGACTTTTCATTACCTTCCCATATATTGCAACTCTTCGTCAGCCAAGTCAATACATGAAGGAATAATTTAGTGGAGGACAAATAAGTCAATCAATTTCTAGAGGTATTTTTGTAATTTGACTTTTAACCTTGTGGCTTCCCACTTATAAAATAAATATGATATGATATGATATGATATATATAGAAAAATGAAAAGTCAAAGAGCAAAAACTTAAAATAAATTAGAGCAATGGAATTTAATGAAAATAATGGAAAATAAAAATTTATTGATCATGAATATTTTAACTTGGAAGGTGAAAATACCTGAATAGTTAAATTGATATTAATTGACAACTTTTTTAAAGGCTGAACCCATACTTTATCATTAATCTAGAATCTTAATTTACTGCTTGAATTATTTTTAATGAAACTAATATACAATAGTAGTAAGTTTAGGATAACAATCAATTAATTATTATTTAATTAATACAAAGTAATTTATTTATTAAGTAACTGCTATTTGACTGTTTCTTATTACCTATAAAGGTAGATAAAATTCTATCTTTTCATTTTCTTTATAATAATTAGATTAATTAAGAAATGTTATTATCAATTCTAAAATATAAAGCGTTATGTAATAAATTTCTTATGTTAATTATTTCACATGGGCAGAGTACATTGTACTTTATTTATGCATAAATTTTATATGAGTAGTGGAAAGACTCAATTTGTTATAAAATATTTATATTTTATAATTAAATATTAAAGAAATAATTTATTTTTGAAGGTTAAAATAGTTTTCATCTTTTAATGGGCATTTCGGTTTTTCAATTTTATATTTTGGATGTTTCCACTTTTAATATAAATTATTATTATTTATATTTATTATTATTTTCACTTTTTGACTTCTCACTTGTATAATAATAATTATATATAAATATGATATGATATAATAAATTATTAATATTTAATTATGAATTCAATTAAATATTAATTTAGTGAAGGACAAAATAGTAATCTAACTTTTCACTTTTTGGCTTTCCACTTATATAGTAATATGATATATAGATTATTTGAAGGATATATAAGTCTTTCAATATTTGGAGGGTATTTTAGTCTTTTAACTTTCTAGCATATTTATTAAAATTATTTTAAAACAATAAAAAGATCAAAAAAACTACAAAAAAAGATAAATACAATTCTAGGCGTGCTACCTCATCTTGCCTATTTCTTTCCATTATATATATATATATATATATATATATATATAAAATTCTTTTACATAAACATTTTTCTAACATTACCCCCAAGAACTTCTTTAATTCTTCCATGGATTGAACACATCGAGCTTCCATTGATTTTCAAAATGCTTCAAATTAAAGCCTTCCCTCATGCTGCCAACTTCTCTGTGCATGCAGTTTCATCCGTTATCCTTATGCTGAGGATCAATAAATCTTATACCAATTTAATGCAGCTTAATATATCATTGGGATTGAAAAGAACATATAATTTCCTAAGGAACTGAATTCAGCATAGTTCCTAAACAGAAATTGTAAGGTATTCTCCGATGGAGACCACTGGAGATTTAGACAGAAAAAGAGACTTGAACATATTATTTTCACAACAATAAATATGTCTCTTAATTACTAGAGAATTCTTCAGCCAACTAATTAAAGCAATGAGAGCGGTATTTTGTAAAAGTTATACATAAATTCAATTAACACATGTCTTTCTTCGGATGAGTAGTATATCATATATATATTGTCGATTTACTGATATAAAGCTGCAAATAGATAGTAGTTAATTGTGATAGAGATATTTAATATAGTCACTGACATCAAAAAAATTATTGATATCATAGTTGTGTGTACATGATTCTTTTTTCTGTAAATTTTGAAAAAATAATATTATTTTAATTATATAAATTAAGTTAAATAACAAAATAGGTCAATTTTCTAACATCCATTAGGCATCACGCGTGTAGGCTAATATTTTAAGAAATTTGAATTTTCAGTTTATAGTAATAGAAAATGGGTTAAGATAAGTCAAATAACAAGTAGCATAAACTTTTTAAACTGGATAGGTTTAATCACTAATTAAGATGAATCATTACTATTTGTATCAAGTTATCTAATGAAAGAAATATATTTGATAAAGAGTTTGATACTTCAATTAATATATGTCCTGATCAAATAATCTTTCACAAAATATCATATAATGAAAATAAGACAATGAATATTTTTCATTGCATCTCTCAATTAAAATGAATCAATGTTGAACATGCTCTTACATGTTGAAGGTTAGGATTACTTGAATAACTGAAAAGTTATGGATCAAACTATATAGAAATGATCTTTGATGAAATATAAACATTTGCCAAATTGAATATAATGCTTAACGATAAATAGAAAGTAGGAAAATTGAAAGTGATAAAATAAATTAAAATATCGACTCCAAAAATTCTTTGGCACATTCTGCAAATCCTTTATTGTTAGTCCAATAATATATACCTTTCCTTGTCAAAATATTTAGATAATATAAAGTATTCAATTTGTTGTTATATAAATACATACATGATACATATATGAAAGATGAATTACAAATAGTATGTAGATATTGTTAGAAATGATCACGTACTCTTGAATATCAAAGCTAGAGTTTTCAACCCTTTTACCTTATGATTACCTGAATATAGTATAAAATTGCTTCAGCTTTCGCCCTTTTATGTATTCCGCAAATTTAAATTTCAAACTATTAATAAATTTTATAGAATCACATATATAATTATAAGAGAAAAGTTGAGGAATCACATTAGTAGGTGAAAGGCCATGAAAAGAATAATAATATTAATTTCAGAAAATTTTCATCATCACTTCAGTTGGTGAAATAATATAACTGATCAAAAGTTTTGAATTTCTTTTTTTTTATTTTTATATCGGATGTCCCTGAAGGGACAATTGAAAAAAGTTAACCTTTATTTTTATTTAGGGATAAAATGGTCATTTAATTTTTGAAGGATATTTTTGTAAATCAATATTTAACTTAGAATATTTTCACTTTTAGTATAACTAGTTGCACGTGTATTTTCATATTATTGATAATAAAAATGTGTATTTTCATATTATTTATAATAAAAATATTACAAAATGATATAAATAATATTAACATATACGTAATGAGTTGCAAATTTGAAGAGAAATTTGCAAGCTCAAATTGATGAACAATGAGTCTATTCAATCGATATGCATAAAATAATATTTAGCATTTTTATAAAAATTGTATAAAATTTTGATTGATATATATCTCTTCCTTAGAAAGTCTAGTGTAAACAAATAGTATTTATGATGAAAATCTTTGATGGTTATTGGAGTATAAAAATTTAATTGATGTGTATAAATTATAGTTGCATATGCAAATAAATTATATGATTCAAAATTATAAGTGCTTGCTCGTTTGTGAATTTGACAAAAAAAATTATTAATTTAATTATCTAAATATAATTATATCATGAAATATAATATGATTTGTGTCTGTCCTTGTACTTTTTTTTATAACTCTCTCATTTTACTTGTCTTGGAGAAAAGAAAAAGGTTAATATACTTCTAACTCTAAAATTGAATTTTGTTCTGATATATCCAAGTGAAATTATCTATTGATTAAAAGCAAGTCAATTACCATATAAACTATTCTCTACTCAATCATATACACGTCAAACTTACTACAGTCCATATAGTATGTTATAAGCATGTATTGTACTAATTGTAGAGAAATAAAACAAAACTTCTCATGGAAAAAGCCAATTAATATTAAAAATAATAAATTGCATGTCTTTTTTATAGATGGTGTAGAGAAGATATGTAATTTATTCTATAAAAAAATCAAAATTGATAATTCTATGTAATTTATTGTATAAAAAAATCAAAATTGATAATTCCTTGAACACCTTTTGAAAAAATGAAGGATAAAAGATATAATTTGTCCATCAATAAGAATAACCATCAGTTAGAAAATTTTGTTAATTTATCTTAATTTTGATAATTTTAAGTCGTATTAAAAGTATCTATAATTATTATATGAAATATTTGTCAAATAACTTAATAATAAATGATCATGAATTATCATACCAGTTATTCTAGTAGATTTAAATATTCAAGCCATATATATCAATTGAATTAATAAAAATAAAATTTAAGTTTTTATCTTCATAAAATTCATGATAGGAATATAAAGAGAAAATATTATTTAATAAATGATTTAAGTCATAACCTGCCGAAGAGAAATTCTTTTAAAAAATATGATTAAGTAGTTCTTTTTGTCGCTCAAAGGCTGAACTCAAACTAAAGTAATTTTTGAAAATTTCTAACAAGAAAAATAAAAAAAATATAAACATAACAATTAAATATCTATAAAATTAAATAATATTTTCTCACCAATTATAAAGAAAGATGTTGTACCTTTGTAGCAGAGAAAAAGAGCACCCACCAAGTAACTAAATCCTTAAGAGGAAAAAAGAAAATAATTTGACATAGAAGTGATCATTTCATAGTGCATTTTATCGAATCTGCCAAAGAAAATCAAAAAGTTTTAATAACGGTTGGAATCTAAAAGGAGTAAAAAAAGTGAGCTAAGTAGATAAAAAATTCTTTAATTTTTAATTCATTGTAATTAGAATTTAGAATTACTCATATTAAATTTTAAAGAATAATTTGGTAATTCAACTTTTAACTTAGGGTCTTCCCACTTATATAATAATATGATATAATATGATATGATATAGTCATAAATATTAGAACGCCCTACTTAATTTAGATAAAGAAAATATTGATAATTAAACTTTAGTTGATTTCAAATTGTTAGAAAAATAATTAAGTTATAATTTTGGCCTATATGAAATCTACTATTAAATAATAATAAATAAATAAATAAGTCGATCAATAATAGAATGAGGCTTCATTCTCGAATACTAAAAACTTGTTCATAACTCAAATAAAAAAAAAGGCAAAATGAAAAAAAGTAAAAATGAAAATTTTGTCTATTATAAATTTTTTTATAAAAGGTAAAAAAGTCAGTCAATTCTTTTACGGACCTTCTTTATACATTTAATATTATACATGTAATTACTTCTTCTATTTTAATCTATGTGACACAGTTTGACTTGATAGATAACAAAAAATAAAAATGTTTGAAATTTATCTATCTATACTATATTAAAAACATGAAGGTCTTTAGGAATATTGATTGAACTTTTTGCCCTTTATTAAAAGACTCTACAATAGATAAAATTTTCATTTATAATATTTTTAGATAATTAGTATTTAATTATTATTCTAATATTTATGAATTTCAAATTAATTAAAATTATAGCTATTAAATTTTTATTTATATGTAAAAGGTAACAACTCCTAATATTTAGTATTTTAAAATTGACTAAACTTTTGCTTCTTAAATCTTTGCTTATTTGAACTATATTAAAAGTATTAACATTTAAAATATTAAAATTAATTATAATTCTATTAACTTATATCAATCCTTTATTTATTAAATTAACTAATTATCATCTTAAATTTTCAACTCACGATATGAGAAAATAAATCAAAAGAAAGTATAATTTTATTATGCATTAATACGTAGAATTCCTCCTCCTCCTTTATTTTTAGAAGATATTGTATAATTGAAAGGAAAAAAAATAGAAACATAAAAATCTTTATGTTGTTTCAATTAATCGAGTGTTCTTGTTATTCGCTCTCTTTAGTTAAATCTACATTATTTCTTCTGTTTTAATTTATGTGAAGATGTTTACTAGAAACATAGATTAAGAGAGAAAAATTAAGCTGAAATCATCTCATTAATGATAAAATAAAAATTTTAAAATTAAGTAATTGTTATAAAACTAAGCAAGAAAATAAGATAAAAAACATAACAAAGCATGCAGGGAAGGACAAGACAAGAGAGTGTATAAAGAAGACATAACTTTTCTTATTCTTTCAAGTTTTTTCAAGACTCTTCAAGTGTATTCTTTTCATAAGCCAAAAGTGCTCTATTATAGACTTATAGTTACAAAAAATATACATCCTCAAAGACAAAGAATGAAGTTACATATTAAATAGATACATATGAATATAAATGATTCATGTATGTGATGTATAAGATTAAATGTACAACCACAATTCATTGTATCCATATTAAATAAACAACCACAATTCATTGTATCTGTATTAATGGATAGCCACAATTCATTGTATTTATAACACTCCTCCTTGGATGTCCATAGATAATGTGACTCGTTAAAACCTTACTAGAAAAAAATTCTAGTGAAGGAAAAAGAGTACACATATCTTGTATTACACATTATTTATTACCTCGTTAAAAATCTTGCCAGAAAAATCCATTGGGATAAATCCTAAGCTAAAGAAAAAAAGTGCAACACGTATTTTACTCCTCATCATGTAAACCTCATTTATTTTTCCAGAGACGATGCATTCCAATCTTGTATACAAGCTTTTCAAATATTGAAGTTGGTAATGCTTTAGTGAACAGATCCACCAAATTATCAATTGAGCCAATTTGTTGAACATCTATTTCACCTTTCTTCTCAAGATCATGAGTAAAAAGAATTTTTGGTGAAATGTGTTTTCTTCTGTATTCTTAAATGTATTCTCCCTTCAATTGAGCTATACATGCAGCATTGTCTTCATATAGTGTAGTTGGAATATCCTTTTCCAAAGAAAAATCATAGATTTTCTGAATATGTTGAGTCATTAACCTTAACCGGACACACTCTCGACTTACTTCATGGATGACTATTATTTCTACATGATTTGGAGAAGTGACAGCTATTGTTTGCTTCATTGAACGCTAATATATACTTGTGCCTCCATATGTAAACAAATAACCCATCTCAGATTGAGCTTTATGTGGATTAGACAAATATACTGCATCTACATAACCAATCATTTCTGACTTGGATTCATTATAGTAAAATAATCTCATGTCAATGATTCTTTGAACATATCTGAATATATTCTTAACACTATTTTAATGTCTTCTTATCGGGGAGGAGATGAATCTTGCTAATAAACTTACAACAAAATAAATATCTAATCGTGTCATGAAATAATAAAGTAATAAGAAAAAATATTGTAGAGAAAGAGAGAAGGAGAGAAGTTCTTATTTCTCTTGATGGATTCTCTTGAGGAGTTAAAGGGATCCTTTACAATGAACGGAAAACCCCTTTATTTATTGGGGACAACTAACTTGGTTCCAAAGTTACTAACCTTAACTTTCCTTCTAAGAAATAGATATTCACCATAAATAGAAAATATATTTATAACACTCCTCCTTGGGTGTCTATTTGATAGATAATGTGCCTCGTTAAAAATTTACTAGAAAAATCCCAGTGGAAAAAAATCTAGTGAAGAAAAAAGAGTACACATATCTAATGATACGCATTTTGGCTGCCTCATTAAAAGCCTTACAAGAAAAACCCAGTGGGACAAAACCTCGTAAGAAAAAAAGAGTACAGCGTGCATTAACTCCCCCTAATGAGAACATCTTTTAATATTTATATCCCAATCTTATGCACCATCTTCTTGAAAGTTGCACTTGGTAGAGATTTGGTGAATAAATCAGCCACATTGTCACTTGAATGAATTTGTTGCACGTTGATATCATCATTTTTTTGGATCTCATGTGTGTAGAAAAACTTTGGCGAGATGTGCTTTGTTTTATCTCATTTTATGAATCCTCCTTTTAGTTGTGTTATGCATACTGCATTATCTTCATATAAAATTGTGGGTACTTTATCTCATTTCAAACCACATTTTTCTTTAATGAGATGTGTAATGGATCTCTGTCACACACATTCTTGGCTTGCTTCATGAATAACTATTATCTTAACATGATTTGATGAAGTAGCCATAATAGGTTGTTTTGTAAATCGAACTTTATGTGGGTCAGATAAATATCTTGCATCGACGTAACCAGCAAGATCGTCTTGCTAACGAATTAACCAAATGTCATGCCTTATAGTATTAGCAAGATACATTAGTGTATTAATCACACTAAAATCTGGTACTTCAGGACCAATGATTTTCTCATTCTTTTCTTGAGGTCAAAACAAATTATCATTCACATCAAGTGATTGAACAACTATCGAAGTATTTAATGAATGTGATTCATCTATGTAAAATCGTTTCAAAACCTTCTTAGTATAGCGTAATGCCCCGGAAACCCTAAAGTCAGACCCAGAAGTTTAAAAAGAGAAAACAAGATTTTCTGCACCAAGTCACAGAACGAGTCATCCTGTGACCCGTGGGGTAGGTCACTTATTGTGGAGTGACTCGTGGGGAAGGGTCTAGACTTGGTTGAAAATTTGAAAAATTGAGTGACCACGAGTGTGACCAGGAGTCGTGGTCAACACCACGAGTCATCATGTGAGTCGTGGTCAAGGGTTGACTGAAAGTTGGAAAATTCGGGAAGTGTACCTAACGAATCATTACCACGACTCATTGGGTACACCACAAGTCATGGTGTCCCAATGAAGAGAAATCTTGGTTCAGTGGCAATGGGAGACGTCACGAGTCGTTAGGTCTCCTGACGACTCGTGAAGTTAGTCATTGGTAGGCTATTGAATTTGAAGAAAAATTTCCAATACTCATCATGACTTAGCACCACGAGTCGTCCCTGACCTCACGACTCGTGGAGTGCCCCGTGGGGACTAGGAGGGTCCTTTTTTTGCGAATTTCCTAGGGTTTTTAAAGTAATTTTCTAAACTCCTAGATTCTAAACTACGTCATTTTGGATTTTAATCAGGGGATTTAGAGGAATAACTGACGCTTTTACTTCATTCCTCGCATCCCCTCAGAAGTTAGAACGTAGAATTCTCTCAAAAGACTTAGAGTGGAAGCTAAGGCAATCGAATTCTCCTCAGATTTTCAAGGGATTCTCTTGGGGATTTCCATCACCAGGTATGTGAGAATTCAACAAGGGAATAGTTATTCCCTTGTGTCCCCAGAATCTTCTCTATCAGTTCTATCTCTAAACTTTTGAATGTGAATAAATTATATGTCAGACTTTGTTTATAACATGCGAAATATCGTCTATGTTGATTTTTGTTATATTTCCACTACCTAGTTATCATGTTAATACTCATTCTTGTAAGGATGGTTTTAGCCCTAGCTTTGAATACAGTAAGCTAGAATTTTTCCTGTTGGATTAGTTTTTCCTTGTGGCTTGATTCTATCAGTTCGAGTTTCCCATATTGCTAGAATGTGTTGATGTTTCAGTCAGATGCTTGTTAGTACAGTCTCAGTCAATTATTAGCATATTCGCTATAATCCAGAAATGTCAGCTGAACAGTTTGACTACAGTAAATTCTTGAGGTGTCAGTGGTGCCTCCCAGTTATCAGTATTAGACTCAGTTATTAGAATTTAGTGGTTCTCTAGGCAGTCATGACACTTCTAGATAAGAAGCTCTGACTAGACTTAGGACCCCAATTTCAGATTACAGTTTGTTCTTTAGACGGTTACGACGCTTCCAGATAAGCAGCTCAGACCAGTCTTAAAACACCAGTTAAAGAATTCGGTCCAACAAGACCCTCAGGATACTTTCAGATAGGTATTCCTGACTTAGTCTTGGGCTCCAGTTTCAAGCTATCAGCTTAGTAGTCAGTCTAGGACTATCCAGTGGGAGTAGGACTTAGCACCAAGTGGACCGGGTTCTAGTGCACCCAGGTTCTCATAACTACGTTGCCACAGTAGGTTATATATTATTGGCCTCGTGGACCCAGACTTGTGATCACCCAGTTTATGCCTCTACACGCTGGCAAGGTATATTGGGTCCTACCAATGGGGTGTATACATCGGGCTCCACGTCTAGCTCACGTGGTTATATTTCAGTTATAGACTCTCCGACTAGTCAATTCAATTTACTCTCAAATTAGCTCTGTTAGAACAGTTTTAGACTACTCAGTTCAGATCAGTTCAGTATAGTACTTCAAATTAGTATCTCAGATTTAGGGCATGTCTTTGACCATCTCAGTATATCACAATTTATTCAGTTTCAGTATTTCAGTTGGTCATTGCATGTCTTTATAGTTCAGTTGTTTTATTCTCCATGTTATGGTTTATCTCACTTACTCAGTATATTCAAAGTACTAACACATACCTTTTATGCTGTATCATTTTCTGCAGGTTCTCAGTCTCAGCACCGTTAGCAAATCGCATTTAGGAGTTTTCAGCTGTACCAATGGTGAGTCCTCATCTTTCGAGGATGATGATTATTTTCTTCAGTTGTTTTTTCCTTTCAATTATAATTAGAGTTAGCTAGGGGCTTGTCCCAGCAACTCATCTATAGATGGCTTTCAGACACACACACAAATTTAGACGTTCGATTTTCTTAATATGTATAAACTTAGACTATTCAGTTTTCCTTAATGATTTCATGTTTAAGCTTCCACTATATTTTTACTCAGTTTACCAGTGTTATGATAGACCATGGGTTGACTTGGGGTTACTTGTGACTCCAAGTACTATGTCTCGTCCAGGGTATAGACTCGGGACGTGACATCATGTGCATTTATTTAACCACTTATCTTATTTCAGACAATAATGCACTGCTACCATATTCACTTCAAGGATGGAGCAGATTCAATGAGACGAGTTTCATGAATTTTCATCAAAAGTACATATTTTTCCCTAATCATCATCATATCATCAATAAGATGCATTGAGATTAAAAATCAATGGCCTGCCCATATAAAGGCGTGTTAGGTCATAATTCATTGGGACTCGAACCCAAAAATTTAAATTCTTACCAAGAAGAAAAATAGACACCAAATGAGATCATTACAACCAAGAGTAATAGTGTGACTCTAAATTCAATTTCTTGTATCTTTTGTCTCCAATAACCATGCCATGAAAGTGTATAAATAATCTACAACTCAATAAATAGAATACCATAGAGAACATCTAACCATTTGAAAGGCGGAATTGCTCCATTCATGAACATTCCCAATTAAAGCGTGATAGCAACGTAATAAGAGAATCTTTCTGATAACGTTATATAAAATTAAGTAAGAAAATAAGATAAGAAATATAAACAATGCATGTAGAGAAAGACAAGAGAAGAGAGTATAGATAGAAGATATAACTTTTCTTATTCTTCCAAGTGTTTCTAAGACTCTTCAAGTGTATTCTTTTCATAAGCCAAAAGTTCTCTATTTATATTTACAAATATACATCCTCAAAGGTAAAGAATAAAGTCACACATTAAATAGATGCATATGAATATCAATGCTTCATGTATGTGATGTATAAGATTAATGGACAACCACAATTCATTGTATCCATATTAAATAGACAGCCATAATTCATTGTATCCATGTTAAATGGACAACAATTCATTGTATTCATAACAGTTATTACTAAACATTTAAAGTGCAAAGCCTCATAGAAAAATATCATTAACCTTTTTATTCTTTTAAATATAGAGTTCACACTTGATAAAATAGTTATTTAATTAATATTTAGGATTTTAAGTTAATTAAATTTTATGTATTAAATCCTTCTTTATTTAAAAAATATAAAAAATATTAATATTTAGAAATTTAAAAGCGACTAAGATTTTATCTTTTAAGAAATAATTGCACGTTGAATAAAATTGTTGTTACACCCCAAAAAATTTTTGATGGTTATTTTATATTTGTATGTCATGTTACGGAAAGTACGGGCTGTATGTTGGTAATATATGAGGAGGAAAACATGTACAAAAGGAAGAGCGAATGGTATGTGGAGTTCATAAGTGATGGTCAATTTTAAATGATCATATCTCCCAATCTATACTAAGCTAGAAGTCCTACGACCTATCAAATTAAAAGTCTTTGAGACTAGTTTTTAGAAAAACAAAATCACCCGTCAATCGGAGTTCGAAATAAAAAGTTATGCTCATTTTAAGATAGTACTATTAGTAGGAAAAATGCCCACGCGCACGGGCGCCAAGACAAGCCGGTAGACAGAATATGCACGCGTGCGAGACCACATCGCATGACACGCTGCACGAGGACATTGCCCAGACCTGGCCAACTTACCAGTAAAAAGTAATTTTGAGCTAAAAAGCTCATTTCTACTCCGGTTTACCTTAATTTTTTAAAGAAATCATAGACCTATCACGTGGTGAAAAGATATTTCGGGTAAGCAACTTCACTCTTTTCTTCTTTGGGTTTTGGGAAGAGAAACATGGAGGAAAGCTATGACTTGTGTGTTGTCTTGTTGTTGATTGCTATTTTGCTGCAGTTTTTTAGCTGGTTTTGGGGAGAAAAAAGAGATGGAGCCTACTCTTACTTTAGCTAAGAACATCTCCAAGAAAGGATAAGCAATTCCCTTTTTGATTTCTATGAGTTTGTGAGGTTGAAATTTGGAGAAAAGTTATAGTATTATGTTATTTTTGTGTGTTGATTGTGTGAAGTTGCTCCCATTTTTGAGAGATTGTTACAACAACATAGATGCTGAGATTAGCCAAGGGATGGAAGGAATAATGTTCACCTTTGTGGAAGTTAAACACCAAAAGAAGACAAGTAAAATTCTCTTGAATTCGTTCAAGTTTAAGGCACCTAAAGTATGTAGAATTATTGAAAATTATCTTGTGATTTTGATGTACGTTTTTGGGACATGAATTGTGACTGGAAACTTGATATAAACCAATCCTCATGATTTCATGAGTTGCAAGAAATGGAGATGAAGGTGCTTGGATTGCTAGTGAGCGGAAGAAATTGGCTAAAAAGACGCGACGTAGCGAGGTATGTAAAGGCGTCCCTATTTTTGATTTTCAAGCACAAAATCTTATTGTTAGAAGGGCCAATGCTCCTATGTTTTGAACTCTTCTTGAGGCATATATGATTTTGCACAAAGTTTTAAAAGTATTTGATAGCAAGCTTGAAGAGTTGAAAGTGTTTGAAATAAACAAATGTAAAATGAAAGGCATATTGCTTATGATTGTTGTTGTAGTTGTAAATTGAGTCTGAAGTCCCATCAGCGTGGTACCGTGAGATGGTCCTTTTATATTATGTCATATATGTGATGTACAATGTATTTAAAGATTAGGTGATATGGCAAAATTAGTAAAAAGAATGTCAAGATGACGATGCGTAGACGAACCTAAGGTTAGAAAATGGTAGTGAGCTAGACGAGGGTAAATGAGGGTAACAAAAAGGAAATCACATGCAATAGTTGTCCACCCTGTTATGTATATGTCTTAAAGTACGTAAGGCCAAGAGGAGATACCGTGATTCCTATCCCTTAAGTCAAGCGACAAGTTAATAAGTTTTCGACCCAACTGATAAGCTAAACTTGAAAAGAAGAACTCGAATATGCAATCTATCGATATGTCTACGAAACCATCTTTATGGAAAGGTTATATGTAGTTTCCTACTGTTAATAGGTTTTACGAAAATAAGAATAAATATGCTTATGTTTATGTTCAAGTTACACGTCAAGGCGGCAAGAAATATCTTTAGAATGTCGCTATAAGTTTATTAGAGCTCTTGTACTATATGAACATCCTGAGAATTGTTTAAGGTTTTGAGTAGGCACATTGCATGTTCTTTAAAAGTTGTATATGTTTATGGAATCTAATCCAAGTGTTAAGGTTGAGACATTAATAATAGAAGAGAAGATAAAGTGAATACTAGACCTTTTAAGATAATATGTAAATCACCTAATTTTGATCCATAAATGATTTCAATGGCCTTCGAATGATGTTTAGCATAATCAAGATATGACACAAGGAGTCAGGTTGTTAACTAGTAATAAGGTAAGTACATATAAAATTTAATGAAATAGTTAACATGAAAGTAAAGGTTCGAGCGTAGAATGGTATATTATAGTTGAAAGAAATTCAAGATGAGTAAGATAACCAGAGCTAAAAGATGTTAACATAAGATGATAAGATTTATGACGGTGAACCAGTTAAGTAAAATAAGTGGTCAGCACGATAAATCAAATGTTATCGAGACGACTAGTAAAGAATTTATGAATAAAGTTATCTGAGCATGTTATGTGGTAAGATGATATAATGAATGATTAAGTGACGACTTTCTACGAATTAAGCTAGAATTGAACGTGTATGGAACGATAACTTAAGTTAAAGGGAAGTTCTCCACTATGCTTCTAAATGAGTATATTAAGTTAATTATTCTAAGTATTTAAATTGTCTTCTAAGTCTTAAAAGCTTCTAGGTTGTTTTTTATGATGTTAAGCTTTCTTAAGTTGCTCGCTTAACCGTAAGGTTGTGTAAGTTATTCTGTAGGATAATAGTTTACAGAGTTACATGTTGTCTCTCCCTACCCTATCTTTGAGTTATGTTCAGCTGTTATTTACCAGAGTTAGGTTGAGTCTGTCCCTACTCCGGGTTTAATCATCGTGAGTCTACTTCTGCTATGGATTGGTTGTAGTTCATAGAGTTTCAGGTTATCTCTATCTTTTATATGATTATGCCTTTTGACTCAGTTTTTATATTATCGCTGTCTCATATTTACAGTTTCAGACTTACATACTAGTAAATTTCATTTATATTGACGCCCCTTCGCCTGGGGACCCGCGTTCATGCCGCAGGTGCAGGTAAAGGTCGGAATTGCTAGTTGTTGTAGCACTTTATGAGATTAGTAGATACGTTGATATCCTCCTTTCTTCCTGGAGCTCGGGCCTAGCTATTTCAGCTAGAGTTTTGAGTTATAGTTATAGGTAGGTCAGAGCCCTATTCTGACCATCAATTCGTTTTACTTTTTAGAGGCTTTGTGGACTTAGCATGTACAGTATTATTCAGTTTGTAGAATTGTTAACGTTCTATCTTTTGTTATGTATGTTGAGACCTAGTCGGTCTATTTCTATGCTATAGTTGTCTATGATAGGTGGCCCAAACCTAAAGGTTGTAGTACAGACATTATATAACCCACTTCTCGATCACTTCAGAATCGAGTGCCAGTCGCGTCCTAAACCAGTTTTAGGGCATGATAAACTTTGTATCAGGGAGAAGTCATATCCCAAGGAGTCCATAAGCCATGTCTAGTAGAGTCTTGCTTATGGGTATGTTGTGCATCATACTTATAATCAGGAGGCTACATGACATTTAGGAGTTGTTTCACTTTGTTTATTAATAGATCATGCTATAGAGTGAAGTTGTAAGTGATGTTTGAAATCTAAATTGTGCTTATGTTTCAGAATTCGCCTTCAGTAAGGCAGATGACTACGAGATTTATTGCCACTAATGCTGAAGAGGTTCCAGTCGCCTCCTGCCAATCAGAGAGATAGATTAAAGGCTCAACGTGAGTTTCCTACTTCCCGTACCATAGTTCCTCCAGTTCTAGTTAGAGATACTGTGTGATGGGAAACCTCTCCTATTATCCTAATTTCGGTATAGCTAGGAGGAAATAAAGTTGTTGATCCTCCAGCATCTATTGTACTTTCAGGTGTGTCAGAGGGATGAGATTCTGAGAAAGCATTTTAGATGTTAGCTCGAGTGGTGGCAATTGAAAATCAACAGTTGGAGTCGATAACAGAGTTCGAGGGAAATACTTCTGAGGGTTTTACGGCCCGTGAGTTTTTGAGCCTAAATCTCCAGTCTTTACTAGATTAGACTCGGATGAAGACCAATAGAATTTCATTAACTAGATATGCAAAAAACTATGTATGATGCAGGCCACGGGAATAGAGGTAGTGGAATTGACATCGTTTAGGCTATGTAGTATGGCTATCCCATGATTGAAGGATTGGGAACGATTCAGGGGAGCTAGTGTACCTCTAGCTAAATGGTGGGAGTTTTCAGAAGCCTTTATGGATCAATATTTATTGCGGGAACTTCAACAAGTTCAAGATGATTAGTTTTTGTACCTAGATCATGGCAGTATGAGTGTCTGCGAATGTAGCTTCAGGTTTAATTCTTTGGCCCGATATACTCCAACATGGTGCGAAATATGAGTGATAGAGTCCATCAATTTGTATCAGGCTTGGGACCCCCTTCTGGTCCGAGAGTGTCTACCCAGACAAATATAACTATTACTCGGATGTAAGCATTTTCCCAGAAGGCGGAGTATCTAATTCACCATTTTCCAAGTACTAACAAAGAAGTAGAATAGAAAAAGAAGATCAGGTCGATGAGATCATTTAAGTTCCCTCATAGTGTTTCAAGGCCTCAGCCAACTAGACATTTACTTTATCCTAGAGATTCAATCCCTTCTTTGTCGCTAAATTAGACTTCAATCTCTTTTAGTTCCTGTTATCAGGACTGATAATAACAAGCCATAGTAAAAGCAAGGGTAAGAGAGTAGCTTTAGGTTCTTATAAGGATTGTTATATTGGAGTTAATCATCACTCCTGTGGTAGTGTATTAACTTGCTTATAGTTAGAAAATTTTATCGATTATGTGGTGCAAAAGCACGCATATCTCACATCAAACAAATAGGTTGAGTTGAATAAGTACGATTCGATATGAAGAGATGATAGAAAAGGATGTGTTTACAAATATATGGAATGTACGTTTACGACAAAAGGCAAGAAAGAGTTAAAGGTGTTATGGCTAAAGTTACACCTACCAAGGTATAACCTTCACTCAAGGATGAATGTTTCTAAAGGGGAGAAGGATGCTACACCTTAGAAAATTCTTTATGACTATTTGATATTTGTATGTCATGTTAAGAGAAGTACGAGTTGTATGTTGGCCATAGGTGAGGAGGGAAACATGTACAAAGGGAAGAGCAAAGAGTATGTGAAGTTCATAAGTGACGGTTAACTTTAAACGATCATATCTCCCAATCTATACTGAGTTAGAAGTCCTACAGCTTATCAAATTAAAGGCCTTTGAGTCTAGTATTCAGTAAAAAAAATCACTTGTCAATAAGAATTCAGACAAAAAAGTTATGCTCATTTTAAGATAACACTATCAATAGGGATAGCGCGTGGGCACTAAGACAGGAAGGCAGCAGGAATCTGTGCGTTCGCGAGACAACATCGTAAGGCATGCTGCACATGGGCACCGCGCAGACCTGGCCAACTGTAATACCTTGAAATTCTCTAAGATCAGACCCAGAAGTTGAAACAGAAAAAATAAAATTTTCTGCACCAAGTCACAGAACTAGTCGTCCTGTGACCTGTCAAGATGACCACGAGTCATTAAGTGACTCGTGGTGAGGAGCTTGAACTTGTTTGGAAATATTCAGGTTAGGGTGACCACGGGTGTAACCATGAGTCGTGGTTAGCCCCAAGAGCCGTTAGGTCACCCGTGGTCAAGGGCAGTTGAAGGATGAAGGAGGAGCCGACAGTGTACCTCACGACTGGACACCACGAGTTGTGGTCAATGCCATGATTCGTTAGGTGAGTCGTGGTCAGCAGTTGGTTAAGGATTTTATGTTTTTGGGCAGTGGAGGTAACAAGAGGTGACCACGACTCGTGGTCACCAGTGACGAATCGTTAGGTCCCTCACGGGGACCTTTTGAGGGAAAACTAGCAGTGTTCTTAATGACTCTGACCACGAGTCGTGGTCCAGTGGTAACGACTTGTCCAGTCCCTCATTGGGACTGGCAGTCAGTTTTTCTCTGAGAATTTAGTAAGGGACTTTCTGTAATTCCTATGATCCTAAGGCCTAAACTACATTGTTTTAAGTTATGAATAGTGAGTTTTAAGATGGATAAGTTCATTCTAAGTTATTTCTATTTATGCATACAAGTGTAGAAGTCTAGAGAGGTGATCAAACTCAATTTCTTCCAATTTCTTCATTAATTCTTCATTGGGCAATCAAGGGAGTTGTAGAATCAGTTCTTCTCAGGCATGTAGGGTTAGGAATGGGTGAAATGGTTCACATCCATGCCCAACTCCTCTCTAATTCATGAAATTCTATTGATAATTCTATGGGGGTTTATCCCAATTCTTATGAAATTCTTATGATCTATCTATGGGTTAATCTCCTTTATGTATCAATGCATATTTTATGAATCATGGGAAGATTTTATGACCATTTCAAATTATAAACTTATGAATTTAAATTTCTACAAAACTATGCCCAATTATGTATGTTCTTATGAAAAGTTAAGTTATAATTCGCTATGATCTTGATCTAAATTTGTCCAACTATAATTTATGCTTTATGATATGACTTCTCTCAAATACTTATCATGGATTTATTAGATATCAAGTATATACATATTTTACAAGTATGCATGAACTTCATGATGTATGGATTTATGATTATGACCTGCTCACAGCCTTACTTTCATGGCTAGTTCACGTATTTCAAGCATTCTTATGATTATCATGATTTTAACTAGCCTATGAATCCCATGTATATTATCCTATGAACACTATATATATTTTGGGAGTAGTATTTAATATCGAGTAGACCCGGGGTCCAAGCATACTCCGAGTCTCATAACTACGCGCCAACGTAGCCACGATTGGGCCTCCATGATATTGTCCCCTTTGCCCAAATGGGCCTTTTGTTGTGATATCACACCTCTTTCATGATTTTACCCTTGACAAGGTACGAACACCCTTCCGACTAGGGCTTTATAGGTCGGGCTCCATGTGTGCTCATATGAGGTATGTCGATTATAAGAATCTCCCACTGTTCCTCATGATTTATGTATGGTTATGACTATATACTTGGCTCAAGTCATGTTTAATAAAGCTTTTCTCTTATGATTATGATTATGAATGATTTATGAATGTTTTGAAAACCTTGAGCCTTATGTTTGCATTATGATATTTACGTTACGATCATGTTGTCCTACTCTTATGAACTTTTATGTATTTTAACTATCCGTTTCACTTACTTTGCATACTCGGTATATTCCACATACTGACCGCATACTCTATGCTGTATCGTCTCTGATACAAGTCGAGGGATCTTTCTCAACAACATCCTTAGCCCCTACTTCCCCACTCAGACCTGTCCATCTAGCATCGATGAGTCCTCATCCTCCGAGGACATTCAGTTTCTGTGGTTGTTATGTCTCTCTTCAGTTTCAAACTTGTCGGGTTTTTTAGGGGTGTTGTCCCATCAACCCATCAGATATGTTAGAGGCTTTCAGACTTTGCGTAGTAATCAGCTTGTCATGTATGTTGTGAATTCCAGTTCTGATGTTATGTATAAACTTCTGCTATATTTATTATGTTAAACTTTTCACTTTTATTGATTGAGTTAGATGTATGTTCATGCCATGGGTCGACTTGGAGTCTCTCGGGGCTCGTTGTCCCGTGTCTTGATTCGTGCCTATGTTCGGATCATGACACTAACTCACTTACAAAAAGTAATTTTAAGCTAAAAGGTTTATCCTCCGTTTCACCTCATTTTTTAAACTAGAATGCATAGACCTATCACATGGTGAAAAGATATTCCAGGTGAGAAACTTCACTCTTGTTTCCTTTGGGTTTTGGAAAGTGAAACCTGGTGGAAAGCTATGTCTTGTGTGTTGTCTTATTTCTGATTGCTGTGTTGCTGCATCTTTAGATGGATCTGGATAGAGGAAAGAAGAGGAGCCTAATCCTACTTTAGCTAAGAACATCTCCAAGAAAGGGTAAGTAAATCCCTCTTTGATTTTTGTGAGTTTGTGAGGTCAAAACTTGGAGAAGAGTTCCAGTATTATGTTGTTTTTGTGTGTTGATTGTGTGAAGTTGTTGCCTGATCTTGGGCAGATTTATATGCCCAGGTGATACTCAAACGTATCATTTTTACCTTGTTTGTTATGCAATGTGTATATAATATCATGTAATTAGTAATAAAATGCGAATTTATACTAACCAACATGATTAACATTTGTTTTGCAGGTAAATGTGATTTTTAGGAGCTAAAATGCATGTTGGAATTATGTCGGAGTTGGACTTGGATGCGAGCGTGGAAAAGACCTTGGAATGCACATTTTATAGAGGCTCCGCGATGGAGCCGTGCCACGCTACCATCGCGGTAGCACACTGCCTGAACATGAATTAAAATGGCAAATTCCAGTGTGCCTTCGCGTCAGCTCCGTGGCACGGAGAGAGGCCTCCGCGTTGGCCTCCGTGCCACATTGAGGTTAATTTACCGGACCCTGGAAATTCCAGTGAAGGTCCGCGTCCACGCCGTGTCACGGAGGCAGTGCTCCGCGTTGGCCTCCGTGACACGTTGCTTGTTATTCCGGGAAAAATTTCCCACTAGTATAAATAGCACACTTAGGTTTATTTTAATTAGTTTTTAGTTTTTAGACTGAGTTCAGAAGTGGAGAGCAGGAACGTGGGTTAGTAGCAGTTGAAGAACGAAAAAGCTAAGGGATTTCTTCTCTTCCTTTCTTCTTTCTATCAATTGTACGTATGATTTACACTCATTTTAGGATGATCAATCCAAGAATGAGTGGCTAATTCTCTTCCTTGCTGAGGTTTTGAACATGTGTAATGAATTTTGATTGTAAATGATATGGTTTTCTTCTTCTTCTTTAATGTTGTTCTATTAATTCTTGTTCTTACTGCATTAGTGCTTGACCAACATTAATGTACATCTAAAAAGTCCAATTTCACTCGAAAGAGCAAGAAATTGGAAAGTTGTGAATTAATAGGGTATTGTTCTTAACTTGATTTGGAAAAATTGGGTTTTGATGTGCTTTCCTGATAGAAATATACTTGAAAGCCGTATTAGTCAATTTAGGAACCGGAATTGTAGTGCTAGGTCATAAATTGCATTTGATCACAGAAATGTAGACGGATGGTTTATGATTCTAAAGTGAAATTAAATACGAGAGTTTTAATTTCTAGGCAAATGTTCTTGGCTAGCAACATGAAGAAGAGATTAACCAAATTATCATGATTATCAAGTTCATTACTTGTTCTTAACCTTGGCATGTTCATATCCATTGTCTAAACTCACAAGTAAATAGTTTGTAGTAATTGTAGTATATATAGTTTAGAAACAAAAACTCAAGTAACTCTTGGTTACATTGTTGTTAGCATAATTAGAAGTGAAATAGGAATATAGTAAACTAGGCAATTTTACGTATCTTGAGCCTCCTTGGATCGATACTTGGCTTACTTAGCCACTTTATTACTTGTTTGACCACGTGCACTTGCGTGTCGGTTTATAATATAAATTACCAACGAGCAGAACAACCCGAACAAGTTTTTAGCGTCGTTGCCGGGGAGGCTAGGCGATTTGTAAAATTGTGTTTAGTGTAAATTTACTGTATTCGTATTTTTATTTTCTTAAGTGTTAACAACTTGGTCTTAGCCTGTATTTTGCAGATTTTGTTTCTGTGAACACTGGCAAGGGACAAAGAGCTGGTGGAATCTTACGTAGAGCCTGAACGTGAATTTCATAGTCAACGTAGAGAAGCTCTTCAAAAGAAGTTGCAGTTGCTTAAACAGTCTATGATGGAGCAACAAAATCCACTAGTTGTGCGGGCAGTGTTAGTGCCCGATGAAGCAGCAGCAAGGCCGGTTCGCGAGGTGGCAATCCCACACGCCAATAATGTCCATTCTAGCATCCGCAAACCAGAGCCTGGAGGGAGGTTTGAATTAAAGCAGAATATGGTACAACTTTTGCACACAAGCGGGCAATTTACCGGACTCCCTCATGAAGATCCACAACAACATCTCCAGAACTTTTTGGAGATAAGTGACACTTATATACCCGCTGGAGTGTCACCTGATTATGTTCGGCTCACCTTATTTCCATTTTCCTTACTTGGTGAAGCCAAGAGGTGGTTAAAAGCTGAACCACCCAATTCTATATCAACGTGGGATGATCTTGCGCGGAAGTTTTTGATCAGATTTTTCCCTTCTGGTAAAACAGCCAGACTTAGAAGTCAAATTCTCAGTTTTAAACAGAGGGAAGGAGAAAATCTATATCAAGCCTGGGAAAGATTTAAATCCATGTTGCGGGACTGTCCTCATCATCATCAGTCCAATGAGGTGTTGGTACACACATTCATTGAGGGTTTGGAACCCCACACTAAAATTCTGTTAGATTCAGCAGCTGGAGGGCAAGCGCTGGAAAAGACCTATGAGGAGCTGTACACTTTGCTCAACCGAATTTCACAAGGCAATCCAGAATGGAATGCAGATTCTTCAAGGGGTGGAGCAAGGAAAGCAGCGGGAGTGCTTGAAGTGGATGGATTCACAGCTATCGCTGCACAGATAGCTGCTTCGCAAAATCAGTTAAACACTCACTTCAGCAATATCAATTTGAACCAGCCGTCAGCTTCAGTCAATGCAGTTCAACAGATGTGGTGTGAAGTGTGTGGTAGTAGTGAGCATTCAGCTGAATGCTGTGGTGCAAATCCTGATTCTGTTAACTTTGTGGGCAATGCACAGAGAAATGAACAGCAGTTTGGTAGTGGCTACAACTCAAATTGGAGGAACCATCCGAATTTTTCGTGGGGTAGCAACAATCAACAAGGCCAAAGTTCAGGGCAGGGTATGCACAGGAACCAAGGAGGGCAACAAAATTATCAAGCTCAATTCAGAAATCACAATGCCCCTCCTCCACCACCATCACCGACTATTGAGGAGATGTTCAAAACCATGATCGCTAATCAGGCGCAATTGCAGGCTGACTATGTTAAATTGGCAGCCGAAGTGAAGAACAATCAGTTGGCGACCAAGGCTCTTGAATATCAGTTTGGGCAGTTTGCTAGTGCCCAAAATACTAGACCCAGAGGAGGACTACCTAGCGACACGGATCCTAATCCGAAGCAGGTAAATGCAGTAACCACGAGGAGTGGTTTACAATTGAAGGAGGTGGAACCGAAAAGACCGCCTCAAAAGTCAGGAGCAGCAGATGTTGAGGGAGAGCAAATCTCAGATAAGGGGAAGACTAAAGAAGCTGAACCAGAAAGGCCTCCACCCCCGTTCCCTCAACGACTTAAGAAACACAAGGAGGAGGCGTGTTTCCAGAAATTCATGGAGGTACTTAAACAGGTACATGTTAACTTACCTCTTGTTGATGTCTTGCAGGGAGTGCCAAAATATGCGAAATATATTACAGACATCGTGGCTAACAAAAGTCATTTGACTGAGTATGCTACGGTAGCTTTAACGGAAGAATGCACTTCCCGTATTCAGAATAGGTTGCCCACAAAACTGAAAGACCCTGGAAGTTTTACTATCTAGCTTACGATTGGGCAAAGTATCCGAGCACGTGGATTATGCGACTTGGGGGCAAGCATAAATCTGATGCCATCTTCGGTATTCAGAAAGTTAGGTCTAGGGAGTCCTAGACCTACAACGGTAATCTTGCAGCTAGCAGACAGGTCTTTAGCTAAGCCAGATGGCATTGTTGAGGATGTGTTAGTGCAAGTAGGCTCCCTCATTTTTCCGGTCGATTTCATTGTTCTGGACTTTGAACCAGATGCTGAAGTCCCATTTATTTTGGGACGACCCTTTTTGGCAACCGGAAAAGCATTAATTGATGTAGCTGCGGGTCAACTCACCATGCGAGCACATGACAAGGTAGAGGTGTTCGACGTGTACAAGGTACCTAAGCTCTCGACTGTTTATAAGGATCTCTCGGTGATCAACGTGATTGATCATGGGAATGTTAATGGAATGAGTGATTCCCGAGAGTTACTAGGAAGGCCACCGGATAAGGTTGAGAACTACTGGGGGGATGACCATGATCGGGACAAAGCGTCCATCTCCCTAGTAGACAAATGAGCGTAAAGGACGTCGAGCTGCGACGGTAAACCAGGCGCTGCACGGGAGGCAACCCGTGAGAAAAATATTTTATTTTATTTTTTTTTCTTTTTGCACAATGTAGTTAATTTTTATCTTTATTTTTGGTTTTATTGTCTATTTCCAAGTTTTATTTTTCTTTTTCTTTTCTTGATTAGGTTTAGATTTTCATTTTAGTTAGTATTTTTTATTTTAGTTAGGGAAATCTATTAATTTAACCAATTTTTGTTTAGTGAGGTGATTTCCAGGTATAACGGAGGAAATATACGTGGAATCGAGAAAATGAGGCAAGGTATGAAAAATCAAATTTATCAAAGAAACAGTGCACTGGCGCGTTGGCGCCGTGTCACGGAGGTAAGGCTCCGCGTTGGCCTCCGTGACACGTTGAAGGCAAAATCCGAATTTTTCAAAAATCCAGTAAGCCAACGCGTTGGCTCCGTGTCACGGAGGAGGGGCTCCGCGTTACCCTCCGTGACACGTTGCCCCTTATTCAGTGCCGGGTAACACCGGGTTGCCGGGTGACCCGCGTGTTTTCTATAAATTAACCCCCGATTTTCTCCCATTTTCCCCCATTTCCCTCTTCCCTCCACGACCAAACACCCATTTCCCCCTCCCCAAGCACCGTGCCATGTTCCAAGGCAAGGAAAAACATCAATTTTCTTCGGTTCTTCAATTCAAAGGTATGTTGTCATCGTCTAACTCAATTTTTTTGGCGATTTTTGTCAAATTTGGGCACGTGAGGTGAGATATATCACCCTAGGTAGAAATTAAACATGAATGTTGGATTATTTGTGATTGATACATGTTTGGATTGTTGTATTTGTCGTTTGAACTTATCGATTGCGTAAATAATTCGAAATTGATCATAGAATTGTATTCTAGGGCTTGGGTTGTTGAGTTTGATTTGGGAACTTGATAATTTGATGAAATCGATGCCGGGGTGTGTTTGTTAATTGAGATAAGTCGTGGTAAATATTGTGTAAATGTTAAAAGACGACTAATTCTCGAACTTTTGTGGGAAAATGCATAAAATGTGTGAATTGGTTAGATTGTTTAGATTAGATTGTATATAGAATGTTTTGATTGTTGTTTTATTTTGTTGTTGTTTTGTTGCGAAGTGCGATGTGTGAATTGTTAGCGATAGTAGGATTGGGATTAGCTGTATGAAGTCTGAGTAGTACGCTAACCGTTATGCTGTCGAAATTTTGTTGTGAACGCACTAAGCATGAAGTATATAGTGTTGTCTGTGGTGTAATTAGAGTTATTCTTTGCCGTAATTTTGTAGACGAAGCTAAGGCCTAAGTGTGGGGTAAATGTTTTGTAACCCGACCTTAGCCGAAGTTAACAAGTTTTTAGCTTAACGTTGTGCTTGTTTGTGTAAATTGACAGGTACAATGGCTAGCAGACAAGATAAAGGCAAGGGTGCTTCTACCTCAGCCACAGGTAGGAAACGGATGAGACTGGGCACCGCAGTCCCAGCTGCACCCGCTGTTCCGCGCGGCCAACGCCTCCAATACGAAACAAGATGGGTCACCGATGAAGGGAAGAAATGGTACGCGAAACACAAAGAAAACAAGTACTTCCCCGAGGAACATATTGCTCGGGAACCACTTGCACAGGAGTTCCCTCGCATTGTACAGAGAATCGAGGCAGCTGGGCTCAGCTTTATTTTTCAGGAGCCCAAGGAGTGCAACCTTCACTTGGTCCGGGAATTTTATGCAAACTGGAACCCGGCCATCAGAAGCCACAGTGAAAATCAGAGGGCAGATTGTCACTCTGGAACCCCAGCAGCTGAATGCCATCGTTGGAGCGCGGGACACAGACGCCCACGTTCTCCGCCAGCTAAACATCACCCCACCGTACGCCGACATCAGACGTACGTTGTGTGGGGCTCGATCCACGGCCCGATGGAGTAGACATAAGGAGAGGGGTTACCACCAGACTCTGCCTTATTCGCAGATGAACAGGGAGGCCAGAATCTGGCTGAAGATTGTATGTTCGTGCTTGATCCCGGGAGTCCATATGACAGATGTGACCCGGGATCGTGTCTGCTTGGTGTATGCCCTTATGAAAGGGCTTGAGATTAATGTTGGGGCGGTAATAATATCCGCCATGAAGAGAGCCAGACTGCACCAGGGCCACAGATACGGGTTTGGCGGACTCATCACCACCTTCCTCCGAGGCCTCGACATTGAGGAAGAAGCCTTGGATTATATTCTGCAGTTAGAGCGGAGGGCCCTCGACGTAACAAAGACTAAGGCCCCCGACACTACACACGGACCGATGCTGACTTTGGGCGAGCGACATGCTCGTGACGATCAGTACATGGCCCGTATGTTTGGAATTCAGATGCTACAGCTACGGATTGGTGGGAGACCAGCCACCGAGGAAGAATTATGGCAGCTGGAGCTGGACTACCCCTTTGGCGAGAACGCCAGAGCCTTATGTCGGGTAGGGCCAGCCTTTGTGGAGCCTACAGATGACGATGTCCCTACTGATGAGGAGACACGTCGTGAGGACTCTGATGTGGAGTCCGATGACGACGATGGCGCTGATTCATATATGGGCGACGAGGCCGCAGCACCGGATGAAGAAGTCGAATATTTCGACTGAGCAGGGAGTTCCACCACCCAAAATTTTGTGCTTTGTATTATTGTGAACACTAGGGACAGTGTTCAATTTAAGTGTGGGGTGGGGAGTAGCTAGGTGCTGGGTCAAGGCTCTAATTTGCCGTATGTTTTTCCTTGATGTTTATGTATGTTTGTGCTTTCCCTGTGGCGAACTGATTTGTGATGTATCTGCATATATTTGTTTGTGTGGTTAATGATGTGTATTTTTGAAAGTTATGGTTGCTAGTGTAAATATTTTATAAATTTTGTAAATATTTTTTTTCTCTATCGACATGATCGATATTTTTCAAAATTTTTGCGAAGATATTTTGCAATTATCAAAATTTTGTGTAAATATCTTTCTATCGAAATGATCGATGTGTTGCAAAAATTTTTCGATTTTTATTTTTTTTGGGTTTCTCAGAGTTTGTTTTCGGTTCTTTTACCGAGAATAGTCCCATTGAACCGATGTCATAGTTAGTGATCGTTCCCTATGATGGATGGATGACGACCGTCTTAAGGGAAATGTAGTCGGTAGGAGTAGGATTTTTATTTGTTTTTAGTTTTCTTTGGTGGATTGCATCAATGAACTGTAGTTGCTTATGGTTGCTAAAATTTAGTTGCGTATTGTAATTGATGTTCAAAATGTGAAAGTGATTCATTTGAAAGCATGCAATTCTGTAAATACGTTGAGTTACCTAGGCTATAGAATTTGGTTCAGTATGATTGAGGCTTAATCTTGAATTCATGTAATTGACTAATTAAAGAGTCTGTGAATGCATCTTGATTCGAGAATGTGCATGAAGTGTTAAGTGAGGTTTTGCTATTCCATGTCATTGTGAATTGTCTAGAACTTGCCTGGTGTGTATACAAAACGAAATGAAGGAGGTGTAGTGTTGGAAAGGATGTAGGCATTTCTTTGTTTTAACCGATAGTTTCCATTTTTTTCTTGTCAAATTCTACCTTTTTATATGTTGTATACCCTAGTCAGCCCATTGAGCCTTTAGCCGATTTCTTTCTTTTGTCCAAAATTGTATAAACTAAGCTTTATTCCTTCTTTTCATTAGCCTTAAAGTCTATAAGAAGCTCTTAAGCGCTCACAAAGCAAAGAAAATGTTTCCCAGAGTGTTAAAGAGTGAAGAGAGTGAAAAGAAAAAGAAAAGCAAAGTGAGGAAAGAAAAGATGATGTTGAAGAGGCACTTGTTGTAATTAAGTGATAGTGAGGGTACATGAAAACCCTCTGTTTTGTGTCAAGTGTGTCTGATGAAATGGGCTGTATGAAAGTAACCCAGCATGAATGGGAGAAAAAGAGAAAAGAGAGGAACAATGTCCATGAGTCGATGGAAATGAGTTGAAAAGGCGCTTAAGGATGCTAGCGACTATTATTGGCTAATCCAATATATATATGCTAGATCCATAGCCCCGTTACAACCCATTAAAGTCCTACGTGATCCTATATTGCATTTCTTTATATTAGTGGAGTAATACACTAAGGGCAAGCCTATGGGTCATGACATGATGCATGTGAATTCTTTTGGGAGAGAGAGTGAAATTAATTTTTATATGCCCCTACTTGCATGTTTGTGTGCTGCATGAACATAAAGGGGAAGTTTCTCTCGAGTTGTGAGGGCACATGCTTGATGAAAGATTGATTTTCGTGTCGGATTTCTTGATTAGCTGAATTGCATGAGTTTGCCGATATCAAGAATCAATTTTTAAAGTCTAGGAAGCCTTGATGTATTAAAGGTCATTGTATTGTACGACCAAGCATGTTTTCTTGATGATTTGCAAAGATTGAATAATCTGTATGACCGTAGCGTAAATTATTGCACCATAGTGACGAAGGTTGGGATGTAATTTGCATGATTTGTGTATGTGTTGTTCGAGGACGAACAAGGATTTAAGTGTGGGGTAAGTGATCTTGGGCAGATTTATATGCCCAAGTGATACTCAAACGTATCATTTTTACCTTGTTTGTTGTGCAATGTGTATATAATATCATGTAATTAGTAATAAAATGCGAATTTATACTAACCAACATGATTAGCATTTGTTTTGCAGGTAAATGTGATTTTTAGGAGCTAAAATGCATGTTGGAATTATGTCGGAGTTGGACTTGGATGCGAGCGTGGAAAAGACCTTGGAATGCACATTTTATAGAGGCTCCGCGATGGAGCCGTGCCACGCTACCATCGCGGTAGCACACTGCCTGAACATGAATTAAAATGGCAAATTCCAGTGTGCCTTCGCGTCAGCTTCGTGGCACGGAGAGAGGCCTCCGCGTTGGCCTCCGTGACACGTTGAGGTTAATTTACCGGACCCTGGAAATTCCAGTGAAGGTTGGCGTCCACGCCGTGTCACGAAGGCAGTGCTCCGCGTTGGCCTCCGTGACACGTTACTTGTTATTCCGGGAAAAATTTCCCACTAGTATAAATAGCACACTTAGGTTTATTTTAATTAGTTTTTAGTTTTTAGACTGAGTTCAGAAGTGGAGAGCAGGAACGTGGGTTAGTAGCAGTTGAAGAACGAAAAAGCTAAGGGATTTCTTCTCTTCCTTTCTTCTTTCTATCAATTGTACGTATGATTTACACTCATTTTAGGATGATCAATCCAAGAATGAGTGGCTAATTCTCTTCCTTGCTGAGGTTTTGAACATGTGTAATGAATTTTGATTGTAAATGATATGGTTTTCTTCTTCTTCTTTAATGTTGTTCTATTAATTCTTGTTCTTACTGCATTAGTGCTTGGCCAACATTAATGTACATCTAAAAAGTCCAATTTCACTCGAAAGAGAAAGAAATTGGAAAGTTGTGAATTAATAGGGTATTGTTCTTAACTTGATTTGGGAAAATTGGGTTTTGATGTGCTTTCCTGATAGAAATATACTTGAAAGCCGTATTAGTCAATTTAGGAACCGGAATTATAGTGCTAGGTCATAAATTGCATTTGATCACAGAAATGTAGACGGATGGTTTATGATTCTAAAGTGAAATTAAATACGAGAGTTTTAATTTCTAGGCAAATATTCTTGGCTAGCAACATGAAGAAGAGATTAACCAAATTATCATGATTATCAAGTTCATTACTTGTTCTTAACCTTGGCATGTTCATATCCATTGTCTAAACTCACAAGTAAATAGTTTGTAGTAATTGTAGTATATATAGTTTAGAAACAAAAACTCAAGTAACTCTTGGTTACATTGTTGTTAGCATAATTAGAAGTGAAATAGGAATATAGTAAACTAGGCAATTTTATGTATCTTGAGCCTCCTTGGATCGATACTTGGCTTACTTAGCCACTTTATTACTTGTTTGACCACGTGCACTTGCGTGTCGGTTTATAATATAAATTACCAACGAGCAGAACAACCCGAACAAGTTTTTGCCATTTTTGGTAGGTTGGTACAACCATATAGGTGCTTGAATTTTGCCAGGAGTTGGAAGGAATACATCTCACCTTTGTGGAAGTTAAGCACCAAAAGAAGGCAAGTAAAACTCTCTTGAATTCCTTCAAGTTTAAGGCACCTAAAGTGTGTAGAATTATTGTGATGTAGTTGTTTTGATGTTCATTTTTGGAACATGAATTGTAACTGGAAACTTAGTATAAACCAGCCCTCATTTCATGAGTTGCAATCAAAGGAGTTGAAGCTGTTTGGATTTCTAGTGAGTGGAAGAAATTGGCTAAAAAGATGCGATGAAGCGAGGTATGTAAAGGTATCCCTATTCTTATTTTTCAAGCACGAAATCTTGTTGTTGGAAGGGAAACCTTTCACGACCCGAGTTCACACCCTAGTCGTAACACGGGACAAGGAACCCCGAAAGGCTCCCAGTTGACCCATGGTATAATCATTGCATATCACTTAACAATAGAACAACTAACGATATAAATGAGCGGGAGCTAACTGCAAGAGTCTAATAAGGAACCATAAGTACAATTGTAACCACACTTGATACAACGCTGAGTCTATCTAGACAAGTCTGAAAGCCTTCTACTAAATTGATGAGTTTGCTGGGACAAGCCCCCAGCTAACTCCTAAAATCTGAAAACTAAAACATAACGAAAATGTAAACATAAATCACGTCCTCGAGAGATGAGGACTCACCACTAGCAGCTGAGAGGGAATTAAGCGTATCTAACCACGAGACTGAGTTTGGAAACCTAAATCTATATCATGAAATGATATAGCACAAAAAAGCATGCGAGTCAGTACTTGGAATGTACTGAGCATGCAAGATAACATAAATAATTAAATATACAAATATACGATAAGGAAATAACAAAGTACATCGACATAACTGATTTAACATTCAACAATCCTCTTATGAGTCACATACACATATTTATATACATATATATGAAACTTTCTTTTGGATCTCATGTTCTGAAACATCATCGAACTCATCCATAAGGGTCAAGTTCTGAACATTTAATTAGAGCTGAACCTGAATCTAGCATCACACACTGTACTGGATCACTGCTGGTAACTGAGTCTAATTCTCATTATATTAAATCTGAGTAATAGGGAACTGAATCATACTAATAATATAATTAAGGGAGTCATTCTCTGCTATGGAGGAATCCTGAATGAGCTAGGGAGTCACTCTCTGCTATGGAGGATCCCGACTGAACTAGGGAGTCACTCTTTGCTATGGAGGATCGTGAACTGACCAAGGGAGACATTCTCGGCTATGGAGAGTCCCTGGATTACTAGAATATAAGGAGTACTAATCTAACATTGTATATCTAGTTTATGCTATTACAGCTAGTCAGAAATATGAACATACACTGCTTTCATCATACAATATTCATTTCAAAAGGATTGGGGCTATTTTCTACTAACAAAAAGCCCAATATTCTGAAATATCATTCTCATGTTTTATCATCATAATTCATATCGTCATGGAGCCATATCAGTTTTTCTTCGAAGGTCTTACATTAGTGAGCATCTTTAGATTCACATCATGTATAATACTTCCACAATATTTAAGTTCCGAATTTATATCATTCGACATATATCATAGAGTTATTCATGATCCAAAAGTCTAATTCGTACCTTAACATGCGTACATTGATTCATATATTCTAGATTTACGAAAATCCATACACTTAAATCATAACTTATACATTTATAAAGAGATCATGTGAGAAGCATACATTTTCATTTCATAAGACCCATTTCGAGATTTACCCCAATTCATGAGAAGGATGCATTAATTAAGCCATTATCATAGATTTACCTCATACCTAATCAGTTCCATCAAAAGCATAAGGATAATACATATTTTACATTCAATTAATCAAGCCCATACGCTCTAATCTCATCTCGACATATTTAGCAAATAGCTCACTCTAACTATTAGGGAATTCTTACAATCTTCACATATTTCATACATGGATGCGAGTCATGGATTCAATTGATTGAATAATAATAAAACCCCAATCATCATTCAAGCCCTTTCAGGAAGAACATTATAACATCATACATTTTCACCATATAGCACATAATTCAAGACATTCAAATAGTTTATAATCACAATTAGCTCATAATTCTAGTGGGTAGAATTCAAGAAAACATTGAAGAAATCACCCATCAATTTAAATCCTAGGTCATGCTTTTCTAGAATCATTGAAATTAGGCTTTTTATAAAATATTTTGGGGCACAAGGATGGAAGAATATCCTTGTTAAAAAGCCCGCATACCTGCTTCGAAGAATCTCCCACCTGAACTTGACCTTGTAGTCTTTAAATAATCTCTTGAAGAATCTTTGAACCTTGAGAGAGAGGAGGAAGAAGGGTTTGAGAGGGTATCTTGTGAGAATGAGAGATTAGACTAGAAGAAACCCTTAAAAACGTCCCAAATAATACTCAAAACGCCGTAGTTTGGAAGTTAGGAACATGGGATTTTACGAAAACACCCCTAAAATTTCACAGGAAAAAGGACCCTGTCAGTCCTCACGAGGGACATCATGACTCGTGAGGTACTGGACGAGTCGTGAGTCCAATCCGTGAAGTCCACTGGGATTTTCACAAAATTTCGCCACTTAACGAGTCACTTAACGATTCGTGAGGTGACTTAACGTATCACTTAACCAGTCGTAAAGTACCCTATGAAACTGAAGTTTTCCAGCAATTTTGGCCACCTAACGGGTCACTTAACGAGTCGTTAGGTGAATTAATGAGTCACCTAATAAATCATTCTGTGATGCTGATGCAGTTTAACCAAATTGCTCATAACTTTTTACTCCGAACTCCGATTGACACAAGGTCGGATGCATTGGAAATAAGAATCAACGGGATTCAATTTGATATATTGCATCACCCAAGAACACTTTGTAAAATGGTATCTATATTCGTTAGAAGTTTATCCTTGCTAGAACTTGTACAAAAACTCAATCGGTGAGAAGGCTCTCAACTCAACTTTGTGCTAGAAGTTCCTTATGACCTTAATTTGCATCCATTGAAATTCTAACACTTGGGGATTGATATTAACACCTAGTATCCATAGAATTCATTGGGCGCAGACCTATCCATACATCTAGAACGGTTCCAAACTTAGTCCAGAAGTCCGGGGCATTGAAATATCTCAATTCACTAGTTTTAGGTCTAGTCTTAGAGACTTTTGGGGTGTTAAAAAAACATTCCTAATAGTTGAACTCTTCTTGAGGCATATATGATTCTTCCCAAAGTGTTAATAGTACTTGATAGCAAGCTTGAAGAGTTAAAAGTGTTTAAAATGAACGAATGTAAAATGAAAGGCATATTGCTTATGTTTGTTATCGTAGTTATAAATTGAGTCTGAAGTCCCCTCAACATGGGTATCGTGAGCTTTTCCTTTTATATTATGTCATATATGTGATGTCAAATCTATTTAAATATTTGGTTGTAAGGTGAAATTCGTAAAAGGAGTTAAGATGACGACGCATAGATCGCACCTAACGCTAGAAAACAGTAGTGAGCTAGACGAGGGTAAATGAGGATAATAAAAGGAAAATCACTTGCAGTAGTTGTCCACCCACTTATGTATATTTCTTAAAGTACATAAGTCCAACGGGAGATTCCATGATTCCTTTCCCTTAAGCTAAGAAGCAAGTTAATGAGTTTTCGAGCTAACTAACAAGCTGAACTTGAAAAGCAGAACTCGAATATGCAATCTATCGATATATCTACGGAACCATATTTATGGGTAGGTTATATGCAGTTTCCTAGTAACAGGTTGTACAAAAATAAGAACATATACAATTATATTTACGTTCAACTTATACGTTAAGGCGGCAAAAAATGTCTTTAGAATGTCGAAATAAGTTTATTAGAGCTCTTGCGCCATCTGGACCTTCGAAGAATTGATTAAGGATTTGAGTAGGCACATTGCATGTTCTGTGGAAGTGGTATGTGTGTATGGAAGCTAATCCACGTGTTAAGGTTGAGACATTAATAACCGAAAAGAAGATAAAGTGAATACTAGACTGTTTAAGATAATATGTAAATCACGTATCTTGGGTCCATAAATGATTTCAATGGACTTCAAATGATATTTAGTATAATCAAGATATGACATAAGGAGTAAGGTTGTTAACTAGTAATAAGGTAAGTGCGTATAATTTAATGAAATAGTTAACACAAAAGTAATGATTCGAGCGTAGAATGATATATTGTAGTTGAAAAGAAAGTCAAGATGAGTAAGATAACTGGAGCTAAAAGATTTAACATAAGACGATAAGATTTATGACGGTGAACCAGTTAAGTAAAATAAGTGGTCGGCAAGATAGATCAAATGTTCTGGAGACATTTAGTAAAGAAGTTATGAGTAAAGTTATCTGAGCATGTTATGTGGTAAGATGATATAATGAATGATTAAGTGACGACTTTCTACGGATTAAGCTAGAATTGAACGTCTATAGAACGGTAACTTAAGTTAAAGGGAAGTTCTCCACTATGCTTCTAAATGAGAATGTTAAGTTAATTATACTAAGTATTGAATTGTCTTCCAAGTCTTAAAATATTAATCTTAAAAGCTTTTGAGTTGTTTGTTATGATGTTAAGCTTTCTTAAGGTTCTCGCTTAACTGCGAGGTTGTGTAAGTTATTCTAACATTGTCTGAATTGCGGCCATAGGTTTTTATTTGCCTGTAATACACTCCTTGGAGAATTGCCTATGAATGACTAAGATAAAGAGCTCAAAGTTTCAGATTCGCGAGTTGTGTCTTCCCGACCATAAGTTATGTAGTTTCTGAGTCTTAAAATCAAACTGAAATTGATGTAAACATATAAAACGAATCTAAGTACTCTATAGTATGTTTAGGCATCTTAAGTGAGTCCAAGAACTCTAAATGAATTCGAGTATTTTATAGACGAGTCCAAGGATCCCAAGTCGGGTCCAAGTACTCCAGATTGAGGTTGAGTTAAGTCTAACCATTCTAAGTGGAATCCAGTATTCAAAGTGGAGTCTGAGTATTCCGAAGTTGTGTCTAAGTATCCAAAGTTGATTCTAAGAATACATAAGCTAGGTTTAGTTCCATTTTCCTCGAGTATCAATGTCACGCCCCAAGTCTATACCCTGGATGAGCCACGGTACTTGGAATCACAAGTAACCCCAAGTCAACCCATGGTCTATCATAACACTGGCATTCTAAGTAAAAACATAGCGGAACCTTTAAAGTAATAAAATAAAATATTTATAAAGAAGAACTAAATCATACAATTTTAATACAATTGAAACCAAAACTAAAAATCTGAATCTCTATCTGTGTCTGAAAGCTATCTATCTGATGAGTTGCTGGGACAAGCCCACAACTAACTCTAAGTCTAATTGAAAGAAAATAAAATATAACTGAAAAGAAATAATCATCGTCCTCGAAAGATGAGGACTCACCACTGATGCAGCTGAAAACTTCTGGGCAAGATCTGCTAATGATGCTAAGACTGAGAACCTGCAGCTGTATCATAAAATGATACAGCATAAAAGGTATGTGTCAGTACTTTGAATGTACTGAGTAAGTGGGAGAAATCATATCACGAAGAATAAAATAACTGAACTGGAAAGACATGCAATGACCAATGAAATACTGAAATTGAATTAACTGTACTGTACTGAGATGGTCAAAATGGCCCTATCTGATGGTCAAAGACATGCCTTAAATTTGAGATACTGAACTGAGTAGTCTGAAACTGTTCTGAACTAAGATAATCTGAGACTGAATTGAACTGACTAGTGGGAGAGTTTATAACCGACATATAACCACGTGAGCTAGACGTGGAGTCCGATATATACACCCCATTAGTAGGACCCAATATAACTTACCAGGGTATAAAGGCATGAACTATGTGATCACAAGTCTGGGGCCATGAGACCAATAAAAATAACCTACGGTGGCAACGTAATTCTGAGAACCTGAGTGCACTGGAACCTTGGTCTGCTCGATGCTAAGCCCTACTCCCATAGGATAGTCCTAGACTGACAGCTCAAAACTGGGGCCCAAGACTAAGTCAGGAATACCTATCTGGAAGTACCCTGAGAGTCTTATCAGACCGGATTTGATAACTTGTGTTCTAAGACTGGTCAGAGCTGCTTATTTAGAAGCGTCGTAATCGTCTAAAGAACAAACTGTAATTTGAAATTGGGGTCCTAAGGCTGGTCAGAGTTGCTTATTTGGAAGTGTCATGACTGACTAAAGAACCACTAAAAATCTGATACTGAGTGTAATACTGATAACTGGGAGGCACCACTGACACCTCAAGAATTACTATAGTCAACTGATCAGCTGACATTTTTGGACAACACTAAGTCTAATAACCTAACTGAGACTGGACACATAAACATCTGACTAAAATTTTCACATACACTAACAATATGGGGATTTCAAATATGTTAGAATCAAGCTACAGTGAAACTAGTCCAACATGCAAGCTTCTAAATTCTACTGAACTGAGAACTAATTCCACTAGATGCAATTTTCACAAATTTCTAGAAATAGGGAATTAAATAATCAGTTAAAAATCATGAGAAATACTCCACTTGAAATCTCAAAGAAATTCGTCTGATAATTGTTCTATATTTTGAATCCACAGGGTTGAACTGATAGAGAAAAAATAGAGGGGATTTTAGGGACACGAGGGAGGAA
Organism: Datura wrightii; assembly: GCA_035772735.1. Lineage (NCBI taxonomy): Eukaryota > Viridiplantae > Streptophyta > Magnoliopsida > Solanales > Solanaceae > Datura > Datura wrightii. The sequence goes on along the minus strand of JASDFA010000029.1, from coordinate 7,397,980 downwards.
CTACTCCCTTGTTGAATTCCCACATACCTAGCTTAGAAATCACTAAAGAAGAAAGCTTGATTTTCTGCAACTGATGAGGAGCCCTAGATTCTACTTGAGATGAGTGACCTGGGTTCTATGATTGATTTCTGAAAGTGTACGTAGGGAATGAGGGGGAAAACCGTTCAATCCCTCTAATATTCTTTGAAATAATACTTAAAATAAAGTAGTTTAGGGAGTAAATAGGTGAGAAATTATAAAAATATCCCTGGAATAAAAATTTGGAAACTGACACAAGGACCCAACGGGTCACTTAACGAGTCATTGGTTGTGACCACAACTCGTTGGGACCTCCGTTGGTCCTACTGCCTGGGGGATGAAAACACTAGATCTGGCAACGCGGGACACCACAACTCATTTGGTGAACTAAAAAGTCATTGGTTCCTCCCGTGGTCACTGAACGAAAAAACTTGAAAAGCTTGACAATGGATGACACAACGACTTGTTGGTGGACTTAACGGGTCATTGTGTCCAACCGTGATGTTCACTGGAAAAGTTTCTAAAAAACCTCAAACTTGACACAATGGGTGGTGACCATCCCACAACGAGTCGTTGTTTTCACTCGTAGTCACTGGAATAGATTTTTGGGGTTCTCACATAATGGGTCATTGTTTCTGACAATGACTCATTGGTTGAGTCGTGGGGTCCTGGAAAGGAATTTTGCATTGGGGAACCAATGAGTGACAGGACGACTCGTTGGTTCTCACAATAGGTCGCTCCTTGTCTCGTGGGTCCCGAGAGACCGAACACTACTGACCATGACTGACACAACGAGTCATTAGAGCTGACCACGACTCATTGTCTCAGTCGTTCTGAGGCAGATTTTCTGGTTTTCTTCTAGATTTTTCTTGCAAGGTCTATGTCTGGTCTAGGAAAATTTCGAGGTGTTACACTCAAGTTCATGTTAAGATTCTGAATCAAGCTATGTTTGATGTCCCCTTCTGCGAGATGCTAGGGGTAATGTATTCAATTGGTCCTCCGAGTTGGACCCGTTCTCTGAGTCAGTTATATTGCATTATTCAGTTATTGATCTAAGTATCAGCTTTGCTCATTTTGCATGGTTTACATATTATCTGTTGCACGCCCTTCTGGTCTAAATATCAAATGGCTGATTTTGTAATGTGCTATATATGAAAATCCTCGTCCAAGTATCAGGTCGTCCATATAAAGTCCTGGTCTAAGTATCAGGCAACTCTTAAAATCTTGGTCCAAATATTAGGTAACCATACTTAAATCCTGGTCCAAGTATCAGGTAGCCACTAAGTCAATTCTCATAAACTCCGGTCCAAGTATTGAAAGTGTTTGCATATGAGTCAGCTGAGTTATACCTATGCATGGAGTCTGCATATAGGATAGCAGGTTACAGAGTTACAGGTTGTCTCTCCCTACCCTATCTTTGACTTATATTCAGCTGTTTTTTACTAGAGTTAGGTTGAGTGTGTCCGTACTCCTAGTTCAATCATCATGATCTTACTCCTACTATGGTGAGTGGTTATCAGATGCAGTTCACAGAGTTTTAGATTATCTCTGTCCTTTATATGATTATGCCTTTTGACTCAATTGTTATATGATTGTTGTCTCATATTTATAGTTTCATACTTACATACCAGCACATCTCATTCTTATTGATACTGTCATGCCCCACCTTGGGAGGCATGACTGACACCTGGTGCCCTACTAGGATCTGGACTGCTGAGCTAAGTGAGCCTAAGCCCCTCTGGTGCAAGGCTGGCTCTAACTCTGGATTCAAGAAAATGACGGGCTATATAGCGGCTGTAAATACAGCCCCCGACCGATAAGGCCTATAGCCACCTGTTAAAAGCAACCAGCTAACCAAAAATAACTAAATATAAGGAGTCCTATGCGGGACGACAAAGCCACCATAATGTCTAGTTATAACTGCAAAATGAAATCTGGCACTAGACTGATCTGTGACCAACAAGGTGACCAACCAACAACTGAACAAGGCCCCCAACGGCTGATACATCTAAGCACAGGGAATATGATATAATCTGCAAGCCTCTAAGAATAATAAGATGGTCGAGACAGTGCCCCGCCTACCCATACTGCACAATCAAAAGGAGAGTAAACCTCTGTCTTCCAAGCTCCGGATGAAAGGAACTGAAGGCTCTGTACCGCTGACTGGAACTACGAGGGATCTGCTCCTCGTCTATGTACACCTGCAGGCAAGTAATGCAGCGCCCCAAACGGGCGTCAGTACCACAGGTACCGAGTATGTAAAGCAATAACTGAAACCAACTGAAAGTAAGTAATAAAGCTGACAGTAACTGAAGTAATAGGAAACGGACTGAAACTGACTGAGATAGAGGAATCAGGGCTAACATAGCTATACTGAGAAGAGTAAGAGTCATACCTGATAACGTGGCGTCCTACTATCTATCTATCAATAACTAAAACAATATAACATAAACCTTACCTGGCCCCCATAAGCCGGAAGGTGAAATCATCACAATCTACTTATGTCACGCCCCGCCTTGGGAGGCATGACTGGCACCTGGTGCCCTACTAGGACCTGGACTGCTGGACTAGCTGAGCCTAAGCACTTCTAGTGCCAAGCTGGCTCTAAGCCTGGATTCAAGAAAACGACGGGCTATATAATCGCTGTAAATACAGCCTCCGGACGACTAGGCCTATAGCCATATGTAAGAAAATAATATCTACCCAGAACAAATGAATCAATAGAGAACCTATGCGGGCCGACAAGGCCACCATGCTGTCTAGTTATTTCTGAATCAAGGAAACAAATGCTAAACCGCTACGTGACCAACAAGATCACCACTACCAACTGAATAGGCCCCACACGACCATCATAAACAAACTGAAACATACACATGGCCTCACGCGACCAGAAGGCTAACCACAGGGAATATACAATCTGCAAGCCTCTGAGAATAAAAAGAGATGGTCGAGACAGGGCCCCGTCCTACCCATACTGGACAACAAAGAAAAATACACTTCTGTCTTTCAAGCTTCGAATGAAAGGAGCTTAAGGCTCTGTATCGCTGGCTGGAACTACAAGGGGTCTACTCCTCGTCTACGGGTACCTGCAGGCAAGTAATGCAGCGCCCCAAACGGGCGTCAGTACCGCTGGTACTGAGTATGCAAATAAACAACTGGAAATAACTGAAAACAAGTAATATAACTGATAGAACTGAAGTAGAAAGAAATAGACTGTAATTGGCTTAAAGTATGAATTCAAGACTGTCCTCAACTATGCTGAAAGGAGTAGGAGTCGTACCTGGTAACGTGGCATTCTACTATCTATATATTCATAACTAACATAACATGGCATAATACAGCATAACATAACATAGCATAGCACACATAAACCTTACCTGGCCCCCATAAGCTGGAAGGTACAACCAACACGCAATCTATACCCCTACCCCGGTCATCCCATCTCCCCTAGTAACTATAAGCATCCTGCCGGTCCCCTGGATATGCACTTGGGCCCGCTAAGCCCCTGACTATAATTGTACCTGAGTCCGAAGGACTCCTGAATCAACACCCCGGGCGTACCCGCTCGACGGGGGTGTATAAAAGCCGACCAAGGCAAAATATGGGGAAACTGGCATCCCATCTTCGTCCCCTAGCGGACGGCATGCCACTCCATAGAGCGACATATCCTAGCCCTCTGACGGACGAGTTGATACAGCTATTAACCCTGGGGCGGTCATGAATGCTAGGTAATCCAACCCAAAACAACACAGTCAAGTCACAACTGATAATACTAACTGCATACGATACATGCTGAAACTAATGATAGTAATGTGTATATATACAATATATGCTGAAACTGATAATGGTATACATATAATTTCTATCATACTGTGCTGAATCTGATACTGAAATACTGATAATGGTATACATATAATTTATGTTATACTGTGCTGAATCTGATACTGAGAATCATGTAGTATAACTAGGTTTCATGGTAAACATGATTTACTATTTCTAACATGCTTTCTAAAATTCATATTAAGCTACTATTCTATTTCTGAAATACTTTACGGGAACATATATTGCTTTACTAAATTTCGGCTAAACACGATAATATCCTGACGTACCTTACTAAATTACATACTGGCATGTTGTATTGCTTCTGAAACTTTCTACTAGAATTTATACTAGTTCGCTCTACTGGAATTACTAACTTGCCAAAAGAAACTAGTTTCACATACCTCAATTGTCGACTTTCTGACCAACTGGCGTAGCTCGGCCAATAATTAGCTATTTCCTCCAACTGCATTCATATTCATAGCAAATAGAACTAAATCCATCAATATTTCTGAAGAAAACACTACTTTAAATATATATACTGCCCAATCTTTGACTTATCGAAAAACAGCCAAAAACTCGCTATTTCTTGGAGGTCCAGAAGGGAAAAATGCTCACCTTAGGGCTAGGAGTATATTAACATTAATTTGGAGCAATTCTACTTACCTTGACTCGGCGGGTTGCCACTTCGCCGGACGATTCTTGTGAAATTAACTCCGCAGGAATGTTCTCTGCAGCTTTATACTTCGGTATCCGAAGTTAATTTGAGTTTGGACCGCGTTTGACGGTGTAATCGGATGAATTTTTATCAAAACCCTTCGTCCCTTACTGTTCTCCCTCGTTTCTGCTGGAAATTATATGTTAAAATGAAATAAAACAAAAGTGGGGGGTTTATATACTTGAGCCTGGACAGCCCCTTCGTGGCACGTTGGCCATCGCGGAGGGACAGCCTCCGTGGCATGTTGGCATCGCAGAGGGGGTCTGCCCGGCCTCCTCTTGCGATGCTTCGACGTGGCGCTTGTCCGATCTCTCCCCGGGCCTTTTTCTAGCATGTATGGTATTCTAAAACTCTTAACCAACATGCAAATAGTCTATCTAAATGTCAAAAATTTACGGGGTGTAACAACTTACCCTTACCCAGGTCATACCACATTACCTAGTAGCTATAAGCATCCTGTCGGTCCCCTAGGTATGCAGCTTGGGCCCGCTGGACCCCTGACTATAGTTGTACCTGATTTTGGAGGACTCCTAAAATCAACACCTCGGGCGCAAGTGCTCGACGGGGGTGTATAAAAGTCGACCAAGGCAAAATATGGGAAAACTGGCATCCCATCTTCGTCCCTAGCGGACGGAATGCCACTCCATAGAGCGACGTATCCTCGCCCTCTGGAGGACGAGTCGATACAGCTATTAACCCTGGGGCGGTCATGGAAGCTAGGTAATCCAGCCCAAAACAATACAATCAAGTCTCAACTGATAGCAATGACTGCAGATAATACATACTGAATATGATAATAATAATATAATCTCTGACATGCTCTACTGAGAGTCATCCTGTATTACTATGCTGGAGAAACTGACAAATAAATCTATCTGTATAGCGAGAGTGTATCTGGCCTTCTGGGCCTCATACTGATGCTACTCGTTTCTGGCATAATCTGTATGACTGTTTGCACACCATGTGCACGTATTTGATCAGAGGATCCTGATAGTGATCATGATCTCTAATAATCTGGGCTGAATAGAGTGAGGCCTGAAGTAGTCTAACAATGCTCTGAATGTCCTACTCGGACATCTGTAGCTCAAGCATAACTGTGGGGTTACAGACAGCTAACTACTTTATTCTTCTAACTAAACAACTATAGAGTTGGGCTTGGTCAAACTTGCTTCTAGGCGATCGTTCCCTGGTCTCCATAGGGAGCTTACCAATCTCCTTAACTAGGAAAACACTGTACTAGCAAAGTACTACTGACTCCTTAGGCCTTGTCTGAATCCTCTCGGATCTATATTGCTGTTCTGGTAAATTCTCAGTCTTATGGCCAATTCTATAAGGACTGGTCCTCTCCTGGGACTCTATACCTAAATACCTTACGAGAACCGGCTAGGGTACTAACCCGTCACTGGCTACTGATGTGGACCCCTCCTTGGGGTACCCACGGGTTTATCTGACTGAGACGACTAGGCTGGCTTGTTGGGTGTCCTATATGATAACTATTAGGTCAACTAAAACTGGCAATCACCGATAAGGCTGAAAGGACGATGTACGATCACTCAACACACTGGAGAACTTTGGTGTTGCTAACTCTGGAATATTCTTATTCTGTCTCTATTTCTGGTTCTGGAATGTGCAATAACGTTACTGGCCTCTAGGGATGCTTTCCTGCCAATACAGGCGCCAACTGGTCGTTAGACCACCTCACTGCGCCCATACCGTCTAACCATCTGATTTAGACTACTAACTATTACTAGCTCTGAAATCTAGGTCTGGAAACAACATATAAGTCTACCATCACATTAAACTGAGAACTAAAAGAGTTTTTATAGAGTCATACGTGAATCACATTTAACCTGCTCCCTTTTAGCGAGGGGTCCTGCAGTACGATTTGTATACACTTCCTAGCAGCTAACCAAAATCTGTGTAACTGTAATCCCTATTAGCAGTCACTTGCAATATATATAATATTTCTGTATGTATATCAATAACTACATGTAATACATACTGAATATGATAATAATTTCTGACATGCTTTACTGAGCTTCATACTGAACGTGATATAATATTTCTGAAATACTTTACTGAGATTTACGCTGTTTTACTATACTGGAGAAGCTAACTTGCCGAAAGAGACTGGCTTTACATACCTTGATTGATGTTTACCGATTAGCTGGCGAGTTTCGACTCGCGTTCAACTGCCCTTCTCAACTGAAATCATGTTACTGGAAAGATAGGATTAGTTTTATCACTAAATTCGGCAAAAAGGAAAACGTTATATATATAAATATTAACTATATTTCTAATTAAACGGAACACGGTCGAAACCTCGTTATTTCTCGAAGATCTAGAAGGGAGAAATACTCAATTTAAGCCTCGGAGTATATTAACACTAGTTTGGACAAATCCCAAATGATTCGCCAGACAAATTTCGCGAAACTAACTCCGTAGGAATGCTCCCTGCAGCTTTATACTTCGATACCCGAAGTTAATTTGACTTTGGACAGCGTTTGATTGCGTAATCGGACGGAAATTTATAAGAACTCTTCGTTCCCTCTTTTTTCTGGTCGTGTACTTGATGAAATGATATGAAAATGAAGAGTGAGGCCTTTATATACTTGGAGCCCAAACCATGGCAATGTGGCACGCTGGCCATCGCGCCAATTTGTCTCCGTGCCACGTTGGCCGTCGCAGAGGAGGTGCCTCTGTGCCACGTTACCCCTCTGGGCAGCGCGGTTCGGCCTCCTCTTGCAAAAATCCGACTTGGCACTCGTTTGGCCTTTCCCCAGGCCCTTTCCTCGCACGTATGTCATTCTAAAACTCCCAACCAACATGCGAATAGGCCAACTAAGTGCTAGAAACTTACGGGGTGTAACAATATCTCTTTACCTGGGGATTGACACAACCCAAATGAGCGAGTCGTACGGGCACCTACATCAACTTCAGCTTGATAGGAGAACCTCTTTTTAATCCAACGTATAAAATATTTAAATACTCATTAACTTGCACAATACAAATATTTCTGAAAATATAATAAATCTTTCTTTTCGAACCATGACTCCTCAAGATCTAGTCTAGATAGGTACAAAAGCTCTAACAGAATATTTGAAAAAATAAAATAAAACAACTTTGACGGCTGAAAAAAATGCGAAAGTTGATGTTGAGTACTCCATATCAATCATAAATCTTCAAACCTACCACAACCTACACTAAAAAGGCATAGAAAGTTAGTATGAGTACACCACATGTACCGGTAGGCATCATCAATCTATTAAGATTAGTTCACATAATGGCATATAATTTAATATGCAATTGACTTAATAAATATAACAACTACTCCATATTATACTATAATCCAACAAGTTTACTAATCACATTACTGATTCTTATAGCTCATCAATGTTCATGAAATCACCTTACCACATTAGCCCTCGTTTGAACTCTCAATCTGTCTATCTCATCCCGCTGCAGTGTGTACTTTGACCGTTGCAGCAGTCTCTCAACGGCGGCAATTTGCCCACTGCAGCACTAGCCTAGTTAGACAGTAGCCCGGTTTCACTGATCCAGTTCTCTTTTATTTCGCTATAAAAATGTTATAGCATGTCTACTTCATTTACCCTTTCACTATCATTAATCAAGCCTATTTTCATTAATCAATGTCCTATTATTTGACCCATAGATTAACTCACCCTCTTTAATTTTTTTTTTCTTTTTTTTTCTACATGATGAGGTTAATCCAGCAATCTCCTACTAATTCACTACCAGTGATAACTATATTATGTTACCTTCTATGACCCACCAAAACCAAATTGATCAAGTGTTCAATCACCATACAAGTTAAATAGCTTAAGCACACATAAGGAAAGCATCAAACCATACCATTGGAGTAAAGTCCTACACAATTAAAGTGCATGTACAAACCTGTCTCTCCTGAATTCCACATCATATGCTACACCATAATCATGTCATGTAGCACCTTACCTGTACCATGTCATAATATTACATATCAACTATGTCTCTCATATTATACCTGAATCATCTTGGTATATCTTATATTGCACTTGTATACCTGTACATCTTTGTCACTACAAGTCGTATGTATATCATGCCATACCTGTACAATCTCTGCCTCACAATTATTCCATCGGTGGTATGCTGGGTACACGCCTCCAACATATCACTGTACACACATGTCAGAGGGTCTTATGTTTGGCCTTGTACACCCAGTCGTATGAAAACTTCATCATACTTGTCTGTGTACTCATGTGCGTACACCCAACCATATTAACATTTACTCATACCTATCTGTGTACTCACTCATACTGCTCGCCTGGATGCTCACCTCGAGCACGAGCCACTCATATTCTAGTATTCACTCACTGATTTGATCATACCAACTTGCTCATCCGAATTCTCGCCTCAACCCACAAGCCTTCTACTCTCAACATGTAGATGATTCACTTTTTCCTTTCACAAACCACTTTTTTTATTCACTCGTTTATCACAGATTCCCCCCGTCATTTTCAGAACAGTATATCACAATTCAATTTATCAACAAAATCACAAGTTCCATAAGAATTATGCATTACAAGTTATAATACAATCATGACTTGAGGCCATCTCAAAATCAGTCAATTAATACATCATTTATACCTAAAAATTCAATTAATGGAGTGCAACTGACCCACTCACGAGATTGGGCTTCGCTGCAGCGGTATAACTATTGCCACCGCGATCTCACTGTAGCGGTTCCAAGGCCGCTGCAGTGGTATTGTTCAGATAGTACTCCGCCTAGTCATCCACCATGATCCTCTACGAATTGTCTCTTTGCAAATCAGCTCACCGGTTATGCATATACTCCCTAGTCAATTCCTAACATCAGTTTATACCTCCTCCTTAAGTAACAATAATTCATTCAATCACAAATCATGAACCATATCATATATGCATATCAAAATTAAACTCATTAGTCCATCGATTTCTACAAGAGCTTGAGTATCCTATACCCTTTCCATGACCATATGACAATTCCTTATTTGGGACACAATTGGGGTAGCCCTTACGATTTACGCACTAGGACAGGAATCTAGCAGTCTAATGTTATGAAACAACCCAAAACTTTCCTAGACTAGACTCAAACTTTGTAAGAAGAATCGGGAGAAACCAAAAAATTTTATTGCAGGATGACCCAGACAACGGGTCGTGGTAAGCTCCAAAGGGCCGTTGTCTGAGTCGTTGTCAGCATAGCAGATTTCCTTCAGAGGAAAAAATGAGGCATAAGATGACTCATTGGTGGAAACAACGAGCCGTCCTGTCATCTGTTGGATCCCAAGTTTAAAAGCCTATTGGACTCTTTCCTAAGGCAACGAGAGGAACTAACGACTCGTGGTTACTACCAATGAGCCGTTGCTACCACCCGTCACCCAGTCCCAGGCCCTAACAGTGTAAACCACGATTTGATGCAAAGACCCGTTGGTTCTATCAACGTGTCATTGTGTTGACCGTCGTCTTAAGGCCCAGTTTCCGTACTTGTAATAACAAGAGGTACCAACGACCCGTCTATTATTCCAATGAGTCGTGGTATTCTCCCGTGGTTCTTTTCCAGTGAACATGGTTTCTGGACCTTGAACCAACAGTGAGTTCCAATGTGTCGTGGTTTCGACCAATGACCCGTTCTGAGGCCCGTTGGTCCGTGTCGACCAGTTTTCAATTCTTTCTTCCAAGGTTATGTTGGTAATTTTCCACCTTTTTAATGCTTAAACCCCATCATTTTGGGTTCATTTAGGAGGGATTTAAAGGGGTAGAATGACCTTTTCCCCTTCATTTCACTCTTTCCCTCAAAGTCTAAGTGTAGAACAGTTAGGAAGTTCAACGCGGAAGCTAGGGCAGAAGATTGTTGTCACACCCCGCCTTGGGGGGTATGATTGGCACATGGTGCCCTGTTAGGATCTAAACTGCTAGACTACTGAGCCTAAGCACATCTGGTGCCTGGCTGGCTCTAACTCTGATTCACGGAAACAACGGGCTATATAACGGCTATAAACACAACCTCCGGCCGACTAGGCCTATAGCCACCCGTACTATAACATCAGCTAACCAGAATCACATTTATATAGGGAAACCTATGTGGGCCGACAAGGCCACCATGCTTTCTAGTTATCTCCAAATCAGTATAACAAATGCTGACCAACTACGTGACCGGCAAGGTCACCACTACTAACTGGATACGGCCCCACACGACCAACATAAACAACAATACTAAACAGCTAAACATACGCACGGCCCCACACGACCAGCACAACTAACCATAGGGAGATATATATATACAATCTGCAAGCCTCTAAGAATACTGATAAGATGGTCGGGACAGGGCCCCGACCTACTCGTACTATACAACAAAACAAAATGATGTAAACCTTTGAATATCAAGCTTCTGATGACAGGAGCTGATGACTCTACGCTAGCTAAGATCACGAGGGATCGACTCCTCATCTACAGGTACCTGCAGGCAAGTAATGCAGCGCCCCAAACGGGCGTCAGTACCACTGGTACTGAGTATGCAAAGAAAACTGAACATAACTGAATATAAGTAACATAACTAGAATTTCTGAACAGTAGGAAATATCTGAAACTGTCTGGGCTGATAAAATCTGAAACAAGCTTATCTATACTGAGAGTAAGGTAGAAGCATACCTGTCGTCATGGCGACCTGCTGTTTATCAGCTAATAGATATCAAGTATATACATATATATAACAAACAAGGACCAATACCAGCCCCCATAAGCCGGAAGGTGCCAACCAACACACAATCTACCCCTACCCGGGTCAAAACCATCCAAAAAATAAATGACTCCACTCGCCTACTAACTACGGGCACCTCTACCGGCCCCCTTGGGTCTGCAGCTCGGGCTATGGCCTCTGACTATAATTGTGTCTGAGTCAGAAGGACTCCTGTACTGTAAAGTGTAATTTGTATCTGTATCTGTAATCTGCCCCCTGGGCGCAAGCGCACAACAGGGTAAGCTATACTGCTATGCTGATCAGCCTGATATGGGGAATGCTGCATCCCATCTTCGTCATACTGCGGACGACATGCCACTTCTTGGAGTGATGTATCCTCACCCTCTGGCGGGCGAGTCGACACAGCTATTAACCCAGGGGCGACGAGGACGCTCCAAGGGTGCCCTCACAGCACAAACAGGTCTCAACAAACAATAATCACGTATAGCAAGCATGTTTGATCTGAAAATGCTATCTGTATTCTGATTTCTTATTCTGAACTCTTTTCTACTTTGAACTGATTCTCATACTGAACTATACTGTATCTGAGATATCTTCTGACTGTCTGATATTGCTTTACTAACTTTCATTCTGAATATATATATCATAATATTATAAAACAAGTTTGCTAGATTCATACTGGACTCAATTCTCGACTCCTAAATTCTTTCTTCTATAGTTCACGTTATTTGCTATACTGGATTACTAACTTGTCGAAGGAGTTAGCTTTACATACCTTCACTTTGGATTTCGCGACTAACTAGCTTAGCTCGGTCAGTACTTCTGCTATTTCTCCCAACTGCATTCATATATATGTCAATTAGAACTAAATACGCTAATATTCTGGAAGAAAATATCACTTTCAATATATATATATAGCCCAAACTTTGGCTTATCGAAAAACGGTCAAAACTCGCTATTTCTGGAGAGTCCAGAAGGGAGAAATACTCACTTTAGGGCTAGGAGTATATTGACACTAATTTGGAGCAATTCCACTTACCTTAGATCGGTAGCACGACGATTCGCTGGCCGAATTTCACAAAACTAAATCCGTAGGAATGCTCCTTACTGCTTAATACCTCGGTATCTGGAGTTAATTTGAGTTTGGACCGCATTTGACGGCGTAATCCAATGAATATTATAAGAAATCCTCGTTCTCCCTGTTATACTTCGTGTTCTCTTGGAATTATATGATGAAAATGAAGATAAAAAACCAAAGTTGGAGGCTTTTATACTTGGGGCTGCAACTCACCTCCGTGACATGCTGTGTATCGCGGAGCCTAGCCTCCGTGAGATGCTGTGTATCGCGGAGGTGAGCCTCCGTGACACTCTAGCCATCGCAGAGGAGGTCTGCCAGCCTTCTCTTGCGATGGTTCGACGTGTCACTTATCCGATCTTTCCCCGGGCCTTTTCCTAGCATGTATGGCATTCAAAAACTCTTAACCAACATGCGAATAGGCCATCTACATGTCGAGAATTTACGGGATGTAACAATTGTCTTCTCAGAATTTTTGCAAGGGTCTTATCCAAAGATTCTTAGCCAGGTATGTGGAAATTCAACAAGGGAATAGTTTTTCCTTTGTGTCTCCAAAATTCTTCTTTATTTTCTCTATCACTTCTAGCCCTGAAACTTTCAAATGTAAAAATATTATCTGTCAGACTTCATTTAATTCATGTGGAATATTCTTTATATTAATTATAGATATTTTCCCACCGGTTTGTGACTATATTGATGCTTGTCCCTGTAAAGTTAAATCTAACCCTAGCTCTTGAATGCAGAAAAACTAGAGTCTTGCATAATTAATCAATTATCAAAATTTCTTGATTCTATTAGTGTTGGGGGTTGCCATATTGTTAGTTTGTATTGATATCTCAGTCAAATTTATGTCAGTTCAGTTTCAATCCGAAAGTTAGAATACTCAATGTTAGTCAGAAATGCCAGCTGATCAGTTTGACTATAGAAATTCGCGAGGTGTCAGTAGTGCCTCCCAATTATCAGAATTAGACTCAGTGTTAGATTTTAGTGGTTCTTGAGGTGGTCATGACACTTTTAGATAAGAAGCTCTGACCAGTATTAGGACCCGAGCTTCAGATTACAGTTTGTTCTTAGACGGTTATGACGCTTCCAGATAAGCAACTCTGACCAGTCTTAGAGCCCAGTTACAGAATTCGGTCCGATAAGACTCTCAGTGTGCTTCTAGATAAGTATTCCTGACTTAGTCTTGGGCTCCAATTTCGAGCTATCAGCTTAGTAGTCAATCTAGGACTATCCAGTGAGAGCAGGACTTAGCACCGAGCGGACCGGGGTTCTAGCACACCTAGTTTCCCAAAACTACGTTGCCACCGTAGGATATATTTTTATTGGCCTTATGGCCCCAGACCTGTGATCACCCAGTTCATGCCTTTATACCCTGGCAAGGTATATTGGGTCCTACCAATGAGGTATATACATCGGACTCCATGTTTAGCTAACGTGGTTATATGTCGGTTATAGACTCTCCCACTAGTCAACTCAATTCAGTTTCAGATTAGTCAATTTAGTACAGTATTTTAGATTAGTATCTCAAATTTGGGGCATGTCCTTGACCATCAGAGAAGGTCTTTTAGACCATCTCAGTTTATTACAGCAGCAGTTTTAGTTGGTCATTGCATGTCTTTTCAGTTCAGTTATTTCATTTCTTGTGTATGGTTTCTCTCACTTACTTAGTACATTCAATGTACTGATGCATACCTTTTATGTTGTATCTTTTATGAAACAGCTGCAGGTTCTTAGACACAGCATCATTAGTCAACCTCGCTTACAGCTTCTCAGCGGCATCAGTGGTAAGTCTTCATCTTTCGAGGACGGATATTATTCTTTCAGTATTGTTTCTTTTATTTAGACTTGAAGTTAGTTGGGGGCTTGTCCCAGTAACTCATCAATTGTAGTTGGCTTTCAGACGAAGACTTGGTTTTCAAACTTGTAGCTTTGTTTCAGTTGATTTAAACTTTATGATTCAGCTTTATTTTTATTAATGCTTTATATTATTATTCTAAAATATTCCGCTATTTATAATTATTCAGAACGCTAGTGTTTGATAGACCATGAGTTGACTTGGGGTTACTTATGACTCAAGAATACCGTGTCCCGTCCAGGGTGTAGACTCGGGGCGTGACAAACTTGATATCAGAGCACTAGGTTTAGAGTACCCTCAGATGTTTGAAAGCCGCATCGAGTAGAGTCTTTTTCATGGGTATGAAGCGCGCCAAAACGTATGACAGGGAGGCTACAGGATTTTATTAGGAAAACTCCCTAATGGTCATACTCTTTATTGTTGAAATTCAATTCCAGAATCGTTCTCCTAACTCGTGTTCTATTTCATTTTAGTGAATCATGCCTCCGTGATGTGGTAACGGAAGAAGGGCCGGTAACGCTCACCGCCTGCCCCACCAGCTCCAGCCGCTCCTCAGGACAACTCAGTGTCCATCGTAGAATTTAGGGCGGCTATCCAGCTGCTCACACAGACAGTTACCACCCAGGTGAACCAATAAGTGGTTCCAATCAACAATAATGGGTTTGCAGCAGCTGCCCGAGTTTGAGACTTCACTCGGATGAACCCTCCAGATTTCCATGAATCTAAGGTGGGAGAGGACCCACAGGAGTTCGTGGATGAGATTAGAAAGATCACCTAGATTATGGGTGTCAGTTCCTTAGAGAGTGCCGACTTGGCTGCTTACCAGCTGAAAGGGGTAGCCCATATCTAGTTCAAACAATGGAAGGAGAGGAGACCGTGGGAGAAGGACCGATAGAATGGGAGAAGTTCACTACAGCCTTCCTGAACAGATTCTTCCCTCGGGAGCTCAAGGAGGCATACTTGGCGGAATTCATGAACCTGAAGCAGGGCAACAGAACAGTAGAATAATATGCACTGGAGTTCACCAGGTTGTCCAAATATGCTCCAGAGATGGTAGCCGAGCCAAGGGCTCGCATGCTGAAGTTTGTGAATGGAGTTTCAAATTTGATCCTTAAGGAATGTAAGACAGCAATGCTTATCAAGGACATCGATCTCTCTAGCATTATAGTTCATGCCCAGCAAATTGAGGCAGAAAAATTGAAAGATTTAAAGTAGGAGAACAAACGGGCGAGAACCAGCCAGTCAGATTATGGCCATCAAAGATCTTGCGGGAGTAATCGCCCATAGCAATAGCAGCAACAACAGAGGGCTCCAACACCCAGTTCATCCAGTGCCCCTACTTTTCAGTCCCACAAGGATCGGAGGGGTGGAATATATGGTTCTCAGTCCCAGAGCTTCAACGCAAGCAATCGCTACTCAGCTTGCCCTAAGTGTGGCAAGAACCATCCAGGAGAGTGTCTTCAGGTTTGAGAGGGTAGTTTTGGTTGTGGATAGCTTGGTCATCAGCTTAAAGAATATCCGTCCGGAGGACGGGGAAGGTCACAATCCGCTATTTCAGCAGCTTCATCAAGCTGACCAGCTCAGCAGGCCAATACTTCAAGTACATATGGTGGCTACCGTCGAAACCGTTTTTATGCATTGCATTCTCGTCAGGATCAGGAGAGCTCACCTAACATGGTCAAAGGTATGTTACGCCTTTTTTCATCTAAACATGTATGCCCTACTAGATCTAGGAGCCACATTTTGGTTCGTGACTTCCTATGTAGCAGTCTAGTTTGATATCAGTCTAGAGGTCCTCTCAGAACTATTCTCAGTCTCCACCCCAGTTGGCGAGTCAATTAGAGACAGCCGGGTGTATAGAAACTGCCCAGTCTCAATCTTGAATAAAGTCCTTCTAGTTGATCTGGTAGAGTTAGACATGATTGATTTTGACCTCATTCTTGGCATGGATTGGTTACACTCCGATTATGCATCAGTTGACTGCTGAACTAGGGTTGTCAGGTTTCAATTTCCTAATGAGCCAGCTTTAGAGTGGACAGGTAGTAGTTTAGCGCCTAAGAGTCATTTTATTTCCTACCTTAAAGCCAGAAAGCTTATTTTCAAAATGTGCATTTATCATTTAGTTCGGGTCAAAGATTCCAGCTCTGAGACCCCAACTACCCAGTTAGTCCCAATTGTCAATGAGTTCCCTGATATGTTTCCCGAAGATCTTCCCAGAGTCCCTCCTGATCGGGAAATAGACTTCGGTATAGACCTTCTTTTAGATACTCATCCCATCTCCATCCCTCCTTATAGAATGGCTCCAGTTGAGCTTAAGGAGTTGAAGGAGCAGCTAAAATACCTTCTTGATAAGGGATTTATCAGACCCAGCATCTCTCCCTGGGGTGCTCCAGTACTATTTGTGTGAATGAAAGATGGTACCCTCAGAATGTGCATCGATTACCGTCAATTGAACAAGGTCACAGTCAAGAACAGGTATCCCCTATCCAGGATTGATGACTTGTTTGATCAGCTTCTGGGAGCTAGTTGTTTCTCCAAGATAGATCTCAGATTGGGATATCATCAGCTAAGGGTCAGAGAGTGTGACATACTGAAAACAGCTTTCAAGACTCGGTATGGTCACTACGAGTTTGTGGTTATGTCCTTTGGACTCACAAATGCCCCAGCAGTTTTTATAGACCTGATGAACAGAGTCTTCAAGCAGTATCTGGATATATTCGTCATTGTATTTATCAATGACATTCTGGTATACTCCAAAAATAAGGAAGAGCATGCTAATCACCTCAAGATAGTGCTTCAGACACTCAAAGACCGCCAGATGTTCACCAAGTTCAGCAAATGCGAATTTTGGTTAAAGTATGCGACTTTCCTGGGTCATGTGGTCTTTGGTGAGGGTATTCAGGTATATCCTCAAAAGATAGCAGAGGTGAAATACTGGCCCATACCTACCTCCTCAACTGAAATTAGAAGTTTTTTGGGTCTAGCCGGTTATTACAAATGCTTTGTGGAAGGCTTTTCCTCTATAGCATCTCCTCTGACTAGGCTAACTCAGAAAAAGGTGAAATTTTAGTGGTCAGATGCTTGTGAAAAGAGTTTGCAGGAGTTAAAAACTTGACTCACTACCGCTCTAGTATTGATCCTACCGGAAGGATCAGATGGTTTGAAATGTATTGCAACGCACGATTGCTTTTTGATGCACGGGGCAAGGTGATAGCCTATGCTTCCAGACAGCTCAAGGCTCATGAAAAGAATTATCCGACTCATGACTTGGAGTTGGCAACGCTGGTGTTTGCGTTGAAAATATGGAGACACTATCTGTACGGGGATCACGTGGATATTTTCACCGATCACAAGAGCCTTCAGTATATGTTCAGTCAGAAAGATCTAATCTTGATCAGAGAAGGTAGTTGGAGCTACTGAAGGACTATGACATAAGCGTGCTATATAAACGGGGCAAAGCCAATGTGGTGGTTGATGCCCTAAGCAAAGTGTCTATGGAGAGCGTGGCTCATGTTAAGGAAGGCAAAAAGGAGCTGGCAAAGGATATCCACAGATTAGCTCTGTTGGGAGTACAATTGGTTGATACTGATGAGGGTGGAGTAGTTGTGCAGAGTGGAGCAGATTTCTCGTTGGTAGTTGAAGTTAAGTCAAGGCAGGATGAAGATCATGTACTACTTAAATTGAAGGAGGTGGTTCGTAGAAAAGAAGTGGAGTCCTTCTCCCAAGGGGGAGATGGTGTACTCCGTTACCAAGGTAGATTGTGCGTACCGAGTGTGGGTGATTTGAGATAGCAGATACTGGCTGAAACACACAGTTCGAGGTATTCCATTCACCCTGGTGCTACTAAGATGTACCATGATTTACAGGATATTTGCGGGTGGAACGACATGAAGAAGACATTGTTGTATTTGTAGCTAAGTGCCCGAACTGCCAGCAAGTTAAAGTGGAACACCAAAGACCGGGAGATATGACTCAGGCTATCAGCATAGCCACATGGAAGTGGGAAGAAGTAACTATGGATTTTACTACAGGTCTACCTCAGACTCATCAGCAGTATGATTCAATCTGGGTGATAATAACCGTATGACTAAGTCCGCACACTTTCTCCCAGTTAAAACTATAGATTTAGCTGAGGACTATGCTAGGCTTTATATCTAGGAGTTAGTCAGACTTCATGGGGTGCCCTTATCCATTATCTCATACAGAGGTACCCAGTTCACCTCTCACTTCAAGAAGTTCTTTCAGAAGGGACTTGGTACCCAGGTCAAGCTCAACACAGCTTTTCACCCACAAACAGATGGACAAGCTGAGCAGACTATTCAGACCCTAGAAGATATGTTGAGGGCGTGCATGATCAATTTCAAGGGCAGTTGGGATGATCACTTGCCTCTCATCGAGTTTCCATACAACAACAACTACCACTCCAGTATCCAGATGGCCTAGTTTGAGGCATTGTATGGTAGAAGGTGTAGATCTCCTATTGGGTGGTTTGAGGTTGGTGAAGCTACTCTAATCGATCCAGACTCATTCCATGAAGCTATGCAGAAAGTACAACTCATCCGAGAAAGATTAGAACCGGCTCAGAGCCGTCAGAAATCTTATGTTGATGTGAGGAGAAAAGAATTAGAGTTTGCAATGGGTGACTGAGTTTATCTAAAAATTTCACCCATGAAAGGGGTGATGAGATATGGGAAGCAAGGAAAACTCAGTCCGAGATATGTAGGACCCTACAGAATTCTGAAGAGAATTGGCAAGGTGCCCTATGAGCTGGAATTACCTTCAGAATTGGCATCTGCGCACCAAGTATTCCATGTGTCACTATTGAAGAAGTACATCGGCGATCCAACTTCAGTTGTGCCATTGGACAGTGTGGGAGTGAAAGATAGTCTCTCTTACGAAGAAGTCCCAGTTCAGATCCTTGACCGTCAGGTTCGTAAGCAGAGGTACAAGGAGGTAGCTTCAGTCAAAGTCTTGTGGAGAAATCAGCATGTAGAAGGAGCTACATGGGAAGCCGAAGAAGATATGATGGCTAGATACCCATACTTATTCCCTTCCAGTTCTGTTTCGGCATCAGGTACTAAATTCCTCCTTAATACTCTGTTCAGTTCCGTACTCATCAGCTCTATTTAGATTTTCTATGTGCATTCTAGTTGAACCAACTCTGTTAGTACGATTAAGTCAGTTCAGAGTCAGTTATTCCTTTAGAAACCATCTCAAAGTCTTAGTCTAGAAATCTCAGCTCTTTTCCTAATTTTCCTACAGTTTGTCTTCATTTGAGGATGAATGATCCCAAGGGGGAGATATTTTAACACCCTGAAACTTTCCTAGACCAGATTTGGACTTTGCAAGAAAAACCGGGAGAAACCAAAAAATTTTATTGCAGGACGACCCAGACAACGAGTCATGGTAAGCTCCAATGCGACGTTGTCTGAGTCATTGTCAGCATAGCAGATTTCCTTCAAGGGAAATAACGAGGCATAAGATGACCCGTTGGTGGAAACAATGAGTCGTACTGTCATCCGTTGGATCCCAAGTTCAGAAGCCAATCGGACTCATCCCTAAGGCAACGAGAGGATTTAACAGCTTGTGGTTACTACCAACGAGCCGTTGCTACCACCCGTCGCCCAGTCCCAGGTCCTAACAGTGTAGACCATGAGTCAATGCGATGACCCGTTGGTTCTACCAACATGTTGTTGTGTTAACCATTGTTTTAGGGCCCAGTTTCCTTACCTGTAATAATGAGAGGTACCAACGACCCATCTATTGTTCCACGAGTCGTGGTATTCTCCCGTGGTCCTTTTCTAGTGAACATGGTTTCTGGACCCAGAACTAACGGTGAGTTCCAACAGGTTGTGGTTTCGACCAACGACCTGTTCTAAGGCCCGTAGGTCTGCGTTTGCCAGTTTTCAGTTCTTTCTTCCAGGGTTATGTTGGTAACTTTTTACCTTTTTAATGCTTAAACCCCATTGTTTTGGGTTAATTTAGGAGGGAGTTAAAGGGGTAGAATGGCCTTTTCCCCTTCATTTCACTCTTTCCCTCAAAGTCTAAGCGTAGAACAGCCAGGAAGTTCAGAGCAGAAGTTAGGGCAGACGATTATCTTGTCAAAATTTTCTCAGGGGTCTTCTCCAGAGATTCTTAGTCAGGTATGTGGGAATTCAAAGTTCTTCCCTTGTGTCCCCAAAATTCTTATTTATTTTCTCATTAATTCTAGCCCTAAAACTTTCGAATGTGAAAAAATTATTTGTCAGACTTCGCTGAATTCAGGTGGAATATTCTTTATGTTAATTGTAGATATTTTTCCACCACTTTGTGACTATATTAATTCTTGTCCATGTAAAGTGAAATTTAGCCCTAGATCTTGAGTGCATAAAAACTAGAGTCTTACATAATTGTCACGATCCGAACAGAGGCCCGAAAAATAACACGAAACAAGGAACCCCGAAAGGTCACAAGTCGACCCATGGCATAAGCATACATCTAAATCATTCACGAAACCAAATAATCGACAACATAAATATAGCGGAAGTATAAACTTGAGCATGACATCAGAAAAACATAAATTGAAGCTGAGTACATACATATGTCTGAATAGCCTCTAAATACGACGAATTGATGGGACAAGACCCCCAACTAGTTTAAACAACTGAAACTGAAATACACAAAGAAGTATGAGTAGTCTAGTCCTCGGGAGATGAGGACTCACCCACAACATAAATGCTAACTCTGACAGACGACTACGAGCGAGGCTGAAGCTGAGAACCGGATCCTGTATCATGAAACGATATAGCATAAAGTATGCGGTCAGTACATGGAATGTACCGAGTATGCCAGGTAAGTAAAACCCCTAAATTAAATAAGATCATTTAAAAAATGCATCTTATAAAATATAATCAAAACAAGAGTTTGAGGGTAGGGCTTGCATGCATTTTTTGAAATCATTATCCAAATATATCCGAACTTTACATCTCAACCAAATGACTCCAAGCTGCAATTTAATAATCATAAAAAGACCAAACATTGGGTCAAACCTGCTTTACGACATATGTAAACATATATAAATATATATATATATATATATATATATATATATATATGTATGTATGTATGTATATATATATCAAGAATGATAAACACGCATAATCGAAGTCATGAGGAACAATGGGAGAATCGCCTTTTAATCGACGTACCAAGATAGAGCTTACGTGGTCCCAACTATTACACTCAAGTGGGTAGAGTCGTCCAAAACCTTTTCAGGGTTAGGGATGATACCATGATATCGATATCAAGCTCGTAGGCTATTAGGGCCGGGAATAGCTCACAAGGGAGGTCCCAAGTAATATATATATATATATATATATATATATATATATATATATATATATATAATAGTATAAATCTACGTTGATGGATAGTTCTGAGGCATAGGGTGATCGACCCTTAGCCTACTCGGTGCTAGACACTACTCCCAAAAACATGCATATGCTCTACATCATTTTATAACGAAGCTCAACATAGTCTATTGACGAAGCTCAATAACCAAATACATCTCAATTATGGAATCATGCATATGAGAAGCTTTAGCTCAAAACATTCCACAAGCTAAAAATTATAATTGGGAGTCTTCGCTCCAAAACTATGTGGTAAGGTTAATTTCCCACTACTTTAACATGTTTGAAAATACTCAATTCACATCGAAAACATGATTATAAATATGGGTAACTCGAAATCATGCTTTTCATCACAATATCTCATCATCATACATTCATCACCAATCTCATCTTTCAAAAACTTTTCGTCAATGGGCCTTTTAATTTATAAAACTAGAAACATGATTTTAATTTGAAAACATTATAAAAATTGCCCATGCTTTCCAATTCGACAATAGAATCATAATCAAATCATATCCATGTGTAGAAATAGAAAATTCATGCATTTGGGTTAGAACCCCATAGTGTAGACATATTAATTTCATACTTTTAGAGAGGAATTGGGCATGGGTGTGGAAGAAATCACCCATTCATAACCCTACATACCTATTGGTAGCTGATTCCTGCCCTTCTTTGAATTCCCAAAAGGAATTTGAAAGAAATTGAAGATCACTAGCTTGATCACCCTTTCAATTCTCTTCTACCTTGCATGCATGGATGAAAAATGTCTAAAAGCCACTATTCATAATCCAAAACATCATAGTTTAGGCTTTAGGAACTTAGAAATTACGGAAAAGCCCTTACTAAATTCGCAGAAAATAACTGTCAAGTGGCCCTAATAGGTGACCTGACAACTCGTTGCTCGGGGGCACGACTCGTGATGCTGCTATTACGTACACTGCTCATCAATTCTTCTAGGATCGTCATGGGTCACCTCACGACTCGTTATGGGTGACCACGACTCGTGGTCACCATCTATGAGGTACACTGCCTTGTTTCGTCAAATTTTACTCCAGGCTTGCTAACGACTCACCCCACGAATCGTGGGGACTGACCACGACTCGTGGGAACCTCCCGTCAAGTCCACTGCCCCATTTTTCTTTTTCGTTCTTATTCCCCTCCCCGCGGATGACCTAACGACTCGTGGGGCCTGACCACGACTCGTGGTCTTGGTCGTGGGGTCCCATCTCTTCCAGCCTTCTCACTAAATACCTGGGCCTTCCCCACGAGTCACATCACGACTCGTGGGTTGTCCTCAAGAGTTTCCTCATGACTCGTTTTGTGTCAAATGCTAAATTTCAACTTTTTCTCCGCTTAAACTCCCGGATCTGATCTTTGGGCTTCCGAGGTATAACAATATCTCCCCCTTGAGAACATTCGTCCTCAAATGTTGGAAAACACATAGAAAAGTAGAGAAAATGCAGTTATCATATTCAAATGTTGATCATTTAAACCATAAACTGACAGAATGACTACTTCTGATTCAAATTACATAGCTAAACTGCATTCACAAATCACATACACATCCATATACATAAAAGAAACTTGTGCACATGAACTGAACATGAAACTAAATAGAGTTCGAGTGCGAAACTGATACCTCAAGCTGAAACTAAGCCGGTAGAGAATAAATGTAGGTATACAGCCATCATATCCGCTTCGTCTTCCACGTAGCTCCTTCAACATACTGATTCCGCCATAACACTTTGACTGAAGCTACTTCGTTGTCCCTTAGATTTCAACCCTAACGATCCAATATTTCCACTAGAACCTCCTCATAGCTAAGGCTATCTTTTACATCGACACTGTCCATCGGAACAACTAGAGTTGGATCCCCTAAACACTTCTTCAAGAGCGATACATGAAATATAGGATGCACGAAAGATAACCCTGAGGGCAACTCCAATTGATATGCCACCTTGCCAACTCTTCTTGTAATCCAGTAGGAGCCAACATAATGAGGGCTGAGTTTTCCTTTCTTTCCAACCCGTATCATTCCCTTCATGGGAGATACCTTCAGAAACACCCAATCATCCACCTCGATCTCTAATTCTCTTCTTCTCACATCGGCATAGTACTTCTGGCGACTTTGAGCTATTTTCAACCTGTCCCGTATGAGCTGAACCTTCTCCATAGCCTCATGGACTGAATCTAGTCCTATCATCGTTGCTTCACCAACTTCGAACCAACCAATGGTCGATCTACATCTCCACCCATAGATAGCCTCAGACGGAGCCATCTGAATGCTGGAATGGTAGTTGTTATTGTATGCAAACTCGATAAGAAGCAAATGATCATCCCAACTACCCTTAAGGTCCATCAAGGCATGCTCTCAACATGTCTCTAAGAGTCTGAATTGTCCGTTCCGCTTGGCCATCCGTTTGCAGGTGAAATGTTGTGCTGAGCTTACCTTGAGTACCAAGCCCTTTTTAAAACGACCTCTAAAACTGAGAGAAAATTGGATGTCTCCGTCTGACATGACAGTCAAGGTCACCCCATGCAACCGAACTAGATCTCAAATTATCAACACCCGGAACACACTAACTACCCTAATATCGAAGTATACCATCTCCCCCTTGCAGATGATCTCTACCTTCTGCTCTTGAACCACTTCCTCTAACTTCACCAAGCTAGAATCCTCATCTTGTTAGCTTTTACATCAGTCACTGAGGACGATTTTGATCCATTCTGAACTAAAACACCGCCACCGATCGAAGCAGCCAAATGAACTCCTACAATGCCTGCTAAAAAATTTTGAAGTCCCGAACCTCTGAGTTCTCCGCCTTCATGCTTAAGATCATGCCAAATATGCAATACACTCGAATCCACTCGAATTCCATTTGAAATCCTCCTTCATAACCCAAACACACAATCCTGTCATGAAACCTATTCCGGACCGGTTGGAACACTCAAGTTACCCCTATAAGGTTGTTTCTCCCCAAGTTGACCGTGGTCATACCTAAATTCCTCAAAGCTCATAAATTCAACCAAAGGTTCAAATCACTCTCGATTCACTTCGTAACCCATGCAAACTACCCTACTAAATCATAAATCACCATCCAAAACCAACAAAGCTTTTAGAATCCAAATTCGAGCTTGACAACCTAGATTGTTGACTTTGGTCAACCCCTCACACTTCAAACCCTTAAAAATCGAAAATCTCACCCAATCTTCATTATGTCGTCTCAGGAATGATATCATCCACCTCCGCAATCATGAATAGCATAATAAAGACATGGAAGGGTTCAACCTAGAAAAACGGATCGACAATCACAGAATGACCATGTGGGTTGTTTCACTTCCAGGCTTGGCTAATAATGGTGCTTCCTGAATTTTTATATAACCGGCATCTTTGGCGAGGATAGGAAGTTATCCTGAACGTACACATCTTCAACATCATTTCCATCATGGGGAACATCCATAGAATTTAGAGTAAGGGAATCATGAGCACAAATCGTTTAGGAAATCTAAGCTGGGAATATACCTGACATAGCACGATCTTATAAGTTGATCATCTACAATACGAGGGCCATGACATAAAGTTGAAAAGGTAATATTGGGATCACTGATGGACGTGGTTGCGTATCATCTTAGGGTTCTGAATATACGCATAAGTCGAGCATAGCATCGAGCGATACGTAAGGGAATATAGAAAGAATGAACTACCCTCCAAGTACTATATATAGAACTTCCTTACTAGAAACTCAAGACCTGACTGGGGCCTTCACCTACCATTTCCTTACCTTCCATGAAATAGATCTCATCTTAAAATACACAAAGGGATTTTTACCCCTTACAGTAGTTCTCGGAACCAACAATTATAGTAGGTTCGAGGGGAAAACTTATAACATACCTGGGACTACATATGAGGCTGACTTCCACTGGCTCTTGGTAATCTGTGCTGCTGGGATGGGCGATTTACAGGAGCTGCTGGTCCGGGGATTTGCACACCGGCTCTACCCTCACCCTGCTTGGACGATAGGCAATTCCTGTGCATATGTCCGGCCTCCCTACATATGTAACAAGCGTCAAAACATTCCAAACACCAACCTACATATGTTCTACCACATTTCAGACATGCTGAACTGCTGTATCTGACTACTGGGGGGGGGATTCGGGGCACAGCCTTTTTGGCCATCTCGCTTGGGCTTTGGATAATCATTGTGCTTGTGCCTGGAATGACCACAATAGAAGCATACATCTGAACCCACCATGTAGCTCCCTAGGTGGTGCTTTTTGCAACGCCTACAAAGTGGGTAAGTAATTTCCCTCACTTAGGTCTTGCACCCTCAAACTTGAGCTGCTGACTTCTGACGGAGTTGAGGGAGAATCCCAATACTCGACCATTACTATGAGCCCTCCAAGTCCTCAGTCCTAGGCCTTTTGCTCCTCCTTTTTTCCCCCTTACGATCCCCACCCAAAACCAAATCACTACACCTAGGCAGGCTCCTCTTTGTGAGTTCTTGAACCTTAGTAGCTGCCGCCTCTCCGATAGGGTTCACAGGTGCAATAGCTTGCATGTTAGGCAGGGTGATCATGGCCCGTATCAACACTCAGACTATGGCCCCGAGTTCTTCATCCGTAATCTGCCCGAACATAAGACTCATTGGGGTTGGCAGGGCTGGCTAACTCCCATTATTTTTTTGAGATGACATGTTTCTGCACACGCATATAGCTTGGGTTAGAGAAAGGGAGGGAGTCAAACCCATGGCACGAAATAGAGTCATAAAAGAAGGGAACATTTCCTAAACGTCTCGTAGCCTCTTTGTCATAAGCGTGGCACGCCTCACACCTATGAAAAAGACTCTACTTAATGCGGCTTTCAAACATCCTAGGACACTTCAAACCTATTGTTCTGATACCAAGTTTTTCACGACCCCAATAGAGGCCCGGATCGTAACATGGAACAAGGAACCCCGAGAGGCCCCAAGTCGACCCATGGCATAAGCATACATCTAAATCATTCACGAAATCGCATAATCAACAACATAAATATAGGGGAAGTCTAAAATTGAGCATGACATCAGAAAAACATAATCTGAAGCTGAGTACATACATATGTCTGAATACGACGAGCTGATGGGACAAGACCCCCAATTAGCTCAAACAACTGAAATTGAAATACACAAAGAAGTCTGAGTATTCTAGTCCTCAGAGATGAGGACTCACCCACAATACGAATGCTAACTCTAACAGACGACTACGAGCGAGGTTGAAGTTGAGAATCGGATCCTGTATCATGAAATAATACACCATAGAGTATGCGATCAGTACGTGGAATGTACCGAGTATGCAAGGTAAGTAAAACCTCTAAAGTAAATAAGATCATTTAAAACATGCATCATATAAATATAATCAAAACAATTGAGGGTAGGGCTCGCATGCATTTTCTGAAATCATGATCCAAACATATCTGAAATTTACATCTCAACCAAATGACCCCAAGCTGAAATTTAATAATCATAAGAAGACCTAACGTTGGGTAAAACATTCTTTAGGACATATGTAAACATATATACATATATATATATATAAATCAAGAATGATAAGCATGCATAATCGAAGTCATGAGGACTCGTCTTTTAACTGACATACCATGATAGAGCTAACATGGTCCCAACTATTACACTCAAGTGGGTAGAGCCGTCCAAAACCTTGTCAGGGCTAGGGACAATACCATGATATCGATATCAAGCTCGTGGGCCATTAGGGCCTGGGATAGCTCACAAGGGAGGTCCCAAGTACTATATATAGAAGAGTACAAATCTATGTTGGCGCGTAGTTCTAAGGCATAGGGTGATCGACCCTTAGCCTACTCGGTGCTAGACACTACTCCCAAAACATACATATGCTCTACATCATTTTATAACGAAGCTCAACATCGTCTATTGACCAATATCAATAATAAAATACATCTCAATTATGGAATCATATATATGAGAAGCTTTAGCTCAAAACATACCACAAGCTGAAAATTATAATTGGGAGTCTTCGCTCCAAAACCAGGCGGTAATCTTAATTCGCCAAAATCATGAGTTATGCTCGAACATATGGGCATTGCGCACTGCTTTAACATGTTTTAAAATACTCAATTCATATCGAAAACATGATTATAAACATGGGTAACTCGAAATCATGCTTTTCATCACAATATCTCATCATCATCATACATTCATCACCAATCTCATCTTTCAAGAACTTTTCGTCAATGGGC
Organism: Datura wrightii; assembly: GCA_035772735.1. Lineage (NCBI taxonomy): Eukaryota > Viridiplantae > Streptophyta > Magnoliopsida > Solanales > Solanaceae > Datura > Datura wrightii. Next base: position 7,370,115 of record JASDFA010000029.1, on the reverse strand, counting down.
CTTTTAATTTATAAAAATAGAAACGTGATTTTAATTTGAAAACATTATAAAAACTGCCTATGCTTTCTAATTTGATAATAGAATCATAATCAAATAATATCCATGTGAGAAATAGAAAATTCATAGATGTGGGTTAGAACCCCATAGAGTAGACATAGGAATTTCAGACTTTTAGAGAGGAATTGGGCATGGGTGTGGAAGAAACCACTCACTCATAACCCTACATACCTGTTGGTAGCTGATTTCTACCCTTCTTTGAATTCCCAAAAGGAATTTGAAAGGAATTGAAGATCACTAGCTTGATCACCCTCTCAATTCTCTTCTACTTTGTATGCATGGATGAAAAATATCTAAAATGAACTTAACTCCTTTAAAAGCCACTATTCATAACCCAAAACGTCGTAGTTTATGCTTTAGGAACTTAGGAATTACGGAAAAGCCTGTCACGCCCCACCTTGGGGGTATGACTGGCACCTTGTGCCATACTAGATCTAAACCAATCCTGACTATACTGGTGCACTATTGGTGCACGCTAACACTCAACTCAAGAAACCAACGAGCTAAACCTCGGCTGTAAATATAGCCTCTGGCCGACAAGGCCACCTGTAAAGGAAGACAGCTAACCACAACAACGTAACAACAGGGATCCTATGTGGGCCGACAAGGCCACCATGTTGTCTAGTTATAATTGGAATATAAATCAGGCACTAAACTACTCTATGGCCGACAAGGCCGCTACTAATAGCTAAACAAGGCCTCACACGGCAATCACAAGAGATAAAGCATACACGGTCCGCACACGGCCAATGACAACTAACCACAGGGAATATACCACAGTCTGCAAGCCTCTAGGAATGATATAGTGGTTGGGACAGGGCCCTGGCGTACCCAAAAGTTGTACATCAAAAGTAAACCTCGTCTTACTTTCAACTCTAGAAGGAGGGAGCTGAATAAACTGTTGACCTCAGCTGAAGAATAGGAACGTCCCGAACCACATTTATCTGCACCTGCAGGCAAGTAATGCAACGCCCCGTGTGGGCGTCAGTACAATATGTACCGAATATGTAAGGCAGAAAGATAATAACTAACTGAAAGATGGTAAAACTGTAGTAATCAAGAAGAGAGTAAGAGTTTAACCTGAATACCTTCACCGCCTGAAATATTTAAACAACAAATCTATTTATATGCAAAAAAGAACCTAACCAGGCCCCCATAAGCCTGAAAGGTACAAACAACACAGAAAAACCTACCTGGGCCCCCATAAGCCCTGGAAGGTACAAACAAGGTGTACTTCTACTGCTTGGCTACTGAAAACTGTGGGCAAACTGTAACTCTGGATTACTCGTTCTCTGAATACACGTCTGGGCCTGATAGGACGCTCTGGCTGTATCAGTGTCTGAACTGTCTGGCTGTGTAACTGGACCCCGAGACTTAGCTCGACTATAGGTCAAAATGTAACCTCTAATAGCTGGACCCCGGGCCTTGGCCCGACTATGGGTCATAATGCAACTGTTGTATCTGGATCCCGAGCCTTGGCTCGACTATGGATCATGCTATGACTGCTGTAACTGGGCCCCAAGCCTTGGCTCGACTATGGGCTATAATGTAATCTCTAGTAACTGGACCCCGGGCCTTGGACCGACTGTGGGTCATAATGGAACTGCTGTGACTGGGCCTTGAGCCTTGGCTCGACTATGGGCCATGATGTAAGCTCTGAAACTGGATATGTTCCTCACGGTCTCACTCTGGTCCCTTGGCCATCATACTGCTCCTGTGAATATAAATAACGGCATTCAAACCCCAAATACCATACACAACAAGTGAACTGACTAGGGTTAATTTTAACAAGGGTTACTAATCATCGTTACTAACTCAATTCAATTCATAACAGCTAACCCCAATAGGTGTACTCTGAAATTCTATAGGCATACGTGTCTTACTAACTTTACGACGAACATAACTTGCCGAAGGAATAGCCTTACATACCTCGAGTGTTGATTTCCTGTTTAACTGGCGAGTTTCAATCTGTATTCAGCAGACCTCTCAAACTGTAATCGTATTACTGGGAGAATAAGACTAGTTTCAGTACTAAATTCGGCGAAAACGATAACTTTTAATACTAATATTAACTAGACTTTAACTTATCAAAACACGGCCAAAAACTTACAATTTCCTGAGATTTCATAAGGGAGAAATGCTTATTTGAAGCTTGTGATCATATAGAAATTAGTTTGAAGCAATTCTGATGACTTCTACTCGGCAGAGTTCTGATTCGCGGGCGTTTTTCGGGAAACTAACTCTGTAGTAATGTTCCTTGCAGGCTTGTAATTCATACCTGGAGTTAATCGGAGTTTGGACTACGTTTGATAGTGTAATTGGATGAAAATTATGTGAGAACTACGTTGTCCATCTTCTCTGGACGTTTTAGGATTAGAAAAATGATCGCAAAGTGAACCAAGGGTCCTTATATACATCTAGGGGCGGTGGCAAGGGGTGCCTCGCACCACTCAACGCGGCATCCTTGCCCCATGTCGTGCCCCTCAACGTACCAAGGGGGCCGGTGCGCCGCGCTGCCCAAAGCACTAGGGTGCTGGCGCGTCGCGCTGGCCCTTGAAGCCTTGCCTCATTCGACCTGACTTTTGGGGTTTCCTACACGCGTCATATATTCCTTATTTATCACAATTCCATGCGTACGTTTATGAGTTACTAACTTTTACGGGGTGTAACATCCTTCCCCCTAGGAACATTCGTCCTTGAATGTCTGCTTCAACTCGTAAAAGTTTAACTCTTTTAACTATTATTCTGGAAAAAATTTTGGCAGAGTCTCCCCTGTAATACGAACTATCGAAAAACCCTAAAACGCAGAGAAGTCCAATACAAGTATATCACATGACACTATAGCAACTCTTGCACAACGGAATAGCAGTCAACTGAACAGTATCAATAACATGAATCATAAACAATAGCTGAATCAATGACCCTACCTTAACTGCATAATCGGAACCAATCCTAGAATAGTTGAGGATATCGGGATCTCATGTCGTCCTCAGCTTCCTAGGTCATTTCTTCTTTATTTCTTTTTCTCCACAATACTTTAACGGAGGCTACATCTTTGGTTCTCAACCTGCGAACTTGCCGATCTAATATGGCTATAGGAACCTCTTCGTAGGCTAATTCCTCAGTGACCTGGACGTCCTCAACTGGCACAACACGGGACGGATGCCCTATACACATTCGCAGCATTGATACATGAAAGACCGAGTGAACAGACTCCAACTCTGAAGGCAAATCTAACTCATATGCCACCTGGCCTATTCTTTGGAGGATCTGATACGGCCCAATAAATCTTGTGCTAAGCTTACCTTTCTTTCCAAATCTCATTATGCTCTTCATCGGCGATACCTTGAGGAATACCCAGTCGCCAACATCAAATTCTAAGTCTCTACGACGGACATCGAAATAGGACTTTTGACGACTCTGGGCTGTCAACAAGCATTCTCTGATAAGCTTTACCTTCTCCTATGATTGGTGGATCATGTTTGGCCCAATTAGTTCTGATTCTCCTACCTCGAACCAACCAACTGGGGACCTACACTTTCGCCCATATAAAGCCTCGTACGGTGCCATCTGAATTGCTGAATGATAACTATTATTATAAGAAAACTCAATAAGGGGTAAATGTTCATCCTAGTTGCCCCCAAAGTCTAGCACACACGCCCGTAGCATATCCTCGAGCGTCTGAATTATACATTCTGCCTGCCCGTCTGTTTGAGGATGAAATGTTATACTCAAATTTACCTGTGTTCCCAAACCTTTCTGAAATGACTGCCATAATCTAGCTGTAAATTGTGCTCCTCTGTCAGAAATAATAGATATTGGAACACCATATAGTCTAACTATTTCTCTAATGTACAACTCGGCGTAGTCCTCGGCTGAAAAAAGTGGTCCTGACTGGCAGAAAATGAGTTGATTTCGTTAACCTATCGACAATCACCCAGATGGAGTCAAACCTGCGCCTGGTGCGGGGCAGTCCTGTCACAAAGTCCATATTAATTTCCTCCCACTTCCACATAGGTATAGCTATTTCCTGAGTTAGGCCATCGGGTTTCTGATGCTCGGCTTTTACCGGTTGGCATTAGGGCACTGCGCTACAAATTTGGCTATAGCTTTCTTCATTCCAGGCCACCAGTATATCTCCTTTATGTCATGGTATATATTTGTTGAACCTGGATGAAGAGAATAACGAGAGTAGTGTACGTTTGCCATAATCTTCTGGCGCAGTCCCGCTACATCCGGGACACAGAGGCGACCTCTGTATCTCAAAACTCCATCTCCGACTATCTCAAAAACTGATATTTCACCTTGATGAACTTTATCTCTAAGTTGTGCTAACTGAGAATCTTCATATTGCCGCTCTTTTACCTCCACTACCAGGGAAGACACTGTTGTATTCTGAATTATGGCTCCATTATCCTCTGTATCAACTACCCGAACCGCTAAATTGGCTAGCCGGTGCAATTCTCGGGCCATTTCCCACTGTTTCAGCCTCAGATACGCCAAACTGCCCATGGATCGGCGGCTAAGAGCATCTGCCACAATATTACCTTTTCCTGGGTGATACAAGATGTTCACATCATAATCTTTCAACAATTCTAACCAACGGCGTTGTCACAATTCAACTCTTTCTGTGTGAAAATGTACTGAAGACTTTTGTGGTCAGTATCCACATGTACCCCATATAAGTAATGTCTCCATATCTTTAAAGCATGAACCACTGCAGCTAATTCCATATCGTAGGTGGGATAGTTCTTCTCATGTTTTCTCAGCTGCCTCGAAGCATAAGTAATTACTTTACCATGCTGCATCAGGACACATCCTAACCCAACACCTGAAGCGTCACAATACACCGCATAACCCTCTGAACCTCTGGCAAAGCTAACACTGGGGCTGATGTTAATCTATTTTTTAATTCCTGGAAACTCCACTCACAGGCTTCGGTCCACTGAAACTTGGTTGCTTTCGGAATCAATTTAGTCAACGGTGCTGACAGGGTAGAAAACCCCTCCACAAACCTTCTGTAATATCCGGCTAACCATAGAAAACTGCGAACCTCTGTTGGGGTCGTGGGTCTAGGCCATGTTTTCACTGCCTCAATTTTCTGTGAATCGACCTGAATACTGGCCTCTGATACAATATGTCCCAAGAAAGCTACAGAATTCAACCAAACTCACATTTAGAAAACTTTGCGTACGACTGGCGGTCTCTAAGGATCTGAAGTACTGTTCGTAAATGACCTTTATGTTGTGTATCTGAGCAGGAGTAGACTAAAATATCATCAATGAATACTATTACAAATAGGTTCAAATACGGCCTGAAGATACTATTCATTAGGTCCATGAACACTGCTGGCGCGTTACTCAATCCGAAGGACACAACGAGAAACTCAAAGTGACCATCCCTGGTCCTGAAAGCTGTCTTCTAGATATTTTTCTCCCGAACTCGAACCTGGTGGTACCCAAATCTCAAATCAATTTTTGAAAAGTATTTTGCCTCTTGAAGTTGATCAAACAAATCATCGATTCTCAGAAGAGGATATTTATTCTTAATAGTAACTTTATTCAATTGCCAATAAGCTATTCACATGCGTAGGGAACCATCTTTCTTTCTTACAAACAGAACTGGTGCACCCTACGGTGACGTACTGGATCTGATGAAACCTTTATCTAACAAATCTTTCAACTATTCTTTCAATTTTTTTAATTCAACAGGGGCCATTCGGTATAGGGGAATGGATATGGGCTGAGTATCCAGTAGCAAATCTATGAAGAAATCTATTTCCCGCTCTGGGGAATACCGGGAAGTTCATCTGGAAACACATTCAGGAACTCATTAACAACTAAGATAGATTGGAGAGTCGGGGATTCTGCTTGCTTATCCCGAACCCTGATAATATGGTAGATACAACCCTTTGCTATTAACTTTTTCGCTCAAAGATATAATATAAACTTATATTTTGGCCTAGCTGTATTACCTCTCCACTCTCGTACTACCTCTCCCAGAAAATAAAATCGAACAATTCTGGTCCAACATTTTATAGTAGCATAACATGGTGCTAGTCAATCGATACCCATAATCACATCAAAATCAATCATTTCTAGTTCTACTAGATCTGCTGAGGTCTAACTACCGACAACCTCTACTGTACAACCCCTATAAATTCTTCTGGCAATAATAGAGTCACCAACAGGGGTAGATACTGAAAAGGGTCGTTGAAGCAATTCTGATGCTATATCAAACTTTCAGGCTACTAACGAAGTAACATACGACAAAGTGGAGCCCGAATCTATCAAAGCATAAACTGAGTGAGAACAGACATCTAAAATACCTGTCACAACATCTGGCAATGACTCTGACTCCTGTCGCCATGGTAATTCATATGTACAATCCTGACTGCTGCCTGAACCAGATGCTTCTGATCTACCTTGTCCTCCACCAACTAGAGCTGAGGGCCTACGCCCTACAGAAGATACTGGGGCATATGAACCTGCTGAGGATCTATTCTGCTAGTCCTGACCACCCTGGCATCTAGTCGGGCAGTCTCTCATCATATGTCCCTCTTGCCCACAGGAATAACAAGTGTTGGAACCATACCTGCATCTCCCTGGGTGCAGCCTGTGACAGGTACTACATCGTGGTACTGTTGGCTCTGTCTGATCTGGCCCCCTCTAATACTATGAGCCTAACACTCGTGAACTTTCATCAGGGCCTGACTGCCTCCAACGATCTGACCTGCTGTTTGACTGCTTCTGAAATGGGGGCCTGGGTGGCCCACCAGGTGCCACACTAGATCTGAACCAATCCTGACTATACTGGTGCACTACTGCTGCACGCTAACACTCAGCTCAAGAAACCAAAGAGCTAAAACTCGATTGTAAATATAGCCTCTGGCCGACAAGGCCACCTGTAAAGGAAGACAGCTAACCACAACAATGTAACAACAGGGATCCTATGCGGGCCGACAAAGCCACCATGTTGTCTAGTTATAATTGGAACATAAGTCAGGCACTAAACTACTCTATGGCCGACAAGGCCGCTACTAATAGCTAAACAAGGCCTCACACGGTCATCACAGGAGATAAAGCATACACGGGCCCCACACGGCCAATGACAACTAACCACAGGGAATGTACAACAGTCTGCAAGCCTCTAGGAATGATAAAGTGGTTGGGACAGGGCCCTGGCCTACCCAAAAGCTGTACATCAAAAGTAAACCTCGTCTAACTTTCAACTCCGGAGGGAGGGAGCTGAACAAACTGCTGACCTTAGCTGAAGGCTAGGAACATCTTGAACCACGTCTATCTGCACCTGCATGCAAGTTATGCAGCACCCCGAGTGGGCGTCAGTACAACATGTACTGAATATGTAAGGCAGAAAGACAATAACTAACTGAAAGTTGGTAAAATTGTAGTAATCAAGAAGAGAGTAAGAGTTTAACCTGAATACCTTCACCGCTTGAAATATTTAAACAACAAGTCTATCTATATGCAAACAAGAACCTAATCGAGCCCCCATAAGCCTGGAAAGTACAAACAACACAGAAAACCTACCTGGGCTCCTATAAGCCTTAGTAGGTATAAACAAGGTATACTTCTACTGCTTGGCTACTAAAAACTGTGGGCAAACTGTAACTCTGGATTACTCGTTCTCTGAATACACGTCTGGTCCTGATAGGCCATTGTGGCTGTATCAATGATTGAACTGTCTAGCTGTGTAACTGGACCCCGAGCCTTGGCTCGACTATGGGTCATAATGTAACCTCTCATAGCTGGACCCCGGGCCTTGGCCCGACTATGGGTCATAATGCAACTGCTGTATTTGGATCCCGAGCCTTGGCTCGACTATAGATCATGCTATGACTGTTGTAACTGGGCCCCAAGCCTTGGCTCGACTATGGGCTATAATGTAATCTCTAGTAACTGGACCCCGGGCCTTGGACCGACTGCGGGTCATAATGGAACTGCTGTGACTGGGCCCCGAGCCTTGGCTCGACTATGGGCCATGATGTAAGCTATGAAATAGGATATGGTCCTCACGGCCTCACTCTGATCCCTTGGCCATCATACTGCTCTTGTGAACATAAATTTATAGGCAACAGCATTCAAACCCCAAATACCATACACAACAAGCGAACTGACTGGGGTTAATTCTGACAAGGGTTATTAATCATCGTTACAAACTCAATTCAATTCATAACAGCTAACCCCAATAGGTGTACTCTGAAATACTATAGGCATACGTATCGTACTAACTTTACGACGAACATAACTTGTCGAAGGAATAGCCTTACATACCTCGAGTGTTGATTTCCTATTTAACTGGCGAGTTTCAATCCATATTCAGCAGCCCTCTCCAACTGTAATCGTATTACTGGGAGAATAACACTAGTTTCAGTATTAAATTCGGTGAAAACGATAACTTCTAATACTAATATTAACTAGACTTTAACTTATCAAAACACGGTCGAAAACGTACAATTTCCCGAGAATTCAGAAGGGAGAGATGCTTACTTGAAGCCTGTGATCATATAGAAATTAGTTTGAAGCAATTCTGACGACTTCTACTCTGCGGAGTTCCGATTCGCCGGATGTTTTTCAGAAAACTAACACCGTAGTAATGTTCCCTGTAGGCTTGAAATTCATTACCTGGAGTTAATCGGACTTTGGACGGCGTTTGATAGTGTAATTGGATGAAAATTATGTGAGAACTATGTTTTCCCTCTTCTCTGGATGATTTAGGATTGGAAAAATGATCACAAAGTGAACCAAGGGTCCTTATATACATCTAGGGGCGGTGGCAAGGGGGCGCCTCGCGCCACTCAATGCGGCATCCTTTCCCCACGTCGCGCCCCTCAATGCACCAAGGGGGCCGGCGCGCCCTGCTGCCCAAAGCGCCAGGGTGTTGGCACGTCGCGCTGGCCCTTGCGGCCTTGCCTAGTTCGACCTGACTTTCGGGGATTCCTACATGCGTCACATATTCCTTATTTATCACAATTCCATGTGAACACTTATGAGTTACTAACTTTTACAGAGTTTAACAAAGCCCTTACTAAATTCACAAAAAATAACTGTCAGGTGGCCCTAATGGGTGACTTGATGACTCGTCACTCGGGGGCACGACTCGTAATGTCGTCCATTACTTACACTGCTCATCAATTCTTCTAGGCTCGTCATAGGTCACCTCACGACTTGTTATGGGTGACCACGATTCGTGAGGTACACTGCCTTGTCTCATCAAATTTTACTCCAAGTTTGCTAATGACTCACCCCATGAATCGTGGGTACTGACCACGACTCATGGGGACCTCCCGTCAAGTACGTTGCCCCATTTTTCTTTTCCTTTCTTATTCCCCTCCCCATGGCTGACCTAACGACTCGTGGGGCCTGACTACAAGTCATGGTCTTACCCTTGGGTTCCCACATCTTCCATCCTTCTCACTAAATACCTGGGCCTTCCCTAGGAGTCACATCACGACTCATAGGTTGTCCTCACGAGTCTCCTCACGACTCGTTCTGAGTCAAATGCCAAATTTCAACTTTTTCTCCACTTAAATTCCCGGGTATGATCTTTGGGCTTTTGGGGTATAACAATAATTTATCAATTATTGAAATTGCTTGATTCTATTAGTGTTGGGGGTTCCCATATTGTTAGTTTGTATTGAAACCTCAGTAAGATTTATGTCAGTTCAGTTTATCAAAAATTCAATAAAAAAAAAGAAATAGGAGACTGAAAATGAAAGTCTCATTCAGAATGTTAGAATACTCAGTGTTAGTCAGAAATGTCAGCTGATCAGTTTAACTACAGAAATTCTTGAGGTGTCAGTAGTGCCTCCCAGTTATCAGAATTAGAATCAGTGTCAGATGTTAGTGGTTCTTTAGGCAATCATGACATTTTTAGATAAGAAGATCTGACCAGCCTTAGGACCCCAGCTTCAGATTACAGTTTGTTCTTAGACGGTTATGTCGCTTCCAGATAAGCAACTCTGACCAGTCTTAGAAGCCAGTTGCAGAATTCAGTCTGATAAGACTCTCAGGGTGCTTCCAGCTAAGTATTCCTGACTTATTCTTGGGCTCCAATTTTGAGCTATTAGCTTAGCAGTCAGTCTAGGACTATCCAGTGGGAGTAGGACTTAGCACCAAGAAGTCCGAGGTTCCAACGCACCTAAGTTCCCAAAACTATGTTGCCATCGTAGGATATATTTTATTGGCCTTATGGACCCAGACCAGTGATCACTCAGTTCATGCCTTTATACCTTGGCAAGGTATATTAGGTCCTATCGATAGGGTGTATACATCGGACTCCACGTCTAGCTCGCGTGGTTATATGTCGGTTATAGACTCTCCCACTAGTCAGCTCAGTTTAGTTTCAAATCAATCAGTTCAGTATAGTATTTCAGATTAGTATCTCAAATTTGGGGCATGCCGTTGACCATCAGACAAGGTCTTTTATACCATCTTAGTTTATTACAGTTATTCAGTTTAAGCAGTTTCAGTTGGTCATTGCATGTCTTTTCAGTTCAGTTATTTCATTTATTGTGTATGGTTTCTCTCACTTACTCAGTAAATTTAAAGTATTGACGCATACCTTTTATGTTGTATCATTTTATGATACAGCTGTAGGTTCTCACACATAGCACTGTTAGCCAACCTCGCTCAGAGCTTCTCAGCGGCATCAGTGGTGAGTCCTCATCTTTCGAGGATGGAGATTATTCTTTCAGTATTGTTTCTTTTATTTAGACTTGAAGTTAGCTGGGGGCTTGTCCCAGTAACTCATCAATTGTAGTTGGCTTTCAGACGCAGACTTGATTTTCAGACTTGTAGCTTTGTTTCAGTTATTTTAAACTTTATGATTCAACTTTATTTTCATTAATGTTTTATACCATTATTCTAAAAGCTTTCGCTATTTATAATTACTCAGAATGCCAGTGTTACGATAGACCATGAGTTGACTTGGGGTTACTTGTGACTCCAAGTACTGTGTCCCGTCCAGGGCGTAGACTCGGGGGGTGACATGTTGGGACTCTTCGTACCCACAAACATCATATTACAGTGTTTTAGTCACCTATCCCTTATTTATTTTCAATTTCATTCGTCTAATAGATACCTACTGGTTATACTCCACGTAATAGTGATTAACATGGAATTTCTTCCTACTCGTCAATAGCACATCAAGCATACGCACATATAAGAGTTGCTAATCAAAGTCTAGCATTTCAGTAAGTCATATCCTACCTGGACGCCAAGCTATCGTCGAGATATTTCCAGCTGCGCACTTGTCTCAAGTTTTGAGTTCTTATGGTAAATTTTCAGGACGGAGGTGAAGTCTTGCCTTCTCTAGCCTCTTTGTCTCTCCCTTCTTGCTTAGAAATCCTAATTTCTGTTTCAGGGCATTTTTATTCAGCACCCCTTATAAAAATAGGTTTCTAAATCCTAACCAAAATAGAATTGTGGAGTTCTAGTCCGTGTTGCCCACTGCAGCGAGGATACATCCACTGCGGGGGTGCCGCTACAGTAAAAACAATCCGCCACAGCGGCCCTGCGCCTAGGCTCACCTGATTTTAACTTAACCCATTCAAAATTGTTCACCTCATAATCTTTTAATTCCAGGGACTTCGTTCCAACTTGTAAAAATTTTAAATTTACCCATGCTTGGGTCATCGGGATGTATAAAGATTGAACGGGTCACTATAGGGATTTGCGTTCATGCCGTAGGTGTAGGTAGAGGTCGAGATTGCCAATTGTTGTAGTGGTTCGTTAGATAAGTGAATGTGTTGGTATGCTCCTTTCTTTCTAGAGCTCGAGCCTAGCTATTTCAGCTTGAGTTTTAAGTTATAGTTATGGGTATGTCAAATGGCTTAGCATCTGTTCAACCAATTTGTTTTCCTTTACTCCTTAATTTGGATTCATTACAGTCCCTTAGGATGGTGATATAAGATTTTGTGCTTGTATAATTAACTCTCGAATCATGCGAAAGCTCAATACTTAGTCTTTTTTTAAGTAAAACTTTCTTGGTAGCATATTTGGCTTATAATCACTTGGAATGATCTGTTTCTTTTATTGTTTGAAATTCAATTCTGTTATCACATTCTTCCTATGCTATTTATGGTTGTTTCTCTATAAGTTTGTTTCTCTATCGATTATGATAAATTGTAGATTGCTTATACCAAATAACTTTAATATTTATGTATTTATGGAGAATATAATCTTGTCTTGGAGTGAAAACAATATGCTTCATTTCTTTTTAACTATATAACAAGCTCCAAAATTTCATTAATTATGGTAACTTGTGATAAATTCCGTGCTTCTCTATTTTAGTTCCATAATTTAGTCTTTCTTTTCTGTAATTATGGATAGTCCTTACTTGAATATTATGACAAGATTGTGATATTTATTCAATAAAGAAAGATCTGATTTGTGGGAGTATTACTCATTTTCCTTAATTGACTCAATGTTCCTTCATTTGAGTTAGCTTGTGATAAGCTTTTTATTGAATTGATTCAAATGTCTTGGTTTAAGGAAAGGATTTATTTTAGCTGACTTTCTTATTATTTTCATTCCTTTTAGTTCCTTAATTGATTTTGTGACTTAGTCAATGATTGATTCTCTATCCACATTCATGAACACTCCTCTAGTTATATAAGCCGGCCCTGCTCTTCTTTTCTCTTTAAGGGGAATCCGGCTATTCACCTAGAACATATTATCTTTTATTTTATCATTCAAACATCACTTATTCTTTAGCAAGGCAACTTTTCTTTTCTTTAACATTCGGACATTGTCTTAATCTCTAGATTGCTCTACCCTTGCACATTTTCATCACTTTGCATAGTCTTGCTGATTTTTCTGGTCTCCTATATTAAGTCATATACCTCTTAACTGGTTAGTTCTTTTAACTATGCATATTTTTAATTATTATATTCTCTATGTAAATGTCAAATATTTTATTAGTCGTTGATAGATTGATCTTTATTCATGTATTCCTCCATAAATTATTTAGTGAATTTGAAGTTTGATTGCCTGTTTAATATTTTATTTAGGTCTAAATAACAAAGGATTAATTTTTCATCTTATGTGTGTAGTCATTATTTGTGCTCATGTATATGTGTGTTGTTTGTTTTCAGATTTTCAAACAGGTATGTCTTTAGTGTGTTCGAGACTTCAAAGAGTTTCGTCGTGGTTTGGAGGGGCCTGAGATTAAATAAGCATGCAGTTGTATTTATTTTTATTTTTTTCCCTTTCTACTTATGTAATAATGATGTATGAACTCTCTATATATAGTGAAAAGGGATGTTAAAGAGATGGGGAATTATATGCTTGTTGTTTAAATTTATTTTATTTTATTTTTTAAAAAGGTTCCTTACAAGTTTATATTTTGTGTTGATTTGTTAGAAGCTTTATTTTATCAAAATCACTGTCCAAATCTTTATATATATATATATATATATATATATATATATATATTTGAAATGGACAGTATGTTTGTCATTAATTATATACGTACTATCTCTTAATATATAGTTATGGGAGATTAAAAGAAATTACGAGGTCTAATTTCGAACCTTTTAAATCGAGCCGACCTTTTTTTCCGACAACAACATCAAACAAAGATTTTAAAAAATGATATGTATTTATATGTAAATATTTTTATATGTTTATATTTCAAAATGGAAGTTTTGATGCATGTTTTATAATATATTTTTTTTTACTTAAAGACCGACCTCCAATTAATTTATTGCTAAGGTTGAGGATCACGATTCATATATCATGTTGTCATCCCGATAAAGCAACAAATATTTTTTTAAAAAAAATAACTCTCTTTTGCTTTGTTTAATATCTCATATATATTCTAGATTTCAAAATTTTGTTTTAACTTGAAATGTTTTTATTTATGGGTTGTTAGGATTTTTATTACTCTGAATTTTAAGTTGTAAAAAAAATAAAGAATAATATATAGTATATTTGGTATTGTTATTCTCTCCTCGCTTGTCTGAATAATTTAGCTTCTTGAATTAATAATGATCTTCTTTATTTTTGCATGTGTAAATTTATTTACCACTTTAAGTTTTATATTAACTAGTAAAATAAGTTATGTTTGAGTATCTACATAGTATTCCTCTATCCGTAGAGTACATTGAATGTACAGAAATGGCTATAACAGAGTTTCTCTTATTCGTATTAACAGCTACTCTAGGGGGAATATTTTTATGCGGTGCTAACGATTTAATAACTATCTTTGTAGCCCCAGAATGTTTCAGTTTATGCTCCTACCTATTATCTGGATATACCAAGAAAGATGTACGGTCTAATGAGGCTACTATGAAATATTTACTCATGGGTGGGGCAAGCTCTTCTATTCTGGTTCATGGTTTCTCTTGGCTATATGGTTCATCCGGGGGAGAGATTGAGCTTCAAGAAATAGTAAACGGTCTTATCAATACACAAATGTATAACTCCCCAGGAATTTGTGTTGAAATAAATTTTTATATAATTACTTGGTAAATAATTTAGCTAATATCTTATCATTTAGTTTTCACCTTAATTAGAAACAGTTTAATTTTTTATTTAACTTATTTATTTATTTAACTTTATCACATAGTTAAGTTAGTTTTAATGAAATTATCTAACCATTCTTGATCACTTAGTCATTTCTCACGTAATAATGAATTTGGCGCGGATCCACAGTTGTGGACCTCGAAAGATATCTAGCACCTTTCTTTTGAGGTAACTTGAACCCTTACCCGACTCTGGCAACTCAGGCTAGTTAAACAGACCTTTAGTGTAGAGTAGGTGCCCTAACGCACCTTAATTCGTTAGGTGGCGACTCTTCCTTTTTAAATCCTGAAAGAGTTGTCACATGTCGAGTTCTGCTTTTCACGAGAAAAATGGGGCGCGACAGTGATGTGTCATGTATTTAAGTTCATATGACTGACATCTTCTTTCTTGCTTGGAAGTCTGATGACTTAAATAAATAAGGGTTGAATTATGTGGATGAATGGTTGGTGTTGACAGTGACATAACAGATGGTATCGTACAGTAATGGAATAATTACCTCGTTGGCAGACCAACGAGGTCTAAACAGAAAACAATTATGAATTCTTACCTTGTTGATAGACCAGCCGGGCTCAATACAGATTTAAAAAAATTATAAAATCAAGCCTCGATGGTCTATCAATGAGGTAAAAATAAATATTTTTTTTAAAAAGTAAGACCTTGTTGGAAGCAAAATGAGGTCCACTAATTAATATTTTTCTAATTGCACAGACAAAAGTTTAACGGATTGTAACACCTCGTTCAATGTACGTTTTGGTTCATATGAATTTTTAATTGTCTAATTTAAAATTTTTCAATTATTTTGTTACCCATTTAGTGTCGGACTCATATTAAAAGCACGAAGATACTTAGAAATATTGAGTGAACTTTTTATCCTTCATTAAAAGACTCTACAACAGATAAAATTGTCATTTATTATTTTTATTAAATAATTATTATTTAATTATTATCCTAATATTCAGAATTTTAAAATTAATTAAACTTGTAACTACTAAATCATTACTTATTGTAAAATATAAGAACTTCTATTAGTACTTTAAAATTGACTAGAATTTTATTTCTTAAATCTTGCCTTATTTGAATAAATCATCTTGCCTATTACTATTTACAAATCGTGTCTGTAGAAAGTGATTTATAAATCGATGTGAGGAATATGATTTAAAAATTGTGATAGAGAAATGCAATTTATAAATAATGATAGAGGAATGTGTTTATAAATAGTGTTTGGGAAATGCAATTTATAAATTGTGTTTAAGGAATGCTATTATAAATCTTGTTTGAGGAATGCGATTTATAATGCAATTAATATTTAGAAATTTTAATATTTTCAAATTTAAAAGCAGTTAGGAATTTGCCTTCTAATAAATAATTTTAAATTTAATAAAATTGTACTTATAACGCAAAGAATTCTTATGCTTAGGATAATTTTTTTAAAATAGCACAATGCACAAAGCATTTTGTGCGTGAGAAATAAGATTTATAAATTGTGTTTAAAGAATGTGACTTATAAATCATAATAGAAAAATGCTATTTATTGGCTAATGAATGCTATTTATAAATCGTGATTGAGATATGCGATTATAAATTCGAATTGAGTTTTATAAATTGTGTTTTAGGAATGCGATTTATAAATCGTGTCTGAGGAATGTGATTTATATATTTATAAATAACTTGAGGAATATATATAAATCATGTTAGTAGAATGCGATTTATAAATCGTGGGTACTATAATCTATAATGCAATTAATATTTAAAATTATTTGAAATTTATAGAAAATTTTAGTATTCATAAATTTAAACGCGATTAAGATTTTACCTTTTAATAAATAATTATAAGTTGAATAAAATTGTACTTATAATGCAAATCAATCTCATGTTTAGAATTTATAAAAAAAGAAAAGAAAGAAGGAAAGAAAGAAAGATTACACGATGCACAAAGCATTTTGCGTAACAGGATCCAAGAAAGGATCGCACCCCAAAGAGCGTGATATAGATAACCTACCATAATTGCAAGCATTAGTGGTTATTTTCACTAATTTTGATGGGTTTTCCTCAGTTTGGTGGCATAACAATTGCTTAACAATCAATTACAAATAAATAATGTGTTTATGATATGATATCAATTTATTAGTGACAAAACAAGCCAGTAATATTACAATATGATTCCATAAGTACTAATTGTTTAAATGAATAACTTATACTATATTTTCTAATTTACTATTGTAACAACATGTTTAGTCGTTATCGATTTTCCTGCGCTAAGAATATAAAAATTAAAAAAATTATCGATATGGAGCTTTATTTTCAGAATAACAAGTACAAACGGTAAACGAATGAAGAATAAGATAAAATCTAAACAAAGTGGGCTAACCGAATGAGTCTCACCATGGCGATCCTTTGGTTGCCATAGCGCATTCGCTCCAGTGAAGGTAGTGACCCCTGTAGCAACAGACACGAATCAAAAATCTATGTTTAAGTTTATTTCAGGATCCAGCTCCTATTCTAAAAAGGGTTTCCTTTTGAAAATACCACAGGATAAAAATTAAGACACTCTACCAAAGAATGGAAAGATGTAGCCTTCCAAGAATGCATTCCACCATCTGGGTTTCCTCTTGGAAACACCACAGGAATTAAGATACTCTACCTAAGAATGTGAAGATGTAGCCTTACAAGAACGCATTCCACCACCTTCCTCTCTAGTCTTCCATCAAGAATGCTGGATAAAGTGCAAGGAATGAAGTTTCACCGTAATAGGACAACAGCTTGGCGTCGGGTAGGTTATGGTTTACTTTGACTTTAGACTTCGATTAGTGAATCGTATATGCATATAAAATTGATGAATATTTATATATGAAAGATCATAATTCGAATAAGATTAACATTAGAAGGACAGATTGTTGTGCGGTGATTGGCAATAAAATTTGAAATAAATTACTAAGATCCTAAGAAGAAGTGAGGGTGGTAAGAAATTTGTGTATGACATTGATGTTTTTATATACTTGGTAATGATTTAACTCTTATAATTTTAATGAAAGGATGACCAATAGCGAGGGTATAATTGTCCTATAAAGAACCTGAGAAAAAAGAGTTGTAGCAAGATACTAGTATTTGATTGGGCAGTAAGGATTTATGAACTAAGAAGCCTGACTCGATTAGAGTAATTGCAGTATTTTTGTGAAACCATTAGTGTAATAAATGATTATGAAAAGAAATGGATGGGGGCACACGATTAAGATTACCAATAAACTGAATAGGTAATGATAGGGCGAGAACTCATGTTGAGTGTTGTTGTCGAATTGTTAAGTCCTAACATGGCCTTGCTTTTGTATTTGAACTGTTAAATTGTTGAGATCATCTCTCTCTCTCTCTCTCTCTCTCTATATATATATATATATATATATATATATATATATATATATATGTATATATCTTTGATTGTGATGTGCACCAGTAATGCTCAATATGAATATAATTGTATTATCTTGTGCGAACAGAGGATATAATATATCACTATTGTTATATTAGTAGCTTGTGTCCGATGTGGGTGTTGACACCCAATTTTGACCTACCTACGCCTTAATATGCTGCTTCTATATGTATGTATTTATTTATTTATTTTAATGCAAATACTCGACTTACTTTTGTATTTATAAAGTAATTTACTACTATAATATCGTGAAAATTATTTTAAGTTACATATGTATGACTCATATTAATTTTAAGTTTTGATATTAAATAATTACGTCGTATATAATATATTTCGTATCAATATGCGCCCTTATTTTTAAACATATCATTTACTTAATAAACTATTTACCTAATTTTACTAAATTTTGCAAATTTATTTGAATAATAAAATTACTCGAATTTTTAAATTATTTACGTTAATAATATGATTTTTTATAATATTCGATAACTTAAGTTTATTTTTTAGTCATTAAATTGCTTATAAACAAAATAATTTGATTATACGATATTTACATAAGTATACTTAAATTTAGAATTTATTCATTAATAATAGTATTTATATGATTTTCTTATAATTTAAACTATTTTATTATCTATTTATTAAATTATTTAAAAGTGTAGTATATTTATTAATTTAATAGCAGCTAAATCCAATTTCAATCAATTCATTTTAAATTATAGTCATTTCCTATTTAATTTCATCCAATTTATTTCAAATCTGACCACTTTCTATTCAATTTATTTCAATTTTAGCCACTTTGAATCAATTTGGCTATTATTCAAATTCAATTCCTAATTACTCTACCCGTGACCCGCATAGCCCGTCTGGTGACCCAATTAACCCGACCCATTATTTAATTAAATCCTAGTCGTTCATTATATTTAATCCTACGGTCCAGATTAAACCCCACCTAATTTCCTTTTATATTCCCTCTACCCCTCTAACCCTAATACATTTTTCATTTTCCCTTTCCCACCTAGCCCTAGCCGCCGCCCCTACCCTCTCCTCTCTCCCTCACCGCCGGCCACCACCATAATCTCCATTAATTCCGGCCAAACAACAAAGCCGCCGCCAGCCTTCCCTCTTCCTCCCTCCTCTCCAGTGAAATCACCACATGCAACCTCCGTCCAACCTCCATAACTTCCAGTTTAAAACAACAACAACTACCGTCATCTTCCCTTCTCGCCGGAAAACAACCCATCACCATACCCGCGACCAGCCCTTCGCCGGCCAGAAGCCAGACCTCACCGTACCCTCACTACTCCGACCAACACCCAAAACCCGCCGGCGAAACCACCTTCTCTCCCCCTCCACGAACTCCGGCGAACACTACCGGAAAACACCACAGCCCTACCTCCTCTGCGCCACCAGCAGCCGCTCTTTCCTCTCTTCCTCTGCATCTCTCTTTCTCCCGCTGCTCCGTCCAAAACAGCAGCCCTCGACCAAAACGAAAACACCAGCCACCGGTCGCACACCCCTATTTTCTCAATCCCCACCAACAGACCCCCGCCATTCTCCCTTCTCCATCCGAGACCAACAGCCCTCACTTCTAAACCCTCTCTCCGTCAAACCGACAACGCCCAGCAACAAACCGCCTCTTCTCCTCTTTATCATCTTCCTAAATTTGGGTGTTACCATTTTGTTTTGTTTAAAGACCTCAACTTTATCTAGTTGTGATTCTAAAAACCGTTTGAATGTTGTTATGAAATTATGTGTTAAGTTGGTTTTGGTTGCTCCTTCGTGCATACCTATGTTATTTTGTTTTACTTTCTTTTGTCCTCTGTTTAATTATCTACTACTGCAAATACAAGGAATGCCTTCATTTATTTATTAATGTATATACGAATTTCTTGAGTTCTCGAAATTTTGCTCGTCAATCCGCAATATATTTTCTGGTGGAACAAATAACGGTAATCGTAATTTTCGTCTAAATTATCGCCATTGAATCATTTGCCCCTCTGAGGTTCTGGGTACAATTTGAAATTTATGAAAGATTTTTAGTTATTCTTAAATTACAGATAATTTGTATGTCATTTATATCAAAGTTGCCTCATATGTAAAGCATGTTAAATATAGTAAGGGAAAATTTCGTTCGCAAAATATAGGGATTTAGTGCCTCGTAAGCTATGGTAAATTCCATTGTTTAATTCATTTTTTTTTTGTTTCTAATTAGTTTGACCTTTTATTGTGGTATTGATTTGCTCCGCAAATTTTCACTCCTCCTGCCTAGTGTATGCAGTTATGGTATTTTAATATGCCCCCAATTTATTTAATTTATTAGATTCTTTCTTTATGGCTAATTTTAGTTAATTATCGTAAGCAAAGATTTATTTAATGATCTTGATTGCTGATTTGTGCTAATTGATGAGAATAATTTCTTTTCTTTTTTTTTTAATGAACCGTTTTATGCTGAGTCAGTGTAAATTTAATTTTGTACATTATTTGATTATTTCAATTATAATAAATATTCTGTATGACTTTCAGCCTTGCTAATTAAGGAAAAGAATTCCTTAATTCTTGTTCGGATGATTTAACTCCTTACTCTATACATATAAAAGCAGGTCATTCCCATTCATTCAGGGGAAGACGGCTATATTTTAAAATATATATATATATATATTTTATTAGAAATTTACTGGTTCCTTAGCAAAGACAACTCTGCTTTCTCTTTTCTTTAACATTCGAACATTGATATAGAAAAGATTACTTCATTACTCTGCTCCTCAAAAAAAAATTCATAGTTCTTTTCCCTCCTTAATACGAGCACTGCTCGGGATCCACGAGATCCTTGTGATCTTGACGTATTGAGGTTTGGGCTTCAATGACGGGAAAAGTTTTTTTCTAAAATTATTGTTTTTACTCTGCTCGTCTATTGATTCACTGGTCAGTTTCATTTCTCCGTATTACTGTTCATAATAATGTGTGAATTTGCTAGATGTTTTAAGTCTTAATGATTTCAAATTGTTTTTTTTACCGTGTCATATTCCGGTAATCTGTTTGCATATTTAGATAGCTAATCAAGAAGTTAGATCCATGGATTACCGAATGTCTGTTTGTGTGCGTATATTTGTGGCACTATTTATTTAGCAGGTTATCCCTTTGAGATGAAGAGTCGCATGGGATACAAAGGAGAAATTTGTTCTTTAATTTATTTATTTTTAATGGTTGTATTAATTTATTGTTATTATTATTTATTTTTTTTGGTTGTTTTGTTTTTCAATAATTGTAAAAACTCTCATAATAGTGGAAAGGGGTCTATGGAGGTGGGAATTATATTTCTTTACTATTTTTTTTATAATTGCTAAATTCACCTAGAAATTATGCCCATAGGAATAACATAAATATAAAAAACATGCCTATAAGGCTTTATATCTAAAAAGTAAAATCAGCATAAATTATGAGTTTTCAAACTAGTCATTATTTAGTTGTAATAAACTTTTTAAATTCGGGGAGCATGTGAATCTGATTGGCGCCTAGTTAAAGAATCTGTTGGTAGACAATAGGTTTTACATTATGAAATTGCTCGCCATTAATTGAATATAGTGTTTAAATTTCTTTGGCCACTAATTTAGTGTAAAATAGTTCAAATTTCTAAAAAGGTGTCGGTTTTCTCTTTATTTAATATAGAATCATCCAGGAGTAGTATGAATATGTTATGTGCATGTCATGCTTAGTAATCATGTTTATAAGGTTGAGGCATATTTGAAACCCATATTTTGTATCTGTTTAAATATTACCTGTTTGTTTGACTATTTGACGTTTAATCACCTTTAATAAAGCCTTAGGAGTTTTATACCCAAACTTCAAAATAGTTGTCCAACGTCTCTTGGACGTTAAGTTTGGGACGGGTAGGCTAATGTTAGGGCGTTAGTCTTTCTCATCTAGAATGATTTAGGATAATAATAATTAATTAAATAGGTGGGTAGACGGGAGATGATGAAACAGACAGGCTAGCTGACTTCTTGTATGAAGCGCAAATCAGCTTTGTAAATACAAAGCAATCTATTACTCGTATCTTTTCTAGTTTCATGTCATTTTTTTAAAAAAAGGCTTTCAAAGATTTAAAATTTCTCTTATTATGTTGAAATATTAATATGCTTTTATTACAAAAGAAAAATTTTGTTAAAAATATACATATATATATATACATGATTTTCTTAAAATATATATTTTCTCAAGTTATATATATATATATATATATACATATATGTTATTTTCTTCAAACTATCTTGATTTTAAAAAAATAGAATAGATGGGAGTAATATCGCATTGGGCCCGTTTTCAGCCTTGTCAAAACCTGATCCCACTTTTAATATTAACTTCATAATTTGTTAATTTAGTATTTATGTTAGTATTCTATTTATGTTTAATAACTCACTGACTTTAATTTATCACTTAGATAATCCCCCATTTAATGACTACGGCCGGGAACCACATTTGTGGACCTCGAAAGGTGTCTAACACCTTCCTTTCGAGGTAACTAAAGCCCTTACCCGAACTCTGATAACTTAGGTAACAAATTAGCTTAGAACGGTGCCCTAACGCACCATAATTCGTTAGGTGGCGACTCTCTTATTTTCTATCCTTAAGAGTGGTCACATGTCAAATCTCACTTTTTCCGCGAGGGAAAAATGGGGCGCGACAGAATGGCGACTCTGCTGGGGAATTTTAGGCTTTAACCACAACGTATTCATTAAATGAGAATTTTTTATATTTGTTAATTGTTAGGCTTATATTTTTATCTTCACATATTTCTAGCAATATTTATATGCTTATTTATATTATTCGGCTTTGAAGTTACTAACGGTTTCTTCTTTTGTTTGCCTATTATTAATTATTTTTTTTTTCTGTTTTGTAATATTCGATAATTATTTGAAAAAAACTTGTTGTATTTTTAAAATGCATATCGTTCATATATCCCCCCACTTGGGAATTTCACACTATCACACACAATAACGGTTGCGTGGCTTCACGGCCGTTCACCATTTTAAAACCTCGAGGTTTGTCTTGTGATTTGGTCGATCAGCGGTGCGTCGACGGTCATAAGCTTCCTCACTCTTAGGTTGTCCGCTCGAGCAAACCGTGTCATACCTACTCTTACTCCTAGAACTTGACCATGTACGCCTTTATTAAGGCATGTACATATCTTCAAACTTAGAAAAATCGCGATGTCCATGGTACGTCAAGATTAAATAGAAAATTTTTCCAAAGTCCAAAGAGATTTACAATCTCAAAAAGGACATCCCCATATTTATTTGCATATTTTTTGGGAAATCAAATTGTCTAAAATATTGACTATTTGCTCCTTAGGTGGAAACGATAATTAACTTTCATTTTGCAGGCTGATAAATATCCATCCGCGTCATAAGCATAGAAGTGACCGAAAGAGCATTTCCATTTAGATTATAGATTTATTTTTGAAATCTTCATTTTTTCATAATAACTTGTTATGTGAATGAAGAAATTTATTTATTTTATGTATTTGGGACAGTAATGGAGCAAATAGAATGACACACTATGACTTATTTGATTTCCAAAATGCGCTAGGCCTACCTCTGGCACAAAAGAGGCCCCCAAATTAGGAAGACGTAAATATGTTTAATCTTTTATTTATAATGTGAAGCGTATGTTTCTTTCATGTCATGCTTGAATTTTCTTACAAATTTTTTCTATTTGTTGTTTATCTTGATTATTCCCCTTCCTAAAGATTGATTTGTGCATAACCGTGCGCCATGCCTTTCTCGCTGTCGATTCACCAAATTTCCCGGGCGAATTATCTCGTGATCGTAATACAGCCAATTTGTCAATACCCTTATAAATTCCGTTAGAACAGCCGGCTGAGAATTAATATTTTAACCCAGCCTTACAATACTTTCATATGTCTTCCTCTAACATCTTATCAAGCCTCATATCCTCAAAACAATTCTTGTCAACTCTATTCGTTTTCTCAAAATCATATACAACATTCGCATAATATATGCAACTCCTTCAAATCAAGCCCTACCACAAAGATCACCCGGCATGTTTCATTATTCACCTCCTACAGTTACATCTAGCATGTCTTACGCTTCAAAAGATCATATCCTAAGCCCATTTATATCGAGACTGCTCCGGTCACCCATCACTTAGGAGATTGCGAACTACGTCTGACCTGATTCCTTTTGGATACGTAGGCAGCCCATTTTTGGGTTCGGTCTCAATCAAATAAAAATTTTCTTTCTCCTCATATCCCAATCAAATATCTTCCCCACATCCAAATATGAAATCTTTGGCAATTTCATTTGACTCATAAAAGACCAAATGTAGATTCAGAAACTGAATTCTGATGTTCAAATGTATGACAGCCATTCCTTTTGAACTAATAATTTTTGTTTGAGTGAAGCAGGAATATAAAGCCCTTAAGTCAAACTGGGGGCAGAATTTTTGAGGGAACGTCGAAAATTCCACAAGCAGGCAGCAAGGAGTTTTGCGAAACACTTTGCATCCTAAACTGGGGCAGAAATTTTTGAGAATTCCTCAAAAATTTCACCAAAATGCAAAGTCTATAGAGGATCAAAACAATGACAAGGAACAAAGGATATACAAAAAGGTACGCATTAACCTTGCCTTTGAAAACTTACAAATTTTTCTTTGAGTATAGGCACACCCGGAAAAAAAAATCATATTCTCGTAGTCGAGAAGGAACTATTCCTTAGACGAAGGATGGACTATTCTATTTTTGGATCATTTTGTTATTTGACATTCGTTGTGCTGCTTTCGAAGTTATCATACGCTTCTAGATTCAAACTTTATCATGACGCCAATCTGCTATTACCAAGATTATTATTGTGCCTTTGGATTCAAGATATTGTGCCACAGGTCAAGCTACCATTGCTAAGTGGTTATTATGCTACCGTCAACCTAATATTCAAGTTCTGCCATACTACTATTGTGTTATTTAATCAGGCCCATTATGCTACTGTCTAAATTATTATTATGCCACTATTTCAATCTGGCAACTAATATGATACCTTCGAGCCATTATTTCATAATTTTCAAGCTATCTATTTGTTCTTATCAAGCTACAATTACGCTGGTACTATTATCATGCTACTTCAAGATATCATTGTGCTGCTTTGGAGCTACCACGCTGTTATTATTATTGTATTACTTCAAGCTACCATTATTGTCTACTTCAAGATGCAGTTGTGACTGCTGTTATTTTAGAGTTACTACTATGCTACTATGGGGCCACTATTTTATTACTTCAAGCTGCTATTATAGTATTCAAGCTACTATCATGCTACTTACTATGCTACCGTGAATTGAGCTACTATAATCTGAGCCACTGAAATTATGCTACTGATAATTGGGTTCATCCACCCTATAATAGGATAATTGGGTTCGTCCACCCTACAAATGGACACTCTGGGTTAGTCCACCCTATAATAGGACCATTGGGTTAATCCACCCTATAATAGGACAATTGGGTTCGTCCACCCTATAATAGGACCATTGGGTTAGTCCACCCTATAATAGGACAATTGGGTTCGTCCACCCTATAATAGGATAATTGGATTTGTCCGCCCTACAAATGGACACTTTGGGTTAGTCCACCCTATAATAGGATAGTTGGGTTGGTCCGCCCTATAAGTGGACATTTTTGGGTTCGTCCTCCCTATAAATGGAAAATCGAGCTCGATATTGTATTTTGAGTCCTATAATTATATTTGAGCCCTACATTTAATATTTTTTGAGCCCTTTGATTTACATTTCGAGCCTATTACCTGTATTCGAGCCTGTCGGCTCTGAAATGAGATGATCGGATTTTATCCACCCTAAAATGGGACACATCAATGCTAAATAATTTTATATGTGTATTCGAGTACTAATAAGCTCGTCTGAGTTTTGCAGGTATTCGCTTTGGAAAATCGAAATTGGGGCAGATTTTCTGAGGTTCCTCAGAAAATTATATATTTTTCCCTCGTCGCTATTTCCTATAATGTTGCTCTTATATTATTTCGTATCATATACAGATTAACCATTTTTATCTAATAGTGTTAAAATATGCAGGTGAAAAGGCACACTAGTCAAAAAGAAAATAGTATTCGTTTTTACCCCGCTTTTAGTCTTCTGTCGTTTATTAGCAATATGACATTAAAACGTGCAATCCTCATCTCTCATCTCCTATTCTTATCATGTCGTCCACTTCCGTCTTTATTCAATCCTTATTCGATTAATTTCTTTAGGGATTTCATTCTTCCCTAAAACCTGAACTACGTTGGACCTGATTCCCGTTTAAGAGGGATACGTAGGCATCCCTGTGGGACTCGGTCTATATCTTTATAAAATTTTCTTCCCCCCTTCAAGGTTCTCGGTGCCTCTATCACATTTTTCACGGTATTTCGGTTAACAAGTTGCAACTGGGGCAGAATTTTTGAGAGGACCTCAAAAATTCTCAAACCTCTGTCGCTCGCAAGGAAGTCTATGTCATCTTCTACACTGGGGCAGAAATTTTGAGAAGGATCTCAAAATTTCGTCAAACTAGGTCAACACGAGGTTCCGATTTACAAAAGGACGTCGTACGGTTTTAAAATATGCCATGGCCCATGATCTAACTCAATTCTTTTCTATGTTTTTACTTTACTCTTATTAAATTATTCACCTTTTGTCTAAACTATGTGCCCGAGTGTATGCCTGGACGGAGTGCAATAACAGACGTCCAACGAGTAGAAGAAGGCCACGAGATGAACACACAGATCAACCTCCCCTTTTCGAACTGACAAACTTTCTTTGAACGCAGAAATAACAGAAATGCAAGGCAGAGATAGAAAATGCCATGTCACAAGGCAACATAGAGCTAAGTCACTCTTTCTTACGCCCCTATTTATTATCTTGCTATCATCAGAACACTCAGTTTCATATCAAACCCGTGATATACATCTTATATATGCATTTTGAGCCCTAGATAAATATTTATATATGCATTCGAGCCCGTGGTATACATTCGAGCGTATGCTTCTGAGCCCTATTTGCATTTAAGCCCGAATTTTCTTTTGAGCCCTTGATATATATTTGCATATGCATTTGAGCCCTTGATATACATTTGCATATGCATTTGAGCCCTTGATATACATTTGCATATGCATTCTGAGCCCTTGATATACATTTTACATATGCATTTGAGCCCGAATATACAATTTATATATGCATTTGAGCCCCTGATATATATTTGTATATGCATTTTGAGCCTGTGATATACACTTTATATATGCATTTGAGCCCCTGATATACATTTGCATATGCATTCTGAGCCCTTGATATACATTTGCATATGCATTCTGAGCCCTTGATATACATTTTACATATGCATTTGAGCCCGAATATACAATTTATATATGCATTTGAGCCCTTGATATATATTTGCATATGCATTTGAGCCCTTGATATACATTTTCATATGCATTTGAGCCCTTGATATACACTTGCATATGCATTCTGAGCCCTTGATATACATTTTACATATGCATTTGAGCCCGATTATACAATTTATATATGCATTTGAGCCCCTGATATATATTTGCATATGCATTTTGAGCCCTTGATATACACTATATATATGCATTTGAGCCCTTGATATATATTTGCATATGCATCTTGAGCCCTTGATATATATTTGCATATGCATTTTGAGCCCGTGATATACACTTTATATATGCATTTGAGCCCTTGATATATATTTGCATATGCATCCTGAGCCCTTGATATACATTTTACATATGCATTTAAGCCCGGATATACAATTTATATATGCATTTGAGCCCGGATATACATTTTACATATGCATTTGAGCCTGAATATACATTTATATATGCATTTGAGCCCTGATATATATTTGAGTCAGTGGTATATATGTATTTTGAGCCCGTTATTTGCATTTTAAGCTCGTTTATGCATTTGAGCACGTTATTCGCATTTGAGCCCGTGATATACATTCATAAATGCATTTTTGAGCCCGTGGTATACATGATATATGCATTCAAGCCCGTTATTGTCATTTTAAGCCTGCCTATGCATTTGAGCCCGTTATTCGAATTCGAGCCCGTGGTATACATTTATATATGCATTTTGAGCCCGTGGTATACATGATACATGCATTCAAGCCCATTTATGCATTTCAAGCTCGTTTATGCATTTCAAGCCCGCTTATGCATTTTCAACCCGTTATTTGCATTTGAGCCCGAATAAACTGGAGCTCTTATTTGAATTATTGAGGCCCATGAACAATTTACTTTCTTTGAATAAGCATTTCTTCCACTCATCCGAAGGCGTCATAGTCTAAAGGCGTCATTTTTCATGGCCTGTAGACATCATTTCATAGCCTGAGGATTTACTTTACCGCTTATCATTCTCCTAAGGCGTCATAGTCTAAAGGCGTCATTTTTCATGGCCTGCGGACATCATTTCATGGCCTAGGGAATTTATTTTCTGCTTATCATGTCCTAAGGCGTCATAGTCTAAAGGCGTCATTTTTCATGGCCTGCGGACATCATTCCATGGCCTAAGGAATTTATTTTGCGTATCATGGCCCAAGACATCATGGTTTAGAGATATCATCCTTTATCTCTAAACAAACTTTCATTGTCTAAAGGGAAATTGCATCATGTTTAAATTTTCAGTATCTGTTTATTTTATGAAAATATTTGATGCACATGCTGTTTTCGCGAACATCGAAGGACTATCAGGTTACGAATGATAGCGCTTCCCTACCTTTTTCTTTTGAACTATATTCTCACCTGGTTATTATCATAACACATTCTAAATCGTGTCAATTCGTGCTACCCCATTCTTATTCAAGCCTCGTGTTATAAATTTTAGGGATCTTGTTCGTCCCTAAATCCAGAACTACACGCGGCCTGATTCTCGTGAAACCCGAGATATGTAGGCGACTTGAAATTGAAGTCTCGGTCGCGATATATTCATGACTTTATTTACTTTTATTTGGCCCCACCAAAAATTTTGCTTCGGTCGGACAAAATTGGCCACTTGGTCAACGTTCTTTGCTCAACAATTCATTCTTCATTCTCGAGCAAAGAAGGGGCAGCTATTGACACCCAATTTTGACCTACCTACGCCTTAATATGTTGTTTCTATATGTATGTATTTATTTATTTATTTTAATGCAAATACTCGACTTACTTTTGTATTTATAAAGTAATTTACTACTATAATATCGTGAAAATTATTTTAAGTTACATATGTATGACTCATATTAATTTTAAGTTTTGATATTAAATAACTACGTCGTATATAATATATTTCGTATCAATATGCGCCCTTATTTTTAAACATATCATTTACTTAATAAACTATTTACCTAATTTTACTAAATTTTGCAAATTTATTTGAATAATAAAATTACTCGAATTTTTAAATTATTTACGTTAATAATATGATTTTTTATAATATTCGATAACTTAAGTTTATTTTCTA
The DNA here is from genome assembly GCA_035772735.1 of Datura wrightii. Taxonomy (NCBI): domain Eukaryota; kingdom Viridiplantae; phylum Streptophyta; class Magnoliopsida; order Solanales; family Solanaceae; genus Datura; species Datura wrightii. The sequence continues at coordinate 7,340,571 of JASDFA010000029.1, read as the reverse complement.
GTCACTAAATTGCTTATAAACAAAATAATTTAATTATATGATATTTACATAAGTATACTTAAATTTAGAATTTATTCATTAATAATAGTATTTATATGATTTTCTTATAATTTAAACTATTTTATTATCTATTTATTAAATTATTTAAAAGTGTAGTATATTTATTAATTTAATAGCAGCTAAATCCAATTTCAATCAATTCATTTTAAATTATAACCATTTCCTATTCAATTTCATCCAATTTATTTCAAATCTGACCACTTTCTATTCAATTTATTTCAATTTTAGCCACTTTGAATCAATTTGGCTATTATTCAAATTCAATTCCTAATTACTCTACCCGTGACCCGCATAGCCCGTCTGGTGACCCAATTAACCCGACCCATTATTTAATTAAATCCTAGCCGTTCATTATATTTAATCCTACGGTCTAGATTAAACCCCACCTAATTTCCTTTTATATTCCCTCTACCCCTCTAACCCTAATACATTTTTCATTTTCCCTTTCCCACCTAGCCCTAGCCGCCGCCCCTACCCTCTCCTCTCTCCCTCACCGCCGGCCACCACCATAATCTCCATTAATTCCGGCCAAACAACAAAGCCGCCGCCAGCCTTCCCTGTTCCTCCCTCCTCTCCGGTGAAATCACCACATGCAACCTCCGTCCAACCTCCATAACTTCCGGTTTAAAACAACAACAACTACCGTCATCTTCCCTTCTCGCCGGAAAACAACCCATCACCATACCCGCGACCAGCCCTTCGCCGGCCAGAAACCAGACCTCACCGTACCCTCACTACTCCGACCAACACCCAAAACCCGCCGGCGAAACCACCTTCTCTCCCCCTCCACGAACTCCGACGAACACTACCGGAAAACACCACAGCCCTACCTCCTCTGCGCCACCAGCAGCCGCTCTTTCCTCTCTTCCTCTGCATCTCTCTTTCTCCCGCTGCTCCTTCCAAAACAGCAGCCCTCGACCAAAACGAAAACACCAGCCACCGGTCGCACACCCCTATTTTCTCAATCCCCACCAACAGACCCCCGCCATTCTCCCTTCTCCGTCCGAGACCAACAACCCTCACCTCTAAACCCTCTCTCCGTCAAACCGACAACGCCCAGCAACAAACCGCCTCTTCTCCTCTTTATCATCTTCCTAAATTTGGGTGTTACCATTTTGTTTTGTTTAAAGACCTCAACTTTATCTAGTTGTGATTCTAAAAACCGTTTGAATGTTGTTATGAAATTATGTGTTAAGTTGGTTTTGGTTGCTCCTTCGTGCATACCTATGTTATTTTGTTTTACTTTCTTTTGTCCTCTGTTTAATTATCTACTACTGCAAATACAAGGAATGCCTTCATTTATTTATTAATGTATATACGAATTTCTTGAGTTCTCGAAATTTTGCTCGTCAATCCGCAATATATTTTCTGGTGGAACAAATAACGGTAATCGTAATTTTCGTCTAAATTATCGCCATTGAATCATTTGCCCCTCTGAGGTTCTGGGTACAATTTGAAATTTATGAAAGATTTTTAGTTATTCTTAAATTACAGATAATTTGTATGTCATTTATATCAAAGTTGCCTCATATGTAAAGCATGTTAAATATAGTAAGGGAAAATTTCGTTTGCAAAATATAGGGATTTAGTGCCTCGTAAGCTATGGTAAATTCCATTGTTTAATTCATTTTTTTTTTGTTTCTAATTAGTTTGACCTTTTATTGTGGTATTGATTTGCTCCGCAAATTTTCACTCCTCCTGCCTAGTGTATGCAGTTATGGTATTTTAATATGCCCCCAATTTATTTAATTTATTAGATTCTTTCTTTATGGCTAATTTTAGTTAATTATAGTAAGCAAAGATTTATTTAATGATCTTGATTGCTGATTTGTGCTAATTGATGAGAATAATTTTTTTTTTTTAATGAACCGTTTTATACTGAGTCAGTGTAAATTTAATTTTGTACATTATTTGATTATTTCAATTATAATAAATATTCTGTATGATTTTCAGCCTTGCTAATTAAGGAAAAGAATTCCTTAATTCTTGTTCGGATGATTTAACTCCTTACTCTGTACATATAAAAGCAGGTCATTCCCATTCATTCAGGGGAAGACGGCTATGTTTTAAAATATATATATATATTTTATTAGAAATTTACTGGTTCCTTAGCAAAGACAACTCTGCTTTCTCTTTTCTTTAACATTCGAACATTGATATAGAAAAGATTACTTTATTACTCTGCTCCTCAAAAAAAAAATTCATAGTTCTTTTCCCTCCTCAATACGAGCACTTCTCGGGATCCACGAGATCCATGTGATCTTGACGTATTGAGGTTTGGGCTTCAATGACGGGAAAAGCTTTTTTCTAAAATTGTTGTTTTTACTCTGCTCGTCTATTGATTCACTGGTCAGTTTCATTTCTCCGTATTACTGTTCATAATAATGTGTGAATTTGCTAGATGTTTTAAGTCTTAATGATTTCAAATTGTTTTTATTTTACCGTGTCATATTCCGGTAATCTGTTTGCATATTTAGATAGCTAATCAAGAAGTTAGATCCATGGATTACCGAATGTCTGTTTGTGTGCGTATATTTGTGGCACTATTTATTTAGCAGGTTATCCCTTTGAGATGAAGAGTCGCCTGGGATACAAAGGAGAAATTTGTTCTTTAATTTATTTATTTTTAATGGTTGTATTAATTTATTGTTATTATTATTATTTTTTTTGGTTGTTTTGTTTTTCAATAATTGTAAAAACTCTCATAATAGTGGAAAGGGGTCTATGGAGGTGGGAATTATATTTCTTTACTATTTTTTTTATAATTGCTAAATTCACCTAGAAATTATGCCCATAGGAATAACATAAATATAAAAAACATGCCTATAAGGCTTTATATCTAAAAAGTAAAATCAGCATAAATTATGAGTTTTCAAACTAGTCATTATTTAGTTGTAATAAACTTTTTTAATTCGGGGAGCATGTGAATCTGATTGGCGCCTAGTTAAAGAATCTGTTGGTAGACAATAGGTTTTACATTATGAAATTGCTCGCCATTAATTGAATATAGTGTTTAAATTTCTTTGGCCACTAATTTAGTGTAAAATAGTTCAAATTTCTAAAAAGGTGTCGGTTTTCTCTTTATTTAATATAGAATCATCCAGGAGTAGTATGAATATGTTATGTGCATGTCATGCTTAGTAATCATGTTTATAAGGTTGAGGCATATTCGAAACCCATATTTTGTATCTGTTTAAATATTACCTGTTTGTTTGACTATTTGACGTTTAATCACCTTTAATAAAGCCTTAGGAGTTTTAGACCCAAACTTCAAAATAGTTGTCCAACGTCTCTTGGACGTTAAGTTTGGGACGGGTAGGCTAATGTTAGGGCGTTAGTCTTTCTCATCTAGAATGATTTAGGATAATAATAATTAATTAAATAGGTGGGTAGACGGGAGATGATGAAACAGACAGGCTAGCTGACTTCTTGTATGAAGCGCAAATCAGCTTTGTAAATACAAAGCAATCTATTACTCGTATCTTTTCTAGTTTCATGTCATTTTTTTAAAAAAAGGCTTTCAAAGATTTAAAATTTCTCTTATTATGTTGAAATATTAATATGCTTTTATTACAAAAGAAAAATTTTGTTAAAAATATACATATATATATATATATACATGATTTTCTTAAAATATATTTTTTCTCAAGTTATATATATGTTATTTTCTTCAAACTATCTTGATTTTAAAAAATAGAATAGATGGGAGTAATATCGCATCGGGCCCGTTTTCAGCCTTGTCAAAACCTGATCCCACTTTTAATATTAACTTCATAATTTGTTAATTTAGTATTTATGTTAGTATTCTATTTATGTTTAATAACTCACTGACTTTAATTTATCACTTAGATAATCCCCCATTTAATGACTACGGCCGGGAACCACATTTGTGGACCTCGAAAGGTGCCTAACACCTTCCTTTCGAGGTAACTAAAGCCCTTACCCGAACTCTGATAACTTAGGTAACACATTAGCTTAGAACGGTGCCCTAACGCACCATAATTCGTTAGGTGGCGACTCTCTTATTTTCTATCCTTAAGAGTGGTCACATGTTGGGTCCCGCTTTTTCGCGAGGGAAAAATGGAGCGCGGCAGTGGGCTTACAGACGAGCGGTTATGTGAAAATGAAATACACCATTCTTCTGAGGTAAGTGTCTTGAGTCTGAGGCAATCATCTGGACGAGAAGTTATGATATGAGTGGCTCGAGTTCGAGGGGAGCATCCGAATGAGTAGTTGAGTGAGAGTGGGTACCACGCTGATAAGGTACATGGATTTCTAAAGTTCATTGCAGGTCATGACTGGATGGGCAAACATAAAACCCTCCGGCATATGTGTATAGAATGAGCGACAGATATGTGATCAGATCTGATATAGAGTGAGACTAGAGCTACAATGAATATACAACTGTGGTTCAATATGGATATAGCTCTATGGTTGTGTTGTGATGCCATTTCACTATTATTTGTTTTTGCTGACTTTTATGTCTGTTTAGAGAAATACATATTCTTTGTTGATTTACAAGATTGTATCCAAATATGATTTAATTACTTGATCGTTATTGACTATTTGATTTTCAGGGATTTGGCGATTTTGTATTTATTACCTTTTGTTGCTAGGTTGGTCCTAGTTGGTAATGGTGGGTGTTAAATGAAACGGATGGGTGGTAAAAAGTAGTAGATCTTAATAATAAATTGTTGAGTAATTGACAAAGAAATAGGTGTATCTATGGAAGTGTTGGTCGTTTGGTAACAGTGCCAGAGTCTCTTATAATTAATGAAAGTGAAAATGAATATTTAAACATCTAGTTAGAGACTCATTAAAAGTGTTAAGGGTATGGGTAATCCATTATGAACTCATTGAGGCAATATGGTTGAATGGAAATAAGCAGTATAAGTTATTTCATGAAAATAATTGTTGTGGTTGTTGATTTTATACTTGTTATGTGAACTAATCTTAGTCGGTCGATGATGCTTACCAGTATGTGTAGGGTACTGATACTACTCTTACTACACCTTTTGTAGGGTGTAGGTTCTTTTTGCAGATTTTGAAGTCCCATGATCAAAGAGGCAATACTTAGCATCAGCTTCTGCATTTCTCTCCCCAAGCAAAATTATGTCTTTTTATTGTCTTTACTCTAATTAGAGTTTCTGTACCTGTCTAGACTAGGTCTTTGGAAAATATTGTTTGAGACTTTAAATGAAATTTTGGGATTTAAATGTAAATCTGTTTATTATTTTTTTAATTGATAACTTTTATTTAAGAAGATGTTTCCTCGTGAAATCGTGTTTTAAGAAGGGATTCTCCTATCGGACTAGAGTAGAGTTAGCCCCCGCACGATCCGTTAAATTAGGTCATATCAACTATACAACTCTGTATTCAATGTGTCTTCATAATAATAGTATTTATATTAAATGTTAATCCATTAATAATGTATAGTAATATAAATTTTGAAATAATATAACGTGAAATATACATATAATGCATGGTTTTAAGTGCTCATGTAAAAATGAATGACTTTTAAATTTTTAATCAAACACTGATTCTATAATATTTTTGTTCAATGAAGCAAGTATTAGAACAAACTGAAGGAAAAACAACTCGATTGGATCAAATTCTTAAATATGATCATTTATCAATTCAAAATTTAAAATTTTCTTTCTAAATTCTTATATTGTTACACAAATACATCTTTTTAAATATTATTTATATTACTTTTGAAAATCTATTTTTATTAATATGAGGGACACACACGAGGCGCGTACACTAAGACTAGCAATATTTAACATGTAATAAGTAGTTTCCCCGCTTGAACTTATAATTTTATATGTGTCCTAAATTATAACATCCTCTAATAATAAAAGAAACTTTGAAGTTAGAATTATTTTTAAATGTAAAAAAAAAAATTAAAAATAAACTAAGGGTACATTTAGCCATGCGAGATGAAATCATGATTTGAAATCATATGAAATGAAATTGAAGTTTTGTTTGGACATGCAATTTGAAATTCTTAAATCGTATTTTTTCTCATACATATAAAAGCCCCATGAGTTATGAAACTATCAAACTTTCTTCAATTCTTATACAATTTTATCAAATAAGTAAAAGTTCATAATAAAGTATAATACACTATCACAAAATCATTCTAAGAAAATAAATATAATTTTTATTGATCAAACTTTATCTCAATAAAAATAAAATTGAACATGAGTTTTAGTATACTGCTCTTTAAAATAATCTTCCAACATAGTACAGACGATATCCTCACGCTGAGCATGCATTTATCGATCAGATAACCCAGAAAATGAACCAATATTGTTACTTTGAGCGGTTTGTTGGTATATATAAAATGATGAGTTTTTTTTTGCAAAATATAAATTTATGGGTCAAATTTTATATTTAAAAAAGTCAATCTCATAATATAAAATTTTAAATCAAGATTTTTTTTAAACTTTGAAATTTCTTCAGATCATGAAATAAATTCACGTATCCAAACGCCTATTAAGGGTCTATTTAAAAAGTCACTGTGTAATTGGAATTGATGTAATTACTAGGATAGTAATTACACAACCTAGTAATTATACAATATAGTAATTACGCTGACCTATTTGTTTGCCATGATGTAATTACAGTATAATTACAAGCGTAATTACGCAGTTAGATTAATTTTTAAAAATAAAAGTTAATTATCAAAAATTAATATGACAAATATATGTCTTTATAAATGATATTAAATTAGGTACTTAAGATACATATTGTCTCTAAAAAATATATTAATTAATAAGTATATATTTTTAACTAATATGATAAAAAAAATAATAGATACATATTTTTAAATTAAAATAATTTAATTTAATTAATTATAAAAATTAAAATTCATATTTTTTAAGAACATCATAGAATGCATGTTTGAAAAACATATTAATACTATAAACATAATATCATAAAGTTATTCAAATTTGATAAAAAATAATCTATCAATTATAACTAAAAAACAAATGGCATGCAATGTGAAATAATAAGTCAATACTACTAAAATAAATAAATTAAAATCAAAAATATAATATAAATTCAGTTTTTTTTTATAAAAAAATAAACATAAAACTCTTGTGTCAATCTTCAACATAACTTAAAATAAGTTCCAATAAAACTTAAGTAAATATAATTCAAAAGAAAAGGAAAGCAAGTCTATAACATCGTTAAATAATGAAATTCTATGTCAATTCAAAAATTAGAATAATAATATATATATTTTAAATAAAAAATAAAAAATATGAATAATTACATAGAATAACAATAAGTAAAAGTTGGGAAATGAGGAGAAAGAAAATAAAAGATAAATAATATAAAATAAAAGAAATATTTTAAAAATAAAAAAATTAAAATAATAAAAATAAATTAAAAATTAAAATGAAGAAATAAAGAAAATAAATTAAAATAATAAATTAAAAAGTAATCTTAAAATTACACCTTGTAATTATCTGTAATTCTCATCACCCATAAAAATTGAAAAGTGTAATTACACACTCTCAATTACTCCCAATTCTTTACTGACTATATAATTACCTGACTAAATAAATATATCAAATTATATAATTATATTTAATTACACTCAAATTCAATTAACACGCTTTCCAAACATGCTCTCAATAAAAAATTAAAAACAAGAAAGTTTTTTCTTGATAACTTCTGATAATTATTACATAAAATTGTTTTATATTTTTGGAGTATCATATTCGGGTTTCATGTCACATCAGCACTGTCCTCTCACTCCGCTACTCTACTCTTCTCTACTCCTTTAATCCTTATTCTTCGTACCTCCACTTTCCTATTGTTCTACAGACGACTTCATGATCTCCTCCAGCTCCATCTCTGCAGAATCTGGCGCCGTACCCACTGTCAGTCCCTGTTTTTATTTTACCTTTGAATTGGTTTTTAGTGAATAAGCTTCTTGCTCATTCATCAAATTATACTACTTCTTGCACCCCCTTCTGCTCCGATCATCTTGTTGATCGATCTTTTCTTGTGGGGTTGTGGGGGTACTTGAAATTCTTCGAAAACTATGAATTTTTGTTCAAGAAAAAACATGTTTTTTGCTTGGTAATTTTTCCTTACTTCCAACTGCTGAGAAAACAGGGGAAAGTCTAAGGAAATAGTGAAAATCGGAAAGTAGTGTGCTTTACAGATTTCCTGTATTCTGTTTTACAACTATGTCTATTTGGTTTAATTGTCAATTTGAAAGTTACTCTCGTCTAGCTAATGATCTATTGCCCTCACCTTGTTGAATGAAATCCTGGGCTATGAGTTCTTTTTCCCCTCTTTATGTATCCCTTTTGTTTGTTTTTGATGTCATCAAATATTTTGGGCTTTATTGTAGGTAATTTAATGAGGTCTGAACTTCGTTTCTTTTTCCCATTCAATTATAGGTGATTATTTGTTTGTGTTTCTTTTTTACTAATCAGGCATGGATGAAAACTTTATCTTTCTAAATTGACAGGAGTCCGATGGAGAACGTGAAGGAGATTCTTTGGCATCTCTAACATACAGAATCAATCAGCTGAAAAGGCAAATTCAAGCAGACAGAGTTCTTTCAGTGAGGGTACTTGTTCTTTCGCATTTCTCTATTTTCTAAACTACTTATTGTATATTCATTACTTAACTGTATTTCAGCTGATATTGTAGCAAGCACACAAATTGGCTTGTGCGTTCACTGATACTCTTCATCTCTTTCTCTTTTTTGTTGAATAGTGTTTGGCCCTACCCGACCTTATTAAATGCAGAACATCAGTGGAGACTTTGCTCTCAAATGGATATTTCTTTTCTTAATTCCTATTCTGTGAGCAAAGAAATTTGCGAGGAACTTCTATTTTCTGAGTTACCTATTGGAGGACTTTTGAGTGGATGTTTCGAACCTTTAAAGTGTAAAATTGAATGTATGGGCTGTCAACTTGCTGATATGTATATGCATTACACACAGATATATGCATGTATTTGTATGAAGCTTAATCTAAAAAATTGTGTACGTGGGAAATTACATGAAAGCTGTCTATTTAAAGTATTTCATCTTATAGAGGAGATGATTGATTCATACTCCTAGAATCAAATAAAATAACAAATTGTTTCCAGAATTTGATGTATCACATATATCTGTTAGCTTGGAAGTGAGGTTTGATGGCCCAATAAAAGGGAACATTAACTTTCTTGGTCCTCATTGAGTAACTGGTGTGCTATGTCATATGAATTGCTCACAATGTTCCTTTTAATTGATGAGCACATCATGAGTAGTGGTTCTGAACCCCCCCAACCCCAAAGAAAAAAAAAAAAAAAAGAACCATAATTAAAAGAAAGGGAAAAGGATTATCTGACATGCTTGTTTTTCTGTAGGACAAACATGAAGAGAACAAAAGGAAGCTAGAAAGTCATGTTTCTGAACTTCTTTTGTTGGCTACGTCAAGGAGTGATACTATGAAGAACTCTGGGACTGGTAAAATGCTTTCTTTAAGAATATCAAATCCCGTCTGCAAAGTTGGAGGTCTTCTTCAAGGTTCAGGAGACAGGGACTATGCTAATGGAGAGGAAGTCGTAACTTCAACAACTGCCAAACTTCCCTTCATTGAGAACATTCCACCATATACCACTTGGATCTTTTTAGACAGGTATGTGATAATCATAGTTATATCAAGTCGAATACTGTGAAGAAGTTCATAGAAGAGGACACTTTAAGGGAAAGAAATTCTAAAAATAACATTTGTTGCCTGTTACATTGGATAGCTTTTTATATATTGTGAACCTGAAATCAACTGTTTCTTGAAGAATATCAAATTCTAAAATTTGCATTTTTTTTCTTTATTTTCTGCCTTTTGTTTGGACACAACACTTACATGACAAGCTTGAGATAGAACATTTGACCTTTGTCATGGATTCTTTTCCTTTTAATATTTATTTTGGTGATAAGTACCAGTTAAGGCAGTTCCACATTTAATAGCTTGGAGAAGATTGGGACAAAAACCAGTTTTCAGCGGTATCATTCATCCATTGTCATGCATTGAAGCTAATCTTGCTCGTTGCGCCTTCTCCACTTACTGTTCTTTAGCTTCTATATTATGTACTTTTGAATTTTCAATTAGGCCAATAGTTGCAGCTTTAGACTTGCATGCTACCATGATTATACTTTCTTCTTATTCAAAATGAAGATTTTATTTGCTCTTTGCTCTCAAGTCTTCTTCACAAAAGCACAGAAATCAAAGAATGGCTGAAGACCAATCAGTGGTTGGAAGAAGGCGGATATATTATGACCAGCACGGTAGCGAGGCTCTAATCTGTAGTGACAGTGAGGAAGACATTGCAGAACCAGAGGAAGAGAAACGTCATTTCTCTGAGGGGGAGGACAGAATTCTTTGGTGAGTTCAGATGATACAGTATGTGTTACAACTTTATAAAATATTAGCACTTTGCCGCTGTTCATTTATTAAACAGTATTTTGCTTCAATGTTGAATAGAAAACTGACCATAGACTGTAGCAAAGAGTTGGATTTGATGTAGTTTATATATCTCTCTCTATGTTGTGCAGTTAATGCTTAGTGCTCACATAGGGAAGGTTTGTATAGAAATTCGTCAACTGAGAGTCCTATCCCTGAATCCCATCTCTCATTTTCTTTCAATTTGAAAGTTCCTCTTACTAGAATTTGAAGAGTTATTCTGTTGCTTTCGTGTATAATACAGATGCAGAGCACAATTTTTTCTTTAATCTCTGTTATTATTCTGTTTTCTGTCTCCATATATTTATTTGATTTTTGGCTTTGTGAAGTAATGATAAGTTTTCCTCAGAGACTCATGGCTCATAAGGGTAAAGAAAAATACTCCCTTTATCCCATTTATGATTACTATGAAAACATATTTTACTACAAATTTCTCAGACATATTTAGAGTACTTTAATAGAACATTGTGATAGGTATCACTTTTAGTAGTCTCTAAATATGTAATTTTTAAATCAATAAAGAAATCAATGTTCAGATTCACACCAAAAGTTAGATGCTTTGACTCTCATGCATTAAATCAATCACTCTTTTTGGTATGAAGGGAGTATGATTTGATTGTTTGTTGTTGGATTGACGGATGATTTGTTATCCTGTCTTATCCCCAGTCCGCTGCCGCAGTAGCCTGGGCATATTGCGCTGCTTCTTTTCCTTGGATAGAATCGTTAGATTTCTGTATGTTTGTGTAAGCTTCCAAGCACCCTCGATGAACTGGAATATCCTACCCATATTTAGTCAGCTGGAGGGAGTTTCTAGCATATTGTGCTACTTGCTCCCTAAACAGAAAGGGTATAGCTGCAGCCTGCAGATTTCGGACAGGAAATGCACTTTTTGTAGTGTTTTTCAGTTTGCTTCTCCTTTTGTGGCTCACAGAGCCATCTTATGTTCATTTTTTGGGATTCTGCAGGATGGCTTCACAGGAGTTTGGGCTTAATGAAGAAGTTCTTGACATCTTGACCCGTTATGTTGGAGGCACCACTTCTGAAATCCTGGTAAACTAGTTGGTGATGTAATTGGTAATGAACTTGTTAGATGTTTTAGTTACCTCATTTATGTGTGTTTGGGTGTGCTCGCATGTTGACACAAATATCTATATCTTTCATTGTTATCTTGTTGGTAACAACCTGTGGAATCATTTTCTATCTCACATGTTGACACATGTATCTATATCTTTCATGGTTATCTTTTTGCTGGTTACCTGTGGAATCATTTTGTATACTATCTGATTTGTATTTGTTTGTTTACTAATTAGGAGCACTGCAATGTGCTTAGGGAAAAACATCAAGATACAGATGGCAAAAGCTTGAAAGATTCTGGGGAAAGTGGATTTGGGGGGAGCATATTCCTGGAAAAAAGCCTTACTGCTGCTTTAGATTCTTTTGATAACCTTTTCTGTCGCCGCTGTCTGGTATGTGATTGAAACGTGTAATTTTTTTTAAGCAGAAACAGAAGTTTAATGTGTTTTTAATTGGTTCCCTGTACTAAAATAGGTGTTTGACTGTCGTCTGCATGGTTGTTCACAAATGCTTATTGATGCTGTAAGTATAATTGCTCATCCAGCTTTTTCTATTGAATTTGTATATGAAAATCTGAAAGAGTCTTTCATTTGGCAGAATGAAAAGCAGTCCTATTCGTCTGATTCTGAAGATGACGGAAAACCTTGCAGCGATCAGTGTTATCTTAAGGTATTCTTTAGATATTTATATACAAGCAAGGAAATCATACTTTTTAAAGTTAGGAATACCCCTCAATGTGTCATTGATTTGATTTTTATTAAGATTACTCTTGTTTTGGGGATACTCAAGATTATTTATGGTATTACTTCCTAAGCTTTTTTAACTAAGCAGCATTGCTTTTTCAGTAAGTACTAGGAAGCTCTGCTTTTAACATATAACACTTTGGTATTAGGTGGTTTGTTAGTTTTTGGTCTGACATTCGAATGCCAAGTAATCTTTTCTACTATGTTTACTATCTCTGGAGTTGATGGTCATAAAAATACATCCATTTTTCTAGGCTTAAAACCTCAATTTTGATTTTAGAAATTTCCTTTATATTACGCAATCAGTGCTGTTTTCGTAACACTTGCCAGTTGCCACTGCTACTGACTGCTATTCTCATTTGCTAACTTGCTCTTCCCCTTTTTCCCCTCTTCTTTTTTCACTCACTTTCAGCTTTTTATGTGGGAGAAATTCATTTTGGGGTTTTAGGTAAAAGGTGCGGCAAACCAGACTAAATATTCAATTGTAGATCCACTGGAAGGGTCAGAAAAGCACACTTCAGAAGTGGGAGGTAGTACTATGGTCACCGAGAGAACTAGAGATCCAAATCTAGGTGACGATGATTCACACACTTCTGATGACAGATTACTTTGCTGATATTTTCTTGTCTTGTTATAACATTTGAAGTTACCTGCTGTTGGTTCCACTTGTGCATGTTTCCTTCTCACAATAGACGAGCACACTGATTGCAAAATGAAGCACGTAGTATCAGAGTCTATAAACGCAAATTTAGAGAAGTCAGATCTGGTTTTGGATGACCAACAAGATTCTTCTTGTAAGAGAAGGAAATTGTCGCTCCCTACTGCTCTTAGTGTGGCAGCAGAAGATGGATCTGAGAGCAATGAAATATCTATTACCACCATTGATTATGTATCCCATTCACAAGCACCAGATCAGTCTGACTATAATCATGGCACTTCATTGAATAAGACTGGGGATAATGTCAGGAAGGAAACAGAAGACGCTAAGAAGGAAACTGTGAAGCACGCATCCTACTCGAAAAATCTACCAGAATGGAAACCCCTAGAGAAAGAACTGTATGCAAAGGGGATAGAGATGTTTGGGAGAAACAGGTATGGATTTTAGTTAATATTGGCTCTTCCTCAATAATAGAATTTCAATTATTTTACATTAAAATAGGTGATGTCATCAGTGGTAAGAAATGCATGTCCAAGTGAATTGTTACAGTAGGTTTTTCCTTTCCATGTGGATATCATCTCGTCAGGTAGTTGTTTCTTGTTGACAGCAGACTGGAGAGTGAGAGATTAGATGGTAAAAAAAAGGAGTCTAAATCTTCACGTCACTTGGTACTTTGGAGTACTCAGGTCAGTAATAACATATCCTTAACTTTACAACCCATGCAATCTATTTCCTCCACATGCAATGATAGGTCAACTAAAGGGCAGCCCGGTGGACTAAGCTTCCTCTTTGCACTGTTTCGGGGAAGGGCGGACCACATTGGGTCTCATTTACACAATCTTACATGTCTGCAAAAGCCTGTTTCCACGTGCAATGATAGGTCAGACTTGGAAATAGAAACTGTCTGCCCTTCTCTTCCAGCTACAGGCACTAATGGTGGCCAAGCCAACATCTGTGAACTTGTTTTTAAGATCCAAAGCTCCACATTCTTTGTACTCACTTAAAGGATTTCCGTATGTATATGCTGCTATCTTGTTTGTGTCTCCCTCCAATTTCAAACAATCCTTTGATGGGGCTTTCAGATAACCAGTTGTCATTTTTCTTCACATTCTATAGTTGCTTGTAATAATTTCCGATGGAGGTCCTTCATATGGTTCTACAGGCACACATATCATGTCATGAGTGACTACTTTTTTACCGTCTGGTACCATATTTGGGAGCAGTGATATAGAGCTGATTAAGCTTTGGACTCAAAAGGGCACATGTTCTTCTCAGAAACCGTGGGCAATTGAAGATAGTTGAAAGTTTAGAAAAGTATGAGTTGGTCGGTGCACTATGTACAGGAGATGGCTTTAGCTGCTCTGCATTTTCTGGGAACTCATGCTATGTTGAAATATATTTTACATAAGTATTGTTAATATCTCTTGGGCAATAAACAATATGAAGGTGACAGAGTGATTAGATGTTTTTGGAGTCTTTTTCACTTGTATTATTGTGAGAAATGAGGCAGCATCTAACTCAAGGAGATTTATTTAGCTCACACTTTACCTGTGATATTCCTTTGTATAAAAGACCATATGTTAGGTAGTCAAAGTTGTTGTTTCTTTCTATGCCGAGATTAATTGCCGAACTTTCCTCGATATCAATCAATCAGTCAATCATAGAAGTGGAAGTGGGGGATATTCATCTTTTTGCTGGCCTTCCAGAGACTTTTACATTTTAGGAGAGTTCTTTTTTTTTTTTTTTCATGTCACGAGACAAAGGAAGCATCTGGATAAATGCTACACCATACTTTGAGAAATCTGCTCTTTCTTTTTTATGCAGATCATATGTTAACCCTCCCCCCTTCTTGGTCGTGCTTCCTAAATACATGGAGTGGATAAATGTTAACAGATTCTTGTTGGACTATATTTGGTCAAGTGATATACTCAAATCAGATTGTCATTTCAATAAGTGTCAGCTCTAATGGATATTTCATACATTGCAGTTGCCTCATTGCTAGGAATTTACTTCCTGGCCTGAAAACTTGTATGGAGGTATCCTCTTACATGGATAATGGAGCAGCGTCAAAACGTGGAGGCTCTGCAAGCTTATTTTCAGACGATAATGGGAAAGCTGACATGGATTACATGGTTTGTGCTCCTCTAATCATTTACTTGAAGCTTTGGCCCAAAGATGGTAATACATAAATTCTCATATCCTCGGACCTTCAAACGACTGAAGGGTTCTTGTGTTACACAAATTTGGGAACATATCAATTTACCTCCTTAATAATTGGGTCTTTGGTGCTAAGAAAAGGTGTTTGTATTCTTAGCAACGCTCCGTATGCTGATATTTTTCAATCCAAGTAGAAGGGATGCTGTTAGTGGGATAGTTATTCTTCTCTTTAAATCCTAAAAGGCAGAAGTTTTCCTACTACATGATGGACTTAAATCCAAGGATGAAGTTTTAAAAGAAGTTAGCTAATTGCTAACCATACATCACATTGATTAAGTCCCTATCCGTATTTTGGTGCAATAAAATATAATACAGGCACTCGTTAATCTCACTTCATAATAAGTTACCTAAAAAGTTAATTCATGAAAGGTTTTATTTAATACTTGTAGTATAATCTAGGGCTGTATACAAAAAGTATACTTATCTTTGTCCAAATATATGTAGGGCTAAAGTACTTGACTAGAGGACAGACTTCTAATTCCATTCTATAATTTGAGCAAAGCAGTCTGAACAGACTGTTCCAACTTCTAAGCAATCAAATTTGCAATAAAAAGAAAAAGCATCATGGATCTTTTGGTATTCATGAGACTGTATTGACTGTTATATTTGGAGCAGCAGGCAGTGCTACCTTCCAACATTCTGTACCCTCTTTTTTCATTTTATAAGGATGGGGTAGCTTTTGACCCTGAAGAAAAAAAATGCTTTTTCTCTAGCCAGAATAAGATATTTTCACATGCAGAAGGAAGAATCAGATTGTCAAGAATTACTTCTAGTTCATTTTTGGAGTGCAGAATGATGCACCAGTTTATTTTAGGAAATTGAGAAAGTCGGATCTTCTTCTTTGGAACATGCGTATATGAGAATATTGTTTCCCTTGAATTTCTCATGCTATAAATGGGAACATACTACCATTTAAGGTGCCGCTGAAATTGAAAATGCTTAAGCAGCTGAATTTATTTTTGTTAGCAATCCTTTCCTAGATAAGTTTGAGTTACTTCCTTCATGGTGTATATCCATCTAATTTGATGTATTTGCTATTTAGGAGCCAGATATTCCGACAAAATCACGTTTTCTTCGTAGAAGAGGCAGAACACGGAAGCTCAAATATTCCTCTAAGTCTGCTGGGCATCCCTCAATCTGGAGAAGAATGGCCGATGGAAAGAATCAATCATGTATACAATATAATCCATGTGGATGCCAGCCCATGTGTGGAAAGCATTGTCCTTGTTTGCAGAATGGTACTTGCTGTGAAAAGTATTGTGGGTATGTTCGTCTTTGACTTGTTAAGTCAGATGCTTCTCCAGTCCACCTTTTTCTCTTTTTTGTTCTTTTAACTATTTTTATGCCCTCCTGTAAAGCTCGTTCTCTTGCACCCCTCCCCTCCTCATGGCTTCATTAGTGGCTCTGCTTGATGCTATGAATGGATCATCTGTGCTCACTACAACTGAGAGTGGTGCAGTGCATCAACTTTTTGTTGCATTTACCATAAATTGAACTCCATTAAAGTTGGACAAGACTTGATAAACCAGAAAAAATTATGTCCTCAGTTGCATTCATTGTTATGTGAACGAAGACTGCAGCTCGATGTCCTTGACTGTGTTCGTTTTTGGAAAAAGTTTAACCTAATGCTTGGTCAGTTTTCTTTTTGGGGGGGTTTACTTAGGGCTAGCTGGGAATTCATTTGTTTTCTTTTCGATATTATTTCAGGAACCTGTCAACTCTCCTAATAATTCTTCTTCCATTTCAGCTGCTCAAAAAGCTGTAAAAATCGTTTCCGTGGATGCCACTGTGCAAAGAGTCAATGCAGAAGCAGACAATGTCCGTGTTTTGCTGCTGGGCGTGAATGCGATCCTGATGTTTGCCGAAATTGTTGGGTTAGGTAAAATGTTGCTAAAAACACATTCCATTACGCATTCTCTTCTTGATCACTAGATATTGATATAAAAACACTCAAGTGGGCTTAACAAACATCATTGCATATACCTTTAGTGGCTCATCATAAATGCTGATGATATACATTACCAATTTGAATCATGCTGGATAATCAAGATTTTGAGAATTTTACCTGACACGTGAAGTATATTAAGTTTACATGTTATGAGTACACAAATAAACAGCAAGAGAACTCCAGGGAAGCATGCCTTTAAAAAAGATATAGGTTGTAAGGGGAAGAAAAATCCTATATGGATTTGGCTGACTAGATTCAAGTGTTCTCTTTAGTGTCATGTTTATTGCGTAGATCTTTTTTAGATAGATAGATTTTTGGGTGGCCAAATGGCTTAAATAAAAAAGATATAGGTTGTAAGGGGAAGAAAAATCCTATATGGATTTGGCTGACTAGATTCAAGTGTTCTCTTTTGTGTCATGTTTATTGCGTAGATCTTTTTTAGATAGATAGATAGATTTTTGGGTGGCCAAATGGCTTAAATATTTGTACTTTTAAGTTGACACCTTTTTGGTGTGATTCAATGGAAGACATTTGACTTCTCAGAAGAATTTCAAGAATAGAGAGAAACAAGTTGGATAAAAAAGCAATGATCATAGAAGCCAGAAGGAGAAGTTTTTAGTATGATATCGAGGGAAGACTCCATGAACGAACAATGACTTGTAACTTCATCCTCTGTTTGAAAATCTAGAAGAGCTTGGGCATAATACAACTAGTCGAACGTATACTTGTAAGCAGATAAAATCTTGAAAGTAGGGGTGGGTCAAAATGGCTAATTAATAAATGGTCGGGTCGAAGATTACTTGGGCTGAGATTGGTCGGGTCAAGAGGAGTTAAACGATGGGTCATAACATGACCCGTCCAACTTTTACTAAGTTTTATTTATTTTTTGTTTGTTTCCTTATAATTAATTTAATTACCAGAGAAAAACTAATAGAGCTTTTTCTTTCTTTATCATAGTTGTATATAACATATCAAATTAAAAAAAATCAAAAAAAATTTTGACAAGGTTTCTCATTGGTCAATTTGGCCCAATCAGCCAAAGAGTTAGATGAGTTGAATTTCGGTGGTCAAAATGGTTTGAATTAATAAATAGACAGGTCATTAACTGCCGCCCAAACACGGACAGTCATGTTTTCATGGGCTGATCTCCCCCTCCCCAACAAATCAACAAACCCCCCTCCCCAACCCAATACTCGAAAATTATTGGACACCCATTGTAGTTGTAGTCTCCCGAAGTGTCTCTACTATATGATGAATTGATGATACTTCTAGTAGTCTCCCTGGTTGAATTTGCTTATAATAATTTTCTCACAAACCTGAATGTCTAGGAACTGTTGTGACACCATCAGTGATCGAGTAATCCCAAGACTAGGTACACGTGCGAATTATTTGACTCCATCTTATGAAGAACTCACCCTTTCTTCAAACCGCCACCCCATGGACACCCAAAAAGAAAAGAAAGACTAACAAAGGCCTCAATTTTCAGTTATCTTTCCAATTTGTTAGCCGACAGAGAATGACATTTGTAGTTATGCATCTTTATGAGTGTTTCATCTCAATAACATGTTATGCTAAGAGGTCAAGAACTATTATTCCTCCAATCTCATGGAAGTCACAGGTACTAAGCTCTAATAGTGCTGATGCCATGTACTACTTGTGCATCTTGACAGACTTTTCTTTCGTGTTGCAAAGTTCTGCACAATTTATAGTTAGAGAACCATCACAGGGCTGAAGTGCTTGTTTTCATGTTGCTTTCAAATAATTATGTATTGCTTCTTGAAATATTGATACCCACTTTGCAGCTGTGGTGATGGCTCATCAGGTGAGCCTCCTAGGCGAGGAGAAGGTCAATGTGGTAACATGAGGCTCCTCCTAAGGCAACAGCAAAGGGTCAGTCATTTTAGGGGTTTCAATTCTAAATGACCTTCTACTACTTCAGTTCTGAAACTCTGCCTTTCCTTTTCTCCTTTTTTCAATCTGTCTTGCCTCATTTCTAAATTCTTACAGATTCTGCTGGCAAAATCTGATGTGGCCGGATGGGGAGCCTTTCTGAAGGTAAGCCATATTCCTGTGTGATACCCTAGCTCCTTAAGCTAGTTACTATAAATCATTAATGAATTAATCTTGTTTTTTGTACCTAGAACCCTGTTTACAAAAATGATTACCTGGGAGAATATACTGGTGAATTAATTTCTCATCGAGAAGCAGATAAACGGGGGAAAATATATGATCGGGCAAATTCGTCTTTCCTTTTTGACTTGAACGATCAGGTGAGCACTGCTATTTGTTAGAGAGATTCTAATATCCCCTTGTATTGCAAAGTCTGATTCTTAGGACAAATCTGTCCTTCCTTGAATCCCCTAGCATGTATATGCTCTTATCTCCACAATCTAGAATGTCTGATTCCAAGTTGTTACTCATTTTCACTTGTGAATTTGGTGCATTATATATATATTTTAATTCCAAAAATATCCAATTATTAACCTGTGATGTCCTTTTGTCAATTCAATCCCAATTCTTTGATATTGAGGTTACCATATTTTCTGTTCTTTGCAAATATGGCGGAGTTGTAATCTAGAAGTTCTATTAGCTTTTTTCAGAGAAAGGCGAGTTAAAACATCTTAAGCTAACTTGTTAGAGAATTTTATGGGCTTTTGATAGACATGGTATCTCCTGCTCTCATCTCTTTATTGCAGTATGTCCTTGATGCCTATCGGAAGGGAGACAAGCTGAAATTTGCCAATCACTCATCAAATCCCAACTGTTATGCTAAGGTACATACAATCGTACGTATTAGAGCTCAATAAAATTCTTGATTAATGCTGATTCACACACTTTTTTAGGTAATGCTGGTTGCTGGTGATCATCGAGTTGGGATATTTGCAAAGGAACGTATCGAAGCTAGTGAGGAGCTTTTCTACGATTATCGTTATGGTCCTGATCAAGCGCCAATATGGGCTAGGAAACCTGAAGGCACAAAGAGAGACGATTCACCAGCGCCCCTCGGTCGACCAAAGAAACACCAATAATCTTATTGAGACAGTGTGCCGACTATCTCAATGGTTTTGTAACATAACCATTTCTATGTTATTGTTGAGTGCTTAACATGGAGGAGCCAGGAGGAACAGAGAAAGGTGTTATACATCTCTTATATACAGCGATATAGACGATTGTAAAAGAAAAATTCGGGCGGTTCCATTATATTTTATTGTTGTGCTAATAATAAGACATTAATAAGTTGACAGGAGAGAGAGGCTCCAGCTATGTAAAAGAATAAAGAGGGAAAATGTAGAAAGAAACATGTATAAATATAGTCATCTGAACAGCTAAAATAATTTGTTTGAGTTGGACACAATGTGTCTTGTAATAATGCAGCTTATACAGATAAGTTAGTATTTTTTTTTTACTCTATTTAGTACTAGTTTTGTCTTAAACCCTTTTATGATTAGTTAGGTCAAATTTTGTTTGCTGGACTTGTATGGATCTTTTTGTGACCAGGGCTGTTCAATTAACTGAATTCTTGTCAAGTTGAAAAACATAGACTTGATTAAAATACTTGTATAATTTGATCTGCTATTTTATACAATAAAAAAGAAGTTAATGGAAAGTAAACCAAACCTGACACATAGGGATTTTAAGTCGTTCAATTGACTATCTAAATTTTTAGAGGATTGAAATTTTCTACCTCTAATTTTTATTTTTACTCTTAAAAAAAGAAAAACGATAATGTATTTAAAAGTATCTAAAAGTATCTTTGGTTTGTATCTGGAAATCTAATGATTTTCAAAGTTGTAGTTAGGTTGTATCTCAAGTGTTTCTGGTTTGTATCTAGGATCTAAATATAAATTTATGATGATGGTGTATCTGAAAATACTTTTGCATGATATGTGTATCCAGCAAAATTGAGAAAGTGTTAATATAAATATATTGAGCGAATAGATATAGTGTATCCAAGTAAATTGAGCAAAAAAATACATTGAATTGTTGTATCACTGATACAATATGAATTTCCAAAAAAATTATCAGTGATACAATGCAAATTTCAGAAAGTTGTAGCTATGGTTACGATTCTAATTTTTAGAAAATTATATCATTGATAAAATTAATTTTAAAGCATTTGCTATAAATTATAGTAAGATAAATTATAACTACTAGTGATAATTATGATCTAAAACTTCAAATTATAGCTATTTATGAAAAATTTTCATTACTATATTATGACATTTGTTTACTTGATCGAACGAATTGAACCTGTCAAACTATAGGGGAAAACATGAGCCCAACGGGTCACATGCAACCTAAATATACAGAATTAAATTTGGAGATCTAAAATTATGTAAATTTAGAAGAACTTAAGCCAATAATTATTAACAAAACACATTATTTTCACTTTTTTTTTTTAAAGGAAAACCTAGAAAGAAAGAAAGAAAAAAAAAAAGGAAGTTGTGTCATGTTGGGAGCGTTATATTATGATTCCATATTTGATCCATTTTCACCGCAACAAGCTCTGGATGAGTTGGGTCATGAACAATTTATCAACTTGTCCATTTTAACCCTTCAAATTTCAACCAACACATCCATTTGCCATCTCTAGACATAATAATTGACACACCAACAGAGTGATCAAAAGACAAATCTCAACTTCACAGCTATATACAGCCCTATCAAAGATACTGAACAAATGAAAGAATTACACTTTGAGAATGAAGTTTCAGTTTGGCAAACTTTTTCTTCTTTTACTTTCTAAATGCATATACAAGATTTCATTCCAGGTATCTGGAACCCCCGGGAGACACCAATGGCTACAATCTTGAACACGCGAAGAACTACCCGGTTTTTTTCCATATATAGAAGGATGACCATCAATCCTGTAATCTGACAAACCAGTTATATTCAAAAATGTAACTGGAGTCTTCATGTTCCCAATGATTTGCTCCACTATCATATTCTTCTTTGGATACTCGCCTCTGTAAGTCTTGGGGATCGGTTGAGAAGCTTCTCTACAGTGCCCACCAGTGTTCCACTGACCTCCGCTGTCCAATTTAAGAAGAGGGCAATGAGCCATGAAGCAAATAATCACAAATGTTATGACAATGAGTCCAAAGAGAATTAAGGCATACCTGAAATGAGAAGGAGCAGAACTCCGGAAGAAAACTTGTGTTTTGCTTGGATTGACATGTTTATCAATCCATGATGACCAGGTCGTCAGGGCTTTTTCGAAAGCTGTTGAAACATCAAGACGAGGATGGACTTGATTCCTCTCCTGGTAGTAATTTTTCCTGTTGTGCACTAACCCGTTATACAAGTGAGGATTTAGGAAAAGGTAAAACAGCATCCATCACGCACAAGAATAACCAGCAACTTGATTTCTGTCTTCCTAGCAAAAATTGACAGGATGCACTCATAGCAAAAATTGACAGGATGCACCAAAAAACAATCTAGCTCATTAATTGGTATCACCAAAGTTCTTTCTATATTCTATCGCGATATCATGATTACATTTTTATATCCAAATGTTTTACTACTCCAATTGATCAACAGGAATTATGCCCAAAATCCCAAACCAGTTTGATTCGCATGAATCCACATTGTTCGTGTTGCACCATGTAAGCTCATTTCAGGCCAATATACGCTTCTCCAATTAAACAACAGCAGAAAACCTGCTAGTTAGTCCCAAGTACTATATTCTAAAATCGATCTTCATATATGGATACTTAAGCTAAGGACCAACAAGAACTCCTTTTAAAAAAAGAAGAGACTATTCCTACCATTATTCTTTGGCATATGTTAAACTGGAAGTAGCTTCAAATTATTCCCAAGGAATATAGCTTCCAAAAGGCTTACCCTGCTTTAGTTTTATGGTGACTCCACCAATGAGCAGTGTTAAAGACCAGAATATCAGCCCCTCTCCATCTTGATGAACCTTTGTCAATCGTATCGATACGCAGGGTCTGCACACGTTTGCTGCCGATTCTTGCCTTGCCCTCATGAACCAGAAAATGAGTTACATAGTATTCCACTGTACATCGGTAGTCCTGCAACAATGACACCAAAAATTTGAAAACTTGAAAAACACAATTTTTTGCATATTCAGTTAATCACAAATTTGAATTGATTACCACAAATTTGAAACAATAATTTCCCTTCTCTTTGGTTATTCTCCGACCACGGGTCTCATAAACCTTTCTTGGGTCTTTGATAGCTCCCATTAACAAGCACAACATAGATTCCCATTGGTTCCTATTGATGGAGTCACCAACAAACACTAATCTTTTGCCTCTGATAAGTTCCAGCATCTGAGTAGCATTGAACCTGAAACATAAAGTCACAAGCTAAGAATTATTTTTTCCAAGCTTTCTATTACTCTTCCTACTCTTTTATTAGCCAGACAATGAAAGTGTACAATTTAAGCAATGGATCCCCACCCCCACCCCCACCCACCCACACACACACCCATAAAAAAAAAAAATTTGAAGGAAAAATCAATGGGCAAAAGAGTCAAGTTTTTATTGTTTTACCTTGGGATGTCACAATCTTGAGGTTGCCACCTCCATTTCATATAATTCTTATCCAATCTTCCATTAGCTTCACAACTAAAACCTTCATCAATGTAGGGACACGAAGCATTTGTGTA
Source organism: Datura wrightii (assembly GCA_035772735.1). Lineage (NCBI taxonomy): Eukaryota > Viridiplantae > Streptophyta > Magnoliopsida > Solanales > Solanaceae > Datura > Datura wrightii. The sequence goes on along the minus strand of JASDFA010000029.1, from coordinate 7,316,762 downwards.
CAAAGGATAGCTCTCATCAAAGACCCACTTCCCTTTTGTGATGTCACATACTTTCTTATTCACCACCTTGAGCACATCACTGGAAGCTTCTCCTTTCTTGGACAAAGTAATAGAGACATTCTGCTGCTGCTGCTGCTTCCTAGTAGGAATACTACTATTGGCACTATCTATCTGAAGATCCTCTGAAGTTGGTTTCAAAAAAGAACCAGAAACAGTTTCAGATTTCGTCGAACGGTTACCAGAGAAAGTCGAATTTTTCACACCAAGGCCGGTAGAATTACTGTTTATATCATAAGCCGATGATTGAGGATGACTTTCCTTTTCCAACATTGCGTCAAATGTTGAAATGTTAGAAAGTTGGGACTCATTTTCAAATCTACTGAAATGGGTACCCACCAAAATCGAGTTCTTGATTTGGGTTGCTGAGTAATTTCTGCGAGAAGCACTCAAAGTTTGAATCTTGAAGGGGGATCTGAGACTCAAAGAGACTGAAGTAGTAGTGGTAGTACTGTTGAAGTGAAGATGGGTTTCTTGACGAGTAGATAGTGGAAGGTTGAGGACCCAGATGGAGAAGAAGATGAAAAAGATTAGAGAGAGTGAAATGGTGAAAGAGAAAAGCCATAGCCTTGTGGGCTTGATGGAGAAACTCCTCTGCTTCTCCATGAGATTTCTGTGAGTAAACTATTTCTCTCTCTCTTTGTGTGTGTGTGGGGTTCTCAGGGGTTTCTTCTATAATACTGCTAGAAGTCAAGAAGAGTGGTTATGATATGGTAATGAACAGAGAGACACATGCTGACATGCAAAATTTAATACTACTACTAATATACTATACAACTAATAAAGAAAATGAATAGTACTATTCAGAATGATTTATAAAACAATCACAAGCAAAAAACAGATAATGAGAATTGATGGGGAGTGGTGGAAAAAGATCGTGACAAAGTGAGTGAATTTGGTTTTCTTTGACCTTTGGTTATACCTAAACTCCATTCGAAATAGAATAGCTGTCAAATATAAGCATGCTCTAAATATACCTAGGCAAGATGCATAAAGCTTTTTTTCCTCTTGTTTTACTACAAACCAATAATATAAGTGATCCTCTATTTCTCGCAAGCGCTCATAGTTTAAGTTTGAGATTATTATGGATTTTAAGTAAAAATTTTATGCAGAATATATTTTTATTATATTTTTCAACTTATAAACTTCTTTATTTTAATTTTAAAGTAAGTAAAAAATTATTAGATTTTGACGAGCATTTTAATATTATATTAAAAGTGTCTTATTATTTTTTACTCATTTTATTTGGTGGGGTCAAAATGTGACTATTATTCTACCTTTATATTAGTATTTATATTTTATCTCATTGTGTCCGGTAACTTTTAAATTATAATTTTCTATTTTATCTTTTTAACTCATGTAATTACAAATATATTATTATTTATATTCTATTTTATTATATCTTGTAATTTTTAAGTTATAATTCTCTCAATTTATCCATATTATTACACTCACTTTCTTTCAATTCATTTAAGAAAACATATTCACTTATAGAATAGTGATCTTGCCTTATATTGAGGTAGAAGAACAATACATAATGCATAAAAAATGAATAGAAAAAAAAATAGGGGCAGAGCCACGTCGAGCGAAGAGATGTCAAGTGACAACACAACTAATTATGTATATTAATATGATGCATAAAATGATATATTAAACGAAATGACACTACTTAATAATAAATGTATATTGGCACGTTGGTTTCCGCGCCTAATTTTGTTGTTTGTGATTGGAGGTTTAAATCTTAACTTAACCATATCTTTGCAAAATATGACATACTATTGCTTAAAATTGTGATTAAATTATATTAAACTCAAGACCTCTTCTAGCTTAAAATTGAACTAAATCAATGGGTCAAGAATACATCTTACTTATAATTGTGATACTTAAACTTTTATCATTTCTTCTATAAATATTGATACTGCTTACTGAAAATTTTGCGTACGTCTCTAAAAGAGAGTTTTATTTAGTTGAAGGAAGATGTTCTTTTAGTGGAATTTTTGACTCGACTCTTGTTTAGAACTTTTTGAGTTATACAACATTGTTGGGATGTTGTATACTTGAGCGGACAAGTTAAGAAGATTACTGCAAGCAGGGGGGAATCTAAGGGGGACCGAGGCCCGAACACCATGAGCAAAGAATTACACTATATATAAGGTATTTTTTTATGCATATATACAAATTTTGAATTCCCTAAACACAAGAGTAGATGTTGGCTCAGCGGTTAGGGCTTCAACTTCACCTTGAGGTTGCAAGGTTCAAATTTTAAACATTACATTTTTTTAGAACCCCCTTACTAAAAATCCTGAATCCGCCATTGTCTGTTGGACCGGTAAAGATTTATTTGCAATGGGCTTGATTTTTCTTAAAAAGAATTAGGTCATTCATACAAATGCCCAGGTGGTATTTGAATTTTGCCCCTCAAAATCGCTGGTCTTTTTTATCCTTCGAATCTTTAAGTAATAAAAAAAATAGTCAAAAGTTCCCTTAACAACAAAAAAAGAAAAAAAATCGCATGGTATAAGTTCAGTTAAAGTTAAGTCTCAAGCATGAATCCAATGGCACATCACATGAGTTATGCCTACGACATAAGTTCAATGGCATAAGTTTTACCCCAAAGCAAAATAAATTATAGCCAAAAGACACAAGTTATGCTTCAAAGCACAAGTGCAATCACACGAGTTATGCTTAAAGACAAAAGAAATTGAGCTCAAGACACAAATTATACTTTCAGTGGCACAAGTTTTAACCCAAGGCAAAAGAAACTATACACAAGGCACAAGTTATTCCTCAAGGCATAAGTGCAGAGTCACAAGTTATGCTTGAAGACAAAGGAAATTGAGCTCAAAGCATAAATTGTGTATTTAGTGGCACAAGTTATGTCCTAAGGCAAAAGAAATTATGGCCAAGGCATAAATGCAGTGGTATAAGTTATGCCTGAAGACAAAAGAAACTAAGTTTAAGGTACAAGTCCAGTGATACAAATTAAGTCCAAGGCATCTGTTCGTGGCACAAGTTATACCGCAGGTCATAAGTTTAATGGCACAAGTTTATGCCTTAAGGTACAGGTTCTCTAAAAGTCTTGTCTTGTGAATGAAATACTATACAATTTATGCTACAAGGCAAACCTTGTCGAAAAGATTCTGTCTTGCGAAATTAATTTTGCAGGGTGAAATTAAATCATAATTAAGGACATTTTAACCTATAAATTTTCATTAAATGAGAAGTAAGGCTAAAATTTAAAGAATGCAAATTTAAAAAGCAAAAATAAAAAGATTGCGGCAGAGTAATAAAAAAGATGTAGTAAAACAAAAATGAGTGAAGTTGGTCTCTCAATACTCATCCCTAAATTCCATTTGAAATAGAGTAGTTGTCAACACTGAACATGCTGTATAATAATTACATACCTAGCCAAAGAAGCATCAACCTCTTTTTTCCTTTTCTTTTCTTTTGCCGTAAAGTATAATAAAACATTACTGAAAATATTTTATCTGTTTTTTTTTTCTAATTCCTTTAAAAGAATTCAGTTGTGGTTATCTTGGCAATGAAGAACAGATTTGACCATTTTGCCCCATCCCTCGGGTCCTACTTGTCAGTTTCTTGATGCTCTTTAAAAAAATATTAACTAAAATTATAATTTATTTAACATTTCTTTAATTTGCCTAGAAGAGGGGTGTGGTGGGGGTGTTGAACAAAACTACATTACCAAAAGTATTTGCTTTCACAAAACTTGTTACTAAGCTGATTGATGCGCGTAATACAGCAGCTTCCCAGCCTGTTTTTATTTACATGAAAAGGTGGAATTTCTACTCTCCTTTTTTTTCTAGTTCAATATTTTAGCTTCCATCTTTTTATTTCCATATATATTTAAATCTTAAAGTTTGATTTTTTTTAGTGAATTTCTTAAATCATCACTCAACTTGATGAATTTATTTACTAAAATTACTTTTCTTTATTTTGTGATAATATAATAACTTAACTGTTCCTTTATTTTGCAAAAAATCACAAACATGAGAAACATATACAAAGTTAATAGATATATCATATTCAGATTCAAATGTTTGAATCTGAATGAGTAAGCTATTATCTTTAGATCTGAACATTAAATAATTAAGATCGTTTGTTTTTCAACATTTGATTATGTATACTTTATTTATTTTTAAACAGATTAAATACAATTCAAATGAAAAATAATTAAATATTAATAAAATAAATTCATTATTAATTAAAAAAATATTCATGTCTACTAGTGATGATGACTGTAATAAATGATGTTAATGGCTAATAATAGTGGTGGCGATAATTGCTAGTTATGGTGGTGGTGATAGTTGTGATGATGAAGGTAGTTGGTGTTATAGTGGCTGGTGTGATGATGGAGGTTGTTATGGTGAAATTGATTGATGTTAGTAGTTGGATGTGTTGAGGGTGATGGCTGAAGAATGTGTGATGGTATAGTTGGTGGTGGTGCTAGTTGTGACGGTGGAGGTGGTTAGTAGTAGAGATTGACCGCAGTGGTGGTAGTGATTGATAGGTGTGGTAGAGGTGGCGGTGGTGGCAGTGGATATATAACTATAATAATGGAGGTGGTATGTGTGATAGCGACTGACACTAGTGGTTGGCAGCAACGGTCGTTGACAACAATAATAATGGTTGACAATGGTGACAGATGTGGTTGGTGGCGGTTGCTAGTGATTGGCGACGGTAATGGTGGTGGTAGTGGTGATGACATAGGTGGTTAGTGGTGATGACGGTTGGTTTTGGATATAGTGATAAAGAAAATTATTCACATAAACATACCTTTTAATGATATTAAGACTCTGATCCAGATATTAATGATTAAAACCTATTCAAACCAAATAAGTGTTGAAATCTTTATAAAAACAAATGCACTTAATGATCTAAGGTTTGAACCCTTCAGATTTAGACCTACATTAAATACAAACAAATGTGGCCTAAATATTAAATGTTCATTTTGTACATAATTGTGGGACAAATTATACATAAAAGCATGCAAGTAATTTTTAGGATAATGTAGATTCCAGCCTCTCAATAAAACTAAGTCTTAAAAAAAGTTAAAAAACATTTCAATGACATAGAGGGAATGATGAAGGAATAAGTTATATACTTTATCCAAACCACACAAAAATAAGTAGAATTTACTTTCCTTTGGTCTGTCTAATCTGAACTAATACCGGAAAGAGTTACTAAATGGGTAATCAATTAGGGCGCTCACTTTCCTACCAATAAGTTTACTGCTCCCAGACTTCAAACCCTAGAGCTACAATTAAAGCTAAAGCAGATTCAATTATCCCACCACATTCCTCGACAGAAAAAGAGCAAGACACAACCAAATACTGCAACTGCGTGATGCATAACAAAATAAATACTGTATACATATTCGAGATACATAAAATTTTCTAACACAAATTAAAAAGGATGGGATGGAACAATAATTAAGCAAAAAAAACAGCCTCAACAAGGACATGTTTTTTCCTAGGATACCCCAAACCAATCATATGGTTAAGATAAACAGTCCCTTCCTTCACGGTTGCTGCTGTACTTAAACGATGAATAGCCCCTTTTGCCTTCCCCACAATAGTGCCACTCTCCCAATCATCAGAACTCTCAACTAGTCTTGTAGGATTTCCAGCCACCACCAGCTTGGTCGGCGACTGTAACTCCATGCCATCCCCGAATTTCAACGATCCGTTATTAATCTTCACTAGTTTCACTTCATCACCCTTTGCGATTTCGATCTTGTACAAATTGCCAGAGAAAGTATGAACCACTAGTAAGTATCCGTTTGGATGATACACTATTCCGTTTAGCCCAACCAGTTTATTATACCACTCTTTAGGAGTGAATATTGGGTTCTTGATTGTATATTTAAGTTCTCCATTCTCGCCCACCTTCCATATCTTGTTTGCTTTGGCATCTGTTATGTATGCATTCCCCTCTGTATCGACTACCACATCGTCCGCAAATGCCTTCTCATCCTCTGTAAATTTGAGTATAGCATTATTACAGTTAAAATCAAGCAATTAGAAAGAGAACCCAAGCATGGATCTAGGATGATCCATTATGCGAGTTCAATTGAACCTACTGCTCTCAGCTCGAACTACGCATGCATACACATATATAATAAAATTATAATCATTCTGAACACACTGACTTAAGATCTTTATTTCGCCTCTACAAGAAAGTCATTAATGTTTAATGAGTATATCTCAAAGATGCATAGTAAATGAAGTGTTCCAACAGTAACACACCTGGACATCATGTGGAAACAATAATTTGACTACAATGGCACAGAGATGCCAGCTTTCAGTGCCTAGTTAATTGTTAACCATTTATTGTCCTAGCTAGCTCACATCCAAGTGATATGTGGTCATCCTACGACTTTCAAAAGTCTAAATATCTGCTAATGTCTGAGGTTCAATAGTTGGGCAAAGCTATACAAGAAGAGATAATAGAAAAATTATTACAGGTCATTGAGTGATTAAAACTACAACGCTAGAACTCCAAAACTCAGAACTGAATGGGCCAAGCTGTTTCAATAGGCATATTCTCTGTTGTCACGTGCAAACACAAAACTGCAGTACGTCTTAAGTTATTTAATAAAAATATTGTCAAATAAGGTCCATGTTTTGTCCCTTCAGGAATAAAACAGGAAACGATTTCTCTAACAACTGAACTTTCAAATAATCAGAGGCCATCAGCCGTACAACTATAAAGACAACTGAAGAAAGAAATCTTATGCCATGTTGTTCCTTTAAGCTTTTATGCTTTCACTTATTTTATCTTCTCTTACGTCCAGAGGAAGGAATTCGGGTATAAGATCTTGGAATTTCCAGAAGGACATCAAAAATATGTGCTACCCCATAACACCCCACATGCAAAGTCCAGCATATATATCATTATATAATATTACTTGTTTTTAAAAACTTTACACATTCCTTAAAAAAAGAATTTTTAACTATTAAAGTATTTGTCTAAACAATCATTTTGTCTTTCTTAAACATCTCATTTAAACGCCCTCCGTTTAGCATAAGTTATTGAAATAATATTTGGAGATTAGTTCAAATATGTTATAAATATATTTTCTACTTATGGTGAATGTCTATTTCTTAAAAGGAAAGTTAGGGTTTCTAACTTTGGGACCAAGTTAGTTTTCCCCAATAAATAAAGGGGTTCTCCATTCATTGTAAATAATCCCTTTAACTCCTCAAGAGGATCCCATCAAGAAAAAATAAGAACTTCTCTTTTTCTCTATAATATTCTTGTTCTTTCTTTATTATTTCATAACACATTATCAGCACGAGTCTCTGCCTTGAGCACTCACTTTGAAAGATGTATTACTTAACCACAGGAATGATATTCCTTTGGTGATATTGTTGCTCTACGACTTTACCGTCTCAAAATTTGAAGGCCGAGGTATTATTTTTCTCTTTCTTTTAATATGGCTAACCTTACGAAACTTGATTTCGTTGCCCTTCAAAGTTCGGGCAAGAACTACCTTTTATGGGTGTTTGATGCTGAAATTCATATGGATGCAATGGGTCTTGGAGACACCATTAAAAGTGAAAATAAAGCATCAAATCAAAATCGTGCTAAAGCTATGACATTCTTGCGTCATCATCTTGATCAAATTCTTAAAATTGAATATCTCACGATTAAGAATACACTTGTTTTGTGAAATAGCCTAAAAGAAAGGTATGACCACCTGAAGATGGTCATACACCCAATGACACGATATGATTGGATCCATCAAGACTATAAGTCTGTTCATGAGTATAGCTCACCAACATTCAAAATTGTTTCTAAGTTGAAACTATGTGGAGAAACTATTAATGATGTTGATATGATGGAATATGTGGTAGTACACAAAATTAATTGAGAGCTCCGGAAGAGCTAATGCATTACTACCTGAAGAAATGAAATTATTCTAGTAAGTCTCAAAAGGAAACTTATAAGTTTCAAGGACATTGAAAAAATTAATTGAGACTATAAATTATGGGAAGATCTAATGTCTTCATGCTACTACAATTGAAGAGGGTTATAAATTTATGTAAAAGATTACCTGCCGTTTTTTTTATTTGTAGTACATAAATATGGGTATGATGATGAAATCACATACGAAAGTAAACTAGAAGTTTACTGAAATAAGTTGGTCATCCCGGTTCAAATGTGATGCAAAAATAATTGAGAATTCACGTGGCTATATGTTTAAGAAATAAAAGATTCTTCAAGAATTTTCTTGTGTTGCTTGTTCTCGTGATAGAATGATCTTGATCAGCTAAGATTGGAATTATATTCTCTGAAATTTTGGAACTTATAAAAGGGTGAATATGGACCCGTTCACCTACCATGTGAACCTTTTGCTAATAGATACATCTATGGAATGGTCACATGTGTTTTGATATCAACTTGCAATTGATTTTTGTAAGGTTGTTGCCCGAATTATTAAATTAAGAGCATAGTTCCAAATTATAAAATCATGTTGATAATGTTGATTCATATCTATGTTGGTTTAGCAAAAATTGTATGCCTCCAATTATAGCTAAATCATTGGTTATGAGAATCAAACTCCCAAAAATAAAATTTGGTATGAGATATGTTTATTTAACATATAACAACACTTGAATGCATTAAGTCAACAAAGGTTCCCCTATCACAATTGGTTCAGGGTCAGGAACCAAATAATTCCATCTAAAAATTTGAATGTGCGATATATGATTCAATTGCTCCACCACAACGCACAAAGATAGCTCCCCAAATGAGTTTGGGGGATAAATGTTAGTTTTTCTAACATTAGGGGGAGAAATGATTAGCAACTGAAAATTGAGTGTGAGATGAATTATCTAGATCCTCGAGAAAAAAAGAAGAAGGTGAACTTAAAGTTCAATAGATAATTCACTTGCAAAATATTGCACATCAATTGTCAGATGTATTTGCTGGCCCTGTTTTATAATTCAGTTGCAAATGCTCCAATGAAAGGTCCTTGAAGGACAGGGTCTATGAGACGCCTGAAGTGTGATAGACCAAACGGTTCCAAATATAGAACTCCTTGAAGAAGGAGAGGAACAAATGATTAAGATGATCATAATGATGAGACAAGTGCTTTAAGAAAACACCATGACATAACACTTCATAAAACCTTGGCAAAGGTTCAGGTACCTGTAAATGATGAAATTTGCCCATGTGTTTTTATAAAGAAAACAACATCGGAGTTTGTCATACTTGTAGTTTATGTAGATGACATAAACCTTATTGGAACTCCAATAGAGCTTCAAAAGGCAATTGATTATTTAAAGAAGGAATTTGAGATGAAAGACCTTGGAAAGACAAAATTATGTCTTGGTCTGCAAATTGAGCATTTGAAAAATGGTGTCTTTATTCATCAATCTGCCTATACAGAAAAAGTGTTGAAAAGATTTTATATGGATGGTGCACATCCATTAAGTACTCCGATGGTTGTTCGATCACTTGATGTGAATAAGGATCCATTCCGACCTCAAGAAAGGAATGAAGAAATTATTGGTCCTGAAGTACCATATCTTAGTGCAATTGGTGCACTAATGTATCTTGCTAACACTACAAGACCTGATATAGCCTTTTCGGTTAATTTGTTAGCAAGGTATAGTTCTTCTGCTCCTACTAGGAGGCATTGGAATGGGATAAAACACATAATGCGGTATCTTAAAGGGACTACCGATATGGGCTTATTTTATTCTAACAATTGCAGTCCCCATCTTGTTGGTTATGCCGATGCAGGGTATTTATCTGACCCACACAAAGCTCAATCTCAAACTGACAACGTGTTCATATGTGGAGGTACTGCCATATCTTGGAGATGTACAAAGTAGTCTCTCGTAGCTACTTCATCAAATCATGTTGAGATAATAGTTATAACATGAAGCAAGCCGAGAATCTGTGTGGTTAAGGTCCATGATACATCTTATTAGAGAAAAATGTGGTTTGAAATGTGACAAAGTTCAATCTCAAACTGACAACGTGTTCATATGTGGAGGTACTGCCATATCTTGGAGATGTACAAAGTAGTCTCTCGTAGCTACTTCATCAAATCATGCTGAGATAATAGTTATAACATGAAGCAAGCCGAGAATGTGTATGGTTAAGGTCCATGATACATCTCATTAGAGAAAAATGTGGTTTGAAATGTGACAAAGTACCCACAATTTTGTATGAAGATAATGCAGCATGCATAGTACAACTAAAGAGAGGATTCATAAAAGGAGTTAGAAGAAGCACATCTTGCCAAAGTTCTTCTACACACATGAGCTCCAAAAGAATGGTGATATTAATGTGCAACAGATTTGTTCAAGTGATAATGTGGCTGATTTATTCACCAAATATCTACCAATTGCAACTTTCAATAAGATGGTGCACAAGATCGAGATGCAAAGATTCAAGGATGTTCTAATTAGGGGGAGTTAATACGCATTGTACTCTTTTTTCCTTACGAGGTTTTGTCCCACTGGATTTTCCTTGTAAGGTTTTTAATGACGCAGCCAAAATGCGTATTATTAGATATGTGTACTCTTTTTCCTTCACTAGATTTTTTCCCACTGGGTTTTTTCTAGTAAGGTTTTAACGAGACACATTATCTATCAAATAGACATTAAGGGGGAGTGTTATAAATATATTTTCTATTTATGGTGAATGTCTATTTCTTAAAAGGAAAGTTAGGATTTGTAATTTTGCGACCAAGTTAGCTTTCCCCTATAAATAAATGGGTTCTCCATTCATTATAAATAATCCCTTTAACTCCTCAAGAGGATCCCATCAAGAGAAATAAGAACTTCTCTCTTTCTCTATAATATTCTTGTTCTTTCTTTATTATTTCATAACAAAATAAGTGTTTATTTTATGTGTTTTTTTTTCACAAATAAAACTTCAAATGTTTGAACTAGTTTTCAAACAACTATTTGGATATGAACTTGATTAATTATTTCACTTCAATTTGAAATAAACAGTTTGACAAGGGAGGAGTATTTCAAACTTCATATTCTCTTTTTAAATATTTATTGGCACATACAATTTAAAGTAGTATTTGGATTTAGGGACGGGCATTGGAGCTATCGGATTGGATATGAGAATTTTGATTTTCGAGTTTTAAAAAAATCCAATCCAAATTCAATCCGAATACATTCGGATTGGATTAAATTTTTTAAGTTCGGTTTCGGATTAATCGGTTTGGATTTTCCCAATTTCCGATTGACTTTTGGATTTGTAAGTAGACCATAATAATTAGCAATCTCAATCCACCTAATAGTTTGCTCCTTGAAATTTATAGTTTTCTACAATTAACAAGAATTGAGTTGATTCTACCGCTCATGCTGTATATTAAACTTTACTTACTCATGAAATATTTTATATTTTTATATTTAATTAATACAAAATTTAATATTGATTTAATATTGTGATGGACCGTAGGTATTAATCTATTGGATCTTGAAAATTGGACTTATTAGTATTGAACACATATTATATGAGTAATTAAATAGGGTTAAATATAAGGTATAAAAATTTTGAATTTTCGGATATCCAAAAATCCATAATACTAAATCCGATATCCAATCCAAGATCTATAAATTTAAAAAATGAAATACAAAATCCAATCCATAATTCAAAAATCCAACCCAGATATCCAAAAAAGTCGGATATCAGTTTAAATTCCGGATTGGCCCAAACTATGTCCACCCCTATTTGGATTGGATTAAGACTCATATTGTGTAGTATGATTATATTTCTATCTCTGCTTTGAGTATTAGTAGTTGATTAGGAGTCTATCCTATTTCTTGTAACTCTATTAAAGAGTTTATGTCGTCATTAATAAACTAGGTTTTTTATAGCTTTATTAAGCGTTTATGGTATCAGAACTTTATATGTTCTAACGAGAACGATCCATTTTTTCCCTCTTCTTCTCTTCTCACGCTATTCAGCATCAATGGCCAACAACAATCCTAGAGTTGTCAATGCTGACAACATAACGGGTGCCAATATCATTATCTTCTCATGCTATTTACTGTTAATGGCCAACAATGGCAACAACAATGGAAACAATCCTAGAGTTGTCAACGCCAACAACACAACGAGTGCCAACATTATCATTCGATTCAATTCTGCTTCTCAATTACCTATCCAATTAAGCGGTGATCACAACTTCGCTATCTGAAAAGCTCAATTCCCATGCTTATGCATTGCCACAACCTCTTCGGCCATCTCAATGGGACTACTCCAACTCCCAGTCACACAATTGTCCTTTGCACCAACATATCTCTCAATTTGGCGTTCCTTACATGATTCCGCCGAGACCAACTCATACAGAACATCGTTATGACTTCTGTTGAAGCCTCTATTGCCTCTACAATTACTGCAGCCACGACGCCCTGCCATTACATATGCAAACAAATCACAAACTTGGGTATTCAACCTTCGTGATCAACTTGCTCGCGCATCTCACTCCATCACAGACTATCTTCACACCATTCGGTCTCTCTTTAATGATTTAGCCATTGCTGGTGCTCATGTGTCCAATCCAAAAGCTCATCATCAAAATACGCAGTATTTGCGTCTTGAGTTTTGTTAGATCTCTAGTGCAATCCGGGCACGTGATATGCCGGTCTCCTATGATAAACTATTTGAAAAACTACTTGACCATAAACTCATCCTTCATCACAAAGATGCTAAGAAACTCCCATCGCCTCCTTTTGGTTGCAACTTATTCAAATTAGGCTTAGTTGCCCATAGCCTAACTAGAGGGGGCGTATTAGCACCATACAACTTAGAGTAATATTAGAATTGATTTAGGACTCATATTATGTGTTAGTGTGATTATATTTCTATCTCTGCTTTTAGTATTCAGTTAGGTTACTTCAATAGTAGTTGCTTAGGAGTCTATTTGGCTTCTGGTAATTCTATTTAAAAAGTTTATGTCCTTATTAATAAATTAAATTTTTCATGACTTCATTAAGCGTTTATAATTTTCATTCACAAAAATCTAATTATTTTTCAGGTGAAATTCATGTTCAAATACTATTTTTTCAACTTCCAAACTTGAAATAATTGAATAACAAGTTTGAGAAGTATTTCAAGTTTTTAAATGGTATTCACGTGCGAGCAAATATCTTTTTTTCAACTTGAACTTCAAATTAAAAATAATGAACTAAAGAGAAGAAAAAAGCAACAAAATTTTCTTATTTTTTTTAAAACATCAAATATTTTGAAATAAATGCAATCTCCCAAAACAATTAATACTTGGGATAGGAGGAATAACTTATTGTAAAAAGTACGTTCCACATCGGCAGGCAGGCTTGACTTGATTGCAAACATATTTGGGAAATAAAAGTAAAAAGTCTTTAAGTGCTTTCCTACCCACCCAAAAAGAAGATAGTTCTACCTCTGTTCGCTAGGATAAAATTTATATATTTATTAAAAAAAATTATTAAAGATAATTAATTTAATTAATATAATTTTATTAATTTTTGAAAACATATAATAATAATTTTTTTTATATTTTAAAATAATTTTAAGTATTAAAAGTAGAATTAAAAAAATATGATTAATTATCTCTTAAATTTTAAATTTAATAAATATTTTAAAATATTTATTTTTAATATACCTAGCAATTAAAATACAACGAAGAAAGTATTAATTATCGTTAGGAATGATCCCATAGTTTGAATTCTTCTGCCTTCAATAGCCGGAAAAAGTGGACCACACAACTGAGGCACATCAAAGTATTAAAGCCGTAAGAAGCGATAGAGTAAGATTTTAATAGATTTTTATTAATGAAATTTAAATAAATATACGAAGAAATTAAAGAATTATACATATATAACATTACATTCATATAGCATTAATGGTGAAGTCAAAAATTTTATTAAGGGGTTCAAGATTTAATATATATATATGAATTTTTATTTATTTATATATTTAGTATAATTTTCTATACACATAGTATAATTTTTTGATAAAGGGTGTTTAATTGGTCACCCTGGGGTATATGTGGCTACGCCACTAATAGCACAACCGCATAGTCATTTTTTTTTTTTTGTAACAATGCTTATACAATATTATACACTTACTATATATAATGTGTAAACCCTGTCTAAAAGTTATAAAAGTGTATAAGAAGGAGCTTATACACACTTTTATACTATTATACAAAATTATAAAATATACGAAAAATTATGTTTAATCTTCTACGAATTTCAACTACGAAACTCTATTCGAAATAGGTTAAATCTTTTTCAAATGACTTCAAATTTTAACCACAACTTCGAAATGACAACACCAACAAATCACAATTATTAATTTGTTAAAATTTTCAACAATTCAGAATCCATTTGTAAGTTTTCAAGCTTTTAAGAACTCCATCAATAGAGTTTTAACTTTTTTAATTTAATTCACCTAACAAATAATGTTTAAATTTATAATAATAAAAGATATTAAATTTACAGATAATATCTACAAATCTAAATATGAAAAATTATGAAAAAAGAAAAAGAAGAAAAAGAAAAAAAAAACAAAAGAAGTGACGGAAAGAAGCAGCATAAAAAAAATGAATGAAGAAGAAAGAAAGTAAGAAAACAAGCAGTAGAAAAAAAAAGGTAACAAAAAAAAGAAGGAATAAAGAAGAACGGAGAAGCAAAAAAAAAAAAAAAAACTAATAAAAAGAATTAGGTAAAAAAAGTAATAAATTAAAATATGAGCTAATATGAATTATTATTTTATCCTAATTATCATAGAGTATAATTTTTCCTATATAAATCATCTTAAGCAGTATATATTTTCGCTGAAAGTGATTTGCATGAATCATCTGACTTGTAGTTTAATATGAATCTGAATTAATGGAGTATTTCCTTCAAATGTAAGGAGGAAGAGGAAAAGAAGGAAGAAGGCAGATTTAGAGACGAGAGAACACAGCAGAAAGCATTTCTATCTAGTAGTAGTTCTGATATATTTCTTGTATCATATCTCATACAAGAGCTCCCTTATGTAGACTAAGTAGGAATCTAGTTAGTTCATAACAGAGTTAACTAACTAATTTTCTAACTAACTTAACTAACTTGAGCCCTTCAACTACCTTCTTTCTTGAATATGCTTAATGCATGTATTAGCATAATTAAAGATACTATTGCCCCCTAAAACTTTTATCACATCTTTTTTATTTTATTTGTAGAGTTTATTTTTATAAACAATTTTTTTAAAAAAAAATTATGTAATGCATATTATTTTTAATACACCAAATCAAACAATGCATACAAATAATATCAATATTACTAATACACTTTATTCAGTATTATTCTTATACACTCTATCAGACGACCCCTTGGAGGGAAGATTGGGGAGGGCTTTAAGCCTCAATATATTTGAGATTCTATTTTCTTCTCACTATATGTTTGATACATGTATTAAATTTTTTAATTAATTTAAATTTGCGTCATATGAAATCACACAAAGTCAGTTACAAAGAAAAATATTTCCTAGCAAGATATATTTTTTTTAAATTCTAAAATTCGAACTCGTGATCTTTAATTAAAGCATCTTTTTTACTTTTTTTTTTCCTCAGATTTCAAACATTGCAACAAGAATGTTCAAACATCAAAAAAATAATTTTAATACCAAGTTATCATCTTTTTGAATAAATTTTTTTTACCTAAAATCAACAATGTCTCAGAAGAGATTGAATGGTTTATATATATATGTATTTGGAAAAAATAGATTCCTCATTAAAATTTAACTTCAAGCCATTAATTTTATTGAACCGAGACAATAGACAACCAATTATAAATTTATTTTAGAAGAAAAAATCATGTTGAAAACCAATATTCCTATCTACACTTGGCTATACAAAGGGAATGCTGATTTTATCTTAATTATTCTCCCATTAATAAGTTGCTCAAGTAGAGTAGATTGATATATCTGTTCAAACAACTTAGATAGGTAATAGTTTAATGTGATTGTTTATCTATATAAGAATAATTTTGGTACTTTTTTTTTATTTTATATTTTAATATTGTTGCATTTTAAAGTTTCATTTTTATACTAGTTTTTCTTTAGAAAATAAATAAGAGCACAATATGTAAATTTTTAAAAAAAATGTGGAACTTGTTAACGAAAATATTTTTACTATAATGGATAAGACGCTACGGTGTTATTGTGCTTTAAGAAACTATTTTCACTTTAGACAAAAATACCTAGGCAAGATGCAAATTTTTCAAAAATCGTGAGACCCATTAAAGGGAAACTTTTTAAAAAACTATAATGAAAAAGAAAAAAGAAAATGTAGGTCATTAAAAATAAAAATTATGGTGTATTTGAAAAGTAAAAGAAGGACCATAAAAAATAAAATTAAATAAGCAGGTAATATATGAGGAGAAAGGAAAAAAAAAATATATATTAGTTGCCTTTACGATTTAAGACTTGGAGTTTAATGTAAACACAACTGAATAGTATAATTTTGATATTAAAAATTTTAAAAATTAGTATAATGTTATTTTTATTAATCATGATAAAAGTATTTAAATTTCGATGGGGTACATAAGATATAATAATTAAAATGAACTAAAATTATTTTTTTAACTTTAACAAATAAAAAAAATAAAAGATTTTTCATTAACAACTATATCAATAATTAAAATATTAATAAATTATACGAAAATTAAAATTATTGGATCCATATGAAGCACCGGCGATCCTCCGTCTAGTTTATTTATATAGATAGATACGCGCGCGCCCTTCCACTGATGCTTATTTCTTTTCCTTTAATTGGTGACAAGAGCATAGGAGGAAAACAACCTCAAGAATGTCGAGGCAAATTGGTTGCCGGAAGAGCCGAACAATTGTATAGAAAAAACAAACAAGCAAAGACAAAAACTAATTTCTAATTCATTTATTTCGAATATTTTTTCTGTGTACCATTAATATATATCTCTACATACAAGTCAACACAAAAATTAACTTCTACTTTATGTATTTCAATATCTTTTATGAAAATGATAATTTACTGGAAAAAAAATAAGGTTCCCTTTTGTTGCTTTATATGCTTTTAAAACAAAAATATAGTTATCACGATAAAATTTTATATAATTTTTTTAAAAAAAATTTAGTTAGGAATGTAATTTAATTAATATATCCCTTATATAATTTTTTAATTTTTTATTTATTTACATATCTCTTAATTTTAAAACATTTAATGTTAAGGATAGACAACAACATATCTAGGGATCTGAAGAGGGTAGAGTGTACGGAGACCTTAGCTCTACCTCAGAGGCAGAGAAAATTAATGAATGCTCAAGGTAGAATTGCAAAAAAAAAAAGAAAAAATAAAAACAGAAAAATAATTTCCTCTTAATTTTTAAATTGACAAATACTTGAAAATAACTCTTTTTTAATATACATGACAATTAAAAGGGAATGAAGGACTTTTTAACCACTGTAATTTTATTTAAATCTAAATTATAACCTCTCCATTAAATATTTCTTCAATAATCAAAATAATTTTGTAGTTTTCAAGAAAACTATACTAAAATAAAATAAAAAAAAATTAATTAAATTTATCTTAAATTTCTAAAATAAAAAATAATTTGAGATAACAATACTTTTAAAATAGGACACATTATCTGAGACTATTAATAGAGCACTTAATATGTCGAAATAATTTTTTTTTTTGACTAAATATCTTAGATAAAACCTTAAAATTGACAGAGTTTAGAAAGTGAGCCCATATAAATATCTCATGCTGATATAGCAAATCATGTATTTTATACTCATATTTTAACGCGTAAGAAAACCCTATATTATATATTTTTACTAAATAACGAATAATAGAGAAAGAGAAAATTGAGAGATCTAAACTAATCAAGAAATGACTACTCCACCCCACCTGTTATAATTATTTTCCTCCCACTAATTTACACAGAATTTAAAAAAGAGCTTCTCACTCGTCATTCATCACGTGAAGAAGGGAAAAAGTATAGTGCTTATGTATGATAGAGAAAAAATACAATAATTATGTTTAAATGTTTCATTTTCAATAAAATCTTGAAAATATTCGCCCGTCAAAGTTAATTTTGCCGGCAACAAGTGTCCATTTGTTGATTAATTTAGATTCTTTTTTTTTTCTTTCTATTATTCATTATTTAAGAAAAATACACAATATAAACTTTCTCAGGCATCAAAATATGAGTATAAAATATGGAAACGGAATCCCTCCGGTAGAATAGTGTCCAGTAAGATGGTAATATAGTTTGTTTCTTGCCACGTGTCTAGATAAAAATCAATGACTTATATTCATTTTCTATCAAAAATTAAAAAGATAAGCAATTTTGACTTAGATTAAAAAAAAATTAACGGCAGCAACTAAGAGAAAAAATTTCGCCCCTAATTTTTTGTAAAGCTGCATTTTGCAGCATAATACATTCCTAGTACGTCATGAGAAAAAGGCTAAAATTGAGAAATAAGAAAATCTAATTTGTTTAATGTTTCTCATACATAAAATTTTTATTTTCTTTCTAATTGTCAGATCTCAGATCGTACTAAATTAAGTTTTTCTTCTATTAATTGTTAAACATTAGACTAATATTGTAAAATTAGTTATATCTTGCAAGTTAACTTTTCCGGGAGTTAGGGAGCATAAAATTTTCAAAATAATAATGTATTATTGTTTTTGATTTTTCACTCGATGTCTAGCATTTGTATTGGAGTTTCGATAATTTCGAATTAGTATTACGGGGTCCGTTATGGTGACAGCTTCCAATAAGATTCCTTTTCATATCTAGTGCTCGAATCCAAGATCGAGGAACTCCATTCATCCCACCATAACCCATGTTGGTAAATGATAATATATTTTGATATATCTTTTCACATTAATAAACACCACTTCATTTGATATTAACACATTAATAAATACCGCGTCATTTGATATTAACACATTAATAAATACCGCGTCATTTGATATTAATATTAATTATTATTGAGTTTATAATCGAATTTTATCTCATGATTATATTAATTATTGTATTGAAATAATGTAGCTTTACGAATAAATCAAGTAGCAGAAAGTTTTTTGTCGTTGTTGCCGTTAATTTTTATTTTTCTTTCCTTTATTCAGATTAAAATTGCTTACCTTTTTAATTCTTTGATGAAAAATGAATCCGAGCCATCAATTTTTATCACGTTAATATTGACCAAATAAAAATAGGCGAAATAGGTTAAAGGGGTAATTAGGAAGGACATCAGCGTAGAGAAAGGGCTACCTGGACTGCTGTAATATATAATAGAAAGTAATCTTTTTAACCAAAAAAAGAAAAAAAAGAAAAGGGTTACCTGGACCACTGAGTTTGGTGAGAAAAAGCCGGTTCCACGATGTCAAATCATAGGCAGCCAAAAAGCTGTAGCGATTCCCCAATACATCAGCGACGGCAACCAAAACCCGATTCCTTTCCCGGTCTATGGTAAAACCGAGCGACGCATTGCCGGTCAAATCAGCATCTTTCACGACCGGAACTTCCCGTAGTACGTCGCCCGGAGAGTAATCGGCGTCAACCGGAATCACACCCAAACCGCCTTCGAAGAAACTGACGATGAACCGACGGTTCGCGTCGTCCCATTTGGAACACTCACGTAACCAGCCGGTACTGTGGTATTGATAGACGTGGGTTGCCGGAGCGGAAGTTTCTAGACGGATGATAAAGGCGATAGGAATTGCAGATACAAAAAAGAGGAGTAGAAAGAACTTGGTTGAACAGAAGAAAGAAACCATGTTTTAGTTGGGGGGGGGGGGGGGGGGGAGAAAAATATGGTATTTCTGAGTGTGAGAGTAGGGAGAGTTAGGTGAAAATTGGAAAGTTGATAACAGAAATAAGGATGAGAAAAAGGTTAAGATTCAACAAGGGGGCCGGGATTCGACTTCTTGTGATTTGAATTGCATCACCAAATCTGGTGGTGTTTTTTTTTTTTTTGGAACCTCAGCAAACCCGTCACGGTCTCTATCCTTTGAGGGAGCACCTTGTGAGCACATACTTAATATAAAAACAATAATTGAAAAAGATTTTTGAAAATTTTTTCCAACACTTTCTATAAATATAACTTTACTGCTTCATCTGTCTCATTTTAATTGTTATATTTACTAAAAATAATTATTTTAAAATATTTATTTACATAATTGATTATTTTCAGTACTTAAATTCATTCTAATATATGAAAAAAATTATTATTATATATTTTTAAAAAATTAATATAATTATATTAGTTAAATTATTAATTCAATTAATTTTTTTTAATGAGTGTGTAAATTTTATTCTAACAGTTAAAATAAAACATAGGGTACAAATTAATTATTTCTTTCTACTTTATCTTTAATAATAATTATTCATGAAAATTATAAATACTTTAATAAAAAAATATTTAATGGACAAGGGTTGGATATACCCTCCACTTTCTTTTTGTTCAATCCTATCTCCCGTTATACTTTTTGACTATTTATTCCTCCTATCCTTGGGCAAAGTTCTAAGAACCTGTTTGGTTAGGCTTAGACCAACTTATAAGTATTTAAATTTTTTTTAAGTATTTAATTTAGTTAAAAAGTGTTTTAAAAAAATTAAAAATATTTTTAAAAAGCTAAAAAGTAAAAATTGATTTTGCTCAATTTTTTATTTTTTGACTTATAAGTCATTCATGTTTAATCAATATATTTATCTTTTTATAATTTTAAAAATACCCTCAAGCAAATAAAACCTAATAAATCTTTCTCGTCTTCTCTTTCTTTCTTAATAGAAAGTAAATAGAAGATTTGCCTAATTTTATTCAAATTATATATTTTAAAAATTAAAAAAAACATAAATAATTAGTTTATATTAAAAATAAATATAAAAAAATAAATTAATTTAAATTTTAATTATTTTAAAAATAAAAATATCAAAATAATTTACTTTTTATAGTGTTAACATCTTTAAGAGCATTTCAGTCATTTGATCAAAATTAAATGGTTAACAACACTTATATACCAAACACATCAATAACTTTTTTTCAACTTCAGTACTTTTATCCAAACACATATCTGATTATTTATAAAATAAATTTTAACACTTAAAAATTATTTTAAGCATTTATATTGAAAAACTATTTTTTTCAGCTAAACCAAACGGTCCTTATTTTCTTTGTTTACATTGATATCCTTTATGCATATCTCACGTTTTAGTTAGAGTTTGTCCTACTTCTGGGAGAAACATTTATATTACATATTAGATATGTTGATATTATGTCATTTGATCATTCTATTTTTTATTTCAAGGACTAATGGTTAGACTTCACTTTATAATTATCTACTAGACATATTATTTACTCTGATTTCTTTCCTTTTTCAGTTGATTAATTCATTTATAGTGCATAAATGAAACAACGTTTACTTTTATGTAAGTTCCTTTAAATGATAAAAAGTCAAGATAATAATTCCATTATTATGCATGGATTTTGTTCAAAAGGACTTCCCTAGTGAAAATATTTATATTCGTTTAGTTCTCTCTGATCAAGTAGAGTATCGAATGTTATTCTCGTGGATCTAAATCATAACAGTTTCAAAACATGATCTTAATAGCAAATAATGATAAACACCCTAGTGACTATTAGGGATAGGAGGCATTGACTCTCTGTGACATGTGGATATCCTGCCCATTTGATGCAGTTCCACACATCATGTGTTAATTACAATACATATGCGATTGTTGACTGAGAAGATGTAGCCAAGTGTAAGGAATGTATTGCTTTATGGGGCAGAAGAGTTTGAGAAGAGGATATTTTGGGTTAGAGAGCAATTTAAGATAGTAGGGGGAAAAGTGATGGACTGAATGGACTGCTCAGGGAGTTGCAGTGTTGATACTCACAGCTAACATAATCTAATCACCTACTTCTCCAAACTATGATATACTACTTGCACTGCTGGAACAATGGTTAGCATAGTAGGACAGGATCTTGATCTTGCTTGGCCAAACGAGCCTTAAATATAGTTCTCTCTCTGTTCATTATTAGTGACCAAATGGATGTAGATGTGCGCCTGCAGGTCGGTAAAGGGATGTCATTATTCTGTTAATTTACAACTTCTTATTGCTGCCAACAACATTTGAAATATTGGAATCCTATTTTGAGTTCCAACCATGAAGCATTTAGCAACTTAATCACAATCATGTTTGGAATTATCATGTGCACTTCGAAAAACTGATTAAATAACATGTTTTTATCTTAATATACAGTGATATCTAGCTGCTAATTAATTACTATAATCTGCTCATCACAACTTAACCACTCTGAATTTCACTTTTGTTGGAATCTATTTTACCTATACCACTTCCAGACTTTTATCTTGTTGCCGATATTGAATAAGTTGTTGCGCCTAAGGAGAAGACGTGCTAGTAACCTTTTTTTCTTCTTTCCTTTTTCCAAATGTTGGTATCTGTGTATTCCAAAATTTTTAGTGGTTTAGTTGGTTGACTATATGAATATTTATTTTTCCCCATTTTTTAAAAAGGTATTCGTGTATTCGTATGTATTCTCTCTCACATACCATCTCACCTGTTAGTAGTTCCTTGGTTGTTTATCCTTCCAAGTTTGAACTATTTATCGAACAATTAGCAATCTTCGACTAAGATACTTTAATTTAAACTCTTATGATTAAATAAAGACTTAGAGATTTTTAGTGTACTACAAAAAAAAAAAAAAAAAAGTTTATCGTCTAGGTTTACTATAATATTTAAGGTGGAATCACTGGGTTGTAACATTTTAAGAGAAGTCGAGAGTGTAAGATTTGTGATATCAAAGAAATTGTATTCATAACAATGGTGACATTCGATAGAAGATGCAATTAGAGCATTCATAATAAAATGAGAAGTCGTTTTAGATGTTTAATCACGTCTTCTATAAACCTTCATATGCACTTAGTCTGTAGGCGGTGAAAGTTTAGTTTAAAAATGACGAAAGAAACCTAAAATTTGATGAAGGCAATTGTTTCGATTCGCTTAAAGAAACATAGAAACATGAATAGGTAAATAGTCGATACCAACAAATCCAGCTCAAGTCTCGTTGTTGTTGGTACACTGGTATTAATTTAATATTTGTTGAGAGTTTTTATCCATGAATGTCGGTATATTAAGTCGAAATTTTCTAAGGTTCCCTCACGTAAAAATAACAACCTCATGCTCAATTCCCTTTTATTTAGGAACCTCGATCTTCATGGTGTGAGAATACCCTTTTTATTTAAAAGGGAGGGGCGGATATGGAGTAAGGAGTAAGCCTCGAAATACACGAGACATAAATATCATAAATTATATCTCATGTATTTTCAATTTTATAATTTTATTATTAAGAAGTCTCACTCATCTTCAATTTTATAATTTTATTACTAAGAAGTCTCATGCATCTTCAACTTTATAACTTCATTTACTAAAGAAATAAGTAAAAATAAAATTATAAATTTGCAAATAAATTCAACTAAATCACCAATAATATAGAAAAAAATTATTATAACTATTATTTGACAACACAAAATGATAATAGCCGAGATAATCTTTAAAATCAAATTATCATCCACTTCATCATCGATGTATGCATTTACTAGTCCTTTCCACCTTCAACTAACATTTGCACCGATTTTTGTTTATATATTTTAAAGAAGAACGAGAAAAGATATAAGAGCAATGACAAAAAAAGCAAATAAAGTTGCCTCATGAATCTCTATTCTATCAATTTTATGCAAAATAATCTAAAAAAACTATTTGTTGTAGTGTTATTTACTATGAGAGTTGCTTTCTTTATTTATATATTTTAAGAAAAATTACTACATCGTCGAAACATTTTAGCATAAAGTATATATATCCTTATACCAATAATAGAAAGCATGATGTATAACAAAAGTACTTTTAAAACAACAAAAATCAAATTTAATGCTCAGGACGTACACATTTACGCCCAAGGCTTACCCTTTTGTGCCCGGAGCTTACGCCTTAGATTCTCGGACATACTCCCTATATCTACGCCTTTTATTTGCGCTCCAGAGTGTTTTTGATATGCCCCTTCCGAGACTCACCGCAAATACTCCTTTAAAAACACCGTTACCCATTACCAAGAGCTTACGCCTCGTAAGATCAGGACTCTTGAAGTCAAGGCTAGCGAACTCATTAAATAAATTTTGGAAGACCTAGCAAATTTATGGAGTAAACCAAGAACATCTGCTGCTCTGTGCAATCAATGAATGTGCAGATAAAATGTCAATTAGGATCAAATTGTGCCACAGTATGCAATGAAAGAAGATTCCTGACCTCAAGATTCTTCATGCTAGTGTGCATTGCTAACTTATCATTCCCTGTAGGCACTACATACTTCCTCTATCTCTATCTCGGATTCATTTTCCAGAAAGTCTCCCCCCAAATTACCCATAGTCTGCTTGTTAGTTTCCACTTAAACACTTTCATCTTCTGACTCATTCTCAAACATATCATCATCCTCAGATTCCCGCAAATTTGAAAGAGTATCCATTGTTTCCTTCTTCTTTCTGTAACCAACAAAGCTTAGAACCTTTTCCCTCCAAACAATCAGAGGGTGTTTCTCGATCAACTCAGAACCTTCATAAGCACTGTTGAGAAATACATGAAACCTTTTACCCCTTTCTGAAACATAAAAGATCCCAAAATGTTTAAGCAACAGTCTCATCAGCTTCTGAGGCATTACAAACTCCTTCCTAAAATGTGTCAAGTAATCCGTCACCAACCTCTTTCCGATTGTAAAACTCAGCAGCTCGTGCATCACTGCAACTGCCCTCTTATTGAACTCCAGTGTTCCAGCCTTTAGTTCCCTGGCATCTGCATAAGGTGACAAGTATTCCCGCTTCTGAAAATTCTCTATCTTCCCCTTATATCTGGACAACACCTGTTTATAATCAGGTGGGAATTTCATGGGGAAAGACAAGGAAAGAGGACCAGCTACGTGATCATCTGGGGCCTGCATAAACCCCAGCGCCCTTCTTTCTAATTCTGTCACAGCCCAACTCGATTTCCAATTTGCAAGCTCTAAGTACTCACTTTCATCATAAGGCTTAAATGGCTGAACAACTCTAAAGTGATCGGGAAACCTTCGCACCCAATGGTTCCTAAAATCCATTGGCAACCCCAAATCTCTTCTGAAATGAGCAATTTTATCTAAGGCAAGGCGCTTGTCTACAGACATCATGAGCATCCTAGTCACAAGCTCTGCAGCTTTATCACTGTGTTGTTCAATAATAGCCTCCTCTTCTTGGACTAAATCTTCAGCCTCCTTTGTCATACCACACCACAAAATCCCTCTATGATCCTTGTACAGTTCAAAAAGCTTGGGAGACTTCCGTAGAAAGGCCGAGATTTTATGGGGTTTTGGAAGGTTTATTTGCCTTCTATAATGATCAAGTTCCCTAATCGAAATGATTTGTTGAGGCTCCTGTTTGAGGACTTCAAATATTAATAGGACTTTGGAGAGTATTTTGTGCTTCTCTGTGACTATTTCAAGGTCATGCACCCGCTTCTTCTTGCTTCTGTCTTGCACTCTTTTACTGGTGGTCATTGATCGGTGCCATTGCAAGATTGCTGAAGAATCTATGAACAAGAACACAACTGATGAATTTATTTCAGCAGAGAAACATGGATGTCTACCAATAAGGTTGAGCATTGTGTCAAACCACAATAACCAGAGGGGATTCTCCCAGAAGAACGACGATGGTATTGCAGCTGTAAGTCGAAATATTAAACAGGGCACCGAATGATGGATGTACTCGCTTCTCTGATCAGTGATTTGCAACAAATGAAAATGGACAGAGACAGCACGATGTGGCATGGCAAGTTAATCCATTGTGGCAGCCTATGACTAGTGAGAATAGGCGACCTCCCCAATGAAACCAAATTGGCCTAAGTTAAGACTGCAATATTTTTAAAAGGACTCCAATCTCACAAATTATATTCGACAAATCACATGTTCATGAGTATATTAATAGAATAGGATAAGGTTGAAGGAAATAAACCTCAAGTCGTCAACTGCTTCTTGCTATTTTTGGGAAGAAACAGAGGACTGAAACTTAACCGGAGCGGCGATTGGCCCTCGAAGGGATGATCTCGAGCTCTTGCTGGAGTCTTCTGTGACTGCGAGTGTGAATCTATGACAAGGAGGTGAATGTGGAGCTATCTTCTGGGGATTAAAATGGGACGAGGCTGATGCCGTAACGCGGGGGCTATGATTTACGGTGTGAAATTGGTTGGAGCTGGTCGAAGGACAGTGACGGAGTGACGAGCCAGTGCTCTGTTTTCGGCAAAGGGAGGGACGATGGAGGAGCTCAAGGTGGTGCAACGGTGGCCGAGTATAAAATTCTATCTAGGGCATGTTTAAAAGATTACTTTAGTTTTGCAGTTAGAATTGGGTATAATTGACTGTATATTATTACGCTCTTCAATTATGCGGGTAATTACACAAACATATATTTTTTTAAAAATTTCTTTTCTTTCATTTTTTCTTTTTTCTTTTTAATTTATATTTTGTTTCTTATTTTTCACTTTTTACTTTATGCACTTCCATATAATTTATTATATTTCTTTTTTTCACTTAATTATATTATTATTTTAATTTATTGAAATTATATCTCTTAATATTAAAAAGAACGAGTCATCTATAAGCCTGACTTATAATGAGTAAATTGATAGATTACTATTTAACAAATGTTATGAAATTATGTTTGTAAATATTTTTTGTTTTTTTTTGTAAAACATGTAGTTAATGATCTTGCCAAATGTATATTTAGTTAGAATTTTTATTAATTAATTCAATTAAAATATTTTTATTTGAAAATTTTGTATCAATTATATTTTATTTATATTAGTTACAAATGTATAATAGGTTAATACTACGTTTTAAGAAAATTATATGTATATTGAATACCTAGTGATACATAACGATTTAGCAATATTTTTTATATTGACACATATTTATTAAACATTAACATTTAGTTTTTTATTATTCATTTTTATTTTTAAAATTTAAAAAATTTAACTGTATAGTTATAATTGTGCATAATGTAATTGTTATACGGTGTGTTACTAGGCTAATGTAATTACGATTCTATTAATTACATTAAATTCAGTTATAAGATAACTTTTCGAAAGACCCTTATAATATACTCCATCCGTTCCATTTAAATTGTTAGATATACTAAAAATAGTTGTTTCAAAGTACTTGCTAGTTTCAAAGTTCAAGAGATAATTGATCATGTTTTTTCAATTCTACCCTTGGTACTTAAAGTCATTCTAAAGTGTGAAAAAAGAATTATCATTATATGTTTTCAAGAAATTAATAGAATTATATTATATGCACTTCTTATCCAAACAATTAAAATAGAATGGAAAAATATAAAGCGTTATTCAGACTACAACATTAATGAACTCGTTCAATTGATACATGAATAGCCAAAAAAATTTACAAGTGCACATCCACATTCAAGGGCTTATAAAATTTCCCTCCAATTTTCATAGACAATGCGTTTATTAAATCTTTATTAAGAAAAATCAATGAAAAAAATTTTAATGCATTGAATACAATAATAACATACCTGATACGAATTGAATGTTAGCTCACTAAAAATTTTATTTGAAAAAAAATCAATTGGGACAAATCTTGATTAATAATAAAAGAGTGCAGTGTATATTTTACTTTCTTTGATGAAAATATTTATTTGATAGCTCAAATGTGATACATTCTAATCTTTGTCGATCAATTTCTAAAAATTGATATTGGTAATGTCTTAGTGAATACATATGCTAAATTATTACTTGAATGAATCCGTTGAACATCTTTCTCACTATTTTATGAAGATCATGTGTAAAAATAATATTAGTAAAATGTGTTATTTGTTATGTTTTCTTAGGTATCCTCCCTGTAGGTGAATTATGCAAGCAACATTGTTTTCATACAATATTGTTAGAATCTTCGTCTTCAATGAAAGATCACACAGTTGAAAAAAAATATATACATATATATATATATATAGAGAGAGAGAGAGAGAGAGAAAGTCGTTGTTCACAACCATTCACATTTTTAGATAGTTTCAACAATGACTATTATCTCAACATGATTTGATAATATAGCAACTATGAATTTTTTCGGTAAACGTCATGATACAAATATACCCAAACAAGTAAATAGATACATATTTCAAATCAAGCTTTACGTGGATAAATACCATGCATTTGTATGATCAATCATTTGTGAATTAAATTCATTATAATAAAATAATTTTCGATCTCCCTCGAAGGTATTTGAAAATATGATTAGCACAATATCAATGTATTCTTGTTGGAGAGGAACTAAATTTTGTTAATAAGCTTACTTTAAAAGTTATATTTATTGTGTACTATTGACAAGATACATTAATGTCTCAATTTCATTAATATAGGGAGTTTTATCACCAAGATCAAGTGATCTCACAATCATTAAAAGGTTCAATGAATATGTTATATCCATGCAAAATTGCTTTAGAATTTATAAGTCGTATATATTTAGGAGTTAGGACTTCTACGCAAAAATGAGCACGTATGATTTTATTCAATATACAAATCATTTCATGCACATACAAAGATAAATCTTTTAAAACTTTTTCGTTTCCATACAAGTTTATTTATGAATACTATATATATTATACAAAATCAAGTATCTCCAGAAGATTAAACCTTACTTGTTGAGTTTTAGAGAAAAAAATAAAAATAAATATTGATAATAAAATGGATAAAAATTTGAGATCTAATCTATTTCACTGGTTAGTTCATGCAGTTATGCACTCTTTTAAGATGAATTTCTTTTTTTAAAGATTTTGACGTTCGTATTTTGACGTGTCGTTGAGACTCTTTTGATAACTTAAGTTGAAGGAATATCTATTTAATTTGATTGATTGTGTAAAGCCTATGATAGCAACGGACAGGGGTGCAAGGGTTCAATTAAACTCTGTTCGTCAGAAAATTACACTATATGTATAACATCAAATTTGTTATAAATATATTAAATTTGGTGTATATTATTGGATAAGTCTGCAACTGGATAAACTTACGATTCGACTAGCTTGCAATCAGATAAGCTCTTAATGTGTATTTGTATTATTGTGAATATCTAAATTAGGATTAATCTTCCCCTATAAATAGAGAGGTTTTCCATTCATTGTAATTCATCACTTTAATTTCTCAAGAGAATCCTATAAAGAGAAATAAGAACTTCTCTCCTTCTCTCTTTCTCTACAATATTCTTGTACTTTCTTTATTATTTCATAACACGTTATCAACACAAGTCTCTGCCCTGAGCACTCACTTTGAAAGATTCGAGGTAAGAAAAATTTAAAAAAAAAATCGAAAGATGTATTACTTAACCACATGAATGATATTCCTTTGGTGATATTGTTGCTCTACGACTCTACCGTCTCAAAATTTGAAGGCCAATATATTATTTTTCTCTTTCTTTTAATATGGCTAACCTTACGAAACTTGATTTCGTTGTCCTTCAAAATTCGGGCAAGAACTACCTTTCATGCGTGTTGGATGCTGAAATTCATATGGATGCAATGGGTCTTGGAGACACCATTAAAAGTGAAAATAAAGCATCAAACCAAGATCGAGCTAAGGCTATGATATTCTTGCGTCATCATCTTGATGAAACTCTTAGAATTGAATATCTCGTAGTTAAAGGATCCACTTGTTTTGTGGAATAGCCTAAAAGAAAGGTATGACCACCTAAAGATGGTCATCTACCCAAGGGCACAATATCATTAAATCCATCAAGATTATAAGTCTGTTCATGAGTATAACTCTTCAACGTTCAAAATTTTTTCTAAGTTGAAACTATGTGGAGAAACTATTAATGATGTTGATATGATGGAATATGTGGTAGTACACAAAATTAATTGAGAGCTCTGGAAGAGCTAATGTGTTACTAGTAAGTCTCAAAAGAAAACTTATAAGTTTCAACGATATTGAAACAAAATTGAGACTATAAATTATGGGAAGATCTAATATCTTCATATTACTACAATTGAAGCGGATTATGAATATTTATGTAAAATATTACCCGCCATTTTCTTTTGGTTGTAGTACATAAATATGAGTTTGATGACAAAATCATATAGAAAGTAAACTAGAAGTTTACTGAAATAAAGATAAGTTGGCATAACTGGTTGGCCATCCCAGTTCAAATGTGATGCAAAAATAATTGAGAATTCACGTGGCTATATGTTTAAGAAATAAAAGATTCTTCAAGAATTCTCTTGTGTTGCTTGTTCTCGTGATAGAATGATCTTGATCAGCTAAGATTGAAATTATATTCCTTGAAATTTTGAAACTTATAAAAGGGTGAATATTGGTCTGTTCACCTGCCATGTGAACGTTTGTTAATAGATGCATCTGTGGTATGGTCACATGTGCTTTGATATCAACTTGCAATTGATTTTTGCAAGGTTTTTTGCTTGAATTGTTAAATTAAGAGCACAGTTTTAAATTATAAAATCAGGTTGATAATGTTGGTTCATATCTAAGTTGGTTTAGCAAAAATTATATGCCTCCAATTATAGATAAACCATTGATTATGAGAACAGAAATCACAAATAAAATTTGGTATGAGATATGTTTATTTAACATATAGCAACACTTGAATGTATCAAGCCAACAAAGTTCCCCTATCACAGTTGGTTCAGGGCCAGGAACCAAACAATTCTATCTAAAAATTTGAATGTGCAGTATATGATTCAATTACTCCACCACAACGCACAAAGATGGGTCTCCAAATGAGTTTGGGAGGTAAATGTTAGTTTTCCTAACATTAGGGAGAGAAGTGATTAGCAACTGAAAATTGAGGGTGGATGAATTATCTAGATTCTCGAGAAAAAAAATGTGAACTTAAAGTTCAAGAGATAATTCATTTGCAATATATTGCAAATCAATTGCCAGATATATTTGCTGACCCTATTTTATAATTTAGTTACAAATGCTCCAATGAAAGGTTCTTGAAGGACAGGATCTATGAGACGCCTGAAGTGTGATAGACCAAACGATTCCAAATATAAAACTCCTTGAAGAAGAAGAGGAACAATTAATTAAGATGGTCATAATAATGAGGCAAATGCTTTAAGAAAACACCACGACATAACACTTCATAAAACATTCGCAAAGGTTCAGGTACCTGAAAATGATGAAAAATGAAGAAATCTCAATAAGTTATGTCGCATTAGAACTGATATCAAAATGATCGTCGACGATACCTTTGATATAATGTAGCACTCGATATAATAAATATTGACGAGGATCTTGAATTCAAATCTGCCAAAAAGTGTGGACAGATAAATCCAAATAAAAATATACAATTCAAGTATAATGCCACCGGGTATAAATGAATTCTTGTGGCATAAATATTTTTCACGAATCCTGATATTATTATATGGAGAGATCCTTTTGTGGTTGATGCAATTATTTTGAGGTTGCTCATAAGTCTGGCAATACATGAAAAACTTGATATGCTTATAATGAAATTATTTTCATGTCTAGATAGACCGTGAAAGATATATGAAAATCCTTGAAGGATTTAAAAAGTTTTAAAGCGATTCTATTGAATACCCCAATAGCTGTGAGATCGCTTAATATAAATATTTTATTGCCTTCGACTTGTCGTTTGCTTTTTCAAATTCTATCAAGATTTTCCTCCTCTAATTCTATGTTTTTGGTATGTGTAGATATAGAATTCAACTTAATTTATTGATCATTACATATAATTCAATTAAGATATTGTATGAAAATATGATTTTTTCGATTCTCCTTTTCTCAAAGGAGGATTTTTGATTGGGTGGGTTCAAAGAAAAAGAAGGATTTTTTGTTTACCTTACTTACTTTTCTTTTTTCTTATATCAATAACTCAATCAAAATGCAATTATCTCCAAGAACAAAAAGTCTGTTATGCTTAATACCTTTAGTTTGATCGGTATCTATCTTAATTCGAATAGTTTTTCTTCGGCAAATTGCCGGAGGCCTATGCTTTTTTGAATCCAATCGTAGATATTAATATTAATTTCGATCTCATGAAAATGGTTAGAAAGTACAGTATTTTAGTGCAATTGATGTACTTATATATCCTGCTATTACTATCCATGTGATATTTTTATAATGCACAGGAAAAATATAATTTCACTTTTATTAGTATAGATACCAGTGAATGAAAATAGTGATATGAGTTTATTATTTCTAACCAATATTGTCAAAGGATTGTTGGTTATGCAATGCAGGAAAGTTATTTAATTTTATATGAAGATAATGCAGCATGCATAGCAAAACTAAAGGGAGGATTCATAAAAAGAGATAGAACATCGTTGACTCAGTATGATACTTATTCCCGAAGCCCTCAAAAGGCGATTAGGTGTGACTTGCTTGATAAGGGAAAGAGAAGACGTCCCTCAAAGCTCCATTAACGCAAAACAAGTCGATTCCAAGCACATTTCATCAAAGTTTTGCTACGTATATGAGCTCCAAAAGAATGGTGATATCAAGGTGCAACAGATTCGTTCAAGTGACAATGTGACTGATTTATTCACCAAATCTCTACCAACTTCAACTTTTGAGAAAATGATGCACAAGATTGGGATGTGAAGATTCAAAGATTTGGATTGATGTTCTCATCAGGAGGAGTTAATACGCGTTGTACTCTTTTTCCCTTGCAAGGTTTTGTCCCACTGGGTTTTTCTTGTAAGGTTTTTAGTGAAGCAGATATCAATGCGTATTACAAGATATCAGTACTCTTTTTCCTTCATTAAATTTTTTTTCCACTGGGTTTTTTTCTAGTAAGATTTTAACGAGGCACATTATCTAATAATGAACATCCAAGGGGGAGTGTTATAAATATATTATATTAGGTGGATATTCACTGGATGAGTCTGCAACTGGATAAACTTATGATTGTTTTAGCTTGCAATCAGATAAGCTCTTAATGTGTATTTGTATTATAGTGAATATCTAAGTTATACTTAATCTTCCCCTAAATAGAGGGATTTTCCATTCATTGTAATTCATCACTTTAATTTCTCAAGAGAATCCCATCAAGAGAAATAAGAACTTCTCTCCTTCTTTCTTTCTCTACAATATTCTTGTTCTTTCTTTATTATTTCATAACAATTTTTTTATTTATGTATTAATATTGTTTTGCATCTCATTGACATAATGTAGACTTCAACTCATTGGTTGAGGAGCTTCAAATGCAGTATGATATTGGTTGGTTCAATCCTGGGTAAAAACACAAAGTTTGTTGGATTTTGTTTATAAACAACTAAAGCTATCATAGAAGAAGTAAATGGTGATTACTTTGCCTTATTGGTTGATGAATCTTTTGATGTGTAGTGCAAGGAGAAAATGACTATTTTTTTACGATATCTTGATAGAATAGGACTTGTGATGGAGCGATTTATTAACATTGTTCATGTTCAAGATACATGTGCACCATCTCTAAAAAGAGCAATTGTTGATTTACTTGCTCAATGTTTCTTGAGTCTTTTTTATGTATGTGAATAATGTTACGATGGGGCAACTAATATGCAAGGTAGTATTAGTGGCCTTAAAATATTGATTAGGCAAGAAAGTCGATTGGCTCATCCTATTTATTATTTTGCTCATCAACTTCAACTAAGTCTTGTACGTTGTGATTTTTAAAAGATGTGTTGAAGTGGGAGTGCTTGTACTATTAGTTTCAAACATTTGAATATGTTAGGAGCTTCTTTTAAATGTATGGCTGAATATCGAGAATCTAAAAAAAAATAGAATTCAAGAAGCATTAGATATGGGTGAATTTGAAACTGGTAAGGACTTGCATCAAGAATTTGGTCTTACTAGAGCTTGTGATAATCGTTGGGTATCCCATTACAAATCTTTTAGTAATTTATTCTTATGTTTGGCTCAATTATTAATGTACTGGATGATATTGTTGTTGATTCACATTGTTTAGATGAAAGAACCGAGACAATTAGATTTCTTAGAGCATGTCAAACATTTGAGGTTGTATTTATATTGCATTTGATGATAAATGTTTTAGCAATCACAAATGAACTTAAATGCTTACAAAAGAAGGAGCAAGATATTGCAAACGCGAGCTACTTGTTGAAGTAGCAAAGAGAAGGTTGCAAACGTTAAGGAATAAAGAATGAGATTCACTTATTGATTAAGTATCTAAATTTTTTTATCAAGTGCAATATTTTGGTTCCCAATTTTGATGAGCCGCACTGTACCTCTTTAAGATCACTAACTTGCTAGGCGTACTGTCTCACTTTATTACTGTATTGAAGTGTTTTTCAAAGTTTTTGATTGAAAACTTTAAGAGCTTAATTATAGTTTTGACGAAGTAACAACTAATTTGCTTCATGGAATTGCTTGTTTGAATTCAATTGACTCATTTTCTAGTTTTGGTCTCAAGAAAATAATGAGAATGACTTCATTATATCGTGATGACTTTGATGAATTTGGTATGGGGCTCTTGAGAATCAACTTGCAAGTTACACTATTGATGTTCGTGATATTAATGAAAGGTTCTCCGATTTAAATGGACTTTGTGATCTTTCAAAAAGATTAGACAAAGAAGAATTCAAATTATCCTCTTGTATTCCACTTAATGAAATTTGCCTTGCTTCTGCTAGTTACCATTAAATCTGTTGAAAAAGCTTTTTCGACAAGTTTATCAAGAATGACTTGTGGAGCCGAATGAATGATGATTATTTTAGTGATTTATTGGTGCCTTAAGTAGAAAAAGACGCGTTTAGTAGGATTTCTGATGATGTTATTATAAATACTTTTAAAAAAATAAAAATTCATTGAGCACAATTGTAATAATATACTGGATTGCACTTTTAATAGAAAAATTATGATTGTTTTGATTTCTTCACGTGTTTATTTTTTAATGTTTTTGAATTCCCTTGCCAAAAGTTCTGGCTCCGCCCCTGACAGCGGAATCGAAAAAAATATACAGAAGAAACAACTCTTTTTTATTATATTAATATTTTCTATTATATTAGATATATTAGACTATTTATATTATTAACAAAAAGTTGCATGGCTCAGAATACCTGGATACTATATTTACTATTTCTAATTACTTTTTTAATAAATTAAAATTTATAAATATTATTTATATTTTATAGCTCCTTCCTTATCTCTCTGGCTCTCTTTCTCTCCTTTGCACTCTCTCTCTCTCTCTTTCTTTTCTTTTTCTTTCTCTCTTTCCGCGTCTCTCACTCTTTCCTCTTTTTCGCTGGCTTTATTTCTCTCTTGCTCTCTTTTTCATTTTTCTCTGTCTCCCTCTCTCTTTCTCTCTTTCTCTCTTTCTCTCTCTCTCTCTGTCTCATCTCTCCCTCACACCAATCACCCCAGTCAATTTATTGTAGATCTGAATTTATAATAATTTTTTTTAGTGATGATACAAATGTATCTCACAAAATAAAAGTGAAAGATACACCGATACAACCTACAAATGAATGTTGTATCTGAAAATATTTTTTGAATTTGTATTGTGTAACCAATAATTTTCAGAAAGTGTATATGAGATACAAGAACGGATGAATACAAGTGATACAAGAGCGAATGAATACAATCTCTTGTAATTTTAGTTGTTTGTATCTATGTATACATGTGGACACTATTCATTGATACAACCTAAATCGTACATGAATACAAGTAGAGTAAATGAATAAAGTGATACAAGAGTGAATAAATGTAAGGTCAATTAGAACTTTGTTGTTTTGTATCTTTTGTATATACGTAAATTGTATTCATCGATACATTCTGCATTAATCGATACAACAAATATTCATTGATACAGCTAATGCATCTATCAATGCAACAAATATAGTTGTTTGATACCCTCAAAAAAATTATAGAAATACAGAGAGAGAAGGATGTAATTAAAACACAATATACAAAGAGGAAGAGAGGAAGAGAAAGAAATAGAGAAATAGAGAAAGAGAGAGAGAGAGAGGAAGAAAGTGTTACACCCCATAAGTTTCTAGCATTTAGTCGGCCTATTCGCATGTTGGTTGAGAGTTTTAGAATGTCATACGTATGAGGAAAGGGCCCGGAGAAAGGCCGAACGAGTGCCAAGTTGGGATTTCGTGAGAGGAGGCCGAACCAAGCTGCCCAGAGGGGCAAAGTGGCACGGAGCAGAATCAGCGCGTTAGCCAACGTGGCACGGAGCAGAATCAGCGCCTTGGGCAACGTGTCATGTTGCCTTGTCTGCTGCCTCAAGTATATAAGGGTCTCACGCTTAGAAGTTAAGTTATAATTTATAAACCACGACCAGCAGAGGATAGGGACGAAGGAGACACATAATTTTCATCCGATTATACTGCTAAACACCGTCCAAATCCAAATTAACTTTGGGTATCGAAGTATAAGGCTGCAGGGAGCATTTCTTCGAAGTTAGTTTCGTGAAATTCGCCTAGCTAATCGTCCTCCCGTCGAGCCAAAGTTGTTGGAATTGCTCCAAACTAGTGTCAATATGATCCCAGGCTTAAAATAAGCATTTCACCCTTCTAGATTCTTAAGAAATAACGAGGTTTTGATCGTGTTTCGTAAAATTGGAATATAGTTAATATTTATATATAAAGTTTTCCTTTTTGCCGAATTTAGTGTTAAAACTAGTCCTATCTTTTCAGTAACACGATTTCATTTGAGAAGGGCAGTTGAACACGAGCCGAAACTCGCCAGTTAATTGGTAAACAGCGATCGAGGTATGTTAAGGCATTTTCTTTCGGCAAGTTAGTTTCTTCAGCATAGTAATCCAGTATGAATCCCAGTAAAGTATGTCAGGAGTATGTTACCATGTTTAGTTGTTGTTGTCAGTTAAGACTCGTAAATTGTATTGTTTTGGGCTGGATTATACCTGTATAGATTCTGTGACCGCCCATGGGTTAATAGCTGTGTCGCCGCCCGCCAGGGGCGAGGATACGTCGCTCTATGGAGTGGCATGTCGTCCGCAAGGGACGAAGATGGGGATCCATATCCTCATATTTGTCGTGGTTGGCCTTATACACACCTCCGCCGAGCGCTTACGCTCGGGGTGTAGATATCAGGAGTCTCTCCAGACTCAGGCACAACTATAGCCAGGGGCCGAGCGGGCCCAGTTGCGGACCCAGGGGATCGGCAGGACGCTTATAGCTGATAGTTGACTCAGTATGACCTGGATAGGGGTATATACATTGAGGTGCACTCACTAGGGCTAATGGGGGCCCAGGTGGGTTGTTCTATGCTGATTGTACCTTCCGACTTATGGGGGCCAGGTAAGGTTTATGTTGCTTTAGTTACTGATAGTTAGACAGTAGGACGCCTCGTTGTCAGGTATGACCTCTACCCTCCTTATCACGGTTATGTTTAGTCCTGATTTCACTACTTCAGTCATTTTCAGTCCGTTTCCTTTACTTCAGTTATTGTCAGTTCTATTTCCTTACTTTCAGTCGTTTAAAGTTATTGCTTTACATACTCAGTACCTGTGGTACTGACGCCCTCTTTTGGGGCGCTGCATTACTTGCCTGCAGGTACACATAGACGAGGAGCAGGTCCCTCGTAGTTCTAGTCAGCCGTGCAGAGCCATCAGCCCCCTTCTTCCGGAGCTTGTGTAATAGAGGTTTATTTATTTTGTTTGTACAGCATGGGTAGGCCGGAGCCCTGTCCCGACCATCTTATTACTCCTAGAGGCTTGCAGATTGCATCACTTCCCTGTGGTTAGATGATATCAATCGTTTGGGGCTCATATGTGTTTTAGATTATGTGTGTTGGCCGTATAAGGCCCTATTTTGATGTTGATTGGTGGCCTTGTCAGTCATATCTTAGTTTAGCATCTGATTTCGCTTTCCAGTTATAATTAGATATCATAGTGGCCTTGTCGGCCCGCATAGGACTCCCTATGTTTATTTGTCTCTAGTTAGCTGTTTACTTTCACAGGTGGCTATAGGCCTTGTCGGCCGGGGGTTGTATTTACAGCCGCTATATAGTCCGTTGTTTTCTTGATTCCAGAGTTAGAGTCAGCCCTGCACCAGAGGTGCTTAGGCTCAGTCAGCTCAGTAGCCGAGGTCCTAGTAGGGCACCAGGTGCCAGTCATGCCTCCCAAGATGGGGCGTGACAAACTTGGTATTAGAGCCGATCATATCCCAGGGAGTCTGCAAGCCGTGCTAAGTAGAGTCTTGTCTATGGATGTGTTGTGCATCACATACTATAGGCAAGAGGCTGCAAGACATGATAGGATGGTTACTCTTTCTTCTTATTTAGTCGTGCTATAGAGTGGTACATTATAGGGTTGAGTCCCTAAGCTCATTATACTCCTTTGCTTGCAGAGAAATGTTGGACTAGTAACACCCTACGACAGGCAGGAGGCTAGATGTAGCTGCGGGAGAGGGCACCAGCAGGGTGCCTCAGCCTCGGTCAGAATCGGCCCTATCTGAAGACGATACAGAGGTATCATCTCGACCTCCCCAGCAGTTTCCACCACATCAGGAGCCGCTTGGGACGGCCGGTGTGACGGCACCACCTCCGGCAGTTTCTATACCCGTACCATCCGACTAGGAGGTCAGGAGCGCGGTGGTTATGTTAGCGTAGATGATGGTTGATCAGCGCCAGCCAGTGCCACCTACAGTTGTAGAATCCTTAGGAGGGCCTGGTAGTTCGAGGGTCCGAGAGTTCCTAGCACTAAGTCCCCCGCAATTCACAGGGACAGATCGGACCGAGGACCCTCAGGACTTCTTAGACCAGAAGAGGATTTTCAGGTTGATGCATGCTACACCCACAGAGTCAGTTGAGTTGGCAGTATTCCGGCTATGGGACATCGCCATACTTTGGTATGAGAGTTGGGAGAGGTCCCGAGGGAGATATGTTTCTCCTCCGACCTGGTCCAGCTTTTCAGAGGCTTTCTTGGATCATTACCTACCTCGGGACATTCGAAAGGATCGGGTTGATCAGTTCTTACACTTGGAGTAGGGGTCGATGAGTGTTCAGGAATATGCCATGGCGGTTTGATTCCTTGGCTCAATATGCGCCAGCCTTTGTGGACACAATGCCAACCAGGGTACACCGCTTTATTATGGGGCTAAACCCGGAATATGTTGAGACTTGCATCACAGCCACACTACGGAGGATATGGATATCACCCGTGTGCAGGCTTTTGCTTAGAATATTGAGGGTATCAGACAGCAACAACGGGAGATTAGGAGGACAAGTCAGGAGCAGCGCCGTAGGGATAGACTGGATGAATTACAGGAGGATTCCCGGAGAGGACCTATGCCACGATTATCAGATAGGCCGCCTAGACCCCCGCCTCCACCACAGCGGCAGAGGAGCAGGTCTAGTCGTCGAGGCAGCCAGAGCCTGGCGAGGGTTCGCAAGCAGTAGGTTTACAGTAGCAGAGGAGGGTGGAGCAGAGTGGGTTTACAATACCACTTTGCCCTATTTGCAGTCGACGCCACTCTGGAGCATGCAGGTATGGCTCCACAGCATGCTACATTTGTGGACACGAGGGTCATCAGATGAGGAATTGTCCAGCTAGGGGTCCGGGTGATCGGGATCGATAGGATAGGTCCTCAGCAGGATCACGAGCTCTAGCATCCCCGGCAGGGCATAGGCCCTCAGTTTCAGCCGGTAGAGGCCGAGGCAGATCAGGGGCCTCCAATTTAGGTGCCGGCCCAGACCGTACTTATGCATTACCGAGGCGACAGGAGTCAGAGTCGTCACCAGATGTTGTGACAGGTATGTTGAACATTTGCTCTCATCCTGGTTATGTGTTGATAGATCCAGGATCCACCTTGTCCTATGTTACACCGTTAGTGGCTCAGAAGTTTAGTATTCTGCCGAAATTGCTTCGGTGACCTTTCTCAGTATCTACACCCTTTGGTGACTCTATTATAGCCAGAAGGGTCTATCGAGGGTGTACAGTAGAGATTGTTGGTCTTCAGACTACAGCAAACTTAATAGAACTAGAAATGGTTGATTTTGATGCTATCATGGGTATGAATTGGCTAGCTCCATGCTATGCCAATGTCAAATGTTGGACCAAGATTGTCCGATTCCACTTTCCAAGGGAAGCAGTACGGGAGTGGAAAGGTAGTACAGCCACGCCAAAATGTAGGTTTATTTCCTATCTTTGGGAGAGAAAATTGATAGAAAAAGGGTGCATTTATCATATTGTCAGAGTTCAGGATGTTCGGGCAGAGCCTCCGACCCTTCAGTCTATCCCAGTGGTTAATGAATTTCCCGACGTATTTCCAGATGAGCTTCCTGGTATTCCCCCCAGAAAGGGAAATTGATTTTGCAATCGATCTATTACCAGGCACTCAGCCTATATCTATTCCTCCATATCGGATGGCTCCTGCTGAACTTAGAGAACTAAATGAACAACTGAAGGATTCGCTAGACAAGGGCTTTATCAGGCCGAGTACCTCACCATGGGGTGTGCCAGTTCTGTTCGTGAGGAAGAAGGATGGCTCCCTTCGTATGTGTATAGATTATCGGCAGTTGAATAAAGTCACTATCAAAAATAAGTACCCGCTTCCCAGAATAGACGACCTATTTGATCAGCTACAGGGGGCGAGGTATTTTTCAAAGATTGAATAAAGGTCAGGTTATTATCAGGTCCGGGTTTGTGAAAGAGATATTCCAAAGACTGCCTTTAGAACCAGATATGGCCACTTTGAATTTTTAGTCATGTCCTTCGGACTGACAAATGCCCCGGCAGTGTTTATGGACCTGATGAACAATGTTTTCAGACCATACCTAGACTTGTTCGTGATAGTATTTATTGATGGTATTCTGGTGTATTCCCGCTCAGAGGCATATCACCAGGATCATCTACGGATAGTGCTTCAGATTCTCAAAGATCGCCAGTTATATGCAAAATTTTCTAAATGTGAATTTTGGCTAAATTCAGTAGCCTTCTTAGGCCATATTGTGTCATATGCTGGTATACAGGTAGATACACAGAAGATAGAGGCAGTGAAAACATGGCCTAGACCTACCACTCCGACCGAGGTACATAGTTTCCTAGGGTTAGCCGGGTATTACAGAAGGTTCGTGGAAGGATTTTTCACTTTAGCAGCACCTTTAACCAAATTGATGCAGAAGGCAGTGAAATTTCATTGGACTGAGGCATGTGAGCAGAGCTTTCAGGAATTGAAAGACAGATTAACATCGGCACCGGTGCTAGCGTTGCCAGAAGGAACAGAGGGTTATGCAGTCTATTGTGATACTTTGGGTGTTGGGTTAGGATGTGTTTTGATGCAACATGGTAAGGTGATTGCCTATGCTTCCAGGCAACTGAGGAAGCATGAGAAGAACTACCCTACCCATGACCTGGAGTTAGCCGCGGTGATTCATGCCTTGAAAATATGGAGACACTACCTATATGGCGTCCACGTAGATATTTTCACTGATCACAAAAGCCTGCAGTATATTTTCACCCATAAAGAGTTGAATCTGTGGTAGGGTCGCTGGTTGGAGCTGTTAAAGGATTATGATGTGAATATTTTATATCACCCAGGAAGGGCCAATGTTGTAGCAGATTCCCTTAGCCGCAAATCCATGGGAAGCCTGGCATATTTACAGCCCGAGCAGCAAGAATTGGCTCGAGAATTGCATCAGCTAGCCAGTTTAGCCGTTTGTATAGTAGAATTCGGAGACAATGGAGCGGTAATCCAAAATACCGCAGTGTCATCATTGGTTGTGGAAGTGAAAGAATGACAGTATGAAGATCCTAGCCTGGTTCAGCTCAGAAATAGGGTCCAACGAGGGGAAATGACAGATTTCCAAGTAACCGAGGACGGAGTTTTGAGATATAGGGATCGCCTCTGTGTTCCAGACGTGGCAGGGCTTCGCCAGCAAATTATGGGCGAGGTACACTATGCCCGTTACTCTCTCCATCCAGGTTCGACAAAAATGTATCGTGATGTAAAAGAAATTTACTGGTGGCCGGGAATGAAAAAGGGGATAGCAAAATTCATAGCTCAATGTCCCAATTTCCAGTAGGTGAAAGCTGAACATCAGAAACCAGGTGGACTGACACAGGATATAGCCGTTCCTTTATGGAAATGGGAGGCAGTTAATATGGATTTCGTAGTAGGGTTACCTCGTACCAGGCGTAAATATGATTCTATCTGGGTAATTGTTGACAGGTTGACAAAATCAGCTCACTTTTTGCCAGTAAGGGCTACCTTTTCAGCCGAAGACTATGCTGAGCTGTATATTAGAGAAATAGTCCGGTTGCATGGTGTTCCACTGTCAATTAACTCTGACAAAGGGGCGCAGTTTACAGCTAAGTTTTGGCAATCTTTTTAGAAAGGCTTGAGGACGCAGGTAGGCCTGAGCACGACCTTCCATCCTCAAACAGACGGGCAGGCAGAACGTACAATCCAAACGCTCGAGGATATGTTATGGGCGTGTGTTTTAGATTTTGGAGGCAGCTGGGATGAACATCTACCGCTTATTGAATTTGCCTATAACAACAGTTATCATTCAGCAATTCAGATGGCGCCTTATGAAGCGTTATATGGGCGGAAGTGTAGGTCGCCAGCTGGTTGGTTTGAGGTAGGAGAATCGGCATTGATTGGGCCAGATATTATTCATCAGTCAGAAAAGAAAGTAAAGCTTATTAGAGAACGTCTGCTGACTGCTCAAAGCCGCTAGATATCTTATGCTGATGTGCGGCGGAGAAACCTAGAATTTAATGTGGGTGACTGGGTATTCCTGAAGGTTTCACCGA
Source organism: Datura wrightii (assembly GCA_035772735.1). Classification (NCBI taxonomy): domain Eukaryota; kingdom Viridiplantae; phylum Streptophyta; class Magnoliopsida; order Solanales; family Solanaceae; genus Datura; species Datura wrightii. Next base: position 7,273,886 of record JASDFA010000029.1, on the reverse strand, counting down.
TGAAGGGTGTGATGAGATTTGGTAAGAAAGACAAGCTCAGCCCGAGGTTTATTGGGCCTTATCAGATTCGCCGAAGGGTAGGCCAGGTGGCTTATAATTGGATTTACCTCCAAAATTAGAATCCGTTCACCCAGTTTTTCACGTATCAATGCTGGGAAAGTGTATAGGAGATCCCTCCCGGATTGTCCCAGTCAAAGACGTCCAAATCACAGAGGAGTTGGCTTATGAAGAAGCTCCAGTAGCCATACTAGATCGGCAGACCCGCAGACTAAGAACTAAAGATGTTGCTTCTGTTAAAGTGTTATGGTGAAATAAGAACCGTGAGGAGATGACCTGGGAAGCAGAAGATGATATGAAAACCAGATATCCTCAGTTATTTCAGAGTTAGTCAGATTGTGCAGCCAGAGGTATGTTGTTATTGTTGTTTCATAAGTTGCATTATATACATGTATATGTGGAGTAGTTGACTTCAGTCTATTGTGAAATGAATGCCACAGTTTTGTGTGGAGTACCTGTATTAAACTTTTCTGCGTTTCAGGTTTTCTGGATAGTCCATATTATAGGGGAGACTCTGCCGAAATTTCTCCAGAATAAGTAATTGCAAGGTTAAGATTCTTGCAAATAGAAGTTAACATTCGAGGATGAATGTTCTTAAAGGGGGGAGGACGTTACACCCCGTAAGTTTCTAGCGTTTAGTCGGTCTATTCACATGTTGGCTGAGAGTTCTAGAATGCCATACGTACGAAGAAACGGCCCGGGGAAAGGCCGAAAGAGTGCCGAGTTGGGATTTTGCGAGAGGAGGCCGAACCAAGCTGCCCAGAGGGGCAAAGTGGCACGGAGCAGAATCAGAGCGTTAGCCAACGTGGCACGGAGCAGAATCAGCGCGTTGAGCAATGTGCCATGTTGCCTTGTTTGCTGCCTCAAGTATATAAGGGTCTCACACTTAGAGGTTAAGTTATAATTTATAAACCACGACCAACGGAGGATAGGGACGAAGGAGACACATAATTTTCATCCGATTACGCTGCTAAATGCCGTCCAAATCCAAATTAACATTGGGTATTGAAGTATAAGGCTGCAGGGAGCATTTCTACGGAGTTAGTTTCGTGAAATTCGCCCGGCGAATCGTCGTCCCGCAAGCCAAAGTTGTTGGAATTGCTCCAAACTAGTGGAAATACGGTTCCAGGCTTAAAGTAAGCATTTCTCCCTTCTAGATTCTCAAGAAATAATGAGGTTTCGACCGTGTTCCGTAAAATTGGAATATAGTTAATATTTATATATAAAGTTTTTTTTTTTGCCGAATTTAGTGTTAAAACTAGTCCTATCTTTTCAGTAACACGATTTCAGTTGAGAAGGGCAGTTGAACACGAGCCGAAACTCGCCAGTTAATCGGTAAACACCGATTGAGGTATGTTAAGGCATTTTCTTTCGGCAAGTTAGTTTCTTCAGCATAGTAATCCAGTATGAATCCCAGTAAAGTATGTCAGGAGTATGTTACCATATTTAGTTGTTGTTGTCAGTTAAGAACTCGCAAATTGTATTTTTTGGGCTGGATTATACCTATATAGCTTCCGTGACCTCCCCAAGGTTAATAGCTGTGTCGCCGCCCGCCAGGGGCGAGGATACGTCGCTCTACGGAGTGGCATGCCATCCGCAAGGGACGAAGATGGAGATCCAGATCCTCATATTTGCCGTGGTTGGCCTTATACACACCCCCGCCGAGCGCTTACGCCCGGGGTGTAGATATCAGGAGTCTCTCCAGACTCAGGCACAGCTATAGTCAGGGGCCGAGCGGGCCCAATTGTATACCCAGGGGATCGGCAGGATGCTTATAGATGATAGTTGACTCAGTATGACCTGGATAGGGGTATATATATTGAGGTGTACTCACTAGGGCTAATGGGGGCCCAGGTGGGTTGTTCTATGCTGATTGTACCTTCCGACTTATGGGGGCCAGGTAAGGTTTATGTTGCTTTAGTTACTGATAGTTAGACAGTAGGATGCCTCGTTGTCAGGTATGACCCCTACCCTCCTTATCACAGTTATGTTTAGTCCTGATTTCACTACTTCAGTGTGGCCCATTTCGTACCAGAGAAGCCTATGTATGAACAAGGATTGATTTTACTTCCCCACCTAGCTATTTTCAGTCCATTTCCTTTACTTCAGTTATTGTCAGTTCTATTTCCTTACTTTCAGTCATTTAAAGTTATTGCTTTACATACTCAGTACCTGTGGTACTGACGCCCTCTTTTGGGGCACTGCATTACTTGCCTGCAGGTACACATAGACGAGGAGCAGGTCCCTCGTAATTCTAGTCAGCCGTGCAGAGCCATCAGCTCCCTTCTTTCGGAGCTTGTGTGATAGAGGTTTATTTCTTTTGTTTGTACAACATGGGTAGGTTGGGGTCCTGTCCCGACCATCTTATTACTCCTAGAGGCTTGCAGATTGCATCACTTCCCTGTGGTTAGATGATATTGGCCTTGTGGGGCTCATATGTGTTTTAGATTATGTGTGTTGGCCGTGTGGGGCCCTATTTTGCTGTTGATTGGTGGCCTTGTCGGTCATAGCTTAGTTTAGCATCTGATTTCGTTTTTCAGTTATAATTAGATATCATAGTGGCCTTGTCAGCCCGCATAGGACTCCATATGTTTGTTTGTCTCTGGTTAGTTGTTTACCTTCACAGGTGGCTATAGGCCTTGTCGGCCGGGGGTTGTATTTACAGCCGCTATATAGCCCGTTGTTTTCTTGATTTCAGAGTTAGAGTCAGCCCTGCACCAGAGGTGCTTAGGCTCAGTCAGCTCAGCAGTCCAGGTCCTAGTAGGGCACCAGGTGCCAGTCATGTCTCCCAAGATGGGGCGTGACAGAAAGAGAGGGGCGAGAGAGGGCAGAGAGAAAAAGAGAAAGAGGCAAGTAAGCAAGAGAGAGAGAGAGAGATTCAGGAGAGAGGCGAGAGAGTTTTTTTTTTTTTGCCCTAAAAATTGTTGCTATAAATTGGGATTATACAAATTATAGCTACTAATGGTAATTAAGTTTCGAATGGATGCTATTTTTGAAATTTTCTCCTATTATTATTTAATGATCTTGATTCAGCTGAGTCTTTAATTTTTTAATTTTTTTTGAATTTCCTTGTCAAAAGTTCTGACTCCGCCTCCTGACAACGGAATCAAAAAACATATACAGAAGAAACAACTCTTTTTCATTATATTGACATTTTCTATTATATTAGATATATTAGACTATTTTATATTATTAATTAGTGATCTTGATTTAGCTGATATCTTTCTTCTGTGGTGAACTGTTGATGAAGACAAAAATATGCTAATATTGAAAGAGATTTTTAACAACTTTGCACGGACAAATTGACTAATAGTATAATCTAGGAGCAAACAATCAACAAGTGTAACCAATAACATCACGAGGAAAAATATTAGTTATATCTTTTATAGGATTAATATTAGTTTGAACTACTTTTATAAGATTTGGCACTAAAGTATAAATTACATTTCGAAAAGTTTCTAAACAGATTAGGAAGGACGTAAGCTCAATAAGACATTGTGGTAGCAACCTATATATATATATATATATTATCGGTAAGCTATGTTGTAAATTAGCTAAATTTTATCATATCTAAGAAATTATGTTTATAAAAATGATCTCATTCAACATTGACAGAGAATAAAATGAGTAGAACGTAGTTTGAGAAAGTTTGGTATGTCCCCCATAAACTCAACATCACATCCCTAAAAAAATTTTGTTATAAGATATTACATTAATATTGTTTTTACCTTGACAAGTCTACAATGTAAGATATTTCTTTTAAATTCTCTCCAAAAACAAAGTTCTCGGATAGCACAAGCTCATTAAGAAATATGGTTAAATTTCAAAAGGATATTTTTCTGACCTCACTTATTAAATTCATCGGATATATTATTGTTCTTTTTCTTTACTACAACAACAGTGTAATCCCGCAAATGAAATTTGAAAAGGGTAGAATGTATTCCTACCTTTGTCAATACAAAGATTATTTCAAATAGACCCTCAGCTCAAAAGAAAAGAGTCTGCAGCAAGAAAAAATGACAGCAAAACATCAAGATACAAAGCAAAATGAAACTATTACGTACTTCCATATGTGCCACGAAAGTGAACTTTAATTTGGTGCCAACTATGGGACTCTCCCAGAGGTAAATGTCAAAGTAAAACCAAAGAAGAACACAACATTAAAAGTTAAGACGAATTCATAACCAAGCAATACATTGAGTACTGAATCAACAATATCTGATCGTTTACACGGTACAAAGATGTTTGCCATATCCAATATGAACTTCCCTTTAATTAATGAACAATACCTTTACACTTCTAAATTGTAATCGCGCAAAGCGGAACGCGGTATTTTTCACCCATGAGGCCATGGCATTAAAGAAGTGCAGCGTTTTATGAAAATACTGTGATCTACACTCCTTTACAAGGGTTCTTATTTGTTGCAAGAATTGCTGTATATGTGGTCAGCACGCGGACCTAACTGGGGGACTCCTGGCTTCATCTCCAGGTAGCTTGCCACCCTCAAAATCTACAGTTCAAGAAAAAGATATGGGCAATTTGAGAAAAGAGATACAAGAATATAAATTTGTGTGAATAGAATGACCGCCAATTATGCATAGTACATTGCGAGAAAATAAAGATAGCAGAGAGAGACAAGAATATAAATTTGTGTGAATAAAATGATCACCAATTATGCATAGTACATTGCGAGAATATAAAGATGTAGCAGATAGGCTTAGCTGGTAATCATGTTGTAACCTTGATATCCAAGAAGATTACCAGAAATAGTGTTTTGGTCGTTCAACGCACTTGCATCAGGACAATTTGGGAAAAGGAAAAAAGAGGTATTTGAAAGAGACCACTGGTATGTTGGTAAGAATGTAAGGAAAAGTAAAAAGGAGCATTAGTAAATGAGTGGTGTATTTCCACATAAAAGAAAGCATCCATTTCTATGTAAATCTACAAAAGTTAATAAATAGCATTAAATGCTTTCCTTCCTATCCTTCAAACCAGTCAACACCTTGCATCTATAAATACAGAAAGCGAGGTACCAATCTCCATACTGAACACGGACAAAGTGTACCCAATGAATTTGAGGAGGTTCCCAATCACTACCATATCAACTATTAGAATATAGATCTACTCAAGGTGTTCAAGGATAAAGGTCTATGACCATCATGATGATAAAGAATGACAAAACTACGTGTGAATCTGCCATTATTGAGAGATAAAGTGCAAAGTAATTTCAAGTTGTTGGTGTTAATTAGCATGGATAAAATAAAATAAAATGAGACTGCATTTATCCATGCTAAAATAGAGCGCCTATATTTGAAAAGAAATTCTGCATATGAGCTGTGGGAAATCCAGACGTTGAACTTCATTCAAGCAAACAATCAATCAACTTGTCTAAATCTCCATGACAGAAGAACAGGTTTTTGATATGAGAAATTTTAGAACTCAGGATGATATTTTCATGAAATAGGAATTTACCATAATAAAGACCTTCTGACAGAGTAAAATTTGTCATCATCCAAATTGACACGTTCTTGAACACCTCCAGCAGCACCAACAGCTTTGCTTTGTGAATCTACTGTCCCTTCTGCATTGTCCTTGCACGCACTAACATCTGCCTTGACCTCTGAAGAATAGACACAGTGCTTTTGGAGCCACCTGTCAGTCTCCCAGAGTACATGCATTATACTCTCCCTTGCTCCATAACCATGACTCTCATATGGTAGAATTACAAGGCGACAAAGTGCACCATGACCTTTCAGTGCATTGAAGAAACGATCCGACTGTATATTATATGCAAAAAGAAAAAGGGTTTTAAGATCAAGATCTTGAAGTCAAGGCTAGCAAACGCATTAAATAAATCTTGGAAGAACCAGCAAATGTACAGAGTAAACCAGAACATCTGCTACTATTTTGCCTACTTTAGTTGACAGGGGCAATATTCAAGGAAAATATGGCAATCTTGAAACAGGATGCTGAAAGAAGAATAAGAGGACTGTCATTTTACCTGCATTGTCAAGGTTCCTGGATTGTTGTCCTCCTCTCCATGGATAAGCAAGATAGGCTTCTTAATCTTATTGGCTGACATAAAAGGGCTCATCTCAACATAAGTATTGGTTGCCTCCCATAGTGTTCTCTCCTCGTTCTGGAAAAAGAAAAGTTCTTAGCAATGCAAGTGAATGAACTAAATCCTCCTAGAATGAAGAGAGATACGCCAATTCATAAGGACTTTAAACTGGTTGACCTTACACAGGAATTGGGAGGACTACCTGGAACCCAAAAGGTGTTAGTGTTCTGTTATAAGCACCAGAACGAGCAATTCCACAACAGAAAAGATGAGGTGCATGTGCAAGGAGGTTAGCTGTCATGAATGCCCCATAGGAATGACCACCAACAGCAATTTTGTTTGGATCAGCCACCTATGAAACAAAGAACCAGAAAACTCAGCTGTAATTTCAAAGTTTCATGCTACATATGTTCCGGGAGAAGAAGAAAAAACTTACTCCACGGCGTATAACTTCTTCCACTGCAGCCTCAGCACTTGCAACAAGTTGTTCTATGTACCTGGTTAAGCCAGCATTTATTCAATAAACACCCATATCTCCAAGTTGTAGATGAAAAAGTAAAAGAATTCACTTCAGCACAAGACAGAGACATGGTTTATCCTTAAAATTAGTTCCGGAACATCAATAATCTACAAGGAGCAGCAGAGGAAGCAGTCCACTCAACATCCCCCCCCCCCCCCCCAAAAAAAACAACCACCACCACCCTGAAGAAAAGCAACAAAGAAAAAAAGGGTGTAATAATGCTTCATTCCTGATCAGTAATCACATAGGCGCAAAATTATATGGAGGAAAACTTAAGTAGAATAGGTACATGTGGCATGGTATTCAGCATATACTAAGAGAAGGTTTTTACATTCAAACTGCTCCCATAGTCATTAACTCTACAAATTACAAATACACCTAGAGTATCAGTAGCTAGCACGATACTCACACAAAGTGAAGTTACTTTCAAGAATTAAATTTGTGGTTTTGATGGAGAAGTCCAATATGTGCTCCAACAAACAAACTTTCAGAGGGACCAATTTTTACTGAATTAGCTTAGCCTGGGTTCAACCATCTAGAAACAAAGCATAGGCTCTGATTCATAAGAACAATATAAAGATCAAACTTTCAGCATGTACTATGCAGTTTATCTCATTTCATAAAAAAGAGTAGAGCACCAACCGGCTCAGAACACAGGACTAACTGATCAAGATGCAACTGAAAGAAAAACATGCAAAGGAAAGGGAAATCTAAATGAAAGACACTAGCTAGTCACATCATTTTCCAATAGAGCAATTAAAGAGAGTGGAATAACCAAGGAGAGAAGTATTTCACTTACGGATGTTCATTGTACTGTAAGTTTTACCAGCTAAACTATTAGAATCCTTGTGAATATTCTAGAATATATGTAAATATTGTGAGTTGCTTAATTTACTACCATTGTACTTGGGTATTTATTTGTATTGATTTCCTTTCCTTTTAAGGACATGAAAACATAGCTATTTAAACCCCAATAGCTTGAGGGAATAATCAAGCCAAGTTCCTCTCATTTTCTCTTCTGCTTCGCATGGTATCAGATCAAAGCTTCATTAAGGCCAGCAACATAGGAAAAGAAAATTTCAAACTCGGAAAAAACTTATGGCAACCTTTTCTGGCTGTCCGACAAGATTCTTCGTTTTCCTAGGTGTTGCGACCAAACCAACACCACCACGAGAAGTAGAAGACCAATGCCAGCAAGCCCTAGACAGCTCTGCTGACGTCTGACCTCCCATGCGCCTCCATGCATCGATCAGACAGGTGCACTTTCTGGCGAGTTCTTTTCTCCAGATCGACTAGCCTCTTTATTCCAAGACCACCCATCCAGGTTCCACCAAATTCTAAGCACTTTCCGGCGAGGCAGTGTGTTTTTCAGCGAGACAATCATTTTCCACGATAAACTAAAGAATGCTCATGTTGCTCATACTGGATCCACCAGTAATCCAACCAATCAATTGTTCTCTTCTATCTGAGGTAGAATACAAAAACTTTCTTCAATATCAGATGAGTAAGCAGACATTTCCATCAATAGCTTCCGTTGCTCAGATTGGTAATCCCATTGCTTGTATCTTAGAGTCCACCACACTTGGTCCTTCGGTTATGGACTCAGGCGCTTCTTACGACATTTTTAGTAACAAATCTTTATTGTTCAATATTACTTATTCTCGATCTCTTCCCGTTATGTTAGCTAATGGTTCTCAGACCAGTCGGTCAAGCTAATCCTTTAAGTTCCTTAACTCTGAATAATGTCCTTTTTATCCTTGGTTATCTCTTTAGCCTTCTAGAAATCCAACGTTTGGCTAAGCTTTAAATTGTCTCATCTCATTCTTCAGTGACTTCTTTGTTATACAGGACCCCAGTACGAGAAGAATGATTGGCGAAGGGCGTGAGTCAGACGGACTTGGACTTCATTATCTGAATTTTCCCATCCGCGATTGTTTGTTCGGTCTCCAACTCTCCAGATTTAACCACAGAGGATTGGGACACTCTAGTTTATCCAAACTTCAAAAGATGGCACCTAGCTTGTCAAAATTGTCTAAGTTAGACCATGAGTCATGTCAATTGGGGAAGCACACCCAAAGTACTTTTCCATGTAGTCTTAATAATCGTGCAGAATCTCTTTTTTATTTAGTTCACTGTGATATTTGGAGTTAGTTTTTTTTTTAGCAAATTGTGAGCACACAGGCTCTTTTATTAAAACCAACAACTGTCTATATCATCGCCTAAAAAGGCCAAAAAATGATTTAAAAAAAGACAAAACTACCCCTGTAATAAACTCTATCTGTACTTTCCAAACAAGAGTACCCACCGCCACTTTATCCCTTTGTCTTCTCCGAAAACTCTGTCGCTCCCTCTTCTTTTCTCCACCATGGCCACTTTCTTCTCTTTAGAAACCAAACTTCATCTCCTCTGGGTGATAAATCGAGTGCCTCTGAATATCGATGATGAGAGCTTGTCTTGCAGCTCAGAAAGGTACCACTTCTGCTCACTCTATCCTTCCTAGTGATTCTTAGCTGCTTACCCTCTTCTTTTGTGGTACAGGTTCTAGATCCGGTGAAGATTAACCATTCAGACAGGGGTAAGTCTTGTTCAGCTAGGTAAAGAGCTTCGTTTTGACAGATATGGAGAAAACTAAGTCGCTCCGATTCTCTCATTTCGAAGTCTTTCTTATTTTGAACAAATCTTCTAGGTAGATCTGATTCTAGACCCCTGAGTTTTGCTGGCTCCTTTTTGGAGTTGTATAAACCTAGTTAGGGCTAGTCTCACAGTTTCCTAGCTTAGGCATGTGAATATTGTTCTGTAACTCCTAATTGTGAGACCTCTCTGATGTATTTGGTGCACTTTTGATTGTTCGTGTTTTGATTCTGATGCTTGGAAGCTGTGCTTTGTCCATGTTAAGCACTTTTCTGCACTGTGTTGGCAAATGTTGAAACTGTGAATATGTCCCCTTCCCCTCTTGAATGAATGCATTATTTGCCAGACTGTCCGATAATTGATTCGCCTCTCTGTAAATATGTTTGACCTCTATTGTGATATGTTGCATCATTTGCTCAATCTCATCCATCATGCATGATATTTCCCATGGTATCTCCCACTTTTTAACTAACATCTTCTGTAGACTTAGTGAGTTAGTCTCCAGAATGATGTTATTTTTGTGAGCGGATGTACAGTATCTTAGGGCCTTCCACACCATGTTTGGAGTTAGTAGAGTTAGTTCCTCAGTGGATTTTTTAGTATTTTGTTAGTTTCATTAAAGATTACTCAAGGTGTACTTGGATTGTCTTAACGAAAAATCATTCTGAATTAGTTTCCATATTTCAAACTTTTTTTGTGTGGAAATACAAAATCAGTTGGGTGTTTCTATTCGCACTTCTCATAGTGATAATGCATGTGAATCTTTGTCATCTCAATTTCAAGTTTCAACAATTTATATCTTCCCATGGAATTCTTCATCAAACATCTTGTCCTTACATTGCACAACAAAATGGGATCGTAGTGAGGAAAAATGGGCATATTGTTGAGACCAGTGTTTTGGAGAGCGCAAAGCGAAAAAAAGCCACGAGGGCTCGCTTCACCGAAGCGAGAAGCGTGAAGCGAAGTGCGCGCTTTTTTCAACTAAAGCGCAATTTAATATAAAAATAAAAAATATTAAATATGCATAGATAAATAACAAAGAACTCAAATAAAAACAACATATTAAGCAAATCTTTCAATTCTTAAATTAAAAAGTAAAAGTTATTATCCACTGCAGTTCCATACGCCCAAGTGGGATCTCTTTTTTGACTTGATGCCATCGAAAATAAAAGTGTGCTACTGGCTGCTACACTCCCTCAGCAGCAGAGAAAAATAGAAATACAGAGAAAGAAGAGGAAAAAATAGAGACAGAGGAGAAAAAAAACAGAGAAAGAAGAAAGAAGCAACCAGCATCTAGTAGCAACGAAGAAAAACAGAGAGAGTAGAGAGGAACTGGAGAAGAAGAAGAGAAAAAAATAGAAAAAGAGAAAGAACAGGAGAAGAAAAAGAGAAAAGGAAAGGAGAAGAGAAAGAACAGAACTTACCAGTATGTCAAGAGGCTCGCAGTAGCAGTACGCAGTAGTATCGCAGGAAGAAGAGAGAAGCAGCAGCCAGAAGAGGTCGCGCGTATATTTTAGTGAGAAAACCCTAGTTGCCGACCTTACTTTTTTTAAAATAAATTTTAAAATTAAACTACCTCGGTTAAGCGCGTTTTTGTCGCTTTTTTCCCTTGCTGCGCTTATCGCTTCATTGATCGAAGCATGCGCTTATTTCAGATCGCTTCGCTTCAAATTTAAAAAGCGCACAAGTTGCGCCTCGCCTCGCTTTGCGCTTTAAGCGCGCGCTTCGACGCTTTTCACAACACTGGTTGGGACTGCACGAACTCTACTCATACAAGAAAATATTGCATTGAGTTTTGGGGGGATGCAGTACTCAAATCTTGTTATTTGATTAACCATATCCTTCCTTTGTTATTCAAAAATCAAAACCAAGGCCACAACCAACCCTATTTTCTCTTCCCCCCACGTGTCGCTGGGAACACACGTTTTGTTCATATCCTCACTCCAGGAAAAGACAAATTAGCTCCTTATGCTCTTAAATATGTCTTTCTCGATTATTCGAGGGTACAGAAAGGATATTGATACTTCTCATCTAACCTCCAACTATACCTTATCTCCGCTGATGTTACTTTCTTTGAAGGTCAACCCTACTTTACATCCTCTTTTGCTAAACGTTTAGACATTTATGAGGTTTTACCAATTTCATCCTTCAGGGATTCCACCATAGTCTTTCCTTCCACTTTACCTTCTACAACTCCATCTTCCTGTGTTGCACCTCTACCACTATTGACTTATCATCGTTGTCCGTGTTCCTCATCTTGTCCAAACAACTCATGCTCCCCATCAAAGTCCTTGCCTATTGAAAACTTGTCTACACAAAGTTCTTCCATTGCCACTTGAAAAGATATTCGCTCTACTCGTAACCCTTATCCTAGCTATACTTGTTTGAGCTATCATTGTTTGTCACCAACCCATTGTGCCTTTGTAACATCACTATCATCTATGCCACCATAGGTGAAGCTCTTTCTCATCCAGGCTAGCAACAAGTTATGATTGTGGAGATGTATGTATTACACTCTAGTGCTACTTGAGAGCTCATTTCTCTACCGCCAGGTAAGTCTATAGTTAGTTGTCCTTGGGTATATACGGTGAAGGCTGGCCCCGATGATTGATTGCCTAAAGGCTCGACTAGTCGCCAAGGGTTATACACAGATTTTCAGTCTTGACTATTATGATACCTTCTCTCCTATGCCTAAGATTACTTCAGTCCGTCTCTTTTTCTCTATGTTCATTGTTTTCCATTGGCCTCTCTACCAGCTAGATATTAAAGATGACCACCTTCATGGTAATCTCAACGATGAGGTATATATGGACTATGGAGCAACCATCTAGTTTTGTCGCTTAGGGGGAGTCTATTAACCTAGTGTGCAGATTATGACGAGCACTTTATAGACTAAGCAGTCTCCTCGAGCATGGTTCAAGAAGTTTAGCAAGGTTATTCAGGAGTTTGGCATGGAACGAAGTGAAAGTTGATCATTCTGTACTTTATCATCACTCTGCTCCAGGTTTGTGCATGTACTTTGTGGTTTAAGTTGATGACATAGTCATCACATGTAATGATGATGAACGAATTATCAAAATTGAAACATCACCTTTTTCCGCACTTATAGACTAAGGATCTTGGTCGATTGAGGTGCTTCTTGGGCATTGAGGTTGCTCAATCCAAATCAAGAATTACCACTTCACAAAGTATGCACCAATGTTGTCAAAGGTTCTCTTAAAGCACGCTTAAGCCTTGAAACGAGGCTCAAAACATGTTGAGCGCTACGCGTTAATGTGTGCCAGTGTTATCATCAAGGCTTTAAGACATATTTTTTCTTGCTAATGAGCATTTTCTAGAGAGACTATAGTAAAAAATTGATATTTCACTTTATCATAATTCTTTTTAAATTTCATTGTTCATATAATCGTTATTCGTGCTTAGAATTATTAGTCTTTGACTAAACAGATATATTTGTATTTTTCTTTATTTGCGCCTTTTCCATTAAAGCTCACACTTTATTTGCACTTAAATTTCCAACGGACCTTAGAACTTTTTTGCGCTTTTAGCTTTTAAAAACACTAGTATACACTTGATATTCTTGAGGAGCAAGGATAACAAATTATAGGCCTATTGATTCTCTAATGGATCCAAATGTTAAGCTTCTACCAGGTCAGGGAGAGCCACTTAGCAATCGTGGAAGATATAGAAGGCAGATAATAAAGTTGAATTATCTCGCTGTGACTGAACTTTCTCGGTTGGTGTTATAAGTCAATTCTCAGATTCTCCTTGTCACAATCATTGGAATGCAGTTATTTGCATTCTTTAATACATAAAATAAGCTCAAAGGAAAGAACTACTTCACAAAGACCGAGGACATGAAATTGTTGTTGGATATTCAGATGTAGTCCAGCAGGGTCAACCTTTGGCAGACGATCCACTTCTGGATGTTGTGTGCTAGTTGGGAGAAATTTGGTGTCTTGGAAAAGTAAAAAACAAAATGTGGTTGTTAGATCTCATGCAGAAACAGATATCGAGCTATGGCAATGGCAACATGTGAATTCATATGGATCAAGCAACTAATGAAGAAGTTGAAATTTCTAGAGATTAAGGAAATGGAACTTCTGGCAATAATGAAGTTGCAATTCACGTCGCATTAAATCCAGTGTTTCACAAGAATACCAAACACAAAGATTGATTGTCATTTTATCAGAGAGAAGACACTCTCAGGAGACATCGTCACAAGGTTTATGCGGTCAAATGATCAACTTGCAGACACATCCACCAAGTTCCTAGCGATTCCGAACAAGTTATATATGTAGCAAGCTTGGTACACATAATTTGTATGCACCAACTCGAGGGGGAGTGTTAGAATCCTTGTGAATATTCTAAAATATATGTAAATATAGTAGGTAGCTTAATTTACTCATATTGTTATTAGGTATTGATTTATATTGATTTCCTTTCCTCTTTAGGACATGTAAACATAGCTTTTTAAAACCCAATAGCTTGAGAGAATAATCAAGTCGAGTTCCTCTCATTTTCTCTTCCGCTTCACTCAAACCAACAAGAAAAAATCCCAAAATAAAGTCCCCTTGGGCATAGGTAAGTAGTTAAGGCATAGGAATAATAATTACAAGGGCATAGGTTATTGTGAGCCCAACCACTCAATCCTTGTTGGGCATGCTCGACAAATGTGCTTGTGGACTTTCAGCGGGCTATTTAATAGATTGATCGGGGCTGACCCAAACTCTGCCATAATTAAAAACTAAAGTAAACAAGATGTGTAGGCATTGTCCCTAGCAAATGTGGCTGTTGTGCTTCCTTGTTGTCATTTGCAGTATTTCTTCGAGTTTGATTCAAATAGCAATAACATATTTCACTTACCAAAAAAATGTATGTCACATTTTTTTTAGAGGTGATCTAAGTTTGCTTCTACTTGATCATGAAGCACCCTTATCATAAACGAGGTGTGCAAATTCATTAAGTTCTCAAATAGATTGGATTAAAACCATTTCCTTACCTTTTCTATACTTTTACTTTAAATCTTAGTCTTGTGGGTAATGGTATGCTTCATCAATAAAAAATTTGCGAGGAGTCTATTAGTCTTCTTGGAGGGATTGGGTTGGGGGGAGTATGTCAATAGGAAACAAAAAAGACTTCTAAGGTTAGAGAACCTAAATTATTGAATATTGAAATAATGAAATGAGACAGTCAAATTGGAGCAAAAAGGATAGAGGATTCATGCAGCTAGAACCAACTAGCTTGAGATTGGTCTTATTTGTTGTATTTGTAGCAAGAAGACAGCATACTTTTTCCACAAGTAGGCCAATGATAATTAAACAGATTTAATTAAGTAGTCATACTGCTACTCAAACTGATAAAGAGAAGTCACATCCCTAAATTAGTAGTGCACAAGTTTACCTGTCATTGGCCTCTTCATCACCCTCTCCAATGATTGGAATTGTCGGCCCAGATAAGACAGCAAACCTGAAATTTATGGTTCCAAATCAAGCAGATCCCCGAAGAAGATTAATATGACCGCACTGACAAAATAAAAGATGTAATGAACAAAATTATTGTGGATAATACAGAGAACAGAGACACACCTCCTCGCTAACCACAGGAGGGGGGATGTTGGACCAATGCCAGCAAACTCATTAGGGGAACCTCGAACTTGGCTAGCTGCCTCTTTACTCTTGAATTCTCCAGGGTATGACCATACTAGGCATGGAAGGGGTCCATCTCTTGAGGGATCATAACCTGGTGGAAGATATAGGGTTGCAGTAAGTTGAACTCCATCCTTCCTCTGATACCTGATCATTTCTTTTTGCAATGATTCCAACTGTGGGTATGGATGAGGGAAGTTTGTAATCTGACATGCTCTTTTCTCTGGCCAGCTCAGAAGGTAGTACTGAGTGTTTTCAGTTTTGGATTCTTTAGAAGTGAGTATCTTCAACTTATTTATTGACAATTCCCCTTCTTTCTGATCAGACATCAAAGCAACAACAGTCTCAAAATATTTTTCCTTGTCACTCTGCCATATTCGTTCCTTACTGCCTGTATTTCTGAAATAATTCATATCAGATCATTTTCTTTGGAAAATGAAAAATATGGAAACAAGCGTACACCACCAGACCTACATGTCAAACAAATCGAGAAACGGAATGTTTCCTTCTGGGGTAGCGCCACTTCCATTTAATAATATATAAGTGCCCCCATCATCTTCCTTCTTCACCTTCGCAATAACATATGTTCCAGCAAGAGTTCTCCGCGACATGGGAGAACCAGGATCAGAATAAACATCTTCTGATGATCGATCAAATAGTACACGTGGATTTACATCTTCTGATCCAGGAGATATAACCCATGTCTTCACCTTCCTTGTTTTGTACCATGATTCATAAACTAATGCAAGTGTATCATCACACCAGGAAATCCCTCTGTAAATACAAGAAGATCCCAATATAAGAATAGCATCATTAATTGGACAGAAATCTTGGTTCATAATTCTTGGTTGTTTACTTGATAAGTGAATCCCCTTGTCAAACATAGAGGACAAATAACACCTGTTTCTTGTAAGGGCAGCCATTGATAGAAATACTATCAAAAGCATCTATTCTCCTACAACCCTACATAACAAGTAATATGTACTTTCAAGTGTGTCTAAATGAAGTTTATATCCATTTACTTCGCAAAATGAACAAGGAAAAGTTATCAATTCTTTCAAAACTTGACAACTCTACTCAACTCAAATATGATTTTCTTTTACCAAGTAAAAGTTTGTTTGAGGACTTTGAATTAAGTTTTTTGAAATTGTATGTTCTAAGGCTTTCAAATTATGTTATTGCATCCATCCACCAAAATGACTTGAAATTCAACTGCTTCTGAGTAGCATTACAATCAATGGTTATTAGAAAGGGGGAGAACTTTACAGGCAATCAATTCACCTGTAGTTAGCCAAATATTTGATAAACAATTGGCATAGGGGCACCAAAAAACTGAACCATTGACTCTTTCCATACTCTTACACAAAGTATAATTTGCAATCTAATACACCATAAGTAATATCTTCCAACCAAAATTTATTAATCCTCTTCAAGCATGTATCAAAAAAAAATGAAAAAGAAAACTGTTTCAACACACATATGAATTTCACAGGTATAAATCACATTTGTTGAACAACAATCGTACATAACACGGCAGGCACAATTTTGTACATACCCATAGCGAAGATCCAGCTTATGTAAAATTTTAGGCTGTTCATTTTCACGTGGTGCAGGAGATTGTGTATAAATTATGTCACGTGGAGAAACTTCGACTTTAGCATCACCTCCATCTTGTGTCTCAACCCTGGAACAGTTTCAGGAGAAAAACACCAACTTAGTGACAATACTGACAATAAAGCATCAAATAAGTGATGATACTGACAATTCCACAATTCAATGTGCAACTATCATAAATTGTCACTTCAAAGGAGTAATAAGTACTAGATTAGTACTAGCATCCAGATATTAGTGGATAACAAGAAACAAGCCATTCACATGAGAGAACACATACCTTTCTTCTCCCTTTTTATAGATCTGTAATCACTCAATATTTCTTTTATATAATATAATATAATATAAATATATATATATATATATATATATATATATATATATATATATATATATCTTTTGTGTTTTTCTGATCTGAGGAGTCATAATATGAACTCAAAACAGTTACAAAATCTGGATAAATCATAAGACTGTTCTTGGACTCAACTCCACCCCACCCCACCCAAAACCAGGAAAACAAGGCAGGACTTGTTAACCAGTGCCCTCTAGGATTAGCTCAATTGGAAAAGGTTAAGGGACTTGTGTCTTAGATCACAAGTTCAAGCTCCGGACCAAGCAAACTAATTCCAGTATTTAAGTAGAGAAGGGTAGAGGAGCAGGTCCAAAATCCCCGAGTTTCAAAGGTTGTGGCTGGTCCAAATGGTTGGCTCCGGGTGGATTTCTCGGTCATAAAATAAATTACTAAAAACAGGTTTTTGTATGCATACCAATAGAGGGTCGACGGTTTATCTGCTCTCCAATTGATTGATCGCATCCCTTTCCTCACACTATTGAATGCAATGGGAATATCTTCAGCAAGGGGCAAATCACAAAGTTCTCTCACAAATTCTCCATTGGTTTTCCACACTTCAACCTTTTTGGGAAACCTTCCACATGGTACAACAAATGAAAACGGCCTGTGAGTTGAGGTGAGCAAAATGTATGTTTGGTCCGGGGAGGGGTCCATTGAAGTGTATATAGCTGGTGGACCAAAGGGCTTCATTTCCCCATCTAAAGAAGCCAAAACCAGCTGTGTAGTAGCATAATACTCAAACAGATCTTCATCATATTTATCTTTGAGCAGATCCTGATAGGTTCTAGCTTGAATAACATTCTTCTGTTCGTTAGATTGAATCTTGGGGCCAGAGGGAACCAAAGGTTTCCTTGGTGGATCTCCACGTGATAATGGAATGGTACATACTAAAAGAGTTGAGTCATTCACCCAAACAAAGCTGATAACAACAGAAACAAAGTAGTCAGTATGGGGGATAGTAGCTTGGAATCAGCAGAATTTCCTCTTAATGACAGGGTATGGAAAATGACATACTTGTCAAAAACAGCATTTACATATACATCTGGTGACTCAAAAAGAGGTCTAGCTTTCCCAGTATCCACATTAGCAACCCATACTCTCAGTTTGCTGCTGCTACCATCATCCTGATACAAGAAAATCAAAACATCACATCTATCTTGTGGCAAAGGACCTTACGTGAAATTAGGCATCAAACTGTCAGAATTATACAAAGTGAAGCAGCTGAAGGAAAATCTACAATTAAGTTTTACGTAACATCAATGTACAAGTTTTATAGACATACACATAGACGCACATTGCATATATATCAAAATACCTCATCAAGGCGGACACTGAAGGCTAAATGCTGACCATCATTTGACCTTCATAAACGAACAAACAATCAGATAAAGAGGAACGATAATAATTGATCCAAAAATACAAAAAGATTAGGTCTCTATATGAAGAAGACATCTATATATAAAGGGAAATATGCAAGGAAAAGATGATGAAGAAATGTTTTTTTCTTTTTTTGAGAAAAAGGTAAAGAAGAGATGATGAAGAAACTTATAAAGCTGCTTTAAGAAAGAACACTCCGTTATACCATGCCGATCAGAGAACATCACAATGAACCTTCACGGAAATGTAGACCATGACTTCTCATTTTCTACTCTAGTTTCACATTGCATTCGGCATTAGGTAAAGTTTCTATTTTCTTCTTGTAATTGAAGTGATATACAGGCTTAATCAGTAAGATAACTGATACAAAAGACTTTTAACTTTTTCTTCTAAATGGTAGTAAATTCCACCATCTAAACCCCCTCTACCTAGGATCCCAACAATGGTCCTTCCAAACGTTGCTACTTTAGTGACTCGAAACCCAACCTTATCATTAGAGGCGGAGGGTTCTTAGCTCTAAAATATCCCTCCCTCAAATAGGAAATGCTTAACTATAAATGAAAAGCTTTTATAGTTTTACTTATTGCAAGTAACTCAAATGCTTTCAGAAATTTCAAGGCCATCTACTGGTTGACCAAGCGTCAAGTCTGATGTTCAGTCTGCCGGATGATCTCTTCTCTCAAAAAAGATATTCATTTCAATAGCGAAGTTGCAATAAGTCATTAGTTAATAGTCAAAAGTTTAGACCACTTGGAATTCATCACCATCTTGCGTGCTTAAGAAAGATCTGCCTCCCATTTGGGACGAGATGAATTTTCAAAAGTACAAAACTAGCTGGTTACCATCTCCATGAAGGTTAGAACTTAGAAGCCTGGAACAGATGGTTATCTCTACCCTTTAAAGATAACCTTTTTTGACTTCCAGTGTATTTTTCCATATTTGACATGACAAATATGGAGAAGGTAGGTTAGCTTGTGTGAACATATTGCATGAAAGCTAAAAGTAATACAGAGAAATATTGGTTAATATTATTATCCAACATTAAATTTTTAGAAAAAATTAGATTAACCCTACCTTATCATCAGAGAGAACATTTTACATCTTTAACTTGTGCAAGACAGAGATGCGAGGAGTAGTTCATTTGTTAAGTTTGTCACTGTCACAAATTGGAAAATTGAGTGTAACTACTGCATAGATTAAGAGAAAATTGTGATGCTACTACTGTCTAAGTTGTTAGAGATAATAAATAATATTCAGAGAAGTATAAAAATGTCACATCAAATTTAAAATAATAGTACTAGAAAGTGTTATTATGTGTAAAAATTGTTTTTCTGAGTGTAGCTTTCTTCGCAATTCAAGGAAAGAGTTCAATCTTTTCATTATGGACTCCCAAAAAAAAGTGTACCGGAAATAATGGGATCAAATGAGTATTACATGCAGTGCATATTAACTGGTACACCTATTCTGAATATAAAGCCATTACACAGCAACTCAAAGCACACATATACAAAAGTATGGAGAAGGAGATTACCATGTCACAAAATTAATTTTAGCACCTTCTGGGAGATCCTGGATCTCTTTTTCTGGTCCTAGGCTACCATCTTCCATCAACTGATGGATCACTATACCAGTATAGAAAGACCTGGGAAAGAACATCATAAGATCCTGTATGGGTGCTGCTTACTAAAGATTGAAGTACTACAACCATCAAGGCATCAATACGACTAGCTTTAAAACAAGAAATCATTTCTTTTTAAGATTTAACAACCAAAAAAAAAAGGAAGAAGAATAATACCAGCAAGGAGTGCTTAATCTATATAAAGAACATAAGAGACACCAATTACAGCCAGAGGGCATAAAACAGCCTAACATAGAGTCTCCAGCACTTGAGTGCTTGAAGGAAATATCATGAGAAGCTTCATCATTACTCACATGCGACTCCTGGTATTACATTTCCCGTCGATGCGGATTCCAGCAAGCTTCTCCTCAGGTCTCGCTAAATCTGACAAAGGTGGCAAGGATCTCCGCTTAAGAAACAGTATTTTATCCCTTAATGGAGAGAATGATAGTGCTGGAAGTGGTGGAGCGTCAACAATATCTCTAATCTCAAAGGGAGGAAGACGATATCCCGTGACTGGTGCTGATTCTTCGTCTGGTAAAGTTTATGAGAAAACAAGAAGATTTATCACCATTTGTAAACAATGATAATTTTATTCAAAGAGAGAGAAAGAAAAGGCTAAAGAGTATGCAAACATGGAAACTGGGGCAATGAGAAAATGGGAAAATAAATGAAAAATTTATGAAATTTACACATTACAACACACACACCCCACCCCCCACCCCAAAAAAAAATATTAACTTAATTAGCCTATCCGGTTTTATCTATGGAAGGTAAATACCCTATGTTAACATAAAGCTTGTGCAGTGACAGTGGTAGTAAATACATGAGGCAAAGGGGCAGGCTTTACGGATGGCATGTTTAAAAGTGAATAACTTTATTATTATTTACAAGCACTAAAACAGTGAGGAAAATCTGCATTTATGATCCAAAGCTTTCCAGCTCCTCCAATGAAGGAGGCTTTAGCTATGTTAACAACAACAACATACACAGTGTAATCTCACAAGTGGAATCTGGTGAGGATAGGAAGTACGCAAATCTTATCCCTACCTTTGTGGGGTAGAGAGACTGTTTCTGATAGACCCTCGGCTCGAGAAAAGAAAAGAACTAGAAGCATGGTAGCAAGAAAATGACAATAAAATCGCAAGGTACAAAGCAAATGAATAAAAAGAATAGCCAAATGATTGTAATACACATTGAAGAAAAGGAAACTACACGATTACTAAATAATACTACCAATAAGGAGAAGAAGAGAAGGGGCTAGCCGCCTATCTCTCTCACACAAAGCGCGACAATACTTGGCTACCACTAACCTTCGAGCCTAATCCTTGACCTTCACACCTTCCTGTCCAGGGTCATTGTCCTTAGTGACCTGAAGATATGTCATATCCTGTCTTATCACCTCCCCCAAGTTCTTCTTCGGTCTACCTCTGCCTCTCCTAACTCCTGTTACAGTCAACCTCTACCACCTCCTTACTGACGCATCCATGCACCTCCTCTTCACATTCCCTAACCATCTCAATTCGCTTCTCTCATCTTGCCCGCCACTGAGGTCACTCCCACTTTACCCCCTATGACTTTGTTCATGATCTTATCTCTCCTAGTATGCCCACACATCCATCTGAACATTCTCATCTCTACTACATTCATACAAAAGTGTCAATCTAACCACCGCTCGATAGAATATACCTTTAAACCTTTATGACACATTCATATCATATAGTACCCTGGATGCTAGCCTTCATTTCACCCACCCTGCTCCAATAAGATCTACCATATCCTCATCGATCTCCTCGTTTTCTTGGATCATGGATCCAAGATACTTAAAACTTCCTTTCTTAGATATGACTTGTGCATCGATCTTCATTTCCACCTCTGTTTCATGCATCATATCACCGAACTTGCACTCCAGGTACTCTGTCTTAGTCCTGCTTAACGTGAAACCTTCACACTCTAACGCCTGTCGCCAAACTTCCCACCTATCATTAACTATCAGCCTATGTTACTTCAATAGAAAGTTAAATTGCCTTAGAGATAAAGAACCAAAAGCACATCCTTTCATACTAAGGAGTTTGTTTAAATGTGAGTTGCCTTATGCCCTAAGATATGGAATATAGTGCATGTGTAATTTGGAACAGATTTCTCCTTTTCTCTATGTTTCACATTTTAGGATGCAAGGCAATAATTTCTTCATTAGTACACTCAAAGAATTTTTAGATGTTACCAACTTGCAGGAATGAAAATCAAAGAGTATCAGACCCAAATCCCATAAAATTCTTCAAGAATTAAATGGCTAATATAGATCAACAATGCCGCAATCCAAACCAGTTTGGATTGGTTACACAAATCCCCTACATTGATTCTGCTCAAATCAGGTCAATTCCATTCCAATAAAAAGAGCTTTTTTTCAAAATCAAACTAGAAACACTCTAGATCCCACACTTATCTTCGTGAACAACTACTCTAACCCCAATATATCCACTAAAAGGTTAAATAGCAGTATTACAGCGGTTGTCTTATTTTATCCTCTCTTTTTTTTTTTTTACTAAAACAGGATTCATTGGCTTCACCTATGAGAATGTTACCAAACTTCTTATATACCTCAAAGTTCCTCCTAATCTCCATCAAGATTATGGACTTAGCCCTGTCCTAACGTCTGAAGAACGGAATTCATTATTTACTGACTGATTATTCAGGTCCATTTCAGTTCAGTACTAAAAGAATTATCTTGCAAGACAAAGTAAAGTTCTCTAAATCTCATACCTATCTCTGCAGGGATAACTAGCTTAGTCCCAAGTAGCTAATATCACGAATTAAGGTCAACTAGCAGCATTAGAAAGAAAAAAAAAACAAAGGAACCTTGATTAACCGAACTAAATTTATTCAAGAAGAGTGTTCCAAAATACCGTCACCATAATCAACAGAAGCAGTAGCATCAGCAGCTCCATTAGAGCCAGTGCCATTGCCACCGTCCTCAGCAGTAAGGGCGTTGACGGGGACTAGATGGTGAAATCTGGAGGAAGCCATGGTGGTTTTGGCGTTGAATTGCTTGCCGGCGACGAATCTTCTAGGATGAGCGCGGAGCAACGGCGGCGAGTGAAGGCGTTTGACGGCGAGAGGGAGAGAGGATAGAGAAGAAGATGAGAAGAAGAGGGTTTTGGGAAGAAAATGGGGAGAGTGTAGAGAGAGTAAAGAGAAACGATGATAGACTTTGGGAAGGCTCATGGCGACCGGTTCGTACATTTCAATCATTCAATCCATCCATTGGAGAGATTCCAAAGTTTTTTCCTTTTTTTAAAGATTTTTCTATTTGGATTAAGGCATGAGATGCCTTATTTTGTCAAGATATTATTTTTTTAAGTGGGAGTGTGAAATGCACAGAATTTTAAAAAGAAAAAAGAATCAATTTAAATTCCAACTCTTTCAACACTGTGTTGTGAATGTTAGTCTAGACTCAAGATTCCTGTTAGCCAATACCCACTAATGTCATTTGCCACTATCTTTTTACAGGATTTATTTTCCTTGAGAAGTGGCCTAATTAAGTATTTTGTCGCATTATATCTAAAGCTTTAGGATGCCTCTTTTATTTAGGAAGAAATATATGAATTATTTTTCTCAAATAACTAAAGGATAAGACATTATTAGTTATGAAATTGATATTTTATGAAATTAAAAACACCAAACATCTTAGATGATCAATTGTGATTTCTCACTTGCCTTAAAAATAAGAGAATAATCTTATCAATTAAACAAAAAAAGACAATAAGAAAGAAAAATGAATTTTGGGAAAGAGGTAAAGAGTCATGTGACAATTGCTATAACTCAATTGAGAGGAGATCAAACTTTTGTCAAAGTACAAGGCTTTTAACATTAAATTGCTACATTGAATAAGGATTGGGTTATCATGAATGATCGGTATAAGTCTTTCACGTAATAAGTGTGAGTTCAATTCTCATTGTCCCTCATTTCCTGAATTCTTGATATAATGGAAATTTCTTTTTAAAAATTTAAACCTTGACACAGTTGAGGAATATTAAGCTTTACAAAGTGAAGGTTTTTCACTAGCTAGAAATCAACAAGAGTGAATTGCTTTCTCCATCACTCTTATTAGTCCTGGTGAGGTGAAGCAGAAACTGCAGCCCATTTCCCACATCATACAACATTAGACCCAACCTCCCACCAATCCAACTACCCAATTGGCTTCCCAAAAGAAAACCCAACCACCTAGTTTTCCCTTCCCCAATAATTCCTCCAATATATGACCCAAACAATGTGCCAAAACTTCTTATAATTGCCTCAGCCAATGTGCCACCAACATATACAGTCTCAAAAAAGTCCCATCCAGATGACACAATTGGCCCCATGATGTGCTTTGCTTGTAAAGATGCTCTTTTCGCCGCAGCATTTCCAACTTTCTGCCCTGTTTTCACTGCATCTTCAAGACTCTGTCCTTTGGACAGGTTCTCTTGGACTGCTGCTTTTGTTGCTTCATTCCTCACTTTGTGCACGTGAATTGCTCTAATGTAGTATAAATAAATCTTCACCAGTTCCTTGAGTATGCAGCCTATGGTTCCATAACTCATGTCAAAGCAGTTTATGAATGTGAATCTTTCTGTCTTGCTCCTCGAAGCCGATTCTTCTCCGACCAATTGCCTGCATTTTTCAGCTGCAGAAGACAAACATGAGAACATGATCATTGAAATGCTCAACTTGACATCTTTGCTGATGATCAACTCACAAGGACATAAAAGATATATAATACAAGTAGAAAATTTTAGAAGATTACTGTAACAACAATAATTACTCTCAATTTCAAGCAAGTTGAGATTGACTATATGAATTCTCATTAATTATCCATTTAAATCCATTCTCGGTTCAGTATTATCAAAATTAATTTCTCTAACACTAAAAGTTGTCGACATATTCTAACTAGCATATAAATCTAACTTGTAGATTCATAGCAAACATAAGGAATTAACCTGACAAAAATTTAATCCCAATAACTGATTTTGCCTATATAGATTTTATTTGTCCATTATATCCTACTTAATAGCCTATAATTGTCATATTAGTTAACGAAGGGTGACTAGTGACTCTAGTAAAAGTAACAAATAGAAAGTATAGTTTTCACTCTTTGAGAAGACATAGTTCTTTAATACAAAGTGTAGTTAGAAACAAATGTTATTTCTTGTCTTGAATTCTTAAGACAATTAGTTTGGAACAATTTTTTTTTTCCTAAAGCTACACTTATTTTGTGATGAAGGAAGTACAAACTTGTGCATTATACCATCTTGAGTGTAGTAAAATTGATGGTGCATGTATAAGCATGTGGATTAAAGGTAAATAGCCCAAGTAGATAGCTCAAAAGGGAAGGAGGAAAAAGAAAAACAGAAACCCAGAGGCACCAGATTGCACTTTACTCCACAGTCAAGGTGGATCTAAGGGGTTCAATGGGACGATGTATATATATGAGGAAAAAAATTAAAGATATATACACACATATATATATAATTACATTTATTTGCCTCTATTGAACAGAATTAGTTTGAGCGTACGTAGATATACATACCTATGAAACTCAAAACCAAAACTGCTGTCAAAGAGAGCAGTTGTGCCCTCATTTGTCCTACTACTTTTGTCTCAAAACACGAGGACAATTTTTGTTTGAGGTCATCAGAACAGGGAGGGGATTTGAGGTTTATATTAAAATGTTAATTGGATATAGATGCTAGAGATAAAGGAATCTGAAATCATTTCCTAAAAGAAAAGGAATGCAAATAAAAGTGTCCAGGTAAAGGAAGCAAAAATGCCCCACGGAAACTTTGAGTTCAAATTAAGCACATTCATTCCACTGTTTCATTAGAATTTCCTCCTTCTACAGATACCTCATCCTAGTTTTCTTCTCAGTGTCCAACTTTTGAGGCAACAGCTTGACTATAACTCTAGAAATCGGTATGCTAGGTAATTCAAGGTGAACGAGAATATGTGGGTCCAACTTTCATGCTTATGCTTTAGTTTTTGAATGGCATAATATCTAATGACCCGAGATATTATTTTACTTATAGGCTGTTTGGTCGAGGTTAAACGTGTCTTTTCTTTTTTAAATGACGTGTTTGATCAAGTTTCTGGAAGAAAATGTTTCTGGAGAATAGCCGCAGTTGTTTTCCAAAGTAGTTTCCCCCTAAAAGCACTTTTTAAAAAATCCACTTAAAAATATTTTCAAAAAGTTTGGTCAAACACTGATTGCTTTTCAAAAGCAATTTTTAAATATATTGGTCATACACATGCAAATTGTTTCTCATTATAAAATACTTTTTTGAAAAACACTTTTCAAACAAGCTATTAGAAAGTTAATCAATTTTGTTCTATAACCCAAAAATCACTAACTATTCTCATTTCACCTAAAAAATCACCCAACCAATTTAAATAATTTTTCATTAAATTTTGCTGAATGAAATATATATTTTGATGCGCATAATTTGTTTTATATCTTTTTATAATTATGGTATATTTTCTAATATAACTGTTTTATAGCTTAAACATATCATGAATACACCATTAATTTTGAAAATGTTTTATAAAATTTACATAACTAGGCAAACATAGCTACTATATTTACAATATATAGCTATAGTTTTAAAATAGGGATAAGCGCTAAATTTACCCCTCTACTTTCGAAAATTGGTCAAATTTATCCTTTCTCATAGTATCCAGCTATATTTGCCTTGCCGTTATGAAAGTTTTTATATATACCCATCATTTAACAGAAAAGTTTATATCTAACCTAAATGACCCATTTCTTAATCTAACTCGCCCGACCCGCTTACTATACTAACACTAACCAAACAAACAACCCCCATATGGGTTACATTCTCTGAACACTGTAAGGTCGTTAATAGAGATTTGAGAGTGAGGAGAGGTTCCACAGCCACCATACATTTGCTCTCTAGTAGTAGCATCTCTAACGAGGGCGGTCCTTTCTTCTCATTGTCAAATCCTAGGTAAATTTTTCTTTTCCCTTAATCATTTTGCTCTTGATTGGATAATTGGTTCTCTGTTCATTTGCCAAATTTTTTTTTTTTTTATTTGATCAGATTTTTGCTCAAGATTTGTGAGTTTGACTTGTAAAGGTATTAGGGAGTGAGATAGAAGAAAAATATTATTTC
The DNA here is from genome assembly GCA_035772735.1 of Datura wrightii. Taxonomy (NCBI): domain Eukaryota; kingdom Viridiplantae; phylum Streptophyta; class Magnoliopsida; order Solanales; family Solanaceae; genus Datura; species Datura wrightii. The sequence goes on along the minus strand of JASDFA010000029.1, from coordinate 7,246,845 downwards.
TTTTAAAATTATGGGATTAAAAGTGATTTTGAGAACTTGTATTTTTGTTCTTTGAGATTGTATGAACTGGGTGGGATGGATTCTTGGTGTTGATCCAATAAAAATGAAATCTTTAATTATTAGTAGTAATTTTAAAAAGGATAAGATAAAAGATGCTCATGCCCTTCTTTGAATTTGTTTGTATACAAAGTTTTGAGCCCGTGGGTATTGTTTTCCCTAATTTAGCTAGCAAATAGTTGTAATTGGTGGAAGTTGGAAAGGGATTATGAAGAAATTGATGTTCTTTTCAGCTTTTTCTTCTTCCTGATTATTGAAAACAAAATCACCGTATTAGGATTATTTATTTGGTTAGTGTTAGTATGCTAAGCGGATTGGACGGGCTAGCGAGTTAAATTAGGAAATGGGTCATTTAAGTTAGATATGGACTTTTCTATTAAATAAGGGGTATATATAAAAACTTTCATAATTTTAGGGGTAATAAAGTCCGATATTATGACGAAGGGAAAATCTAGCCAATTTTAAAAGTAGAGGGGTAAATTTGACCCTTATCCCTTTAAAATATTACAAAACATAGCTAAAATATTATAAAATATAGCACATTTCTGTTATTTTTTCTTTTCTCCTTTTAAGGATTAAAATATTTCTTGTATCTATATTTCTTCTCTATCTCTTACCAAATCAATTTTCGATATTTTCTCTCATCAATATTGCTCACAATTTACTCCGATTATCTCTCTCCCGTTTCTCCTTCTTTCTTTAATTCGCGACATCGTAATTTTTTACCAGTTAAATAATTGTTGTGCATAAATATTCGGGGTATGTGTATCTATCTTCTTCTTCTTCTTCTCATTCTCCATGGGTTAATCGACATTGTTAGAGAAATCGAAGCTCCAGATTTAATTGACAATCTTTCTGATAGAGAAGCCTTTGTTTACTATTGCCGAAGAAATAGTAGCTCTAAATTTTATTAGCAATCTATTATTGCCGGATAAACTATCATTGTTATTATTGAAATATTTTAGTGATTTTCTCAAACTTTTATCTTTGTGTATCAATGACAGAATTGACATAGTGCAATTTTTTTAAAATTTTTATCTTTGTGGATCGATGAGAAAATTAATACAGTATGTATCAATTGTAGTGCTGGCAAAATAAACCCATATTTTCATAACCTGCCTAACCCACTCATATTTTAGTGGGTTGAATGAGTGATTTTTTAGATGGGTAAATTTTGAGTTTAACCCCATATTAAACCCATAAAAATATGGGTATGGGTAAAACATGAGTTAGCTTAATTGGTTAAGCTTCCAACTTTATTCACGCAAAATTTATGATATCACAAAAATGCTAAAACTTCCCTTCATTTTTATGATTTTTTCTATTTAAAGTTGATCATTTGAGACTTCTTTTTTAAAATATTATAAGTATTATTTAGTATTTTTGAAAGAAGTATCTTTTTTTTTGTTGCATACTTAAATATCAATTGCAAGAATAATATAAACTGTCAAGTTTTGTAGGGTTGGAATTGAAAGTCGGGTCTCAAATCTAGGGTCAGTGTTAAGGATTGGGTCTTGAATCGGGATCGAGAGTTGGGTCTCTGCTCGATTTTGGAATTTGAGGTCAAAAGTTGTAATCGAAATTGACTCGGGGTTGAGAGTCGAGTCTCGAATCAGTATTAAGAGTCGGGTCTCGGATAGGGGTCGGGAGTCGGGTCTTGAGTCGGTGTTGGGAATTGAGATTGAAAGTCGCGGTTGGAGATCAGGGGAAGGGGGTCAGGGTTGAGTATAGAGAGTCAGGGTCAAATATCGGGAGTGTGATCTCTAGTTGAGGTCAGGTCCCAGGTGGGGTCGGGAGTTAAAATCTGGGTTGGGGTTTGGATCGAGGTTGGAAGTCGAAGATTGGGGTCGAGGTCGGGAGTCAAAGTCAAGGGATGAGGTCAGGGTTAGGGAACAGAGATCGGGGGTCGGGAAAGGGTGTTGGGATCGAGGGTGGAGGTCGAGGACAAGGCTGGAAGTTCAGATCAGGGATTGGGGTTGGGAGTCCGTATCGTGGGTCAAGGTTAGGGGTCGGGGTTGAGGTTAGTGAATAAGGATCAGGGTCGGGGAAAGGGTGTTGGGGTCGAGGTTCAAAGTTAGGGTCGGGGTTTAAGGTTTAGATCGGGGTCAGGTATTATGATCGGGGTCAAATATTAGGAGTTGAGATTCGAGATTGAGGTCGAGTTCGGGAGTCGAATCTCGAATCGAGGCTGAGACTTGGGTCCTGGGTCGGGGTCGATATCGAGATCATCGTAGAGGTCGAGAGTCAAAATCAAGGTTGGGAGTTGGGTCCTAGGTAAAGGCTGGGACTTGGGTCCTAGGTTGGGTATCGGGGTCGGGATCGATTTCAGGAGTCGGGACTTTGAAAAATATTTTGCTAACTTTATGTGGAAAAATTATTCTTTTTAAATTTGAGAAAAATAAGTCAATTTGCAAAAATAAATATTCAAACATTTAAATTAACTAAATATGAGAAAATTGAAAAATATTTTCTTCATACCTAACACACCCTTATAAGTGATTTATAAATATTTAAATTATGTATTAGTATTGATATTTCTTAAAGTACATTTACTCCTAAATTATAAATTTTCTTTACTTAAAAATCAAGTGATAATATTTTTTCGGAGATTGAATTCTAAAGTAGAGTACTATTTACTCATGAAAATATAGGTAAATATAGGTAAACATATATTTTACCCAACCCATTTGTTACCCAATCTATTTTTACCCATATAAAATGTGAATAGGTCTAAATGTTACCCATTTTATGTTGACTCGTTTTCAACCCAACTAAACTTGACCAGCTCGCTCATTTGCCACCACTAATCAATTGTTATCAGACTGATACATATTGATATAGACTGTCTTTATTTTGTATCTTGATTTCAAGATGCTTTTGATATAGACAACATCAATTAAATATATAATGTACTGAAATATATCAGTCGATAATAGACTGATACATAATGATATAGACAATCTTCATCTTGTATCTTAGTACGTTATCACATTATATGATACATGTTTTGTTGTTTCATATTAATGATACCATATATCAGTCTTTTCTTCCTTTTTTTTTAATACAACTAATCACTTGAACAATCATTGACTGTATATACAGATACATAATAATGTATCGGTCTCTTTCTTTATCAGAAAAAATAATGTATTTATTTATTTGTGTATCTATTTTAGAGTGAAATAATGTATTAGTTTCTTCTCTCTTTTTTTATTACACTTATTATTGATTTAACCAATTGCTTGAGTCATCATTGATTGTATATATAAATATAAATTGTAAATATAGTATCGAAGCACAAAATCACTTTTGACAGATGAATTCTTACTACGTGAGAAAATCACAATTCTGACATGTACACTCACAATTCTCAAAATTTTCTCCTTAATTTGAATCATCCAAACAGAAATAGACTGATATATGTATATTCAAATGCAGAAATAGATTGATATACGTCTCCTTCTCAATATATTTTCTAGGATATTTATACAATCTAGCTAGGATGTACAGGAAATCGCAAACGCTAAATAAAACACGCTGGATGATTTTTGCTTGGTCGTCTACCCTCTCTCGCTTCGTGAGGACCATAAACGAGCCTGGCCAACTCCATAATTTATCTTGTTTCTTGGCTCGTCTATCCGTCTCGCGAAGAGAGGACCATAGACGAGCCCGACCACCCTTCAATCTTCATTCTTTTGCCTCAAATCAAGTCAAAATCTCCTTCTTTTGATCATGTTCATCGAACATAATTTCTAGACATATGAAACTCAAAATTAGCCAAAACACCCAAAATAATAATGTAACAACACAATTATGCACAAGATATGAGGCGATAATGTAACTTAAATATATACTTTCGACTGGATATCAATGATCCTTTACGTATAGATTAATGTTTAATTTTTCTTGTTCAAAGACGTTGAAGAAGAGAGAATTTAATTTTGTGGTCTATTTTTGAATTAGAGAAATGTATGACTCTTAAAATAGAGATTGCGTAATTTGCTCTCTTGTATTACGCTTCCATTTTTTTAAATGATTCTATCGTGATTTCAGCAATTTTAGCCGCAACTTATCTCAGATACAATCTCCTAATTTGTTTGACACACTGTATCACGAGTAAAAATATTGCTATATTTTGTAAATATGAAAAGTATCGCTAGATATGATAAATAAGCTCCAAAATCTCGCTATTTATGAAAATTCCTTTATAATAAATCACAGTCATACATTTATAAGAAAATATTACTATACTTCATTCATACCATTAAAATAAGTCAGAATATGCTCTTTGAGAAAAAATGAAGAAGATATTTTACTATTTAATTCCTAACTTAATGAGGCAAAAAAGATAGAAAATATTAACAACTAAAATTAATTCATTATTAGGGATGAGAGATAAGGGGATGTAATTAATAAGAATTTAAAAGGAACTAATCCTGATCTTTCCGGACACTATTCACATTTACATTATTGGATACATTTATTATATAACATTTTATTTTTGAAGTGTTTAGAAAGTTCTGATATATTTGACCATAAAATTTTAGAGGGTCGGATTAAGTAGGACGGATTTATATATTGGCATGGTATCAGTTTTTAACTAGACACTCATCAATCCTCCATAATATTGTCTAATGAAACAGAATGTCCTAACTTATCCCGTTATCATCTCATCCCGTCCTGTCGCATCCCATTAGCTTGGTAAGATGGGGCGAGTGTAGGGGTTCGTTCCCCCCGTCCCGTCTTCTTAAGGTTCTGTTCGCCCTTATCTTGTTAAGAAATCATCTCGTCCTGTCCTCTATTCCGTCCCACTAAAATTTAAACATTGTCACACCTCAAACCTGAAGGGACATGACTGGCACCCTGTGCCGCACCTGATCGAGCACACCCTACCATACATCTAACTACAATAAGCCAAAACCAACGAGGCAGATTATAATGGAAGCTGGTTTACAGACCAACCAATAGATACACAATAGGTCGTTAAATCCACATAATGGATAACAACTATACATTAAGGCCACCTAGCCTACAACGACTATACATATCTAAAACAGACATCTACGAGCCTCTATGAGTACAACATAAATCAACTATCTGGGATAGGACCCTGAACTATCCATAATACAAACATCTGGCAACTCCGGAAGACTTGGAGCTTTACTGACCCAGCTGGAACTCCACTCAGCGACCAAGAAACTCGATCTATCTGCCGATCAGTACCTGCAAGCATGAATGTAGTGCCCTAACTAGGGCATCAATACATAATTGTATTGAGTGTGCAGAAACAACTACAAGACTCAAATTAGAGATCGATAAATATATCGGATATCGCAGGTGGAGAAACTTAACTTAAGTAAACACATAGAACCTACCTGAAACCCATAAGTGTCACGACCCGAGTCTACACCCTGGACGAGACACGGTACTTGGAGTCACAAATGACCCCAAGCGAACCCATGGCTTAAATCGCACTAGTATACTAATTTAAACGTAAGCGGAAGCTGTGTAAAAATAACTATTCAAGAAATACTGTTTTGAAAAGAGTAAACATAACTAAATAAACTTTTCAAGAAAAAAGACATGTTTGATAAAAATACTGAAATTATGCAACAATTGCAAAACAAACTGAACAACACTATGTCTGAAAGCCATCTAAAGAACTGACGAGCTTATGGGATAAACTCCCAGCTAACTCAAAAGAAACTGAACTAAACCCTCGTCCTCGGAAGATGAGGACTCACCAATAACGCTGTTGCTGAAATCGTCAGAGGGAACTACTAATGATGCTGAGACTGAGAACCTACGTCTGTATCATAATACGATACAACATAGAAAGTATGTATCACTACTTTAAATATACTGAGTAAGTGAGATATACATAAAGCACAAAAATAAGTAACTGAACTGAAATAATATGTAATAACCAACTGATATTGAGTACTGATGGAAGCTGAGCTATAAATGTGATAAGGTTAATATAGACCCTGGCTGACGGTCATAGACATGTCATTAAACTAAGTGATTGAACTAAACTAAATTGATACTGAGTTGGACTAAACTGTACTGACAAGTGGGAGAGTCTACAACCGATATATAACCATGTGAACTAGACGTGGAGTCCAATGTATACACCCCATCGGTGAGAGCCCACAGTACTTTGTCAGGTTATAGTGGTTGAGCTGGGTGATCACAAGTCTGAGGCCCGTTGAGGCTAAAACCTTCGATGACAACGTAGTTCTGGGAACCTAGGTGCATTGAACCTCGGCCCCCTCGGTGCTAAGTTATACTCCTACTAGATAGTCCTAACTTGGCTACTAAATTGATAGCTTGAAATTGATGCCCTAGACTAAGTCAGGAATACTTATCTGGAAGTAACCTGAGAGTATGTAGGACCTGATAACTGAAAGCTAGTGTTCTAAGGTTGGCCAGAGTTGCTTATCTGGAAACGTTGTAACTGTCTAGAGAACTATCTGATAACTGATACTAGGAAGTGTTACTAAACTCCTCAAGAACTTACTATCGTCAAACTGATCAGCTGACTTATTGAAAAATACTGAAAAGGGCTAATTACAGACTGAGACTGAATGAGCATTCAAACTTACTGTGAACTCACATGATGATAACAACATGAAAAAATTCAAGAACTAACAGAGTCAAGCAACATTTGTATCTAGACAATTATTCAAGACCCAGATTACTATATTTATAGAATTAGGGTTAGAACGATCTTTCATGGAGAGAATCGTAACATGCTTAATAAGTAGTGAAAACATACAAGATGTCATAAAAACTACAATCCACAAGAAATATTCAGAATCTGACTGAAAATTTACCCTATTTCTGATATTCATGGATAAAACTGATAGGGGAATATAGAAGGGTTTTTAGAGCACAAGGAAGGGAAATTTGTCGCACCCCATTTTTCCTCGCGGAAAAGCGGGACTCAACATGTGACGTCTCTTAAGGGTTTATAAATGAGACGAGTCGCCACCTAACGATTTGAGGTGCGTTAGGACACCATTCTAAGCTAAGTTTTATTACCTAAGTCACCAGAGTCGAGCAAGAGCTTAAATTACCTCGAAAGGAAGGTGTTAGGCATCTTTCGAAGTCCACAAATGTGGTTCCCGGCCGGATTCATTAAAGTGGGGAATTAGCTAAGTGAACAAATAAAGCTGATTTTAACTTATGTACTTAAACTAAATTGATAAAAGATTAAATAATTAAATAAATAATTAAGTTTAGACAAGCAAGTAGAAAGAAATTTGGGCAAACTAAAATCTAAAAATAGTTTATCAATAAATCCAAATTTGTGGCAAATAAAGTAAGTAAAAAAACATAAATATTAAAACAGAACAATTTATTAAAATCCACATAATAAATAAATAAATAAATATTTATTTTAATTATGGGGCCGAACCTCATAGAGACGCCTACGTATCCCTTATGGGAATCAGGCCGATGTAGTTCTACCTTTTTATTTTAACCTAACGGGATCATCCCGTGCGACTAAAATAATATTTCGCAACCTATTGAGGTTACCCATATTATTCAGCGGGCACAGACTATCATTTTCCACTACCCACCTAATTAATTTAATTGTTGTTAACCTAAAACATTCTACGTGACAAACTAACGTCTTAGTATTTGCCTACCCGCACCAATCCTAATGTCCAAGAGGCGATGGACTACTAAATTTGGATTTTGGATCTAAAATTCCTAAGGCTTTATTAAAGGTGATTAAACATAAGCGAGCAAGTAAAAAAATAATTAGCATAAAAGGTCTCACATGGCCTTTACATTAAAATAAGCGAAAGTGAGTATATAGGCATGTCATCAATTATGACATCTCCTGTAACATGGTATTTAATAGGGAAAAAAAGTAAAATTTATGCATGCAACATATGATGTAATTTTACCAGACAAGACTTGTGATTTAAATAAATTTGTGTTTGGTCCTAGAAGCATGATCTTTATTACGAGGATAAATCCTATATGCATGTTTTTGATGCACAAATATCATGTTTATACATTTAGCACATAAACATAGTATATAATAATCAGATTATGTCAATGTATGATCCTATGCGATATTTGTTTAGCACTTCCGGCAATGATTAAGTAAAAATGGGACAAGTTGTAACAGGTTAATTCCTATAGGCAGGACTTTCATTAATGCGTTACATTGAGCAAGCACACTTTAGGTTAATCAAATTATTACCTATGAATACAATATTTGTTTAATTAGGCAAGCAAATTACAAATAACGGGTTTAAAAGCAAATTTCAGATACAGACAAATCATGTAAGTGCAATATATTGTAAGTTTGTTATTCATTTCTTATAGACATAGTTTCTAAGACTAACAATACATTACGATGGTAGACATACAATCATATTCATTCAAAAATTTTGACATGAGTGATTAACAGGTTATTAATACTTCATTTTTAGAATCTGTACGCAGGATGTAAGCAAATCATTAAATATGATAATGCCAAACGGGCCAACATTTACCGAAATAATTCTGATATGTCGATCTACTAACACATGTTTCAAATTAATTTATATAGTCTCTATAGACATGGTTTCGAGCAAATTAATCATGTTTATAGTAATCCTATGGGCATGATATCTAGGTGAGATTAGTAGTTAAAGCAGAAACATACAATCCCCACCCCCCAAACCCCATTCCACTATTAATCAGTGTTTGTTTACATTGTTACATATCGACAGATAAATAAATACATCACGATAAAAAAAATAAACTAGCTGAATTATAAACCCTCCAATCCCGGCAGACTCTTTGTTCCCAACTTGTTAAACAAAAACTATACAACAAGATTGTGCACCTTACTATATAACAGATTGCAATTTATAAACAAACTTCTATTTGAACATATTACAATATAACAGATATGCACATAAATGTAAAAATTTATACTTGTAGAATCTGATTCGATTAGTAAGTTCACATAGCAGAAATTTTAAATTAAAATAAAAGGTGGACTAACCGGTTAATTAATGTAAGAAGCAAAGCAACAATCAACAATTTTTTGAAAGAAGGCTTTTCAAGGATCGGAACCTAAATTCGACACGTCAAGATCACGAGGATCTCTTGGATCCCGAGCAGTGCTCGTGTCGAAATGGGAGCGAAGTATATAAAAATAGAGTAATATTTGTGAAATAAAGTATGGCAGTCCTTTTTTCACTGTTCGCCCCCCAGGACTAGAGAGGAAGAGACCCCTTTATATAGTTAAACCGAAACAGAGTATCTAAGGGAGAGGATATCATAAATTAATTTCAAATAACTTCTTACCATATGCAAAATAAGTTAATTGATTAAATCAGGAAAAAAATAATTACCGTAATTGCAAGTATTAAAATAAGGAAAGGATTAATCAAATCACAAGAAATGAGAAAGTTAAATGCTGAATTACAATAATCTACTCTAAAAAAGAAAGTAATTCATCACAACTTACCATACACAGTGATTTGTTAAAAATGTACCACGTTATGGAAGGAAAGAAACTTAACCGAATCTTCAAAGGAAAGAATCTTCTTAATTAGCATAGTCAAGTTAAAAATATATAAAAATTAACAAAACACAAAATTGACTAATAAAATAAATGAATAAATAAATAAATAAAAATCAGTTGACGGTAATCTTGCCTTAAATTAAGACAAATTCGATGATAAACAGTAGTCATTCAACATAAATAAATAAGTAAATAACTAATGAATTATCAAAATTATATATATAGCACAATTGCATTGACTGAGCAAGAAAGGTAAGAATTTTCAATCAGTCACCGTGAAATATTAATTATAAAAGAGATAATATTATGAATCATGCCTTAAAGATAAACAAATCAAAGCTGTAATTATACAAGTACAACAGAGAAATCAAAATATTCATATACTATCACAAACAGATTTTGCAAAGGAACCAATAATTCACGGCTATTTTAAATTATTCTAAAAAAATAGAATTGATTTTATATACCAAATCTCAATATAATTTGAGAGATATGCAACTATTAAATGAAACAAAGGAAGAACAATATATATATATATATATATTATACTATATATATATGTATATATATATTTTAGTATAATATTTATATACAAATGAAACAAAAAGTAAAAACAGTATATTACTTATATATATATTATACTATATATATTTATATACATATCTATTATATATTTATTATATATTATTATATATAAATGAAACGGAAAGTAAAAATAGTATATTAATATATATATATATACATATATTATGTATTATTCTATATATACATATTTATTATATACTTAATATATAAACAAAACAAAGAAAAATAAATAAATAAAGAAAGAAAGAAATTTACGAACACATCTTCGTAGATATGTCCGGATCCGGTCGGTTGGGAGGTGATCGGAGAGGTCGGGTGTGGTGGTAGGTTGTTTTTCGGTCGGCAATGAGGGAGAAGAAAAAGAATGTGCGCCGGTGATGAGTTACCGGCGCTGGCCGGAGGTGAGGGAGAAAAATGTGAGGAAGAAGAAGGGAGGGGAAGGATGGCGAGGGAGATTTGGTGGTCTCGTCGGTCGGCGGCGACCGGAGATAGAGGGGAGAGAAGTGAGGAAGGTGTGCAGCGGCTGGTTTGTGAGGGAGAGAAGATGGAGAGGGGTACGACTGTCTAACGGCGCCGGTGAGAGGGAAGAAGAGGGGAGGTGAAGTGGCTGCCGGCAGTGTTTTCACAGTGCAGCGCTGGTATCTTTCTGGTGGGAATTGGCGTCGGGTTTGGTTTTGGTCGAGGGAGAAGAGGGTTTTCCGGCCAAATAGTGGTCGGATTTGGTGGTCGGCGAAGAGAGGGAGAGAGGGAGGTAGGCGGCGGCTAGGTTAGGTGGGAAGGGGAAGAATGAAAATGTTTAGGGTTTGGAGGGTGTATGTGATGAAATAGGAAAATAATTTAGGATTTCATATCAACCGTTGGATCAAATCAAATGGACGGCTAAGATCAAGATTTAGTTAATGGGTCGGGTTTTGGGCATATCCACGGGTCGCGAATTGGGTTAGAAATTAATTTAGGCTAGAATTGAATGTAAATAATAGCCAAAATTGATCAAAAGTGGCTAAAATTGACATAAATTGAATAGAAAGTGGCTAGATGTTAAATAAAATTGAATGAATTAAATAGAAAGTGGCTAGCATTTAAATAAATTGGAGGAAAGTGAATTTAGCTGCTATTAAATTAATAAATATACTACAGTTGTAGATAATTTAGCAAATAGATAACAAAATAGTTTAAATTATAGGAAAATCATATAAAAAATATTATTAATAAATAAATTTTAAATTTGAGTAGGCTTACGTAGATATTATATATATAATTAAATTCTAATATTCATAAATATCGATGACTACGAAATGTAATTAATTTATCAAAAATTATTTAACTTTATTATCAACATAAGTAATTTATAAATTCAAGTAATATTATTAAGAAAATAAATTTATAAAATTTAGTAAAATTATGTAAATAGTTTATTAAATAAATATATATTTCAAGATAAGGGCGCATATTAAAAAGAAATATATTATATACGGCGTAATTATTTAACATAGAAACTTAAATTAATATGAGTCATATATATGTAACTTGAAATAATTTTCACAATATTATGATAATAAATTATTTTATAAATACAAAAGTAAGTCGAATATTTGCGTAAAATAAATAAAATAATATATACATATATAAGCAGCATATTAAGGCGTAGGGAGGTCAAAATTGGGTGTCAACACAATTCACTTGTTGAATTCCCACATACCTAGAGTAAAAACCCTTGAAAGAAATCTAGAGAAGTCTGAAGAAAACTGGAAGCCCTAGCTTAGCTCTGCAATGTCTGCCTGGAACTTCTACATTTTGAAAGTCGTGAGTTGAGAGGAATGAGAGGGATTAATTCAATCAACCCCTTTAATTCTCTCCTACACGTTCCCAAAATGACGTCGTTTGCGGATTAATATGGTAGGAAGTTACAAAAATGCCCTAAAAGAATGTCTGAAAAACTCCCCGTCGGCCAACAATGGGTCACACAACGAGTCGTTGTTCGAAAGCACGGCTCGTTGGAGACCATCGTTGGTCCTGGGTCTGAGTATACCCAGCTATTGGAACTGAATAACAGATGGATAGAACGACCCGTTTGATGAACCAACGGATCATTGATTCCACTCGTTGGCACTGGAAAGATTTTGAACATGATTCTGGATTCCCCCAACGGACGGTCAGAATGACCCATTAAATATAACAACGGTCGTTGCATCCCACCGTTGTCAATGGAGGAGATTTCTCACCCTCTTTGGATTCTCTCAACGGCTCCCTGTGATGGGTCGTTGATTCCTTCCACGACTCGTTACTGGAGATCGTTAGTTCTGCGGGTTGATCTGGTAAGCTTCTGGACTGCCACCAACGGATCAAGACAACGGTCCATTACTGGAAGCAAATGACTTGTTGTATCTGGGAAGGATGCTGGGACTAACAACGACTCACACACAACGATTCATTGTTACTGATCACGACTCATTGGTAGAGTCGTTCTGAGGTAAGAAAATTTCTAGCTCACTTCTGGTTTTTCATGCTAAGTCTAAGTTTCGTCTAGGAAAGTTTTGGGGTGTTACAATAAGCCTGGCATGTACAAGTAAATACACAAATAAGCGGCACTTAGACGGCAAAGCTCACCTGTCATCACCTTTAGATCTCTTGACGGCCTCAACTAACACCAGCCAATATTTAGCGCCCACTGCTATCAAGTAACAGGTAACACAAACAATAACCATAATATAATGCCAAGAAAATCAAAAGTAAACACCAGTTAATCAATATCATCAATCAAGCATTGTCGGACCCTCTCTTGACTGCACACAGTTAGTGGAGCTCAATCCACCCAGGAGAACCAACGCGATCCCAGAAAGGCTTAGACATACCGGAGCACTCTCGAATCATGTCCGATTCGACACTATGGAGGACATCATCCTCAACCCCGTAGGTCATTTCACTCCTTGGGCTCAACCCCTCGGTCGGAGACTCTCTCGTGCATCAGGTATTTACAAGCCACAAGGCACCTCGGGCTCGACCCCTAGTCGAAACAACTTTCATGCATCAGACATCCACAAGCCACAAGGACTCAAACACAATAAACATATAATCACAACATTCACAATCAACAACAATTATAATACATGCTCAAATAGAACACAACTGGGTCTCAAACCCCACCAACCAATTATCATAATATAGAACTATTCATTCACGTCTAGCCGTCAACTGATGAGCCACTAACCGAGCTAAGGATCACCGGTCTAACCAGTCTATCCCCAAGCTTTACAAGTAGCCCAAAAACCACTCTACTCACTACTAACAACAAGGGACACGACCAAGCTAACCCAAGCGTCACCATGGCCGTCAACGTGTCATTCACATGGCCGATACAACCGTCGACTTAAATATAATGAAAGATCATCACAACTATCAACCTAAATATTTATCAAACCATCAACCACATATAATAGTAAAACCTATTTCTATCCATTTTTAGCTACAAAACAACCCACAACACAAGCTATAGCATCCACGACATATTACATAACCGACACCAACTAACGCCCTACGGACGTACGACAACCAACCAAACTATTTCCCGAATTCATGACCTCAATAGATGAGGAAAAAAACCCCAAACACACGTATACAAGAGCCAAACAACAGCTGACAATACAACAAATTCATACAATATGACAAGAATATGATTGGAATGAAAGTCATGCCAAAATAGAGAGGCAGAAGCGTTAACATACCTTGGCTTCCGGCAAAAACCAAAGTGAGCCAACTCAAGCTAATACCACCAAGAATTTACTACTTCAAGACAGTTTTCTCACCACCAAAATGCAGCTATAATGATACAACAAGAAAACAATACCAAATGAAGCTTATTCGACAAGATTTCTATGAATTCAATAGTACAAACTCTGAGACAACAACCTACCGACGTTTACGAATTCATAAACAACTTAATTAACTAAGAAATACAAGAGGGAGAGGCTTACTTGACAAGACAACTCCAAACAATCATCAAAACTTTCGGAAACACCACCAAAACACGATCTAAATGGAGGATTCAACTTCCTGATCTTGGATTTGATGTTGGACTATGTTTTCTATCTCCCAAATCATAAAAAACTAGTTGGGATAAGTCTAGAGAGAGTTTTCTCTATTGTACATTTCCATAAATGAGAAAAGGATATGAAATAACCGATCAAATGGACTTATATAGTCCTCCACCGCCTTAGCCGTTTTTGACGTGCTTGCTTTTGCGGTCTCGCGAGAATGCGAATATGTTAGAAACTAGACTAATAGATCTTTGATTTGATAGGTGGTGGGCCCTTAACTCCTTATACATTTGGATAAAAACTTTGAGACATTTGATCCAAATTTCAGAGAATCTCAAGAAAAAAATTTGCGATAACTTTTGTCGACTTTTGTTTCACAACTTGATTGACGTCAAATCTTAATATTTGACCATGAAGTGATTCAAATACCTCATAACACTTCCTTCTTAGCATATTAAGTACCCTTAGTCCTACCTTGAAAGTACAAATTTATCTCTCAAATTATCCGGGGTGTTATAAACATCATGTTTGTATGTTTTAATTTATAATATTATCAATTAAGTTTGAAGTTTATTTTAAATTTTACTAAATTTATATAGTCTTATATTACACAATCATTATTTAGAAAGTTTTAGTGCTTAAATATTTAAATTAATATAAATTTAAAATATATTAGAAAATCCCACTAAGACCCCTAATCCGTCCCATCCCTATAGTTAATGGGATGGGATGGGCCAAGGGGTTTTTCCCGCTAATACAGGCCCCTTAAGGTCCTAATCCCCCTTATTTGGTTAAAGAATTGCCCATTCCCTTCCCCTCTTCCCCCCTCCCGTTAATGGGATGGGATGAGCCGAGGGGTTTGTCCTGCTAATACAGGCCCCTTAAGGTCCCAATCCCCTTTATCTGGTTAAAGAATTGTCCATTCCTTTTTCGGCACCCCCCCCTAAAAAAAAAAAAAGTGTCCCCTCTCGTCATATCCTGTTAGACAGTCTTAGTCCTCCATGATATTATCATATTATGTTTATATACTAGCATGGTATCACGAAGGACTGCATCAGTCTTTCAATGAGACACTCCTCACTCCTTCATAATACCATCATAATAATACCATATACTTAGATGATATCATGGAGGACTTCTTCATCCATTCACTTGTATAGAAAAATATATTGATCTAAAAATGTTGTCATGTTATGACCATTATATGCAGGTATTATGTTGTTTGTGTAAAAGACTCGTGCCATTGGAGTCTTAAATCAACAAGTATACAAAAATTAAAACTATTTCGAGTAACATATCAATGATGTCCACATTTGCCAAAAGAATGAAAGATTTTGTCCAGAGAGACATGTCACCAGATCTTTGTTAGTGGTATTATACAACAATACCTTAATAATTCAAAAATAGTATACACGCCAATAGATATCCCGTGAGATGTGAAAAGTGTAATTGATATTAATTTAACCTACATACAATCATGGCGAGCAAAGGAAAGAATAGTTGAAATATTAAGAGGAACCCAAAAAATTCATACACATAATAACCAACATATCTATACATGTTGGAGTACGCAAATTTAGGGACGGTTACAAAACTAGACAACAAAGAAGATGACTCTTTCTTGATCTCTTCATTGCACTAAATGCATCAATTCAAGAGTGCAAGTATTGCAAACCTATGGTAGTAGAGATGGGACCTTCCTAAAAGCAACATACAAAGGGACAATGTTCATGGCTGCCGCACAAGATGCACAAGGTAACCATGATCATACCTTGCCTGTCTTATTGATTAAAATAAGAATAAATACTCTTTGATATCCACGGAATATATAAATATACTAATAAAGTATCATAGAGCATTAATTTTATTCTTTATTGATATTATTTCATTAATTTATTTTGATCTTTTCTCTAACATAATCAAATCTCTTCACACGGGAAAAATTTTACCCCTTGTTTATGGTATTGTTAATCCAAAGAACGATGCATATTGGGAATGATTCTTCGAATGTTTCAAAGAAATATATTGAGAAAGGAATTGAATATGCATAATCTCATATAGCCATGATAGTATAGCTGAAGTACTGCAACTATTTATCCAACAATTTCTCACTGTGTCCATATATTTCGCGTGTGGAACAACATGAGGTCAAAGTAAAAAAAAACGCAGTAGATATTAAGGACATATACTATATGTTATCAAGATCATACATTGTTCAAAAATTCAACACGCTTGTGAAAATACAACATTAACCAACAAGTATAACGGCACATTGAGTGATACAATGAAAGCATCACAAACGATATCAGTGAGATACTTTTTTCAAAATTGCTTCTACTTCAAATCAATTTATTATTATAATTTTAGTCGATAACTTCGAATGCAAATATGTAACAATAGAGCAGTTAGTGCAACATCCAATCTTAGAGCAGTCAATATTCATGACATAAAAATCCTCAGACTCAAACACAGTGAATATATAAAAATTTCATCAAAATAAGAGGTCACACTATATGATACACATTGATACATACATAGAAAAGAGGGAAAAAAAATACACACACACACACACACAAATACACACTGTTTGTACGCTACAATTTTTCCTTTTTTTAATCGGAATCATTGTGTTCAATGTCAAATGCCCTTTTCCCTTTTCTCTAACTGTTGACTAAACTTCCACCAGCAGAGTTTAAAAGCTTTCTGCTCTCTCTTTCTTGGGGTTGAATCCTCAAAGATCTGAATGTTTCTGTTTATTGGATGCTATCTACCAAAGGTGAACTGTGAGTCATATTTTATCTTTCTTTCTTTCAAATAGATCTCTGCATCTCCTCTTTCAATCAATCATACAACTTTCTCAACTCATTGGAAAGATAGATACTATCAAATTTCCTTTGATATATAGAATCTCATGTTAATTAACCCTTTTATGATCTGTTAAGTTCATTATTACTCTCTATTTGTTTATATTTTTGTACTGTAAGTAAATTGTGGTTTCGCCATGACTTTAGTATTTTGAAAAAAAAATTGCTTGGTTGTACTTTGTTGAAATCGCAATTTTCACTATTTCACTCACAAAAAATTTAGCTTTTTAATTTAGTAAATTCATGTCCGATTCCAACTAAATATTTTTTTTTCGAGGGGCCCCATATCTTTTTACAGGTTCTCAAATAAAAAAAGTAAAAAAAGGGTAAAAGAGGTAAATATGTTCTTCAACTTTGCTAATTTAGAGTGAATTACAAAATTGATGCATATATACCTGTCGTCATCCTCTGACAAATAATGCATATTTTACCCTTTTCAGTATGTTAAATATATTGTCTTTTGAACAGCTCTAGCATTTTCATAAAAGAGATCAAGCTAAGCTTGCAAGGATGGAGGGCATTAGGAATAATATGTATGAGAACCCTTCTACTTTTGGATCAGCTCAACAGATGATTGAAGAGGAACCTGTGGGTTTTGAGGATGATGCTCACAGGATAATTCAGATGTTGACTATTGGAAGAAAGGAGTTGGATATTATATCAGTTGTTGGTATGGCTGGCCTAGGTAAAACAACTTTGGCCAAAAAAGTATTCAAACATCCATCCGTGGTTCTCCACTTTGATGTTCGAGTATGGTGCACTATCTCTCAAACATATGATGTGAGAAAGCTGTTATTTGACATCTTTAGGCAAGTTGAACGTGTTAAGTCCGATATGGATACGGATATGGACAGTGACATCGCTGATATGCTTCGCAAGAGTTTAAAGAGAAAAAGATATCTCATTGTAATGGATGATATATGGGAAGATGTGGCATGGAATGATCTAAGATTATCTTTTCCAGATGACAGATATGGAAGCCGAATAATATTAACAACTCGACTTAAACAAATAGCAATGCAAGTCAAGCTCTATAGTGAACCATATTGTCTTCGATTTCTAACTTTGGCAGAGAGTTGGAAATTGTTGCAGAAAAAAGTATTTCAAAACAAAATTTGCCCTCCTGAATTCTGGGATCTTGGACTACAAGTTGCAGAGTACTGTAAAGGACTGCCTCTTGTTATTATTTTGATTGGTGGAATTATTGCAATGAACGAAAAGATTGTCTCAAAGTGGTCAGAAATCGCAAACAGTTTAAAGTCCCATGATCGTGCAGTTGAAACTAAGAGTGATGAGGCAGTAGAATTAAGTTATCGCTATCTACCAAATCATTTGAAACCCTGTCTTCTATATTTGGGGAGATTCCCAGAGGATTATGAGATTAGGGCTTCTCAATTGATTTTATTCTGGTTGGGGGAAGGATTTGCCCAATGTTGTGATGAAAGAAGACTGGAGGAGGTGGTTGAAGGTTACTTGATGGATCTAATTTCTAGCAGCCTTTTAATGGTTTCAAAGACAACTTCTAATGGCAAGGTGAAGTACTGCAAACTCCATGATAAGGTGCGTGACTTTTGCTTAAACAAAGCTGAAGAGGAAAAGTTTATGCAGGTGGTAGGATCACACAACCAATATCAACCTTCTGCTTGTGGAGAACATAGATTGTGCATTTATGCTGATAGCAATCTTCGTAAGAATTTAGACAAAATAAACATGTCTATAAATGAGTACCTGACAAGAAACTCCCAAAGTCTTAGGTCCTTGCTCATTACGAATGACAAGACCTTTGGTCTTTACCGTAGCTCTACTAGTGTTTTCTCATCGGTGTGCCACTTGAGACTTCTAAGGGTGTTGGATTTGATAAACTTCCATGTAGAGTATAGCTGGTATAAGATATTGCAATCACTACATCTCCTTAGGTACCTGTCAATGTGTTGTAGAGAATTTGAATTCAATTGGGTGGTCCACTTAAGAGATCTAGAAACTTTACTTGTGAATACAGTATGTGGAGTAAGGGCGCCATCAACTATATGGAAAATGAAAAAGCTAAGGCATGTAAGTGTAGGAGTTCATTTTCCAATGGGAATAACCAAGTTTGGAGAACCTTGCAAGCTGGAGAATTTGAGGACATTTAATGGTATTTACTATGAAGTTGGTGATGGAACAGAAGGTTTACTGGATAGATTTCCCAATCTTCAAGAACTTAGCCTTGTACCTCAATGTCACTCTAAGATTTGCTCTCTGAATAGTTTACAACTTCTTACGGAGCTTCAATCACTCTTCTTGTCTTTACTTTTTGTGAAACCAAAGTTCGTTGAGTTTTCCTTTCCTTCAAGTCTCAAGAAGCTGGCTCTCTACATGGCTCATGTATCAAGAGGTGCAACATCAACAATTGCAAAGCTACCCAATCTTGAAAAGCTCAAATTCGACAAGTGTACCTTTGAGAAGAATGAATGGGATGTGACAGAAACCGAGTTCCAAGCACTTAAAGTCTTGAAAGTGCAAAGTGCAGATAATTTTAGGAAATGGCATGCCTTAGAATCATCCTTTCCTGTGCTTGAGATTTTAGTTGTGAAATCTTGCTCGAGACTTAAGAAGATCCCTTATTGTTTCGGTGATGTTCAAACGCTTAAATCAATTGATGTGATCTTTAGTAATGCGTCTGTAGAGGCTTCAGCTTTGAAAATTAAGAAAGATGTAGAATCCAATACCGGATCGGACAACCTCATGCTCTATGGTTGCCGATATTTCCACAGGTAAATTAAGTGTTTGTTCTTCTTTAGTTTATATTATATTCTATCATCAATTTGGTCTTGTGTGAAAATAGCATTCTATATGCCTAACATAACATGTCTTAGATAATCTTTTATTTTAAACTCAGTGCTATATCCCTTTACTTTATGTTAAATATATACTAATTCAATATGCACATTTTGCATTAACAATAAACCCCTGTTTACTGCTACCGTGCGCTTCCATGTTTTATGTAATTATGAGCCTACTTCTGTGGTATTGCACTAGAATTGCAATGTCTATACCCCTTTCCTAAGAAACTGTGTTTATTGAAATTTTTATATTATCTTATTCCTGCTATCAACAACAAATGATGTCTTTGTATTACTTCATTCCAGCATTTCATTATTGTTTTTTTTTTTGGAAAAGCGAGAAAGAAGAAGAAGAAGAAGAAGATGATGTAGAAACAGAATCAGAAAACGAAGCGAAAGCAAAAGACGAAGAAGAAGAAGAGGAGGAGGTAGAAGGAGAAGAAGAAAGAAAAGCCCAATCAAAAGAAGCAAAAGAGAGAGCAGAAAGAGAAAGAAGAAAAGAAGATACTCTATTCTTGTTTATTTTCTTATTCTCTTTCCATATCATATCTAGATCACAATTTCATTTGTATTAGTAATATATACAGGATGATGGATTGAGATGACCGAAGTGGCTTACACAGGTTTTGCTTTAGTTGTTTTAAAGTTGGGGTAGGATAGGGGGAAATATGAGACGAGATTATAAGGTGGGGAATCAAATCCTCACCAATAAAGTGAAAGTTGGTATAGTCAACCAACTTAACTATTAATATTTCTCACATTCATCTTTTTCTAATAAACCGATCTTTGATTTTGAGCCTTTATTATTTGAATTATGTTTTGAAGCTTTGAATGAGTTTATAAACCATTTTGGAATTTTCGAGATGGTTAGGCTGAAACCCAAGGGTTTGTGGGTGCTTCGGCATGCTTAGAACTCAATTTTTGATTGCAAATGAGAAATTGCTCTCGGCAATAACAATTTGATGACTATGAATGCGGAAGTCAATCCTTTGATTCAAAGTAAACGCGATGAAATCCTTTGACTCAATGTGAACGCGATGATTAGATCAAGCGAAGAGAAAAGCAAAAAATTTGACCAGTTGTTCAACTGCTCTATGCGATCACGATGGTTAGGCGCAACCATAAAGGTCTGGCATAATTTTTACTTTGCGATTGTGAGGGACCTTCTGCGATCGCGATGAAGGATCATATATAGTGTAAATTTGAACAGTGACTAATTTCATAGAAATGCAAGCAATCTTATATAACAACGAAATAGAAAAATTAACAAAATTGTGCGCTAGCATATTTCTAAGATCTAAATATATACAATATTTAAATCTTCAAAAGAAAATCATAAATTTCCAAATATCTTTTGTAAATAGTCTGTGTGTCACATGAATAGATCGTGTGATTTGTTTTACAGTAATAGGTGTCTATGTCGACATCATGGAATAACAAGTATGTGGAGGCCTATAAGAAAAACCAAGAAGCTACCTTGATTTTTCCAGCCTCAATTGTGCTTGAAAATATGGAAAGTTTGAGACTTGAGTCGCCGCCTAGGATTTAACTTATGTATATATTGATATTAAATTACGATGAAATTGTACATTATTAATTTAATTTAATATTTGATGTCAGGTTATCTGCTTATTTTTCAACTTATTATTAATAGTAACTGATTAACAAGGACATGAAACCGACTTCAAATTGAGAAGAAACTAAGTCTTGTTTGATTGAATCAATATTGAATTTTTTTTCTGTGAAGAATAGAAATTAGAGGGAATAATATCAAGGTTGATGCTTTAGATTTTGTACTTTTGTACCATAAAGATCTTAGAGTAAACCAAGCATAATAATATATAGATATTTTACCACAATAATATCTCTCAAGACGTGCATGTATTTCTTTGGTTATAAAAAATGATAAGAAATGTGTGCTCACTAATCGTTCCATCCTCTGCTTATATATAACACCTTATGATCATATCCTACAAAAGAGTAAAACAGAGTATTTTTATAAAATTACAAATAAAATAAAAGAAAAATCTTCAGAAAATGGCAACAATTTCTGGTGTTAGTCTCACTACTACTCCTATAGTCATGGCCAAAAAGACCAACTCTCCCAATTTTAAGTTCCCATGCCTTAATAATGGTTGGAAGAAATCAGCAGGTAAATTTGGGCTGGTGTGTGCAGCAGCACCAGATAATAAGTTATCTGACCTTGTGGCTGAGAGTGTGAAGGGGGCAGAGGAAGCATGCAATGAGAACCCGGCTAGCGGAGAATGCGCGGCGGCTTGGGATGTGGTGGAAGAGGCAAGTGCAGCGGCTAGTCACGCAAGGGACAAGAAGAAGCAGGATGACCCTTTAGAAAATTACTGCAAGGAAAATCCAGAAACTGTTGAGTGCCGTACATATGATAATTGATATTCCTACTCCTACTTAATTTACCCCCCCCCTTCGAATGTTGAATTAATGCTCTAAATTAGGCTATTTTATTATATACTCATATGTACTGTTTTATTTAGTCTCAAATACTATACAAACCTTTTGATGTTGTCTTTAAGGATCGTAATGTGCTATATGAAAGAATTTATGTTCTATGTATTTCTTGCAAGTCTTCATCTGCTTAGAGCTCTGAATTCAGTTTTCATCGGTCTTATTCTAAACTATGTACAGTGCTATCTAATTATGTGGTGTACTAGTTTTTGTGTGAACCAGAATCTTTTTGTCTGTTGCTTGAACCTACTACCTCTCCTCTGAATCATTGCTACATCTTTATGTATTTGGTTATAATACGAGTTAGGATAGCTATAGGTAAGGCCAACGAAAGAAAGGGGGAACTAGACATGTAGTTTAGCTTATTGGACATTGACCCTAGGATATAAAAGGTATGGAGGTCGAAGATTAGGGTAAAAAGTTAGTGTGTAGCCGATTATTATCCCATTTTATGTGGGAGAGGCGGGGGACTAGCCTCATCTCCTCTTCTTCTTATTAGTAGAAGCATTTAGTAATCGCCTAAGTATTATTATTTGTTGGTTCATTCGCATTGTGGTTTGCTATTTTGCTGTCATGTTTTTTTCTTGCAATGCTGCATTGAGAACTTCTCTTTCAAGCCGAAAATCTATCGAAAACAACCTCTCTATCTCACAAAGATATGGATAAGAACTTCAATATATCCTTTCCTCCTCATATCCACTTGTGAGATTACACTAGATATGTTATTGTTGTTGTTCATATCAATAGTCATGCACTCTATTGCTCCTCTTTCTTCGTATCTTCTCTCTTAGTGGCTTCATTGACTTTTTCTCTCTAATTTGATAAATAGTTGAAGAAAGATGTGAAAAACCATAATAAAAGCCTCATATGAATGCTTTAATTTGGATATGAAAAATCTTCTTAATCATTTTTTTAGTGGATATGGTTGGAATTCATTAAAAATATCTGGACAAAACTAAATACAAAATTCTTAAAAGATTGGAGGTGATTTGGATTCGAACTCCAGAGAAACGTCACAACTGTATGTATTTCACGTGTATAATATATGTATGTCGTATGCATGTCATGTATACAATAATAATTCACCTGACATACAATGGATAAACAATACAAATACCAGTATATGTAAAAAAAAAAAAACAATTTCTATACAAATACTAGTATAAATCAAATACAACTCCCAGGTCGAGTCTAGGCTAATAAATAGTTGGGCCAGTTCTGAACTCAAAGTGAAGTAGCCCAAAGTGTGGACTCGCTTCTCCTTTGATTGTACTCGAGCTTTCCTAAAGGTCAAACTTTATTAACGTAAATTGAAAACACAGAGGCGATAGTTCAACTGTATGTAAAGGAAACTAAGCACTTCAAAGTTCAAACTAAATAATGAATAACACTGGGAAACAGATGACTCCTAATTTGCTTAGTTGCACCTGATTAAATCAAATCAAGTTTCATAAAAGCCAAACACCTCAAAGATCACTTATAAATGCAAGTTTTAATGAAAGATAAAGAGTACATGATGGCACTCAAACATTACTCTATGTGAATGAGGAAAAGAAGGCTAATACACAGTTAGGCTCAAGGAGAAACTCAAAGAAGATAAGAGAATATTGGTCTTGGATGGATCTTATATATATTTAAGGATAAAATTATAATTTAAACTACTTTTATCGAGTTAACCAACAGTTAAAAGGAAATTGAATAATTCGTGCCCTGAATTGGTAACCCGTTAAAAGAATTCTAAATCAATGACAATTCAATACCGATTAATCAATATTATTTTTTTAATTCAGGTTATTGATTTTCCTATTTTATCATGCATAAATAATGCAAAAATTTAATTATACGGAAAAAGAAAAACATTGTATGAGCAATGTTATGTTTTATGTGAAAAACAACAAAAATTAACCAAACATTTTATAATTTATGTCAGATTATGTAACGAGATTATTTTTGTAACCAAACAATATATAAAATTATATTTTCTCTTGTTCATAATAAATGTCTATTTAATCTTTAGCATACCCTTTTAAAAAATATAAACTCCTAGAAAAAAAAATATATATTTTTTTTAATTAAATCACTCTTAATTAATAATATCATAAAAAAATGAAATAATTTAAAATACTTGGAAATATGTGAAGGAAGGCAAATCGGAAAAGCAAAAAAAGAAGCTAATTCCTTCTTGATCACGTAAATGGACACTTGTTTTAAATCAAAATGAAAAAGCCAAGTTGACTATTATTAACAAGAGGGAGTACTGATTAATCAACAACCAATCGACTCCTCCTAATTAGGAATGACAATTACACGCGGCAGAACAGTATGGGGTAGGACAAACTCCTAACAGGATAGGATAGGGAAACACTTATTTATTCAAAATGTTAGTCGGATAGGGCCGGGTAGCTTCTGAAGAATGCTGAGCTGCAAACACGAGCAAAATGGCTACAAGAATACTTTTGTGCTACCTTTAGATGTTAAACCATAATACCATGTGTTCATATATGGCTAACTAAGTTTCATTTGACAAATACATATTCATATGGCACCATATGTGTTTTAAAAATAAATCGTCATGCTAACTGTTGATTTATTTTTTGATTCTGATGGAAAATGAATACCAAACAATATGCCAACTATTTTCAAGATAACACATTATTAACTTTTCATGGTGACGGTAGGTATCTGTATAAATGCAACAAACATTCTTAACTTTTAGGGAGACATCCTACTTCTAGAGCAAATAAGTTTAAATATAGCTCTCACTATGAATATTTCAAAACCAAAACAATTTCATTAGTCGACATCATACTTTTGAAGTGATATAATAAAGATAAATTTGTTCCAAAGAAGTTATTTCTTCCTTTCTAAGAATGAAACAGATATCGACTCCAGCTAATCTATTGAATTTTATATATATGTATATATACATAAAAGAAGTTTTTAAAAATATATATAGAAATCCATGCTGCAAAATGAAATAAAGAGAAAAAAATAGAAGATATCGTAAACAAGGCGGTACAGGACTCAGCAGGGCAATTTCTTTTGACGCCAAAGAATAGCCAGATACGAACTCCTCTGGCTGAAAATTGTCTTCAATAGTTGAGTTCGTCTAACTTTTTTTTTCTTCTCGTATTTCTGACTTTTTCTTTTGGTAAATTCGATGAATTAGATTATCTACAGTGAAGGACCATGGTGGTTTTGGAGTAAACTCCATGTTCCATTCTTGTTATCCTGTAGCAGCACCAACATCCAAACACAATCAACACTTGCCACAACATTGTGACAAGCAGCAACCTCCAAAATTACTCACAACTTGTCGAATGAAGAAGACAATGTTACGGAAACAAAAAAGAGGCCATCCACTTGACACAACTTAAAGATTTATTTATACAACTAGAGAGCAAAGATCAATACAAAGTGCTAGAAACTGCTAATCCACCCAAGTGAAACATTCAAGTAAAAACAATAGCCAAATTGTTGCATATAAACAAAATGTAGTGACCGCATGAAGGATAATGTAAGCAACCAGTTACAAGGTCCTCTTCCACTGGCAACGATTGCAGGTAGTTGAATCCAAGAGAACGCAAGCAAGAACCCGAGCTAAGATCAGGGTACTCCAAAAGTGCAAAGAGGGTGCTCAAAACTGCAACATATCAGCAGAGGCAGTGATGGGTTGAATTGGGCAAGGGAGCTGCCAGGGTTCGAGCAAAGTTTCTGGAATTTCAGGGATGTCCACAGCAAGTCCATTAGCATCAGCCCAGAAACGAGTGAGGGAATTAAGCGACTCCAAGCGTTCAGTCAATTCAGCCATTTGAGCCCTCAAGACATTGTTCTCCGCATCAACAGTGCGGTAGTTTCTTCCAACAGCATCGATCCTCTCCAGCCAGATAGTGCTCTGGTTTTGCAGCTGCGTCAATTCGTTCACCAACTCCTCCAAATGCTGCTGCTTCCTCTTCCGTGACCGCCTTGCAGATTCACGGTTAGACTCCATTCTCTTACGTTTTCTCTCGTCATTGGTGGCATATCGCTGGCCACCAGAGCCCGAACTTGCTGGTTGCTGAGTCGAAGTCATGTTTTGTTTGGTTCAATGGGAAGTTAATTTGACAACAATAGGGATTAAAAAAGAAGGGGAAGATAACTACTGTTCTCTAGTTAGATTCACTGGTTTCTGAATTTGGTACTTCTAATTTCTAAATCAAACAGGAGGAGGGTTCAAGGGTTCAGAGGGGCTAGTTCATGAAAAGACATAGAACCAGTACAGGAAGACAACCGAGAAAGAGTGCATAATGCGAATTCGACGCAGGAGGATCATGAAGAATTTGAGACTAACATAAAGACTATTTGTGAAACCTCAAATCATTGGTCAATAAACAATAAACAAATTAGTAACAATTTGTTGGTTGTATAGATCCAAATCGAAACAGTGCCTTCAGCAATTAATTAAACGCAAATCAATCTGCAAGAAGGAAAACAGAACATCAAGGTATTAGCAAAAACTGGACAAATTCAACAATAACAGGTGTATATAAATCAATCAACCCAACGCAATCCTAATTTAATTAGGATCGCCTATATGAATCTTCTCAATCCTTCTCGATCTATTCGAGTCTAAAAGGATTCAGGACTACTCATAATTAGACTATTCTACAAAAAACTCTAAAGCCAACCCAATTCATCATTTTAACAAGCACATATGCGGCCGAAGAGCAAGCGAAAAAAGAAAAGAAACAACTCAAACAAAAAATAAATTACAAAAACAGGAAAAAGAAAAGGGAAAAGAGAGAACAAAAATAATGAAGAGACAGAAAGATAAAAGAGGAAAATAATAGAGACGTACCTGTAAGGTGTAGAACCGAAAGTGGGTGAAAGAAGGTCTAAATGGTTGTGAGAGCGGGTTTATATAGGGGAGAGGAGGTGGTTTTTTGGTAAATTTAGACAAATATTTTAATGAAGAAAAAGTAGTGCCATTGGTGTCATTGGTAATATGGTTGGCGTGTAAATTGAAAAAGTGTTGATGACAGACAGCTAAGCACAAAAAAAAAAAAAAAAGATTGTCGGTATATCCGTAAGAGACGCTGGAATCTTCTCCGGATCTTCTTCTCATTCTCTTTTCTGTGGGCGATGTTTTCAGAGCCCGGGGTAAAACTGAAAAAAAATGATTTTTAAATATAAGTGATTAAAGTATTTTTTAAAATATTAAAATTTAATTTATAAATAAGTAGTTATATATTTGGATAAAAGTGTTGAATCTGAAAAAAAATTATTGATGTATTTGATATATAAATATTATTAAGTATTTATTTTTGGTCAAGTGCCATTAAAATTGTTAACAATATAAAAAGTGAATTATTTTGATATTTGTATTTCTAAAATAATTAAAATTTAAATTAATTTTTTTTTATATTTATTTTTAATATAAACTAATTATTTATGTTATTTTTAATTTTTAAAATATATAATTAGAATAAAATTAGGCAAATCTCCCTTTTACTTTTTATTAGGAGTATAGTTCTTTTTTTATTTGTAAAATTGAATATAATAATTTAAATGAATTAATACTACCTCAATTATTATTTTTTTAGATTTTTAATTAATTTTTTTAATATACACAAAAAAAATAAAATTTTGTCAAAGATTTGAGTGTCTTTGCTTTGTTTAAAAAAATTAACAAATTAATTATATATTTTTATTTTTAAACTATGAACGAGAGCATAAATATATTAATACCGCTGGAAGCACTTCATATAGTACAAACATCAAGCATTACAAATATCATTAGCAATCATATCACGAAATTCCATCCAATAAATGTCACTTTGTTCTTCCATATTTTCGACAGTCATACTGTTAGTTCTTGAACTTGTGCCAACATCAGAACCAGCCGATGGAATATATTCCTCATTCTCATCCGTTCGGAATGCATCATCCACATTGCATTTCTTTCTAATATAATTGTGAATAGTCATGAGCAAGTACAATGTCTCTTTGAGTGTCAATATTATAGTAAGGCATGTCTCCCAAAATAGACCACCTTGCTTTCCAAACGCCAAATGTGCGTTCTACGATATTTCTACAAGAAGAATGTAAATAATTAAATTTCAATGCGCCCTCTTGGCTCTCTCAATTGTCGTGTTGCACAACGACGAAATTTAACTAAGTGATATCTCACATTATCTCCTTTGTATGGAGTCATATATCCCTTTATGTGTAAATATCCTTTATCTACTAGACTATATTTATTTCTCAATAGATGTGAAAAATTGAGCTCTTGTAATACGAAGTGCCTCACCAAATATGCGACTATTATGAGCTGCTCCTTCTCATCCAGCCCATGCAAATGTAAAACACATATTAAAATCTATAACGGCAAGAATGTTCTGAATCGGATAACATTTACACCCAATAAGATATTTCTTGCCCTTGCGGTAATCTAGTTTTAACATGTGTGCCATCAAGTGCTCCAACAATCCTACAAGTAGTCACATTTATTAATTTAATTTAATAAAATAATTTTTGTTTTTTAATTGAAATTAGTGGCACAGCCACCATTCAAGAAAACAAATACACTATAATTTATAAAAATAAAAAAATAAACACAAGCTTACAATTTGGATGTCCTAACAGTAAACACAAACTTATAACTTTGTGCAACATAAATTTATAAAAAGAAAATAAACAAAGAAATTTAAGTCCAATAAGTTATATTGGAGAAATTGTTACAACAGATAATCATAAATTAATTAACGAGTATTAATTTAAAGAGGTTCTATATATTTGAAAATATAAATATTATTTATATACTTATTTTCTTGCATCTGTTTGTAATGCATCTTTCATCTTTCACTTCTTTATACATGAAGAACGAACCTTTCGTAATATTTGTGTTGTTAATATGTTTATACGGGGGGCAAAAAGTTACAACAGATAACTAGTCATTTAGAGCAATTGTAACTTCTAATCTTCCAAATGTAGAGCTCCTCTCTGCATTATTATATATTGATGTTTGCAATAGAAAAAGATTAATCATGTAAAAGAGCTCTGCATTATATTGATGTTACAGAATCACTTGTCACAACTATTCGATTGAGTATTAGCTAATAAAGCCCCATTTAAGATAAAAGAGCTTAGTCATATTTGTGACTACCAAAACATATTCCAAGGAAAATGACTTCTAATATGTGTATACCAAAGAAGCTGCAACCAAAAATGTCCGTATCAAGAAAAAAAAAATTACAACAGAAAATCATAAATCAAGAAAAAAAAATTACAACAGATAGAATAAAATTAAAGATGAAGATATATATATAAAATACAACTTTAACAATGAACTTATCTAAAGATCGAAAATACCACGAGTTTTTTGAGTAAAATACAAGAAAAAATGGTGAAAAAATGAACAAGAGTAAGAGTAGAGTTTCTTACCCGAAGAGAAAGATGCGGCCAGAGAAGAAGAGAACAAGCGGGCTCTCGCTAGCTATAGAGTTTCGCACAGAAGTGAAAGATGCGGCCAGAGAGAAGAAGAGAAAAATTAGGTTTTATTTACTTTAGGGTAATATTGAAATTATGAAAATAGTATGAGGATAAAAAAATAAATTTCTTGGTCTAATATAATGGGCTTATAAGCCAAAAATAAAAAGTTGGGTTTTATCAACTTTTGCTTTTTAACTTATTAAAAGCAATTTTAAACTTTTTAAAATCATTTCTTGATTTAGCCAAACACTCCAAAAAGCTAAAAACTGCTTATAAGTTGGTTAACCAAACAAGCTCTTATTCTTTTGACCATCTAATAGCCTTTCGTTTTTGGGTGAAAATCGTTTTCATCTTTAATTTTATTTTAAAAATTAAATTGTTTCCTTAATTTAAATAATAAATGTTTTTTATTTTTTATTAAAATTTTAAAATATTTATTTTACTTTTATATTATTAGTTTTAACTTTTATTACTTTTGTAAATTTATAATTTTTTTATTTATGTAACAATTTTTTAATTAAAAAATAAATGTTAAATTTTGAAATAAAATAAAATAAAAAATTCTAGTTGAGTATATAAGTTAATAATGTTTATACTAATGTAAATTAGTAGAATAAGAAAATAATCTTATTAATAATAATCAAAACTCTAATAGTTATTTATACAAGTGAAAATATGTTACACCCCATAAGCACCTAACATCTAGTCGGCATATTCGTACATTAGTCAAGAGTTTTAGAGTACGACGCTTACGAGAAAGGGTCTAGGGAAAGGTTAAACGAGCGCAGAATTGAGGTTGCAAGGGAGAAGGCCGGACAAGCTGCCAACAGGGCAACGTGTCACAGACCCTCCCCCTCCTCAAAGGGCTCCGTGACATGCCCGTAATACGGCGCGATGGGGTCCGTGTCATAGACCCCCCCGTCCACCTCCCAAAGTTATATATATATATATATATATATATATATATATATATATATATATATATATATTAAGCCTTCTCAATTGAATTCATTTTATTATATAAGTCCCTCGGCCAGAGAAGTAAGGAACGCCATTTTCAAGTTATTTTTCTCCGATTACGCTGTCAAACGCCGTCTAAACTCAAATTAACTTCAGGTATCGAGTTCTAAGACTACAGGGAGCATTACTACGGAGTTAGTTTCTTGAAATGTGTCCGACAAATCGGAACTCCGCTAAGTAAAATTGATTAGAATTGCTCCAAACTGATTCCTAAATGATCACAGGCATCAAATAAGTATTTCTCCCTTCTGAATCCCCGGAAAATTATACGTTTTCGGTCGTACTTTGTGAAGTTGAAGTATAGTTGCTATTGATGTTAAAAGTTGTCGTTTCTACCGAATTTAGTACGAAATTAGTCTCTTTCTCCCAGTATAACGGTTACAACTGAAAAGAGCTGACGAATCCAAGTTGAAACTCATCGATTATTCGGGAAACGACAGTCGAGGTATGTAAGGCTTCATCCTCAGCAAGTTATTCTCGTTGTATAGTTCCACGACTTATGTTCTTGAATGGAGCAGATAGTTGCTACCGGTAGATTATGATTAGACATGTTATAATTAGCTGCTACTGGTATATAAAGATCAGATATGTTGTGATTAGCTGCTATCAGTAGATTACGATTATATTTGTTATGGTTAGCTGCTAGAAAATGTATATAGATTATGCCACAGAATCTCTCGTCGGGAAAGAACATGTTAAGTGTGATACGCGCTAGAAGCGTCATAGAAACTCTTTCTATTCTCCAATTCATTGTATTAGTAGAATGGTATGTTTTATTGTCAGGCCTAGACTCTAGAAGCTCATGAATAGTTATCGGGCCAGAGCTAGTAAGTTGAACAACATAGGCGCAGCTAGGCAGTTTAACTACCAATTTGGCGCCTGTATTGTCAAGAAAGCACGGCTAGAGGCCATTGGCGTACCCTCATGCCCCAGGGCCAGAAATTTAGATAGGAAGGACATACTTTAGAGTCAGCAGCCTAGGGTTTCCTAGTGAACTGAGTGACAGTCTACCATCTAATTAGTTATTACCAGTAATTGTCAGTCTCACTTAACTTAGCATTCGTCATACAGGTCGCCTAGGAATCCAGCCCAGTCGTCCAGTTCAAATAGACCCGTGGGTACCCTAAGGAAGGGGCCTTATTAACAGTTAGAGGCAGGCCAGCGTCCCAGCCGGTTCTTATAAGATACTCCGGTACAGATTACCGAGAGTGGCTAAGTTTATATAAACTTGTCTATAAGGTTAGGCATCGCCCTAAAAAGTCATACAAGATCTGAGCAGACCAAGATGAGGCCTAAGGGACTAGCACCATGTTAGTACAGTACTACCCACAGGCTAAGAATGTCGTTAAGCTGCCTGTGGAGGATTAGGGGTCGATCACTCAAAAGCATGTTTGGCTAGTAGCAGCCCTACAATTGTTCTAAGCAGAGGAACTAAGCAAATAGTCATCCTAACCTACAGCTGTTTATGAGCCATAGTTGTCCGGGCAGGACATTCAGAGTTATGTTAGACCACTCCAAATCTCTCTCTATCCAGTCAAGACCATTAGAGATCATGATCACTATCAGGATCCTCTGATCAGATACAGGTACACGGTGTGCTTGCTAGCAGCCTTATAGATTATTCTAGGGTCGAGCAACATTTGCATTAGGCCTAGAAGGCCAGATACGCCTTTTGAGTGGCTAGGTTGAGACTTCAGTATAGCACCTCGGATGGGATTGCCCTTACTTAGGAGCCTTCCATGACCACCCCAGGGTTACTAGCTATGTCGTCGCTCGCCAGGATCTAGATGACGTCGCTCCAAGGAGCGGTATGCTGTTTGGGAGGGATGAAGATAAGGTCCGAGGGCCTTTACAGTCCATTCCATGGATGAACTATTTTTATGTTGTATCAGCACCACACCCTCGTCGAGCCTGGTGCCAGGGTGCAGATATCAAGAGTCCACTAGATTCAGATACAGCTACAATTCAGGGGCCGAGCGGGCTCAGTTGCAGACCCAGGGGTACAGGTAGGTTGGCTATAGCACCAGTAGAGTCATAGAAACCTAGATAGGGGTATGTAGATTGAGGTGTACTTGCTAGGGCTTATGGGGGTCCCGATAGGTTATTTCTGTATTGCTTGTACCTTCCAAGCTTATGGTGGCCAGGTTGGGTTCTTGGTTGTATTCTTGTCTGCTAGCTATAAATTATGAATATATAATTTATACAGTCATAGCTCACATACGTGTAGTGCTTTGCTAGACGCAGATTACGAATAAGCCAGCTTACAGGTTAATCTTTCTGCCCCTTCTCTCTCTATTTACTTTTAGTTTTTAACAACTTACTTACTATCTTACATATTCGGTACATATTGTACTGGCGCCCATCCTTGGGGCTGCATTGCTTGCCTGCAGGTTTAGACAGACAGAGTTCAGACTCTTCAGCAGCAGTTTTTCAGAGTCAGTAGTTTGGCCAGCTACCTTCGATCGGAGTTGCCAAGTTGTAGAGGTTACAGTCTTTCAGTTGTATACCATTTGGGAAAGGCTGGAGCCCTGTCTCGACCACTATTTGTATTGTTAGAGGCTTGAAGACTACAGTCGTCAGTCAGTTAGTTGTATATTGGTCGTGTGGGGCCTTAATTAGTTATGCTTCATATGTTGGTCGCATGGGGCCTAGTACAGTAGCTTGTCTTCATTTCTGTTATAACTAAACAACATGGTGGTCTTGTCGGCCCGCATAGGATCCCTTCTGTTACCTGTTGTGGGTTAGCTGTTCTTGTTTACCGGTGGCTATACGGCCTTGCCGGCCGGATGTTGTGTTTATAGCCGAGATATAGCTCGTTATTTTCTTGAACTAACTCACAGGCCTGCACAAGCGTGCCTAAGCCTAGCCAGGTCAGTCAGACTCCAGTGTGGCACTAGGTGCCGGTCATGCCTCCCAAGGTGGGGCGAGATAAAATAAAAGGTAATAATAATTTTATAAATATATTTCAATGAATGAAATATAAATGAACTAATAAAAGAAAGACAAATTAAAGTTTATTTATTTATAATGTAAATTAATTTTAAATTATAATTTATGAAATATTTTATTATTAATAATCAAAATTTATTTTATTGTATATAAACAATAAAGGATAAGAAAGAGGAAAAACATAAATACATATGCATGCATGCACATACACATAGACACACACACACTAATGTTAGTAAATTTAAATAAGAAACTATAAATATCTAGATTAAAAATAAATATTATGTATAATATGAAAAGGTATTACATAAATAGAGGATTAAAATAACAAGGATAAAATAGATATTTTAAAAAGTCAATTAGAATAAAGGAGGGGAGGGAGAGAGAATGTCTATTGTTCAAAGTTGAGGAGTTTGACTTTTAAAACAAAGTTGGGAGGAATGAAAATGATTTTCATCTTTTTTTTAATTCACAACTACCATGTCATCGTCAATCATTATTAATTATCAATGCTCACTATTCACAATTATCATCATTCATAACCATCACGGTTATCAATTACTATAATCGATTGTCATTATCACTATCAATAACCATCAATCACTATTGAGTATTGACAATTATCATTACTATTTATTAATATATATAACGCCGACCGCAGTTACCATCATTAGCCACAATTTATAATTATCACCATCAACCATTATTACCATAACAATTACTTATTAATACTGGCAACCACCATCATTGTTTACCTATATATCGCCAATCACAGTCATTATTCACAATATGCGTTAGTTATCATTATAATCCACGTCAACTATCAGCCACCAACCACGGCTACCATCCATCTTCACCGCTAGCTACTAGCATAATACCATCCCCAATCAACAACCACAACCAGCGCCGCTAGCGATGACAACCACAATCAATCGTCATATAGTTTTTTAAAATATTTTATTGATATAGTATTAGATTGATTTAGTATTTAATAAATATTATATTTATTAATTTTTAAATAAAGACAAATTTTACTCATTATAATTGACACTCAAATTATCAAATTACACATTCTAAAACTCAGGGCTCAGAACTCCAATTTCGACCAATTTCATGGATAAAAGTGTTAAATAACTAAAGTAATTACGGGAGAATACCAAAATAATAATTAGAATCTTCCTCCTCTTCGGAAATTAGAAAATAACATTCAAGATTGTATAAAATCGAGCTTTAAAACTCCAAAATGGTGAAATGAATCGCAAAACCAGTCACTACTTATCTTTAACAATTGAAGCCTTTTTAGCGTGATTGAGGTAACTTGGAGCGATTGTGCTTAACTCGAAAATTTCATAACGATGCGATTGTGCAGACCAAAATTTTCCTCTTCAACGCGATTATGTTGACCAAACTTGCCTAGCCAATTCTTTCTATGCGATCATGCCCTCCTAGCACAATAGTGTTGTACAATCTCTCATCTTTAAGCGCGATTGCGCATTTTGAGCGCCATTGCACTCACACAAAACATAAAAAATTTCATACTTTTTTTAGATAAATTCGAATATAAAACCTTATTTTTTAAAAGTTTTATGTGTTTTTAGATAAAGGTAATTTTAGAAAAAAGAAATTAATATCTCCTTGATTCCTTAATAATTTATTTATTTTGGAACATATTTAAAAGGTTAAAAATCATTAAAAAGAAATGAAGAGCGTATGAGATTTCATCTTTAACAAATGAAATTTTCATAGCTTTAATCTCAGGCATAGCATAGAATTTTTGATTGAAAAGTTTCAATTTTCCTAAATATCTATAACAATATTTATAACTTTTTTATATAAAGTAGGGAATGCCTAAAGCTAAAACTTCTCTTATATAAGAAGCAGCAGATTAACTGTTTTATCTGTCTGTCTCATGATTATTTATTTGATTTTTTGTGCTTAAGCATATTTTATTACTGAGGATAAAATTAAAAATTTAAGTTGAAATTACTTACAAATTTGTAGGAGATGATTTTTTAAAATAAATTGAAACAAAAATATATACCGTAACATAATAAATTATTGGGTCCGTGCTCTTCAATTCACGTAGTAAGAAAATATTCATAACTTTCTTTTCTCCTTCAGAGCTGAATTCTAAAGCGAACTGTAGGTTATAAGGAATTTTAAATATTGATGAAATTTATATTTATATCTAGGAAAAAGGGTTCAAAACACACTTCAACTATGCCTGAATTTGCTGTTATACACTCTAATTTTGCGAAATCCTATGACCCCCCTAAAGTATTTTGAAATGGAATATATGCATTCTTTAAACTAATGTCCGCAAGGAAAATCTATGGGGTCATTTGGTATGAGATGGAATAAATAAAGTTATTCTTGGGATTTGAATATTTCATAGAAATAATTATCTCACGCATGTAAGGAATAATTTATCTTTATCATATAGTATAAATAGTAGGATAAATAATCTCGGACTAACTAATAATCCTAACTAAATGTAGGACAACATAAACTTATGTTTTACCCCAATATTTCTTATTCTTCGATTCCTAAGTAAATTTTTTATACAAATTTCGCAAGTTATAATACAAAACAGTAGCGTCCATGACAAGCTTTAAATGTAATGGGCCTTAGTTACTTGCCGGGAAAGAAATCTAGAAAATAGAAATTTAAAGCTTTTATCAGAACGGAATCTTGAGAAATATACTAAGCTTTTAGATTGCGTCAGGGAATTTAGTAAGTATATGATATCGTATTCATAAGTATCAAATTTCATCTTAAATTATAATTTCTCGATGAAGAAAATTCAGATGAATTCCCCCCCTTAAATGTAATGGGCCTTAGTTACTTGCCGGGAAAGAAATCTAGAAAATAGAAATTTAAAGCTTTTATCAGAACGGAATCTTGAGAAATATACTAA
Source organism: Datura wrightii (assembly GCA_035772735.1). Classification (NCBI taxonomy): domain Eukaryota; kingdom Viridiplantae; phylum Streptophyta; class Magnoliopsida; order Solanales; family Solanaceae; genus Datura; species Datura wrightii. The sequence continues at coordinate 7,210,111 of JASDFA010000029.1, read as the reverse complement.
GCTTTTAGATTGCGTTAGGGAATTTAATAAGTATATGATATCGTATTCATAAGTATCAAATTTCATCTTAAATTATAATTTCTCGATGAAGAAAATTCAGATGAATTCCCCCCCCCCCTCTAATTAGCTCCACACCTGAAGATTGGTAATGTCGACTTCACATAATTAAAGAACAACTCTTATAAATCCGATTAGAAACTGTATTTTCCTGCGATTCGTTAGTTGAATATCTTTCAAGACATTTTCCTCCTTTGTTTCTAAAAAGTAGACAATTTGAAGTGTTTAAGTTAAGAAGTTTATGGCAAAACTACATGGTTGAAGTACAAAAGCTACAAGCAACTACAATTTTTAGTTTAGAAGATAAAGTTGTATAGTATTGTTCTACATTGGCAAGTTTAAAATGACAATTAAGATTCAATGGGATACCAACTGTAAATATATATCCAGCTAAAGAGTTGCACTTCCCAACTTATTTTATTTTGTTGGTAATTTGGGCATAATTTGATGACCTTTTTATCTAAAAAAAAATGTTTAAAAATTATTTCCATGAGTTATTTCTATAAATCATTTAAAGAACTGACCCTTGTGACATATAAGAATAACTAGTAATTGATAATTTCTAATATATGTTATAAAATGAGAGAATTATAAGAGATGCAAGAAATATAGATAAAGAACATGGAAAGGAGAGTGTGGATATTTGTATTTTTTTCTAGTGTTTCTCAAGTGCCTGCCATATGAATTTTTTATGCTTCTATTTATAGTGTTACATAGAGACATATAAAAGATTATTATAAACATGACATTAACCATGAATGTTATGGGGAGAAGTGGAGACATGATATTAGGCTTTTGAGATTACGGACGACGTGAAAATTTATCTAGAGTGTAGACATCCAATATAATTATTTCATAATACTCATTCTTGTATGTCCATGACTTGATAGATAACGTGTCTCCTTAAAATCTTACTAGGAAAAAACACGGTGAAAAATTTTCTAGTGAAGAAAGTGAGTATACATAACTTGTGTATACTCCAAGGCACAAATCATGTCTTCAGTTGCACAAGTTTATGCTCTAAGGCAAAAAAATTATGCACAAGGCATAAGTTAAGTCCCATATCATAAGTGTAGAGACACAAATTATGTTTGAAGGCAAAAGAAATTAAACTCAAGGCATAAGTCCAGCGGTACAAGTTATGCCCCAAGGCACAAGAAATTATGCCCAAGGCGTAAGTGCAGTCATATAAATTATGCCCGAAGATAAAAGAAATTAAACTCAAGGCATAAGTCCAGTGATACAAGTAATGCCCAAAGCATCAAGTTCTGCGACATAAGTTATGCCACAGGGTATAAGTTCAATGACAGAAGTTATGCCTTAAGACACAGGTTCTTAAAAGTCTTGTCTTTTGAATCTAATACTATAGAACTTATGTCCAAGACGAACCTTCTCTAAAAAATTATGCCTTGCAAAATTAACTTTGCGCAGCGAAATTAGGTCATAATTAAGGATATTTTGGCCCATAAATTTTTATTAAATGAGCAGTGAGGGAAAAAATTAAAAACAATAAATTTGAGAGGCAAAAATTAAAGACCACTAGAAATACGGGTAGTCCATGCAAAAAGTTGAGCTCAAAATGTAATCTTATCCTAGAGGCCTAGTTTGATATTACATTGTCACGACCCAAGTCCATGACATATTATTCTCTTTGGGTTTATCTGCACGAATTTATCTTTTGAGTTTTGTGACATCGAGCCCCAAAAGCGCGCATACCATGTGAACTTGAACTATGACCCTATAAAGTTCTTTTACTTTCCTCTCCCATATTGATGTGAGTTTCACCTAAAGTGTCACGTGCATCCCTTCTTCAAAAGCTTGTCCACCAAGAAGCCTGTCAGTCTTTCTTGATCCGCCTTCCATCAGGTACATCACATGCACCCTCCACTTAGGAACTCAGTATCCTTATTGTGGTTTACCTCACCATCACATTGACAAAGTACAAACTCTCATATATTTCTCGATCTGCTTGCGAATTTATTTCATCCCAAGAGCTTGAATTTATCACGATCCGAGTTCATAAAACTTGACAAGTATTTTTCGCTTTAGATCTAGGCTTGCACAAATTTGTCTTTCGGGCTACCCATATTGAGCACCAAAAGCGTGCATACCATATGAATTTAAGTTATACTTTATAAAACTCTTTACTTTCCTCTCCTATTTCGATGTATTATTCGCCTAAGGTATCATGTGCACCTCATCTTCGGAAGCTTGCCAGCCTAGAAGCCTGTCAGTCTTGCTTAACTCGCTCTCATCGGTCCGCTCCCCATTAAGAGCGTCACACATGTGTCAAATGACGTGGCATACGATGCGAGTCAAATAAAAGAGCCAGTAGGATCAAGTCATATGTCAAAATGGCATAGCATGTGTAGTCAAATCAAAGGCCAATGAATATGTATTACGTACAAATGACACGTTCCAACCAATTAAATATTATCATATCTCCACAATCTGTTTGGTCGAAAAGAGTTTATCCTGATCACAACTCTTCCCTACTACAACTATAAATAGAGTACCCATAATTTAGATTGATGATAGAATTCAAATGAGAGGTCAGAGAGAGCTCATGGATCAAACGTCGTAAAATTCTCTTCAAGCTACTTTTACATTCAAATACTCAAGTATTTCTATATGAGTTTTTAGAATCAAGACGAAGATTCAAGATCATGATTCAGACCCTTGAATTCAAATACAAGTCAAGATGTCATCAAATTCAAGATCAAACTTCAAGCCCTTGAATTCAAATGCATGTCAAGATTAGATCTACCAAATTCAATATCAAGCTCAAAGATACTTAAATTTAATTTCAGAAAATAAAAGAAATAAGAAAATTCATAATGATTGTAACATTCACTATATTAGAAATAAAATATTATGCTTACCATATGTTTCAGTTTTTTTTTTGCTTTTTCTTGAGACAAATTTTATTATCTATAGTTTATACTGAGTTTCTATTGTGGGTGTGTTTGGTATCGAAGAAGATATTTTTTCAATTTTCTCATATTTGATTGATCAGATATTTTTTATAATAAAATAATTTCCTTAAAAATGAGAAAAATAACTTTCCTAGTGCAATTAGAGAAAATAAGCTCCAACATTGCACGATATCCAACTTTCAACCCCCATCACACAACCTCCATCCCCACTTACCCAACCTCTTATTATATGCCTAAATTATATATAAATATTTTTTAAAATAAAATTTTACATTTATTTACTAAAATAAAAAATTCACGTATTTTTTAGGACATGATTATCCCTAAAAAAACATTTTACTTCGTACCAAACACACCCTAACTTTTTTCTTTTTTCTTTTTGGTTCCACACTTTCTATTAATCTAACTAATTGAGTTTCTAAAATATTTAAGGGAGATGAGACATGTTCAATTTTAGCAAAATTAAAGGATGAAAACTGCTCTGTTTAAGAGATTATTGTTTAGATTTAGTTCAAAGCTCAAAACCAAAATAAGAATATTAAAAAAAGTGTCCGCCTGTAAGTGTGTAGCTATAAATTGAATTAGAAAATCACAAATTATCAGATTTAGCATCAATTCACATTTGCAAAGGGGAATTCACAATTGGCAGACGAAGAACACTGGCATTGTGTTTGATAGATTTCACTGTCAAATTCTGAAACATTCGAAACAAAAATGGGTGTAGACGATGTACCGCTGGACGATAAAGCTAAGAGAATGAGAGATCTGTTATCAAGCTTCTATTCTCCTGATCCTAGTTCTCCTTCAAAGCCGCCCAGTACTTCTTCCAGATTCGCTACATTGGACACCATCAACACCACCACATTCGATGCCGATCAATACATGAACCTTCTTGTATGCCTCCCATCTCCTTCGCACATCTATTGTTTTGCTTACGTTCCATCTCATATGACTCTGTTTGATTGATAGTGAATTTAGATGGTAATTTGACGTCTGCATTATGTTGTAAAATATCTAAGAACATTCCAAAGTGGAGGAGTGATATATAAATTGGAATGGAGGAAGTATTCCGATAGATGGTCTATAGTGGCACCTTTCTCCATAGCATGTATTCTCTTTTGAGATCACAATGATATAGTTTCCTTTATTACTGTGTTACCATGTTATGATTCAATATTGAGTCTCTTTATTATGATTCATAATACGTCTTTCTTTAGATGTACCGGTCTTCTGAAATGGAAGAGTGTCATATAAATTGGATTAGGCCACATACTATGAGAGTGGTTTACAGTGACCTATTTTTTGCTAGCATGTTTCTCCATTTTGTCATAGCAGGGTTAGAATTCTCTGTACTGCTTCACGAGCATGTTATGATCTCATGTCTAGTCCATTTACTGCGACTCACAGTACATCTTTGCTTGTATAAATCTGCAAAAGTGGAAGAGTGTCATATAAATTGGAATGGAAAGAATACTGTGCAAGGTGGTTTATACTGACCCCTTTCTCAATGCTGTGTATCCCCTTTTTCATAATCTCTATGGTATAGTTCTCTGTAGTACATGCTACCATGTTATGATCCAATGTTTAATCCCTTTATTGCAATTGACAAGATGTCTCTCTATGTGACTATCTGCATTTGAGTGTCACATTTATGTAACCTTATCAAAAAAAGAAAAAGAAAGAGGGTGTAACATATATCTACCTGGAAACATACTTTTATGGATGAAAAAAAATTATCTACCTGGAAACACAACTGGTGTGACTCTTTAAAGACATAGAATCTTATGTGGAGAGCATGGTTATTTGCCTATAACTTAATGTGCGCTTCTGAAAGACTTCTGGGGCACACACTTCATGCTTACGTTATATTTATCAGAGATATTGTCATTAGTCTTATTTCTTTTTGTCCTGGAGTGAGCTATTCTCCTAATGATGCCATCGTCTTTGAAAAGATTGACCAGAGAATGTGTTTTTTGGAATATATAGGTGCAGAAGTCCAATTTGGAAGGTCTGCTTCAGAGGCATGTTGATATGGCTGCTGAGATAAAGAATCTGGATACCGACCTGCAGATGTTGGTATATGAAAATTACAATAAGTTTGTAAGTGCCACAGATGCTATTAAAAGGTAAACCTTTTCTTTAGAAGTAGCTGTAAAATATGAGCTATTTCATCCGGTTAGTGGCAGAAGACACTTTGGGTATAATTGAAGCTAAGTTCTAACTTAGTGAGGCGAGCTTGTTATGACATTATTAGATGTGTCATGAATCCTGAATAATTCAGAAGAAATGAAGTAACATTGTCAGTTTCTTGCACTTGTTATGCTTGGCCTCAGATCATGTTGATATTACGATTGGCAGGGTTTTATTTTGTCGGATTCCCCTTTGGCATGTTGATTCAGAACTCATTTAATGATTGTTTTTTCAGGATGAAGAACAATATTGTTGGCATGGAGACAAATATGGAACAGCTTCTTGAAAAGGTTTATAGTTTCTTTCTTTCCTTTTTTTAGTCGTCCAAAGAGTTATTTGCTTTTTATTTGGTTTTAATTTTGACCCAAGAAGTATAAGATTGAAAGAAATTGTGGGGAAATGTTACATTTCTTTCAATTACTTGCAGATCATGTCCGTTCAATCTAGAAGTGATGGGGTTAATACTTCTCTTTTTGACAAGAGAGAGCACATTGAGAAATTGCATCGGACCCGCAATCTTCTACGGAAAGTTCAGGTATTAAAGTGAGGTATTAAGCTAGAAGATTTTAATTCGCTGCATCTCTATGGGTATTCATATAGTACTTTCCAGAATTGAATGAATCTTGCTTTTTCTTGGATATGGAAAAAAGAAAGAAGTCATTACCATTTCTATCCTAATGATTTCCGAGCCGGTTGATTATGGAATGTTTATGATTGAAGGGCATTAGATGATGACTGGCAGTGAATTGTATGTTAGAGTCTCCCAAATTGGTTGAGAGAATGGACTGATGCCTTCTCATATGCTCTTGAACAATCCTCAGTTCCTCACTTCATGAGCTTGCTTTCCAATTGAGTTAGACTAAATGTGCTTTTTTTAATATGGTATCAAAGCCAGATACATGCATGTTTTTGGAAGTCTTGGTCCCCATGTTATCCACGTACTAGTTTGCCAGGCAGGGGCATGCTCCCACATTAGTTGAGGGATTGAGTCATTGTCTCCTTATATAGTTTTGGAAAAATTTTACCTTATGAGCTAGCTTTGACGTTGAGTTAGTTTCAAGGTCCATTTTCTTAACAATGTAACAAATAAAGGAATAAGCCATTTCGTATCCGATGAGAAAGTAGAACAAAATAATCAATCATGCATATTTACTGGCCTGATCTTTGGAGCTGGTTAATTTGTTCATTGTATGGGATGGCTTGATTGTAAGAGGTATGAGGAAGTGATTGACAATTTGAAAAGATTGATGAAGTTGTAAATTGTACCTGATGTTAATCTAACGACACAATACTCCCTCGATCCTATTCTGTATGGCTCTATTTAATTGGAGTTTAAAATGTTAAATTCACTTATTTTATTATATTATATTAGTATTAGTATAATGGAAGAAACAATAAAGTAAAATAGTTGAATAGTTAGTTTGAGAGAAAATATCATATCAAAGTTAACATCGGAATAGTTTAATGTACTTGAATTCTTAAAAGTTGATAAAGTTGTATAGAAATGGTATGATGTCAAACATATAATGGAGAAAATCACAAGAACATCGTATAAATAGAGATGGAGAGAATGCATTATTATTTTGGCAGGGGTATAGACTTTTGATTCAGTCTAATCACATCATTTTCTTTGCTGACAAGATAAAATTCAGTTTTATGTTTATGCTGGTATGTGTAATGTAAGTATAGTTCCTGCCCATGATTGAGTGACACAGATTTCCTCTTCTTTGGAAAAACAGTTTATATACGATCTACCTGCGAGGTTAACAAAGTGCATCAAATCAGAAGCCTATGCTGATGCAGTAAAATATTATATAGGAGCCATGCCCATTTTCAAGGTTTGTAGATATCCTTGGGTCCCCGCCTTTTCCCTTTTCATGATATAATTGCGTTTATAAATTTTTCTGACAGTATTTATTTATGCTAGATATATGGGGACTCTTCATTCCTAGACTGCAAACGAGCCTCAGAGGAATCAATTGCTATCATTATCAAAGCCTTGCAGGTCTGTAAGTGCTCCGATTACTTGGTTGGGGGTGGCCACTTTATTTGGTGGAGGATGTTATAGCGTTTGTATAATTCCTATGCACCACGTAGACCCTGTGACTACTTTTAAAGGAGCAGAGGAAACATAAAGTAGGGAATGCAATTTTCTGGACATATACTCTGCTTATTTGGTTTTGCTATCAAGAAACTAGTGAACTGGACTTCATGATGCATATTACTTTTCGTTTCCTTTTCAGGGCAAGGTATTCTCAGATTCTGAATCCATACAAGCCAGGGCAGAGGCTGTTATGCTCCTCAAGCAGTTAGATTGTCCGGTCTGTATCACACTCCCCCTTTCTCCCCAGATTCATCTACTTCTTGTCTTCTGGTGCATGGTTTACTTTGGTCTTGAGCTGATTTGAGATTAATTCTTTGATTTTTTCATAAGAATCTCCATCTCTTTCTATTGAAGCAAATATGTAACTAAAAGTTCCCTCATTCCCATTTTGTCTAAGTTACTCTATCTTTTTGAAAATTTAATTACTTTGATCATGATATTCACAAACATCTTCCAGTAATGTACAAACAATTCTTTGGGTCTAGGCATGTTGGGGTGTTAAGTTGTCCCACATTGGTTGTGAGGTGTGGAATTAGTCTCCTTATATAATCTTGGGCAATCCTCACGGTATCATCTAATTTTTGGGGTTAAGTTACGCCCAAAGTCCATTTCTGATTATGGTATCAGTATCAAACTCATCTCAATTCTTGATTTACCCGATGTGGGGCCCTCATTTATTGAAGATGTCGCGCATCATATTGGAGCGTGGTGGGTGAAATAAAGGCTCATGTCTAGGGTATTATGTGTAAAAATGTATCAATGAGACTTAAAGGTAAGTTCTACAAAGTGATGGTTAGACCTACATAGTTGTATTGGCAGAGAGTTGTCCAGTCAACAGCTCGCATGTTCAAAAGATGAAGGTAGCGGAGATAAGGATTTCAGATGGATGTGTGGGTATACTAGGAGAGACATGACTAGGGACGAAGTTATATAGGACAAGGTGGGAGTAGCCTCTGTGGCGGGCAAGATAAGGGAAGTGAGACTGAGATGGTTCGGCATGTGAAGATGAAGATGAACATGAAGATGAGGTGCAGGGTTACACCAATAAATAGGTGTGAGATATTGATTTTAGTAGGTTTTAGGAGAGGTAGAGGTAGGTATGTCAAAGAAGAACTGGGAGAAGATGATTAGATAGGACATAACATATCTTCAGCTTAATGAGGACATGACCCTAAATAGAAAGGTATAGAAATCGAGAATTAAGGTAGAAGGGTAGTAGCCAAGTGTTGTCGTACTTTTATGTGGGAGAGGCAGGGGCCAGTCTCCTTTTCTCATCTTTTCCTTATTTAGTTGTATTAGTAGTATTCGCGTAGTATCTTATTTTTCAATTTTTATTATTACATGTTGCTTCATTTGCTTTGTTCATCTTGTTATTTCATTGTCGTTATTTTCCTTTCAATCCTGCTTTAATTACATTTCTTTTGAGCCGAGAGTCGACTGGAAACAATCTTCTACCCCACAAAGGTAGGGGCAAAGCTTGCATAGATCCTCCCTCCTCAGACCCCACTTGTGGGATTAAACTAAGAATGTTCTTGTTGCTCAAGATGTCCAGTTCTGGTTTTGGGGGGGGGGGGGGTAGGAGGAAAGGTGTTAAGAGTCCTACATTGGTGTGGGATGGGGTTGTTTGCTTCTATATATGGTCTTGGACAATCCTCACTTCATGAGTTAGCTTTTAGGGTTAAGTAAGGCTTATGGTCAATTTTCTTAAATTGGTATTAGAGCACATAGAGGTCTTGGGTTCGAGTCTTCATCACCACCTATTATCAAAAAAAAAATTCTATGTGCTTAGCCATGAAAAAGAATTTGGTTAGCACGTAGGGGGGTGTTGGAGATATAAATAAGTAGACATAAGTCAACTATTTCTAACAATTTAAGCTTTTAGATAAAATGATTACCCTCTGAACAACAACAACAACAACATATCTAGTGTAATCCCACAAGTAGAGTCTGGAGAGGGCAGAGTGTATGCAGACCGTTCCCCTATCTTGTATACAAGATAGAGAGACTGTTTTCAATAGACCCTCGGTGCAAAATAAAGCATTTCCAAGCAATGTGAAAAAGGGAATAAAAAAATGAGAATAATAACAAAGAAATAATGTCAAATGGAGAGCTATACACCACATACAAAAGAAACAACTATAAAGACAACAAAATAATGCGATAATCGAAGCATAAAAAACATAGGTGTTGAAACCGAAGAACAAAAAAACTATGAAAATAGTGCTGGTAAGAAAGAAGCCAAGTATGGGCATCAAGCCTATCCCGCAAGAAAGTGAGAACATCCAACTACCAACTAACCCTCTACCCTAATCCTGGCCTCCAAGCCCTCCTGTCTAAGGTCATGTCCTCGGTAAGCGCAAGATACACTATGTCCTGTCTAATCACCTCCTCCAATACTTCATCGGCTTGCCTCTACCTCTCCTGATGCCCACCATTACCAACCTCTCACACTCCTCACTAAGGCATCTACACTTCTCTTCTTCATATGCTCAAACCGTCTTAGTCTCTCTTCTCTCATCTTATTCACAACGGAGATCACTCCTACCTTGTCCCAAATATCTTCATTCCTAATTTTATCTCCTATTATGCCCATGCATCTACCTCAATATCCTCATCTGTGCAACTTTTATCTTCTGAACGTGTGAGTTCTTGACTGGCCAATACTGTCTCATACAATATAGCCGATCTAATCACCACTCTGTAGAACTTACCTTTAAGTTTTGGCGGTACCTTCTTATCACACAAGACTCTGGAAGCAAGCCTTCATTTCGTCCATCCCGCACCAATTCTTGAAACATCCTCTCTTGGGGATGACTTGAGCATCAAGCCTCACTTCCACGCCGACCTTATGCTTAGTATCACTGAACTTACACTCCGAGTATTCGGTCTTGGTCCTTCTCATCTTGAACCCTTTAGACTCCAAAGTCTGTCTCCAAATCTCTAGCCTAGCGTTAACTCCGACGGGAGTCTCATCAGTCAGTACTATGTCATCTGTGAATAACATACACCATGACACCTCACTTTCGATATTCTCTGTCAGTACATCCATAACCAGCACAAAAAGTATTCACTAATTCGAGATGTCAACCTAAATATATTGTTTTACTCTTCAACACGTCAAAGGGGTGACATGATGCACATAGCTCCTGCATTGCGTGTGGCTTGGGAGGAGCCATATGGCATTGGGTCTATTGTTCGCCACCTTACCTGTTATTTCTGTAAGAGGGTGTTGTCACGTCTTGAAATTGTCACCTCTTGGTCACACGGCGACAACTCTTACTGTTGCGCCAACTCTTCCCTTTCACTCTTCAACACCTCAAAATATGAATATTCTTTCTTTGTATAATATACACAAATCACTGCATTAGTTTTTGTCTTTTCCAAGTAGAGATTGGAGAATGCAAAGAATATTTCAAATAGTAGTAAAGGAAACACCAGAACTGCTCAATTTATTGTGAGGTCAATTTCTATAGTTGGAGACTTGGGATAAGGATAACTACAACTTTTTCGTATGCTGGTCGCACAACATGGAACATGTTGCAGGCTCGTGACAAAAATAATTTCTCTCAATGGTAAATGAGAGAAATAAAAAGAAGAGTAAATCCACCTTGGTTGGTCTTCAGTCTGGTGGACACAACTTGAGAATAACTATTCAAGTTCGTGCGTCGAGGGACAGAAAATTAAGTGCATCCCTTGATACAATCCTGATATCTCATATTCTTCAGACTTGTAGTGCAATATAAGGGCTGGAAGTTCAATTGTCTTGTTGTTGTGACTTTGCCTTTGGAATTATATGTCTATGTTGCAGGTTAATAATTTGAAGGTGCAACTCTTTGAAAAGTTAAAACAGTTCCTTGTGGATCTCCATCTAGAATATAAGGAAATAAAATATGCTTCATCAGACCTTGGTGGAATTCCTTTATCGGCTTCTTCTAGTGCTCATGAGGTATGTCAAAGCAATATAATTGATATGCTTGAAGTTCTATGCTTGCAGCAATATGCACAATGTGGCCAGAACTTCTAACATCTATAAACATTTAATAAATTTTAACCAACATGACTTCACATTGGTATGAAAGAGAATACTGTCATTGAGAAAGGTGGCGTCCACTCATGCTGGTATCACATATTTACACTAAAAAATAAATAAATAAATAATGTTTTTTGTCAGTGTGTGGCAACACCAAAAGAGAAGAGATATGGTAGCTTAAAAATGCTTCTGACAGAAACCTTTTGGAGTATCACTTATTTTCTCCTTTCTGGTTATCTTACTGTACTTGACAAATTGTCATGTTTACAACTTTAGGCTTCTATTCGTGAATTTGCTGAGGCTATCCGCGCTTATCGAGTTATTTTCCCTGATTCTGAACAACAGCTCTTTAGACTTGCAAAAGACTTAGCTACAAAGTATGGATGCACTTCTTTTTTTCCTCTCCTCCTTTCACAGTTGGAGTTGATCTTTCTTTCTGGATATCGTTTGTGCATTAGTTTTCTACATCTGACCAGTATAACACAGCACCTCTTTCGAAAACTTTAGGCACTTTGAAGCCACAAAACAGCGCGTCAAGAAGCAGCTCTCTTCAGCAGACTTTGTTGTCATGTTGCGTAAGTTCCACTCACCGTTACTTCAGCATCACATGTAGTGTTGATCTTTACTTTGTTTCAATGTTAGGCCCTTGTCTTTCGCCTTCCTCTAGGGATTCAGAACCATAGTCATCTTTCACCATTTGCCATCTGCTGTGAATGTTTAGCACTTGAGTAAAACACATAGTTCAACCTATTAGTTTAGCCGTCTAGAACCAGAAGGCTTTAAATTCTCAATATGCTTCTTTGCTTTTTTGTCAAAACAAGCTGTTGCTACTTCTCTCATTTGATTATAAGTAATCATGCACTCTAGGCCATTTTACCATCTTCCAACTTGCGATGTAGCTCTATTCCTATATGAATTCTACTTCTTATTGTCGTTCCTATTTTTGGCAAAATCCTGTTGACTCGTCATATCAGAAGGAGAATGATGTTTATTAAGATTTGAACTCTAGAGGCTCGTTTGGTATGCGGGATGGGATAGACAAGGATATTCCATTGGATTAGCTATCCCACCTTCTATATGGGATAGTTAATCCCACCATTTTAGTACATCTCATGGGATATCCATCCCTTATCCCACCAACGTGGGGATAAATAATCCCACATATTTTCCCATGGGATTGCTATCCCACCCACATACCAAACGAGCAAAGCTGCTTTCAGAAATGTTGATCCATACATGGCTTAAAGAAGAGAAGATCTCTAGGGAGGACATATTGTCTTCTTTTTTCCTTTGACTGGAGTTGAGATCGGAAATATTATGACATGCGAATGCAGAAGGACAATAAGAGAAGTAGATAATACCAGGAGGAACAAATGCTCAAATTTTTGAAGAATTTGTAGTTATCCTTTCGGTGTTTCTCACTTGTTATTGAGGATCATCTAAGCCTCAATCAACTCTTGATTCTTTTATTTGGTGTTGTCTTGCGTGTGTATTTATCTTTTTAATTGTCACAAGAAATTTCTAATAAAATGCTACTGTAACCTAGTGAATTCAGGGTTTTGTCGAAGTTGTGCTTGAACCTTAAAACAAGGTGCAATGCAAGCTGCGCTCTTCCCTTAGCATAGGTGGTGCTGAGAAAAGACGCCAAGGTGTTATAGCGTGCTCTTCAATAAACCCTGTCAATCAACGGCATTTTTTTTCTAAACGTCAAAAGTTTATCAAGCTCATAGGCCACGAGGAGGCAGCACTAAACAATAAAGCCCAGAAAATGATATACTGATTGATTAGGAACATTGTGGGTGAGTATGATTGTTTTATTAATTAGGTATAGGTGATAGAAATTTTAATACAAGAAAATCAGTCTGCAAATCTTTATTTATCCCGAAAAAAAAAACTGAATCAGAGTACATATCTGCATTTACATCAGAAATTTAAAATGGTTTTTGAATTTGATCAACTAGGTTATTAACTACATATATTTCTCTTAATCACAGTATTTCAATTCTTCTACCGTTGTAATTCTTGTTTGTGTTCGTAGTTATTGATTGATGTGTGTGCATATATATATCTGTTAGTTTTTCTTTATTCTGGACCTTTATTCACCTATTGTTCTTTATTTAAACTTTGCACTCAAAACCTACTACACCTCACTTTTCTACCTTTTTGCCTTTGGTAACTCTGGCTTTTTGTAGACACCACTTTTGCATTTAATAAATGCTAAATTTGGTCTTATTATAAATTATTCTTTTACGCACATTTTTTCCTCAGGAGTAATTTGGACAGATGTGCTTCTGATGGATGAAGTGCTGCCAGAGGCTGGACTACGTGATTTTACGTTTGAGGTTGCTTATAATAGACAATTACCACTTTATGGATTCATGTAGTTAGATTGTGGTCTGTTGTTACAGTGATGGGTTTGGAATATCTGATAAATCCTGTGTGGTTTCAGGCTGCTCATGATGCTATCAAACAATATGTTGCTGGCAGATTCAGTCATCTTCTGCTAGATATTTCAGGTATGTCTTGTTAAACTAGTACTGCCGGATAAAAAATCTAAAATTTGACTCAAACTAAACTTGTTAGGGTTTTAGGTTTATGAAACATCACGGAATTTCTAAGAAGGATTTGCAAAACACAAGACCACGAATTTGCACAAAGTAAACACAGAACCTCCTTGTTATTTCTTCTTGGATAGCTACACTGTCCTATATTGGATCTTGTGAATCATGATGTGACTTAGCAAAGGTTATTAAGAAGATAATTCAAAATAATTCAGATTATCATTTGTCTTTCAGAGGATAAAAACTGGCGATGTTCTTCAGAATTCTGAGGTTTTATCTTATATGTTGTATCATCTGGCATTCAGAACTTAATGCACTATGTGTAACCACCCGTTTATGATATTATGTGTGATAATCCAAAATCTTAACTACCATTAGAGGATAAATTAGTTCCTTCATAGAAAATGACCTTCATTCTCAAACCACTTATTTTATATGAGCTGTAAACTATTCTTAGTTTGGCTGTTGCTTATTTTAAATTGGCAGGTACTCTTGTAAAAATCTACGATAATCAAAAGGGGGTAATTGAAGAAGAGTATCCTTTGCAGGCTGCCCTTGAGACCAGCAAAAAGGCATTAGTTCAAGGCAGCATGGACGCCATGCTGGTAAAAGTAGTTCTGTGGCTTTATATAAATTAAGAAGTTCTCGTGAATCTTTGTATCTAATAATTCATATGTTGGTTCAAAAGTTATCAAAGCTGTCCTTTTAGTTTTCACAGGGAATGGTTCTTAAAGAAGTTAGTATCTGTTAATCGTTTCCGTACCCTGGCCTTCATATCGTTTTTCTTTCACTATTTGATTCTAACCAGGGAATGATCAAGTAAGAATTGTAGAAACATGTGGAATTAAAAGATTAAAAAGGATTTCTGCCAAACATATGAATGGAGCTATAGAATTTTCTAACCCCTTGGGAACTAAACTACTTTGTTTTACAAGGGATTAGTGGCGGAGCCACATTCAAGCAAGGGGGTTCATATGATACTCCTTGCTCAAAATTTTTACTTATTATACATGTATATTACAAGCCAAAAATAATAAAAAGCATGATAAATACAAGGTCTGAATCCCGTTGACTTGAAACAGAAGATTGATGTAACCTATTTTTGTAAAAGTTGAATCCCCTTAATGAAATTTCTGGCTCCACTACTACAAGGGATAGATAAGAACCACGCACCAGTAACATCAAGAGAGTTCTTTTACTGATGAAGTTAACATTTTTCTGCCATTATAACTACTGTGCTGTTATAACTCGCTACTCAGGTTTGATCTCGTAACTGACAGACTGTTTTATTATGCCAAAAGTATCAGGAGGGTGACTCAAGTGAACAAAATTGTTGCGATAATCACTGAGCTAACCTCCCAAAAAGAATAAAAAATAAAAAGGCTCCAAATCAGGAAGTAGCAGTGGGTAAAACTAGCACCATAGCATCATGATTTCAGCATATCCTCTATCAGAGTAGTCTCCAGTGGTCCAGTCAATTGTGTTCTTTATTGTACTTTACATTGATTTTTCATATAACAGGATTCCCGTCGACTTCTTGATGAAAATTTGGAAGTGCTATCAAGGTTGAAAGACTTAATCATTGAGTGGGTGCAAGAAGGATTTCAGGACTTCTTCAGGAAGCTGAATAAGCAATTTCTTGTGCTTTCAGGAAAGAAATATTTAGTTAATCAGGATCTAACCTTTGGGGAGGAAATGCAGGGTGATAAAGTACTTCCTGAGCTTGTTCTTTTGCTGGCTCAACTGTCCGTTTTCATTGAGCAAAATGCCATTATCAGAATCACCGAGGCAAGGAGTTGTCTGATTGTTACTTCAGTATAGTCACCTGATCTGGGCCATCTAAATGGGCTTTTTGAATTTTTCAAAATTTCAGGAAATATCTTCTTTTTCTGGTGGTGGAACTCGGGGTTATGAAAATAGTCCAGCTTTTTTTCCTGCAGAAATTTGTCGCATCTTTCGATCAGCTGGTGAAGATCTCTTGCACCATGTATGTATCTAGATTCTGAACATTTTCTTACTTCTTCAAACATCTTGTTATTTGTTTTACTGGTTGGTTTTTGCTAGATGTGTATGGATTAGTTTATTTGCTCTAAGGAAGTTTACCATGTCTAATCTTCATAGTTTTCATGCTTGTATTTAGTAGCTTTGATACCCGTTTAGGCTTCAATGATGAACTCGTGCCATTGCAAATGTATACTGCCAGAGATCTTTTATTGTGACAGAGAGGTATTGCAGTAGCAAAAACAACATTTCTTTTGTTTTTCTGATAACTTGCATTCTTATTTCATTTGACGAGTTGCAAAAAATTATCTTTTCCTGTATTGCATATATAACTTTTTTCTTCAGGGAGTGAATTTTGCGTCTACCATACAAACTTTTTCAGTCATTTCCATTTAATTTTCATGTTTCCCTAGTCAATTGGAGAACTAAAGTTACAACGTTAATATTCTGTTTTCAGTTGAACCTGTACACATCATGTTAATCAAATGATAATATATGTAACTAGAAGAAAATTTGTGCATGCTAATTATAATAATTTCATAGAGTGACAGCAAGATTTATACAATTCAGTATAAAGCGGTAAGATAAATTTATCATGCTTTGTGATCAAATGGCTACAAACTCAGATTCAGATGGATTCAGTTGCATAGTTAGAAAAACATATTATAACTTATAAAGTAGAGAACTAGAAAAGTTTGCTTTTCCTTCTCTAACTCCAATCACACATAGAACTGATGAAATTTATATCCTCCCTCCAAACATAAAGAAGAAACAAAAGATTCATCTTAAATATATCTCTCAAACATTAAAACAAATCTGTCTATCTTCTCAATGAATCTCTCTAAATTTAAGTGTCAAATGACCACTGTGTACTGCTTTAATTTGTAATGCTAAGATTGGAGTAAATGACCTAAAAAAGATAAATGATGTGGACAGTAAGAGGTTAGGGTATAAGATTAAAATATGTCTCCATTTTCCAATGCCAATGTTTTAAAAATAAGAATATTACGTATTTCGATACACTACAAAAACAACAATGAAGACCTGTAACTTTTTTCATGCATGTAGATTTTATAATTACAATCAATTTCACATTTATTTCCTTATTAAAAAGGTGAAATCTATTGCAATCATAAAGTCAACATGCATGATTCATTGGTCTTCTTGTGATTTAAACCATGAATTAAATTCATAGATAAATTGGAAAATTGCATATTGTGAAATAAAGAACCAAATGACATTTATAGTATATAGATCTACCTCCAATTGTTAAATATGATCATATTTCATTACAGTTCTATGACTCAAAGTATCCTTATCTATTTGATCTCTTTGACGTACCACCACATTGATCTTAGTAAAAGGTGTTTTTGATGCACATGTTCCAAGTTAATGCCAGATAAAAAAGGATTGTGAATAGTCTTCAATGAAACCAAGATCTGCATTAGCTATAATTATCCTTTATGACCAGCATTCTACTTATTCGTCCATCAATACAGTTATGCTTGTTTGCTCATGTTGTGCCTCTCCTTTAATTCAGTTTGTTTACTTATTTATTTGTTTCTGGTCTCTGGATATACAAACCGTGGCATTTACTGAAAAAAATGGACACTTTTCATGAACTGCTAAATGCGATTGTTCATTTATTCAGGTAGGTTGTTAAGAACCCATTTGTTGTCTTTATATGGTTGAGGGCACACTCCTCTTGATGCTTGGTTATATGGGATTTATGATGATTTTCTGGCTGGCTTGCATTTACGCTTGTTGTAGGTTTATTAATATTCTTGATTTCCATATTATCTTTTTGCCATGCATGATGAACTTTCTTCACTCAAGCAAAAGATTTCGTTATTTCTGGGGTGTGATTGAGCATTGAACTTGATCTACTCACCATTGAGAACACAACATTTGCATTGATGAGTAAATAAAAATTTGGATTCAACTAATTAGGAAGCCTTTTGATTTTGTTTCAAAAATAAGTAGTATTTTAGCCTTTTGATTTTGTTTCAAAATAAGTGGTGTTATACATAATCAAGAAGATATTAATGATATTTTACCCTTATTTAAATGGAGAGAGTTTTACATAACCAAGAAAATATTAAAGAGTTACATCTTTTTCAAGATATTTATTAAGGGTAAGTGGGTAAAAATACATTTTTCTATCTAGAAATGAGTAGTTTTCTTAAAGGGTGTGCCCAAGCTAAAAACACCACTTATTTTGAAACGGAGGGAGTACATGCCTGAGTTTAAATTGCTATTCTCCATTTTTCTTGTGAATATTGGAGGATCTGAATGATTGAGCATATGGTGCTAGTTTTTTCTCTCTGAATTATGTTATAGATCTGAATGATTGAGCATATGGTGCTAGTTTTTTCCATACTAATGAAAATGAAATTTATGATACTTTTTGTTATTACCTTCCTTGGTAGATAGCTAATAGTTAGAGAAATACTGAGATCTAACTCTATTTCGATCTTCTGTTTCAGTATATAAGCTTGAAAACTCAGAAGATCTTGATTGTGTTGAAGAAGAGGTTTACAACCCCCAATTGGGTTAAGGTAAGCAGAAATAGCTAACACTAATCATTTGTAAGCATCAGGGTGATGGCTTGTGCTAATTTTGCCCTACCTTCCTCTTTCTGCTCCCTCTTTGTATAGCATAAAGAGCCCAGGGAAGTTCATATGTTCGTTGATCTGCTTCTCCAAGAGGTAACTTCTGCAGTTTTCATTTTCTCTTCTTATTCCAGTTTATGGTTTTTGCAATAGGAAATTAAAGCACCGAGAGGGAGAAAAATGGCACCTTTTGACTTCATATGATATACACTATAGTTTCTTCTCCAATAATAGTTAATATGACTAGTTCAGTAGAAAACTAAATTTTTTCTGTTTGATCTCATTTTTCAGCTGGATATTATCCTTATTGAAGTAAAGCAAATATTGCCTGAAGGGCTCCACCCTAAGCATAGGCGTACAGACAGCAATGGGAGTACCACTTCTTCTCGTAGTAATCCATTGAGAGATGATAGACTGGTACGATCAAATACCCAAAAGGCTAGGAGTCAGCTTCTTGAGTCCCATTTAGCAAAATTGTTTAAGCAGAAGATGGAAATATTTACTAAAGTTGAACATACACAGGTTTGGTTCTAGTGCTTGTAACTCAACAACCTGCACTAATTTTGGAGAACAATGGAATAAGAATTATTATTCAATGTGCAGGAATCAGTCATAACAACGATTGTAAAACTTTTCTTGAAGAGTTTACAAGAATTGGTCCGACTTCAGACTTTTAACCGGAGTGGATTTCAACAAATTCAGTTGGACATTCATTTTCTTAAGACCACTCTTAAGGATATTGCTGAAGATGAAGCAGCTGTTGATTTTTTGCTTGATGAGGTAAAGACAGAATCTCCACAGCTATTGACTATTGTACTCTACAGCTACTCTGTTAATGGGCATTTACCTATATTGTCCTCTTCAATGACCACCATCGAGCAGTCCTAAAAGGTTCCATATCATCCATGATTAGTTGATTTCCCCCCCTCCCCGCCCTTCCCCCTCTCCCTAATAGATTCAACTTTGTAGTAGAAATCATCCGGTTGGTTGTCACTGCATATACTGAAAGTTGAATGCTTCAAACATTTTTATCTAGCAAAAGTTGACAGGAGTGTTTCTTGCTGAACAGGTGATTGTTGCTGCTGCTGAACGTTGTCTTGATCCCATTCCTCTGGAACCGGCCATCTTGGACAGGCTTACCCAAGCAAAGTTGGCAAAGAATTCGGAACAGAGCTCTACTTCATAATAATCAGGGAGGCTGGGAACTCAAATGCATCATGCTGCTGCGACCCTGAGGTTGCAGTAATCAGTAAGCATAACACCCAATGCATTTTTTTATAGGTAAAGCATAACACTCAATAGTAGCTGCATATTAGAGGAGAAACCTTGCTTTAAAGACTTTCTGGGCAGAGATGAATTCAAAGATTTCGAGTCAACGTTATGTTCACATTTTTTAATTTCTTTTACATACGTATAAGTGATTCAAGCTGAAAATAGTGGGTTCAGTTGAATCAACTGAATCCTCTATAGATAAGCATGCACCATAGATCCATAGCATATCCACCTCTTTGATAGAATAGAAGCATCACTAGTTTATTGAGTAGCAGAATTTTGAAAACGAAAGATGAGGTACAGTGGATTTTGTTATTTGTGAATTCATTTTATTTACCTCGTTTAAATTATAATCAATGGATCATTTGTTTATTTTTTGTTCCCTAAATCCCAAATTAACTACTAAGGTTGACTTTCATTGTCAAAACTACCAATTTTAATCACCAAATTACTGTTAACATATTTAGTCTTTTTGCAAGTATAAGTTAAATCCTAATTTATGCTTCCTCTTTTTCAAAATGAATAGAAGGTTCAAAGTAGGAATTAAAGACTTTCTAATTTTGTCTCAATTCAGACATTAACTTCTCAATCATTTTAAAAATAATTTTATGTAATTAGGAACAAGACAAAAATATCTAACCAAATCATAATGAAAAGTTTATTTGACTCTCCAAATAATAATAATGTTACTTGGAGTAATAGTTTAACAAGTGGCTCCTCCTCCTGCAACGAGACCATCGTATAAAACTTAATGTAGGAGAAATGGAATAATTATTTTGGTATACGTTACATCTATAAGAAATAAAATCAGTCTTGTTTTAATTCATTCCAGTTTTTATTTTTCTAATTCTCTATATCAGAGTTTAGTAACTGATTTTGATTTTGTGTGGTCCATCCGTGTTGCTTTCTTTGGCCTAAACACCTCAACTATATAAAACTGTATAAAATTTAATAAACTATTAAATTAATTAATATTATTTCAATAAAATATTTTTAAAAATTTATACGGTTGTTGTTTGTGATGACGACTAGTAATAATCATTGTGGGTGTTGATTAAAAATGGTGTTGGTTAAATGGTGATAAATAATAATTGTGGCGACTGATAGTGATAGCTAATGGGCATGGTTTATGATGATGATGGCTGGCGATATATAGTGGTGGATTGGTAATTAATAGTGATTGTAATTTGGTTGTTATTGTGGAAATGATGATTTGTGGTGATTATAAATTGTGGCTAGTTGTGATGATGGTTGATTGTAGTGAATGATAACGATAGTTGTTGTAGCTAAGAGTGGTGGTTGTAGGTGATGGTTACGGTAGTTGATAGTGGTGATCGACAATAACTATAGTTGATAATGGCGGGTGATAACGATAGCAATGAATAGATAGAATTAGCGAACTATTATCTTCATAGGATTTTTTAAAAAGATATGTTAATGATATTAAGACTTTGTTACATATTTTAATCGTTCAGATCATTTCAAACTTATTAAGTGGTTGTAACATAGTAAAAAACACTTAACGGTTAAGATATGAATGAATAAAAAATAAATAAATTTAATGACTAGAATCTGAATAATTAAAATTAAGAGTTTCATTAAGTGGAAATAAATTAGCCATTTCTCGTACTTTAAGTCAGAGATGAACCCACTTATATATAAGTGGCGATGTACGTACACCCATTAACTTTAGAAAAAGTTTTATATATATATACACGGACTTGAAGAACTATCAAATATTTTTTTAAAAGAAAATCTTTAAACATATATATTGAATTGGGTTAGTTTGTCTGACCTGTCTTTTTTACAACTTATAAGGCCACATAATTTATTTATTTTTGCTTTTCCTTTATTCTTTAGTCCCCACTCCCTCCCTACTTTTCATTAAATCCCTCCTATCGAAAGCCCCAAACTCCAAAACTTATTTTTCCCTTTCTTTCCCTCCCACGTTAACACTTAATAGAGGAAAGAAGTTTTTTCCCATTCTAATTTCTAAATTTATTTTCTCTCTTTTGCTTCTTCCACTCTCATAAATCACTAAATTAGAAATGTCACTTGATGAAGCATAAACAAGTACTATGTCTTGAATCACTAAATTAGAGATGTCACTTGATGAAGCATAAACAAGTACTATGTCTTGTTTTAATCATTTGACAAAATTGATGAGGACTTAGATACGTTGCACAGAGGACCAGATTTCTTGATCTTGAAGTCAACCTTCACAGCAGTAAAGCTGTTGTCACTATTATAGAGATTTTTTCACTGCGGCAGAGCCACAGTACTGTAGCAGAACTGTTGCGGTTCAAGCTCTTTATCTAACGGTCCATGGAGCTCATCTCTTTTAGGTCCTCTCACATATATTAAACATCACAAGATGTAAATCTGATGGAACCAGATACGTTGTTGTTCCCTATTCTCAGAGTCGATCTTTATATTTGTAAAAGCAACTTTACAGTTGTCACTACCACTGTCACTATAGCAGAGCCACAGCATAATAGCAGCACTGCTCGGTTCTAGCTCTTGACCAACAGACAAAGATTCTATCGCTTACTCATCCTCTCATACATATTGAACAAGACAAGATGAAAAACACAAGTTTTGCAAAATCGAATATTAGTCTCCTACATCTGCAAAGTCGTCGCACCTCTTCAAAGACAAAGCCAGAACAAGCCTGAAGAACGTGTTCCTTATCAAAGAGTTGTGTGTTAAGTTTTAGGTTGTTGACCCTTTGTCTTCTTGCTCTTTATATTATAAAGCTACTCCTCTTTGAGAAGCATTTGTAGGTCATTTCTGTTTTGTATTTGAACCTTTGTTAGGCTAGAGTTAGCCTTGGTTGTCTTTGTAATAAAGTTATTACAAAGGGCATACAATAGAGTTATTGTAAGGGGGAAGGGAGGGATTAAGATCTTAATTCCTAGGTTGCAATAGGTTGTAATTTGAACATTGCATAGTTGTTAGTGAAGTTGGAAAATCCTACTAGGTCAGGTCGTGGTTTTTCGTCTCTTCAGCAAAGAGGTTTCCACGTAAACATCTGATATTCTTTACTTTATGTTCTTAACTGTGGAAATGGGTGAGGAACTCCGTTCCCTATATTATTCGATGGATACTTGCAAATTGTCCTCACCCACAATCGAATTCATCATCGACGTAATATGCCAAGTCAAAGTACGATTAGTTTGGCATCGCTAAATGTATTTAAATTCGAGAGAACATAGTTGTGCCTAAGCCTAAAGAATAAGATATCCAGCATAATATTGAGTAAAACCTAGATTTAAAGAGTTAAAAGAGCCCTAAACAAGTTAAGTTATAAGTGACGTCGTGAATAGTTTTTTTTCTAAACGAGTCGTATAAGGTCCAATATTTTGAGTAAGTGTATCTCTCGGGTTATAAAAAGATAGGGATTGAATGACTTATCAAATTAAAGGTCTATGAGTTTAGTTTTCAGCAAAATAAATCACTCGTTAATTCAACCTCGGTGTAATAAGTTATACACATTTTACCACGGACTGCTTAAGAGCAAAGTTGGTCGCGATGGACCTTCACCTATTGTTTCACCTAATTATTTAGACTTCCTACTTGTTGACGTCATACATGTTTGAGCTATGTACTTCGGCTACTTATTTACACGTCCTACTTGCTTAGACGTCCGACTTGATCGAGCTACTTGATTCACGTCCTACTTATTTATCCGAGGGCGACCACGTGCTAAAGGAAAATTAATGACCTACTTGTATAAGTAGGTGACAAGTAGTTGACACACCTACTTAAAATAACTGGCTCATATTAGAAGGAGAGCTAAAGACAAAGCGAAGATAGGTGATGCCCCCAACGTTTTCAAAGACGGTTTTCGAAGTGAGTCTCAGGGCGGGGCATCCCAAAAATACTCCAAGGCCCAAACAAAAGGCGTAAAGCTATAAAGTGTAGGCCCCAGAATTTGAGGGGTAAGTGTCTGGCGTAAAAGCGTAAGTCCCGAGCATTAAATTTAATTTTTATCATTTTAAAAATATTTTTACTATAAAATATATTTTTTATTATTGGTGTATTGATATTTATATTTTATGTTATCATATTTTCATATTATAGTGATTTTTTTCTAAACTATATGAATAAAAAAAAAAGCAACTCTCATAGAAAATGATTTATTTTGCCATCAAGTCTACGAGGTAGTTATTCACGAAGTCATATGTCTTATGTGTTGCAAGTTCAATACGTTTCAGGAAGTTTGCTGTGTGATTCAAATGTTTATGTTATTTGCAACACTACTTGAAAGTTAACATGTTCCATACTTTCAGGGGCAAAGAATTAGGTAATTATAAAGATTCAGAATAAGCTAAAGTGTATAAAACCAACAGAACTAAATTTAATGAACTATTCAGATGTTACAGCAAAAGATTCTTACTTTGCCTTCACCTTTCTTCTTCAGCAGGTTATGTTTCAAATCACTATTTTATGAGCTCTTAAGCTATTTTATGTCGTTCAGTCTGTTTTACATACAAGTACTGTTATTATGTATTTGCGCTTCATTTGTCGTGGGCGACACTGCATTTAACAATGCAAGTTCAGACGTATAGTTGACAAACCACCTCATTGGACATCTGACCAGACATTGAACTATTGATTAAGGGGATTCATTTTTATTTGGAGACGTATTTAGTTATCAGATTCTAGTAGAGACTTCATAGATCTGTGTAGTTATTTTTTGTCGTACATGTCAATACTCAGACATCCATGTATTATATGTCAAACATATGTTCCAGACTCAGTGGCCTATTATGTGTTTACAGTTCTTTATTAGAACTTGCTAATTGTATCTTTCACAGTTTCACGTGCTTTCTGGCAGGGTTATTTCATATGGTTTAATGTGTGTGTGTGTGTGTCAAGTTCATGTGTTCATATTGAGCATGGTCCATTGCTGTGACAATCGAACATTCAATAATTACTCCGGCGATCGGATTTAAGCCAACGATCGAACTTCTCTAATAGTAAAGGTTTTTTTTCTTTTGTTTAAATGACTAATATAATTTTTTTTTCAATATATTATAATAATAAAGTTTCAATTATCACTGGTAATTGACATACTAAAGATAGTAGTACTCTCTTCACGCTCAAATTCTGAGTTCGTCTCTGATTTAAATAATTAATTTTCTGTTTTATAGTATATCACAAACATCTTATATATTTTATAACATCACAATATATCGTTTCTTCCTACAATTTAAACAAAAAAATAAGTTACGGATAAATAGAATTAAGATAATAATATTATTAAAATAGTAGTGTTGCCTCCTCTATTTCTCTTGTTTTTGACCATCGTTCCATTTTTCCGTTTTCTTTCTTCTACGGAGGCTCCATCACCATGAACTTACCAGATTCAATGTCGTCAGATACCACAACAAGTTATAAATTTTAGAGAAATTCAAGACTTAAAGGTAATGTAACTTAGAGCAGATTTGAGTTAAAGTTCAAATTTAAAAAATTTGAGTTTGTTAATTGTATTGGGTGTTGTTCCAATAGATTTTAAACATCAAATGGAGATCAAAACTCAAGCTTTTAAGTGACACGGAGTAAATTTGAGCTAGAGTTGAGTTAAATTTAAGAAGAAGCGCATGAAAGAAGACAAAATCAGATTTTATATAATAATGTATATGATTGAATAAACACATCTTATAAATTTATATATTTAGTGTATAGTATTATCTATCGAATTTTTTTAAATATTATTATAAAAAAGTTAAATTTCATATAATATTATATATTAGATTCTAACAATATTATAAGAAAGTAATGAGTTATATGTCTAAAAACTTAAACCTTGTTCATATAGGTGCAATGTAATATTGTGATCAGCAATTAGAGGAAAATTTAATATAAACAAATTCATTCTATGAATATAAAAAGTACCACATTTTTAGAAACTAACATTAAGGGTGTGTTTTGTACGGAGGAAAACATTTCTAAAATTTTTTAATGTTTGGGTGCTTAGTAATTATATATATATATATATATAATTTTTTTTTTGAAAAGACTTTTCTAAAATAAGAAAAATAAATTTCACAAGGTGCGTTCACTTTTCGCTATACCCTAAAGCAAGTGTTTTAGACTTCAAAATTTATTTAAGTACTAATATTATGTGGTGTATATAATATATAATTTATTTAATTATTTTAAATTTTTATAATTTCAAACCTTTTTATTATATTTATCGATTTTAATAAAGAGAAAATTACACCATAATTAAATAAGATTCTATATTATTAAATATATAAGTAATTTTACTTATTTATCAAATATAGCAATGTATTATATTTTGTAGCAGATATGAAGAAAATTAAAAACGCCTGTGTGCAGTTCTCTTCCTCCCTTTTTCTTCACGCTTTTCTTCTTTTTCTTTCCACTACAAATTCCACCTTCACATGTTGATGCCACTTTGGATTTGGAAATCAACATCAAGAAATATATGTGTAATTTTGATCTGAATTTAGAGATTTATTTAGATGTTTAAAAAATTTAAATCGAAAATAATGAGAAATTAAATATGAAATTTTTTAATTACATAGAGAACAGGAAAAAGGGAAATGTGAAAGGAGATTGCAAGGTGGAGAATCAAACCTTTACCGACAAGATGAAAGTTCAGATAGCCAAGCAACCCAGCTATTAAGATACTCCAATTAAACTTGGATTTAAAAGTTCTCTATGTACAAAATATATTTGTCACAAACAAACTCATTTAAGTGGGTAATATAGAGTATCAATGAGAGTTTAGATCTTAAATTTGGGCTATTCGAGGTAAGATTTAAGCTATTTTAGACTGAATTTTAGTTATAGTTCATTAAAGTTCAAAGTTACAGTCGAATTATAGCAATTTGTATTAAAATTACATTATAATTGTAAGATTTTTATTTTCAAAAGTTTGTAAGTTATAGTAAGTGTGTGTGTGTGATTTTTATTTTCAAATACTGTATATATATATAGAAATTTATACAATTATACACACACACACACATATATCATATGAAAATTTAATATAACTTTAACAACATTGTATACAGTTGTATATATATTTCATATAGAAATTGTAATTTTTATACAGGACATAGTGAGCGAGATTTGAAGTCTTGAGCAAGAATCAAGCATGTTTTTTTTTCAAAAACCTGACATGATCTTTATACAAACTTTATATAGTTATATACATATTTCAAACTACTTTTATACACGAATTTATGAGCGAAACTTTAAACCTAAAGTGAGATTTGAAATGTGATTTTGTATATTTTAAATATAAAAACTCCTGCTACGTTAGGCAAACGGAAATCTCCTTTTACATTTGATAAATATAAATCTTATTTTTTGTGTGTATATATATACACACATTGTGTGTGTATAAGTAAAAACTTACCCCACCGAATGTATACGCTCAATATAGTTAAGTTAATCATATAAAATAAACTATCATTTATTACGAGTCTTATTCTGAATAGATAGTAGTTAACTATGGTTAAGTATGAATAATTATAGTTTAAAAAAACACATATTTGATGTATGAATAATATATATATATATATATATATATATATATATATATATATTCAAGGGAAATTCACATTGAGAAAACAATTTTAACTTTCAAATGCTTCAATTTCAACGTTGAATACTCGTTTTTAAACTTCAAATAAATATTATCTAAATGGCTGAGTATAAATTGAAGTATACTCCTTCTTCTTCTTTCACCTTTTTCTTTTTTTTGGAATTGATTCTCACACCACATAAACACGTATGCGAGTCTTATCAATTTTTTTTTTTTTTTGTATGTTTCAGAAAATGCATCTTTTCTATTTAATAAGTTTTAATTCTAACTTTCTTATTTTTATCAGTAGTCTCACATTCTGTTATAGGAATGAAATTGCAGGTTTAAAATTATAAAAAGTTTCAAAGAGTACTTTTTGCATGTTATATACATATTTTAGTTTAAATGTAAAATATTTTTCTTAGATTATTAAACTAAGACATATTATGAAATAAATGGAGTATATTTAAGATATATATTAAGATTTGACTTCGGGTGATCAATTTTATTAAGCCGCTTTTAATTGTGTTTTATGTTGATTGTCTCCCTCTTACCTCAAAGAATACTAATGATAATATTATTTTTCTTTTCTTATCAAATCCAAAAAAATAAAATAAGACACAAAATTATTTTTTTAAAGAATATTTTTTCGTGAAAAATATTTTTATTCATATCAAATGAATCGTTTGATACAATGTATTAAAGAAAATAATAGGAAAAATGACATGGAAATATCATCGGGCCATAATATTGGAACAAAAAATAGCCTCGGTTTTAACTTTTGGCATTTAATAACCTAAATATAAAATTAATAGTTCTCTCTGCTATTAATTAAAAAGGTACACTTTTTATCTTTCCACGTTCTCTTACTAATCATATTTCTCTCCTAAATGTCCTCTATCTTTCTTCCTTCTATCTTTTTCAACATTTACAAAAAATCAATCTTCCCCAAATGTGATTACACTCCAATCATTTAGGGCTCAGGTTATACATTGTGTGAAAAGGCATGTATATCATATTTAAAATTCTGTTAAACAAGTATGCTGATATACAGTTATCCGTACAAGTTTTACAAGAGATATACAAGGCGAACTTATATAGTTAAACACATTCAAAAATGACAAACACAACTTATGTGTATCATGGTTAAACTTATATTAAATAACTGATATACAATCAGTTATGCAAGCTTTTATAAAAGATGTATCTTTTGATATATATTTCATAAAGGACATCTTACAGAGTAAAATTATGTTAAATAGTATGTTGATATGCACTTATCCATACAAAGATTTACGAAAGATATACATGTATGGAGGAGAACTTGTACAGTTATACACATTAAAAAATGACAAACACGGTTTATGTATATCATACTTAAAATACTATTAAATGACTGATATACAGTTAGTTATATAAATATTTATAATAGATATACCTCTTGATATACATTTCATAAAGGATGTTTTATACGGTTATTGATGGTATCTCATCACATATTTTATATTAATTTCTGATTTTAATTAAAAATAACATGTGATTAAGAAAAATATGTATTATAGTTATACTAGGAATATTATTAATGGATACATATCATGGAGCATGAATAAGGAATATAAGTTTTACCTTCCAATTAAAATGCACAGCAAAATCTTTTTTATTTTATTTTATAAAGTTTATATCTTTTTAGGCTCCTTTCTCTAACCCTAATCCTTGGCTACGAATGTGCCAATAATTATTAAAGAAAATATATGTCAATCACTCAAAAATAATACATGTATTAGCATTTTTATTATACACCATGTTCAATACTATTCTTATACATAGTAAATCATGACATTAACAATAAAAATTTTTGTATGAACTGCCCTGTTTCAGGGTAGTCTTTAATTTTTAGGGAAAAAGATCAAAAATACTCCTCTACTTTAGTATATTAGTTAACTTTGCTCCTGGTTATACTATAAAACCAAATATACCCCCGTTGTTAACAAAGTAAATAAAATTACCCCTAAATTTGATGGAATCCCCCAAATTATCTTAAAATACCCAATTTCAATTAAATTACCCATTTTTCTTTAAATTCGAATCCACCCCCACTAAAAAAATAAACTCATTAGGAATTAATTATTCAAAGCAAAACAAGTTCTCGAAAATTATTCAAAGAAAAAGCCTTAAAAATAAAAGGAGTTCGATCATACAGTTATTTCTCCTCCGAAAATATTGGAACAAAGAAAATAACAACTAAATATTTACCAAATCAAGCTTCACCGTTCTTAATATGAAGAGATTTGGTAAATATTTGATTTCTATTTTGTTTGTTCCAATATTTTTGGAGGAGAAATAACTGCATGATCGAACTCTTTTTATTTCTAAGGTTTTTTCTTTAAATAATTTGAGAACTTGTTTTGTTTTGAATAATTAAATCCTAATAAGTTTATTTAGTTTAGTGGGTCGGATTCGGATTTAAAGGAAAAACGGGTAATTTAATTAAAATTGAGTATTTTAAATCAATTTGGGGGATTCAATCCAATTGAGGGGCAATTTTGTTTACTTTGTTAACATCGGGGGTATTTGGTCCTATCGTATAACCATGGGCAAAGTTAGCTAATATACTAAAGTAGAAGGGTATTTTTGACCCTTTCCCCTAATTTTTATCTACACTGCTCATTTAATGAAAATTTATTGTCCATACTGGGTATAAGTTCAGTTTTAAAATATTATGCCTTAAGAAATTCATACATCGAACTTATGCATTTACGGCATAATATGTGCCTTGAAATTTTTTTCACCTTGAGAAATTTATGCTACTAAAATTATGTTACAAAGCACAAGTTATGCCCAAGTTTAGTGCATGAACTTTTTAAGGCATAATATTCTAAAGTTAATTTATGTTCAAAGCACAAGTTATGTCTTGCAATGCATAAGTTCAGTTTTAGAACTTTATGCCTTAAGAATATCATACAATTAAACTTATGTCTCAAGACACGAGTTATGTCTAAGGTATAAGTTAAGTAGTATGAATTTTTTAAGTTAAAAGAAAAAATCTAAAGCACAATAGGCACAACTTCAGTATATAAACTTCTCAAAGCATAATATTCTAAAACTAAACTTATGTCTATGATATAGTTTGTGCCTAGTGATTTTTTTTCTTGCTTTGCAGATTTTATTAATTTATTTGCCTTACATTTTTTTTTAATATCTATGGTATTTTTGTCAGTGTTCTTATTATTTAACGTGTTGAAGGATAAAATTTAAAAATCATAAATTCAAAGGATGAAAATTAAATACCACCGCAAAATAGGATTATTCCCGTGACTGACCCTTAATGTTACGCGGTATTTTTCTTGCTCTAATACATCTTATTCAATATTATTCATATTCTAATACAATATGTTCAATATTCTTTATATTCCATTACACCGTATCTGTTTAGTACAACAAATCAAAAAATCGATAAAAAATAATATCCGCATAACTAATTTTGGAATTAGTACTTTCAACATTACAAGTATACCATGTTTATTATTCTTATACACTCCACAACCCCTTAGTTAATTAATTAGTATTAGTAATCACCAATAGCATTTCCTTTGGGTCGTTCACATAGATACTCATATTTTGAGGCGGTCTTTAATTTTTGCCCTCGAATTTGATGATCTTTATTTTTGTCTTTCAATACTTTAAGTAGCAAGTAATTTTGTTCAACATAAGTTTATATTTTTGTATCATAATATACCACAAGTTATGTCATATTACATAACTTAATTTTTACGAAACTTATATCAACCGAGTCAAAAGTTCAACTTTTCCACAAGTTATGTCGTAAAAAGCGTATCTTAATTCCTATTTAACTTACGCCGAGCGAATTAGGTCATAGAAATACTATGCAACTTATACCAAATGAGGCAAAAAATTTCTAAATTTAGTCCGAGCGAATTAGGTCATAGATAAAGATATATTAGTAGGCGTTTGAACATGTGATTTCATTTCGTGATTTGAAATCATGAGATGAAATCAGTGTTTGGACATGCGGTTTCAAATCATGAGATAAGCTTTTACGATATAAAAATTGACCCACGAGTTTATATTTTGTATATCAAAACCTATTATTTTATATTTACAAACCAATTATTTTAGATATACATAAAATCTGTTGTTGGTATTATTACTCTTACCAATCTTTGCTAATCATTTATATCGTATATAAGTTTGCCAATTATGTGGGAAGAGTAGTACATTACAACTCATGTTTAATTTTACTTTTTATTGAACTAAAGTTTGATCAATAAATATTAATTTTTTTATAATGGCTTTTCTTACACATTGTATTATATTTTGTTATGAACTTTTACTTATTTGGTAAGCTTGTATAAGAATTAGAGAAATTTTAAATAGTTCTTGCAACTTATGGAGTTTTATGTTTATGAGGAAAAAAATACAACTTAAAAAATTGCATATCCAAACAAAACATTAATTTCATCTCATACAATTTTTTATCATAAGTTTATCTCGATTCGCTAAACAGACTCTTAGTCCACAAATTTTCATTAAATGAGCGGCATAGATAAAAATTTAAGACTTTTCAAAGTAGAGGCAGATTCGTACAAAAACTTGTTTTCGCGGGTCTCCCCCCACCCCTCCCTCTTTTTTATTTTTATTTTTATTTTTATTTTTATTTTTTGTGGGGATGTGGTATGGACCTACACCCGTATCGCAGGCGAGCATAACCTAGCCCAGTTTTTTCCCGCCAAAACCCCTCCACAATTTTGCCGCCAAAACTTCCTC
The DNA here is from genome assembly GCA_035772735.1 of Datura wrightii. Classification (NCBI taxonomy): domain Eukaryota; kingdom Viridiplantae; phylum Streptophyta; class Magnoliopsida; order Solanales; family Solanaceae; genus Datura; species Datura wrightii. The sequence goes on along the minus strand of JASDFA010000029.1, from coordinate 7,177,999 downwards.
GCCTCTATCAATTTCCCCCAAACCCAACCTTCAGCCCTCATTTCAACTGCTCTCGCTTCTCTCTGCCTCCGTCAAACACCATGAATGACCTTGACTTCAACCGCGACAAAGGTAAGATTTTCCCACCCTCTCCCCCGCCCCCTCTCTCTCTCTTCCTCTCTCTCTCACAGACACACACACACACACAAAGACGTCTCTGCTTTGAGCTTGCGTGTGTGTAGGTATTAGACCGTATCAAGTGGTTTCAAATTCTAGATCCGCCTTTTGTTTGGCACGTTTTTTAATTATTTCTCATTTACAGATCTAGCGAAAGATTTTCTATCAAACTTCGCTGATTCTAATGGTGAAGCCAAATACATGAACATTCTGGTGAGTTCCTCTCATTTCCAGTCTTTCAGTTGAAAAAATTCAACTTTCTATACTTTGTTTTAGTGAATGTAGTCATACTAGAAATGGGCTTCTTTTTTTTTTGCCTCAATGGAAACCTGCTAATTGATTTCATTTTCTGTCTTTTAACTTTTACTAGCAAGATGTTGCTAATCGTAGAACCAAGGCTATTGAGATCGAGCTGGAAGACTTAGCTGACGTAAGTACCACAACCCCTCTGAATTACTTTTTGTTGTAGATTTTTGGATTTTTGCGCTCTACTATTTTGTCCTTTCATTTTGGTTGTCCACTTTTTAGTGCTAAGTGGTGTTTTTTGTCTTCCCTTTTGAAGTTCGTAGCTTTTAACATGAATTTTGACTTCTTCTTCAGTACAAGGACTTGGACGAGGAGTTTCTTCGTAGAATTGCTGAGAACACTCGACGATATATCACAATATTAGCAAGTGCCATTGATGAGCTCATGCCAGAGCCAACGGAGGCCCTTCCAGATGATGACCATGATATTTTGATGACCCAGCGTTCAGAGGAAGGTACTGAGAACACTGATGGTTCTGATCCCAAACAAAAGATGCCCCCCGAGATCAAGCGATTCTAGTAAGCAGCATAAAATTATTCTCAAGGCTATAACTTTATGAATTAGTTTGCCTATTTTTTTCTGTATGTATAATCATGTCTCTTGTTATCTCTCTGCTGGACTTTATATTTGAGTATAAACTCATTAATCCTGTCACGATGTAAACCTTATGTTATGTTCTTGGTACTACTTTCTTCAATAAATTACCTTACCTAATAATAAGAATGTCTTTTGTTTCTCTCTTTCAGCCTTATTAGTAGTACTCCTGTTAACTGCATGATATGAATTAGATGGGCTTATTTAGTTAATCTCTAAACAACAGGACTATATGTGTGATAATTTATTCTTGTTCATATACTAGGCAGCCAAGTTCCCAAGTGAAATACTTTGTCCTCTAACTTGAGATTATCTATGTGGTCCGGCCTTACAACTTAATTCTTAAGAAAAGACAGAAAAGTTAAAATTCTGAATGGGTTAACTGCCTAACTACTTGTGTTTGTTGAATCCAGTGAAGTGTACATTAAAGCATCTTCAAAAGGTCGGCCATTTACAATTAGGGAGGTCAAGGCTTCATATATTGGTCAGCTTGTCAGGATATCTGGTATTGTGACGCGATGTTCAGATGTCAAGCCGCTGATGCAGGTGGCTGTATATACATGTGAAGAATGTGGATTTGAAATATATCAGGTATGGGTTTTAGTTGTGCTCGTCTGGCAACTTCATCTCTCTATTTTTGACCTCCTAAATGCAATTGTAGGAGAGCCACAATGCTTGCGTTAAATTAAACCACAACAATGTTAAGTAGCATGTCAAAGCTACACTGTGTTAGATCTAATGGGTCTATCTTAATGCACTTGATGAACAGGAAGTAACTGCTAGAGTCTTCATGCCTCTGTTTGAGTGCCCATCCTATCGCTGCAAGGTTAATAAAGCAAAAGGGAACCTCATCCTTCAACTTCGGGCATCAAAGTTTTTGAAGTTTCAAGAGGTTTGTTTTTTGCATTAAATTTTGATTACAATATCAAATCTGTAGCACAATTGTTTTACATTTCTAACATTGTTTCAGGCCAAAATTCAAGAGTTGGCAGAACATGTCCCGAAAGGTCACATTCCCCGATCAATGACCGTGCACTTCAGAGGAGAACTTACAAGGAAGGTTGGTGGTATTTTTGTTTGTTTATATTTTTCCTTAAAGTGTTTTTGAAATGAGCTTGTCTAGATGTAAGTTTCTGCTGAGTAAATGCCAAGGACAATAACCTGCATTCTAGATTGAGTTAGTTGGCGAGATCAAATGATCCCCACAAACTTAAAGCTCCCAGTGAGCATCTTCTTAAAGGGGCTCCTCTAAAGCTTTCGCTACCTACTCAAGTATAACATATGCTGCTGCATTTCTTAAAATTGCAGGTATCTCCTGGTGACGTTGTTGAGCTGTCAGGCATTTTTCTACCTATGCCGTACACAGGATTTAGAGCTATGCGAGCTGGGTTAATTGCAGATACTTACTTGGAAGCGATGTCTGTTTCCCATTTCAAGAAGAAATATGAAGAGTAAGCGATTGTTACTTTTTCCCCTTCCTACTGATTTTTTTGGTCTTCATGTTCTGCTAGGTAGTCCCTTTTGAGATTGATTCTGTTTTCTACTAGCAACTGGAAAAACATAAAATGAATGTAAAATGCATCACCTTTTCCTTGAAGAATTGGAGTCCGCTTTTAGCACATTGAGGACTCGAACTTGATTCAAGATTGAGCTTAATTCCAAAATATTTCCAAGAAAAATGAAATTTGAAACCTAATACAATTTGACAGTTTATTTATTATTTTTCTCTTTAAGTGTTCTTAAAATATTATGCTTGGAATAGGTTCAGACTACAGATCAAATCTATATCTTTGTAGTTTCTTATTTAGAATGTTTGGAGGGCACTATTTGTAAATACGATTTATGCATAACCCTTTTCTCAGAAAGAAAAAATTACTTGTTCACTGTTGAAATAGAAAATTTAAGGTTTTCATACTTGGCTAAATTTCTTAGTAATGAAGATATGATTAATAAGTTTTCGGATGCAGTTATGAACTTAGAGGAGATGAGGAAGAGCAGATTGCACGGTTAGCTGAAGATGGAGATATATATAACAAGTTGTCTCGTTCCTTGGCTCCTGAAATATTTGGGCATGAGGATATTAAGAAAGCTCTTCTTCTACTTCTAGTAGGTGCTCCTCATCGGAAGTTGAAGGATGGTATGAAGGTAATTGTTCCGACTTAAACTGAAATCCATCTTCTGCCTATCACTTCAGATTAAGAAAATCTGATTCATCTTTATGACAAAAAAACTCAGATCAGAGGTGATTTACATATATGTTTGATGGGTGATCCCGGGGTAGCAAAAAGTCAGCTTCTCAAACACATAATCAATGTTGCACCAAGAGGTGTTTACACAACTGGTAAGGGTAGCAGTGGAGTTGGTCTAACTGCTGCTGTTCAGAAAGATCCAGTAACTAATGAGATGGTTCTTGAAGGTGGAGCACTGGTGAGAACAAATCAATTCTTCTTTTCCCTCTACTTCATTGAGTTTTGGAAAATATCATAGTGTGAGCAATGTGCATTAGGAGTTTGAACTGTACCATGTATCATCAGATAGTTGATCTCACAACCATCTTCTTAAGTATTCAGTGACAATGTTTTTCTCAGGTATTGGCAGATATGGGTATATGTGCTATTGATGAATTCGACAAGATGGATGACTCTGATAGAACAGCTATACATGAAGTAATGGAGCAGCAGACTGTTAGTATTGCAAAGGCTGGGATCACTACATCTCTAAATGCAAGGACTGCAGTGCTTGCTGCTGCGAATCCTGCCTGGTAAACATTTACTGTTTTCCCCTACTTGGTTTGTTGTAAACATTGAGAAATGAGAAGCAACTGTCATCTTTAGAAATATGCTAAATTTTGCAACAGATGGTCATCTGATTTATTTTTGGAGGCAGTTAGCTGTGTTAATGCACAAACTTTAAAACACTCACGATATTTGTCCAAAACATTCTTAGGGGAAGATATGATATGAGAAGGACGCCAGCCGAAAATATTAATCTTCCTCCAGCTCTTCTATCAAGATTTGATCTTTTATGGCTAATCTTAGATCGAGCAGATATGGATTCCGATCTTGAATTGGCTAGACACGTTGTTTATGTGCATCAGAATAAAGAATCTCCTGCTCTGGGGTTCACTCCACTTGAACCATCTGTGCTTCGGTAAATACAAGAATATCTTTCTGGTGTTTTAACCTTCAAGAGAACTTCTCTTTACTAGTTAGTAGCATGGCTTAAAATTGGCTGAGCAACGTACAATCCATTTTCTTTTTTTTTTCAGGGCTTATATTTCAGCTGCAAGGAGATTGTCTCCCTCTGTCCCAAAGGATCTAGAGGAATATATTGGTGGTGCATATTCTAGTATCAGGCAAGAAGAAGCAAAATCGAACACTCCTCACTCTTATACAACCGTCAGAACACTTCTAAGCATCCTGAGGATATCAGCTGTAAGTTTCTATGTCAATTTACAGAGTAAAGTATCACATTGCTTCATAGTAACAGTTGGGACTATTTTTCTCTTCAACTCTTATTTGAAAGTGGAAAACTTGTACTGAATCAAGTGTGAGAGTTGGCAAGTGCCATGTGGAAGAAACTAAGGGAGGAAACATTCTTGTTTTCTCCTTGGTTTGAAAGGCTAAAAAGCAGAAATCTTGGTTAGCTATGATTAGGAAATATGGGGTCCTTGAAAATGTAAGGCTTTACTTTCCAAGACAATTCTGGACCTCCCTGTCCTAATTCTAGGTTTTACAGATCAAGTGATAATAAGTTGGTCATAAATATGGTTGTCACCTTAATCATAAGGTCAAATAGACAGTGATGGCAAATTATTCAAGTGAATGTCATAACATTTCCTCCTTTTAATCATTCTTTATACTTTGTTGATATCATTGTCCTGTGTTAAATTAGGCACTAGCCAGACTACGTTTCTCAGAAACAGTTGCTCAGAGTGATGTGGATGAGGCGCTTCGGCTAATGCAGATGTCAAAGTTCTCCTTGTATTCAGATGATCGGCAAAAATCTGGCCTGGATGCAATATCTGACATTTACTCAATTCTGCGTGATGAGGCTGCTAGGATGAACAGGCTGGAACTAAGTTATGCCCAGGCTCTGAACTGGATTTCCAGAAAGGTTAGTTTGTGGTAATTTTGCCTGATCAAGCTGGAGACACTAACCTTGTTGGTAGCTTGAAATATATACTTGGAACTGGTGCACATGATGAAACAGCTCATACAATTCAAACTTACACATTATCTGATGATAAAGTTGTCAAGAAGTAGAGGTAACATAAAGAATAACCAGAAAATAGTTTGCATGATCTGTTAAGCTTGTCAAATTGTTTGTGCTATGGTTTCTCAACGAAGTGGTTCCAACTGCACGGATTTTCATGTTTTTGGGAACTAATCATGCAGAATGATAAACCCTTGTAGGATTATAATACGGATACATATGGCAACTAATGAACCATTTATGTTCTGTTAAATTAGCCGTTGATAGAACATTTTTTTTCTTTTGGCAAAAGTATTGCTTGATGCAAAGCCAAAATCTGCGAGTTCATCATATTGTTGCTGAACTTCCCTCCACCCACCGTCATTCCCCCACACAAAAGAACAAATAATATCAGACTAAGTAGCTCAAGCTGGCTATGATACTGTACCAGTTATTCCCAGAATTTGCCAAAATTATTTACAGTGAGTCCTCTTGTGGTGCAAAGAATGACATAGCTTCTTTACTCATACTCAGGTCCACCCATGTTTTTAACCAACTGAATCAGTTTTCATCTTCCTGCAAGTAATGGCAATCAGCTAAGATCATGCCAAACTAGTTGGGATGTATATCTAGCTTTATCAAGATCTTTTCAAGGCAACCTTGTTTGGTTCTTTCATTTTGAGACACTGTATACATTTCTCCTTGGCATCAATATCCAACTCAACAAGTTCTATTGTGGCTTAAATTGTTTTCTCCTTTGGCATGGTACTGACTTTTTGCTATGAGTTCTCTCGCCTCTGATGTCTTGCTACTTTATCTTGGAACAGGGATACAGTGAAGCTCAACTCAAGGAATGTTTGGAAGAATATGCAGCCTTAAATGTGTGGCAGATTCATCCTGATAGCTTTAACATCAGATTCATTGATGCATGATAAGCACTGGATCGATGTGAATCCAGTAATGTTAAAGATTGTATCTCGAAATCTACGCTGCTGTTAGGTTACTACTTACAGTTAGTAAAACTAGTATTTTATATCAAAGATTGAATCTACAATTTATTAAAGTCGATGAATGGGAGGTTAATTGTGTATGACCTGAGTTGTCGATCTGTACCAGAATTTGCCTAAGTGCATTATTTATTCCTAGAAATTTCTTGTCCCCAGTGTACCTTCTTCATGGCACTGATGTGGAGTCTGTTTGTTTCGAGGATAGAATCTCTTCCGCAAAAGAAACAATTGGCCCCATTTTATTTCTTTTTTAAAAGACTTGAACATAAGTCTCAGTGTGAGATACAAATTGAAATTGCCTTTGGTATAATGAGGGCGAAAGCATTTACTTGGTATTAAAGTTATACTTATCTTTGACCAAATTCACAAGTTGTATGTCTTGCAACGGAATTTGCATCCTTTCAGACTCTGGAAATGCTGCAAAATGAAAATGGGAATGAATGTTGGTGTTTTTTCTTAGAAATAGTTCAGTTAACAAGATTTTTATCAAAAGATTTACATTTTCTATGATTAATGAGGAATTAGCTAACAGCTTGTTTGGATGGTTGTTACATGTTTGAATTGTATTATGTTGTGCCTTTTTTTTTTTTGGAAAACTGATAACTTAATTCTATTAGTTTTGATGGGTCAAGTTTGAATAAATTAGGGCAAGCTGATAAAAAGTAAGATAACGATATGATCTTATAAAATGGTATTTTTCGTTGTTATTAACAATGAATTTAATAAATACAACATAACAAAATTTAAATAACAATCAAAATAAATATACTATTTAAAGTAAATGGGTAATAACTATCCAAGCTGTAAGAACAAACACTTTCCATGCAAGAGATCTTCTACTTAAAAAAAGCAACAAGAAAAAGGAAGAAGCAAATGATCTATAAAGAATGTAAATTAATTGAAATTAAGGCTAAGGTACAAGTATAAAAACTTCTAGTGTGCCAAATATTTACCAGTTCGATGGAAAACAATCATATTCCGGGTTTTGATTTTCTGGCTATGTATTGTTGAAGCACAAACTGAGAATTAGAGGTTGTTAATCAATCTCCATTGCAGAGCAAACTTCAGAGAAAAAGAAGAAAAGAGGAAAACAGATATTTGTGGAAATGAAAAAATTGATTTAAGTAAATGAGCTGTATGTCACGCCCTAAAGATTGGGGTATCTTATGGCGGACAATATGCTGGCGGATGTATCGAGATGCTGACAGAATGGCTTCAGAATGGTGTGGCGTAGGGACGACTGTGTCCCCTTCCTGAATTGACGGTGAAGAGGGGACTTGGCCAACCCTGCACAAACCTGGTCGGGAACTGGAGCCGTTCTCCTGAAGAGCCCGGAGTGCCCTCTGCACCGGGTGCCTACAACACCACAACACACTCGGGGGCCGAGGGGAAGGTTTTCCCAAGGATCGTCCGACAATGCTCACCCCTTGACAAACTCGACACTTCGTGATGTGAGGATCCCTCAACTCGACACCACCTTACTCCATGCGAGCGCAGGACGCTATGAAAAAATGCCGGCACCGCTCTGATACCATCTGTCACGGGCTCGGACTCCAGCACGCTCCGGAGGCCCGTGCGGCGCCTCGCCCCGCGAGGCCAGCCTCTCTCACCGGGACAATACACTGGTTTCGCCCTGCCATGGGCTCTTCAGGAGAACGGCTCCAGTTCCCGACCAGGTTTGTGCAGGGTTGGCCAAGTCCCCTCTTCACCGTCAATTCAGGAAGGGGACACAGTCGTCCCTATGCCACACCATTCTGAAGCCATTCTGTCAGCATCTCGATACATCCGCCAGCATATTGTCCGCCATAAGATACCCCAATCTTTAGGGCGTAACATCCTCCCCCACCCAACTCGGTGTACGCCCTCGTACACGGCCACTCGCCCAAGTTGCCCGATATGCGGCCACCTGCCGCTCGGAGTGCCCTCTGCACCGGGTGCCTACAACACCACAACACACTCGGGGGCCGAGGGGAAGGTTTTCCCAAGGATCGTCCGACAATGCTCACCCCTTGACAAACTCGACACTTCGTGATGTGAGGATCCCTCAACTCGACACCACCTTACTCCATGCGAGCGCAGGACGCTATGAAACAATGCCGGCACCGCTCTGATACCATCTGTCACGGGCTCGGACTCCAGCACGCTCCGGAGGCCCGTGCGGCGCCTCGCCCCGCGAGGCCAGCCTCTCTCACCGGGACAATACACTGGTTTCGCCCTGCCATGGGCTCTTCAGGAGAACGGCTCCAGTTCCCGACCAGGTTTGTGCAGGGTTGGCCAAGTCCCCTCTTCACCGTCAATTCAGGAAGGGGACACAGTCGTCCCTACGCCACACCATTCTGAAGCCATTCTGTCAGCCTCTCGATACATCCGCCAGCATATTGTCCGCCATAAGATACCCCAATCTTTAGGGCGTGACATCCTCCCCCACCCAACTCAGTGTACGCCCTCGTACACGGCCACTCGCCCAAGTTGCCCGATATGCGGCCACCTGCCGCTCGGAGTGCCCTCTGCACCGGGTGCCTACAACACCACAACACACTCGGGGGCCGAGGGGAAGGTTTTCCCAAGGATCGTCCGACAATGCTCACCCCTTGACAAACTCGACACTTCGTGATGTGAGGATCCCTCAACTCGACACCACCTTACTCCATGCGAGCGCAGGACGCTATGAAACAATGCCGGCACCGCTCTGATACCATCTGTCACGGGCTCGGACACCAGCACGCTCCGGAGGCCCGTGCGGCGCCTCGCCCCGCGAGGCCAGCCTCTCTCGCCGGGACAATACACTGGTTTCGCCCTGCCATGGGCTCTTCAGGAGAACGGCTCCAGTTCCCGACCAGGTTTGTGCAGGGTTGGCCAAGTCCCCTCTTCACCGTCAATTCAGGAAGGGGACACAGTCGTCCCTACGCCACACCATTCTGAAGCCATTCTGTCAGCATCTCGATACATCCGCCAGCATATTGTCCGCCATAAGATACCCCAATCTTTAGGGCGTGACATCCTCCCCCACCCAACTCGGTGTACGCCCTCGTACACGGCCACTCGCCCAAGTTGCCCGATATGCGGCCACCTGCCGCTCGGAGTGCCCTCTGCACCGGGTGCCTACAACACCACAACACACTCGGGGGCCGAGGGGAAGGTTTTCCCAAGGATCGTCCGACAATGCTCACCCCTTGACAAACTCGACACTTCGTGATGTGAGGATCCCTCAACTCGACACCACCTTACTCCATGCGAGCGCAGGACGCTATGAAACAATACCGGCACCGCTCTGATACCATCTGTCACGGGCTCGGACTCCAGCACGCTCCGGAGGCCCGTGCGGCGCCTCGCCCCGCGAGGCCAGCCTCTCTCACCGGGACAATACACTGGTTTCGCCCTGCCATGGGCTCTTCAGGAGAACGGCTCCAGTTCCCGACCAGGTTTGTGCAGGGTTGGCCAAGTCCCCTCTTCACCGTCAATTCAGGAAGGGGACACAGTCGTCCCTACGCCACACCATTCTGAAGCCATTCTGTCAGCCTCTCGATACATCCGCCAGCATATTGTCCGCCATAAGATACCCCAATCTTTAGGGCGTAACATCCTACCCCACCCAACTCGGTGTACGCCCTCGTACACGGCCACTCGCCCAAGTTGCCCGATATGCGGCCACCTGCCGCTCGGAGTGCCCTCTGCACCGGGTGCCTACAACACCACAACACACTCGGGGGCCGAAGGGAAGGTTTTCCCAAGGATCGTCCGACAATGCTCACCCCTTGACAAACTCGACACTTCGTGATGTGAGGATCCCTCAACTCGACACCACCTTACTCCATGCGAGCGCAGGACGCTATGAAACAATGCCGGCACCGCTCTGATACCATCTGTCACGGGCTCGGACTCCAGCACGCTCCGGAGGCCCGTGCGGCGCCTCGCCCCGCGAGGCCAGCCTCTCTCACCGGGACAATACACTGGTTTCGCCCTGCCATGGGCTCTTCAGGAGAACGGCTCCAGTTCCCGACCAGGTTTGTGCAGGGTTGGCCAAGTCCCCTCTTCACCGTCAATTCAGGAAGGGGACACAGTCGTCCCTACGCCACACCATTCTGAAGCCATTCTGTCAGCCTCTCGATACATCCGCCAGCATATTGTCCGCCATAAGATACCCCAATCTTTAGGGCGTGACATCCTCCCCCACCAAACTCAGTGTACGCCCTCGTACACGGCCACTCGCCCAAGTTGCCCGATATGCGGCCACCTGCCGCTCGGAGTGCCCTCTGCACCGGGTGCCTACAACACCACAACACACTCGGGGGCCGAGGGGAAGGTTTTCCCAAGGATCGTCCGACAATGCTCACCCCTTGACAAACTCGACACTTCGTGATGTGAGGATCCCTCAACTCGACACCACCTTACTCCATGCGAGCGCAGGACGCTATGAAACAATGCCGGCACCGCTCTGATACCATCTGTCACGGGCTCGGACTCCAGCACGCTCCGGAGGCCCGTGCGGCGCCTCGCCCCGCGAGGCCAGCCTCTCTCACCGGGACAATACACTGGTTTCGCCCTGCCATGGGCTCTTCAGGAGAACAGCTCCAGTTCCCGACCAGGTTTGTGCAGGGTTGGCCAAGTCCCCTCTTCACCGTCAATTCAGGAAGGGGACACAGTCGTCCCTACGCCACACCATTCTGAAGCCATTCTGTCAGCATCTCGATACATCCGCCAACATATTGTCCGCCATAAGATACCCCAATCTTTAGGGCGTGACATCCTCCCCCACCCAACTCGGTGTACGCCCTCGTACACGGCCACTCGCCCAAGTTGCCCGATATGCGGCCACCTGCCGCTCGGAGTGCCCTCTGCACCGGGTGCCTACAACACCACAACACACTCGGGGGCCGAGGGGAAGGTTTTCCCAAGGATCGTCCGACAATGCTCACCCCTTGACAAACTCGACACTTCGTGATGTGAGGATCCCTCAACTCGACACCACCTTACTCCATGCGAGCGCAGGACGCTATGAAACAATGCCGGCACCGCTCTGATACCATCTGTCACGGGCTCGGACTCCATCACGCTCCGGAGGCCCGTGCGGCGCCTCGCCCCGCGAGGCCAGCCTCTCTCACCGGGACAATACACTGGTTTCGCCCTGCCATGGGCTCTTCAGGAGAACGGCTCCAGTTCCCGACCAGGTTTGTGCAGGGTTGGCCAAGTCCCCTCTTCACCGTCAATTCAGGAAGGGGACACAGTCGTCCCTACGCCACACCATTCTGAAGCCATTCTGTCAGCCTCTCGATACATCCGCCAGCATATTGTCCGCCATAAGATACCCCAATCTTTAGGGCGTGACATCCTCCCCCACACAACTCAGTGTACGCCCTCGTACACGGCCACTCGCCCAAGTTGCCCGATATGCGGCCACCTGCCGCTCGGAGTGCCCTCTGCACCGGGTGCCTACAACACCACAACACACTCGGGGGCCGAGGGGAAGGTTTTCCCAAGGATCGTCCGACAATGCTCACCCCTTGACAAACTCGACACTTCGTGATGTGAGGATCCCTCAACTCGACACCACCTTACTCCATGCGAGCGCAGGACGCTATGAAACAATGCCGGCACCGCTCTGATACCATCTGTCACGGGCTCGGACTCCAGCACGCTCCGGAGGCCCGTGCGGCGCCTCGCCCCGCGAGGCCAGCCTCTTTCACCGGGACAATACACTGGTTTCGCCCTGCCATGGGCTCTTCAGGAGAACGGCTCCAGTTCCCGACCAGGTTTATGCAGGGTTGGCCAAGTCCCCTCTTCACCGTCAATTCAGGAAGGGGACACAGTCGTCCCTACGCCACACCATTCTGAAGCCATTCTGTCAGCATCTCGATACATCCGCCAGCATATTGTCCGCCATAAGATACCCCAATCTTTAGGGCGTGACATGTAGCTCTATTTATATACATGGTCAGAGGATAAATATTAACTAAGGTAATTAATTAACTAACTAAAGTATTAACTAACTAACTCTAATTAACTAACTACCTGTAACTAACTCTAACTAACTCAACTAATTAGTAACTAACTCAACAAATCAGTAACTTCTTCCATTAATTCTGCTTCATCAATTTTTCCATATAATTCCAACACCCCCCCTCAAGTTGGAGGTGAGTGAGTCACAGCCAACTTGCCCATGATATGTGAATGTTTGTTTCCAGGCAATGCCTTAGTTAAAAGATCTGCAAGCTGGTCTGTTGTTGACACATGATGTAGGTTAATGAGTCCATCATGTAACTTTTCTCTAACAAAATGACAATCCACTTCTATGTGCTTGGTTCGTTCATGAAATACAGGATTTTTGGCTATGTGAATAGCAACTTGGCTATCACAGAATACAGATATAGGCAGATCTGATGGCATGGCCAATTCATTCAACAACCTGTTCAACCAAACCAGCTCCCCTACAACTATTTTGACTGCTCTATACTCTGCTTCAGCTGAGGATAATGAAATGGTACTTTGTTTCTTGGATTTCCAGCTTACTGGGCAATCACCTAAGAACACAATATAGCCACTAACAGATTCTCTGGTGACTGGACAAGTTGCCCAGTCTGAATCACAATAGGCAGATATGTTATAGCTTGGTTTGTTGGACAAGAAAATCCCAAGACCTGGACTTGACTTGAGATACTGTAACACATGTAAAGCAGCTTTAAAATGTGACTCCTAGGTGACTGCATGAATTGACTGAGATGCTGCACACTGCATGCAATGTCCATCCTTGTGTGTGTGAGGAAATTCAACTTTCCAACCAATCTCCTGTATTGAGAAGCATCAACAACAGTATAACCATCATCTAGGTGCAGTTTGGCATTACAGTCAAGTGGTGAACTAACTGCCACACAATTTGAACAATCAAACTCTTGCAAAAGATTAGTAGTAAACTTCTTTTGAGTAACCATCACACCTGTCTCATTGTATATAAACTCCAATCCTAAGAAATAGTGCAACCTGCCTAAGTCTTTGATCTTGAACTTGTCATGAAGGAAAGACTTGAGAGATTGAATTTCATTTAAATTTGTTCCTGTGAGGATAACATCATCTACATATACTGCAACAAAAACAACTGAACATCCAGATTTCCTATAGAAAAGTGAATAATCACTGGTTGAGTGAACATAACCTCTTGAACAAAGAGAGGTAGAAAGCTTGTCATACCACTGTCTGCTGGCTTGTTTCAAACCATATAGGGACTTTTTTAAGCCTGCAAACCAGACCTCTATGTGCAATTATCAACCCTTGTGGAATTTTTATATAAACTTCTTCATGGAGATCACCATGAAGGAAAGCATTATTAACATCAAGTTGGTACAGATTCCAGCCCTTCTTGACTGCTAAACTTACCAGAACCCTCACAGTAGTCATCTTAACTACTGGTGAAAAAGTTTCTATGTAATCAACACCAGCTTGTTGAGTATACCCCTTTACTACAAGTCTAGCTTTAAACCTTTCCACACTTCCATCAGCCTTGTGTTTGATTTTATACACCCATTTGTATCCTATAGCCTTCTTACCTGCTGGAAGATCCACTAAGTCCCATGTGTCATTAGCACACAGGGCATCAAATTCTTGTATCATAGCATGTTGACAAGCAGGGTTCAAAGCAGCTTCTTCATAGGAAACAGGTTCAGACTCATGAAATGCCTTGTTAACTATCTGTTTGTTATCTGAATGTAATGTGATTAAGGCTTCTTGGTGTGCTTGGTGACTGGATGAGAGATTAGACAGTAAAGATGTGTGTAAGTTAGGCAACGTGTAGGTATATTCCTTTAAGTATCCTGGCACAGTATGATATCTAGAAGATCTTCTAGGGGGTATCACTGGTGGTGGCATAAGATGTGAAGGTGACTGATTCATGTTCAAGGATTTTGAACAGGCTTCATCAGAAATAGGTGTGTCATTATCAATACTTGTGGTTGGATGATGTGTACTAGTATCAGTATTTGTGATTGGAGGAGATAAAGGATGTGTAATATCTGGTATTAAAGGATGTATAAGCTGGTGTTTAGATAAAAGATCATCAGTAACAAATGTTGGTGAGCAATGCTTAGATATCTGATCTTCAACAGAGTTAACAGAACTGATTTCTTTAGGAAAATTAGCAGTAGGTCTTTCTGTAAGTGACTTTAACACAGAATCAAAACTTGAACCAGTAGGAGCAAGAACAAAGGGAAAGATATATTCATGAAATACTACATCTCTAGAAATATGTATCTTTTTAGTAGCTAAGTCTAGAACCTTGTACCCTTTTGTATCATAAGGATATCCAATGAAAACATGAGGTGTTGTCCTTGGCTCAAATTTATCTTTGTGTGCCTTAAGAATAGTTGGGAAACATAAACATCCAAAGGCTCTTAGATGAGAATAGGTAGGTTTCTTGTGGTAAAGGATTTCAAAAGGAGTTTTATTATTAAGAACTGTGGATGACAATCTGTTTACTATGTATACTGCTGTCTTAAGACACTCACTCAAGTATTTTAAGGGCAGTTTGGATTGGTAAAGTAAGGCTCTAGCTATTTCCAGAAGATGTTTGTGTTTTCTTTCCACTACTCCATTCTGTTGGGGTGTATAAGGACATGTCTTTTGATGTATAATGCCTCTGCATTGAAAGAAATTTAAGGCTTCATTGCTGGTGAATTCTGAACCATTGTCAGATCTTATAATGTTGAGTCTTGTGTGAAATTGATTTTCAATCAGAGATACAAAAGCTTTAATGCATTGAATAACACCACTCTTATATTGTAGTAATTGTATCCATGTAGCCCTGCTACAGTCATCAACCATAGTAAGAAAATATCTATGATTATCATGTGTAGGAGTATGATATGGTCCCCAGATATCCACATGAAGAACTTCAAAGATTTTGGTGGTTTTGGTAGTACTTTGACCGAAAGGAATCCTGGCTTGTCTTGACATAGGGAAAACTGAACACAAGAAAGGTTGTTTGGGTGCAAATTTGACAGGAATAATAGAGATACACCTCATTTTTATAAAAGGTACATGTCCTAGCCTATTATGCCACAAGTAATAAACATTATTTTCACAAGATGTAGAATTCATAAAACCAATGCTTTCCGTTGAATGAAGGGATCTTACAAATGGATTACTGGACATTACAGATGGATGACTGGACTGGACAGCATTGATGAAGTATTATTCAACTTTTCACAAGCACAAGACAAGGAATTATTTACAGAACTTGCACTACACTTACTCAAAACAGGAAAGGATAAACCAGAAACTGATGGAACTTGATGACTAAAAGAGACAAAACCTCCACCACGGCATTTTGAACAAAGAAAGTATAGTCCATCTCTAGCTTTACCAATCTCCAGTGGCCTCTTCATTGAAGGGCCCTGCATGAGACATAAAGCATCATTGAAGCTAACTATACCTTTAAGGTATGAAGCTAAGCAATGAACTGATATTAAATTGAACTTAAAGCTAGGAACAAATAAAACTCTGTGTAGAATCAGATTAGGACCAATAATAGCATCACCAACTTCTGTTACCTTCACTTTGTATCCATTTGGTAAGGTTACAAGGAAAGGATATGGTAGGATTCTGATTTGTGTTAGTAAGATCTTGTTAAAGGTCATGTGGTGTGTAGCACCAGAATCAATTATCCAGGAACTAGCAGATAGCTTTAGGCATTTACATGAAAGATCACCTATTTCAATTATAGAAGAATAACAAGCTAAGATACCTGCAAGGTTAACAGCTCCACAAGCAACATTGTTTGAACTGTCTGTTGACTGATTATGCTGCAACTTTGTTAGGAGGCTTATTAACTGCTCATAATGGTCCTTGGACAAACCATGACTGACTTGACTTGATCCCTGGATATCATCCTCACAAACACCATGAACATTTGCTACACTTCCTGCATTTCTTCCCTTTGTGAACTTGAAAGTTGGTGAAAATCCATGCAACCTATAGCATTTATCCTTGGTGTGACCAGATTTCTTACAGTGATCACAAAAGAGATTTGATTTTTTAAATGAATGTCCAGATCCACCTGCATTATTTCCTCCTGTACTCCTCAGCTGATTGTAGTGCTGCTGCTTGAAGTTTGTCTTGAAGTTCATATTTCCAAATTTTCCAGCATTCAGGGAAGTGGACTCAATACCAAGGTGACTCTGAGGTTTAACTTCCCTTTGCTTCTCCTCTTGAGCTAGGATTGCAAAGGCTTGTGCCATACTAGGCAGTGGATTCATCATCAGAATAGTCCCTCTTACCACAGTGTACACTTCATTTAGCCTCATTAAAAATTGAATTAGCCTCATATCATGCTCAACCTTTTGCAAAGAAGCCTTTCCTCCGCAATTACACAAACATGTGCAATGCAGATTCAAGTCTAGTGCACTCAATTCCTCCCAAAGTTTCCTCATCTTCGTATAATAAGCAGTGATATCGAGGCTACCTTGAACAGATTCATTTATATCCCTTTGCAACTGATAGAGTTTGGCACCATTAGTTTGATCATATCTATCTTCAAGCTCATCCCAAAGTTCTTTGGCATTGTTTACATATTGTAAATTGTCCATAAGTTCTGGCGACAGTGAGTTCAACATCCATGAAGTAACCATGTCATCACACCTCTCCCACATTGCATAACCCTCAAAACTTGGATCTGGTTTCTTACACTTTCCATTTATGAAGCCAAGTTTGTTTTTTACTGATAATGCCCTGAGTACACCTCTTTTCTATGATCTATACCCTGTTCTATCAAACTTCACTGGAATTAGGACTGAAGCTGCACTTCAAGATGGATGTATATACATCGGACTTGATATATCACAATAACCTTTGCTGCTTGATGGTGAATTCGAATTTCCTTGTGAATCCTCCATTGATGATTCTAGGAAAACAGTTCGATCAAAAAATTTGAGGAAAAATGATGATAGTTGATTGATTGCAGATCAATCAAATCGATCGAGAGGAAAAAAAAAAGAGAAGAAGTGTTTGCTGATAGCAGGAGGAAGAGCAGATTATCAGATGAAATCATGTAGTGATATCACTTGCTCTGATACCATGTTGAAGCACAAACTGAGAATTAGAGGTTGTTAATCAACCTCCATTGCAGAGCAAACTGCAGAGAAGAAGAAGAAAAGAGGAAAACAGATATTTGTGGAAAATGAAAAAATTGATTAAAGTAAATGAGTTGTAGCTCTATTTATATACATGATCAGAGGAGAGAATATTAACTAAGGTAATTAATTAACTAACTAAACTATTAACTAACTAACTCTAGTTAACTAACTACCTGTAACTAACTCTAACTAACTCAACTAATTAGTAACTAACTCAACAAATCAGTAACTTCTTCCATTAGTTCTGCTTCATCAATTTTGCCATATTATTCCAACAATAGCTATATTCTGAACTTAATATTCGGACTTAAAAGTGTTTGCCAAATCCTTTCCTTTTAATAGGGATTATTTACTCTGCTTTGCCTCTTTCATAATTAATTTTTTCATAACTTTTTTTTTTTTTGCACGTTGAAGCTTGTTTTCTTCTTTACTTCTCTCTCTTTGTGTCCTTTTATTTATTATTTTTGTCCCTTTTTTCTCATTTATTACTTTTATTCTTTTGTCCTCTTTTTTTTCTCATTTATTATTTTTATGATTTGATCTTTTATTACAGATGTCATTTGGTAACTTTATTATTATTTGTGTCCTTTTTTAAATTTTTTTTTTTTCTTTTTTTCCGTTCTTTTGTCTTAATTCTTTTTTTTTTTGTTAGTTTATCTTCTTTTTTAATTTTTATTCTTTTCTCTGTTTTTATTTTATTAAAATAAAAATATTAATTAATAACTTTTAGACTAATAAAATATAATAAATTAAATAATTAGACTATGATTTCTTTTTTCTTTTGTCTTTTTTAAAAAAAATTAGTAGCAATTATGCATCCTCATAGTAGTAGCAATTAATAAACATGGACAAAACTCTTTCGGTTCCTTTCTTCTCTATAATTAATGTTATTTTCATTTTGTTCCTTTTTTTAAAAAAACATTTCATATTCTCTATAGAAAAACAAAATTTAAAATAGGAGCCAATAAGAGAAAAATAAAGTAAGAGAAAAAGAGGAAAAGATGTTAGCTTCTTTATTATTTTGTTTATATATATATATATATATATATAATTTTCTTAATCCATTTTTATGATATCCTATCAGTATAGGATATATATCATGTAGACATCATAGAGGATTGAAAAGTGTCTCACAGAAGTAGACTTTAGTGACACCACGATAATACATAGATAAACTGTGACGGTATCAACAAGGACTAAGGAGTCTCAATTAAGGATTGAAGCAAACCTTAATGATATCATGTCAATATATAAATATATTATGATGCATGGTGTCATAGAGGTCTGGGAAGTAGGGGTGGGCGTTCGGTTCTTCGGTTCGATTTTATTAAAGTTCAGTTCGGTTCTTCGGTTTTTGATTTTGAAAAAATATGCACCGTACACCAACCAAACTAGTTTGGTTCAGTTTGATTTTTCAACTTCGGTTCGGTTTGGTTCGGTATTTTTAAAATAATTTTTCAGTGCAAGTGAGAAATAAAATTATTAAAATATTTGACATGAAACAAATGTGTTCAATAATGCTATTTCGTATAACTTCTACAACAATCAATAACATAGCCCATAATTTAAAAACATTACATATAAAATATAATTGAAACTAAGAAACTAACTACTACCTAACACCTAACAATTAACATTTCTTGATTTACGGGACTGGTAGTATATCGTATTAGACTATAAATTAAGTGATGAGGCAAATTTTTAGGTTAAATTAAATGTTGTGTTGAATTAAGACTTAGGTTGGGTTGGGTTAAATCTAAATATGAAATGAAGGCCCAAACCCGAAATGGGTTGGGTCTTAAAACTTAAATAAAAATATTATTTTTAAAATATAATTAATAAAACTTCGGTTCTTCAGTGCACCGAAGAACCGTGACTCTCATACCGAACACCAAATTGAAGAACTGAACTTTTCAAAAAAATCGAACACCGAACCGAAAAATCAAACTAATTTGGTTCTGTTCGGTTTTTCAGTTCTTCGGTATTTATGCCCACCCCTACTGGAAAGTGTCTCACTAAAGGACTGAGACAAATCTCAATGATACCAGGACGGTATATATGTATATTGTGATGGTATCAGCGAAGATTGAAGCAGACTTCAGTGATACTATAATGATATATAAATATATTGTGATGATACCATTGAAGACTGAAGAGTTTTCTATTGAAAGTCCAAAACTGACATTAATGATATCATTTTAGTATATAAATACACTATGATGATGTCATGGAGGACTATAGATTGTCTTTTTGAAGAACTGAAGTCGTCTTCCATGATATCATGTTAGTATATAGATATACTGTGATGGTATCATGGAGGACTGGGGCGTGTCTCATTAACAGAGGCAGATCTAGAATTTTAAGCTTGTGGGTTCCTAATAATTGAACAAAACATATTTTTTATTGGTTGATTTTCTTTAGTTGACTTTCTTATGTTTTTTTTAAAGTAAAAAAAACGTGAAAAAAGGAGAAACCCTTCCTTGCCATTGCACCAACGACTCTTTTATGAATGGGTTTCTATTTGAAAATACTTATAACCTTGTAATATTTTTCAATATAATTATACGATACGGGTGTGGGTTTCCGGGAACCCACATCCACTACTGTAGATCCGCCCTTGCTCATTGAAGTACTGAAACAATCCTCGTGATACCATGCCAGTATATTTATATACTAGCATGGTATCATAGCGGATCGGAGAGTATCTCACTGGAGGATTAAAGGATACCTTAATGAAAATCAACAAAAAATTAAAAAGAAGAATAAAGAAAAAGAGCAAATATATATATATATTAAAAATAAAAAGAAAAGAAAAAGCAAGAAATAAGTAAATTGAAAAAAGATAAAAATTAAAGGAATTAAAATTGAGAGTGAAATTAAATTATGGTAAAAAAAAAAGAAATAATATGATTTGAGATTTTTTTTTGAACAAAATAGGATAAAAGAAGATAAAAATAAATAATTAGAAAAAAAGGAAAAAAGGAGTAGAAAAAAATAAACGAATGAACGTTTACTATATCAGTTGTTTTTCTTATTATATAAGAAAAGAATTTAAGAAAAAAGCAAAAAATTCATGAATAAAATTAGATAGTGGAGGGAAAAAAAGAAAAACAAATTGGAAAAGAATCAAGGAATGAAAAAACAAAAAAAAGAAACACAAAAATAAGAAAGCAAAAACTGATTATCGTGAAAGAAGAAAATAAAAAATAATATGATCCTGGAAATAAAATGAATTAACAAAAAAAAAACGAGAAAAAAGAAACTGGAAAAGAAAGAAAAGAGAAGAAGTAAAGTAATAAAAGTAAATGAACAAAAAAGAAGGAAAAAAAGATAAAGAGAAAAAGAAAAGAAGTAGAGAAATAAAAAAGAAAAAAAATGAAAAAAGAGATAATTAACTACAAAAATTACGATGAGGTATTTATGTAACTAGTTTAGTGCTATGTGTTGTACGTGTGTCTCACTTCAATATATTAAAGTTAATGTATATATAAAAAGTAAAATTATTAAAAAATAACAATTGATGTCAAAATAAATGTGGTATTATTTAAATAATATAATAAATATCGTATCTTCAATATTTTATTTTTTGTTGTATCTCACTTGACAATTCTTTATGAAATATTATTAGTTATGTTATCTTTTGTCGTTCTGACTTCTTAACATCAGTATTAGAATCAACTAAAGGAGACAATCTAAATTAAATTATTTTGAACATAAGCAACTTGAGTTAGCGTAACAATTACTATTGCATTCTTCAAATTGACAACATAAAATAAAAAAGACAAATAAATTTTAAGATGAAGAAAACTTGAAAATATACCAAGTTGGAGATTGAATAAACTTACGATAGTTGATGAAGAAGACTTTGAGAATAAGTTATTGATGAAGAAGGATAAAATTATGCATTATAATTTTTTTAGTTATAGAAATTTAAGGATTCATAAATGAAAAAGGACTTGAAAGTGTAAGAATATTAAGATACCAATGTCATAAATCAAAAAAGAAAAATTTTACGGTTTACGGAAAAACTTTTTGGTTAAATTTTATTTAGAGTTTATGAAAGAAAATTTTGAGGTCAACTTTCAGGTAATTTTTTTGGTTAGGAAAATTTACAGAAACTTTTAAGCACATTAAATAAAATTTTTTGAGTAGAATAGCCAGAGCAAATTTTAGTTAACTTTTTATTTTTTATTTAGGAAAATTTTCATAAATTTTCTAGGCAAATTAAATAATATTCTTTTAAAAAAATAATAAATAATAATTTGATTGATTATAAAATTTATTAATAAACAGTAAAAAATTTAATCAACAACATTAATTTAAGGGGAACTAAAATAAGGTGCATGAATGTATAACTAATTTGCTCCTTATGGACATTTATGTGCTTTTTCCTTTTTAAAATGCGGAGTGCTTATCGAGCCTTATCGGCGGCACAAGACTTCAAATAATAGATTAGTATGGCTGTTTGTCTATTTACGGTGCCTTCCATTATCACATTCTTTTACTTTATATCCATTTTCTCTTTATGTCTAATCTACCTTATGTAACTAGTCATAAAAAAATTGACTGAAATATTTAAATAATTTATATATAGTTTTAGAGTCAGAAAATTAAGGGTTAAAAATACTTTTAATATATAAATTATTTTAAAATGCCTTTTTTTCATCTATTAGATTAAATTTATTTTTTCTTCCATCTATTTGGATTAAAGTTGCCTTTAAAGTTAAATTTAAATGTAAAATT
The DNA here is from genome assembly GCA_035772735.1 of Datura wrightii. Lineage (NCBI taxonomy): Eukaryota > Viridiplantae > Streptophyta > Magnoliopsida > Solanales > Solanaceae > Datura > Datura wrightii. The sequence continues at coordinate 7,155,882 of JASDFA010000029.1, read as the reverse complement.
ACCACTTCTTTTAATAAAAGTTAATGTGGAATATATAATTTTTTAAATTAAACATATGACATTATTTTTATTGATGCACATGTAATTGAACTCAGATCCATTCACAATCTAGTCCATTATTTGGAACCTAATTTTTAAAAACTCAACGCTTCTTCTTTCATCCAATATAAGACCTTAATTGTGCCTACAGTTCATCTATTGACAGGATCTAAAAATCTTTACAAACTTCGAAATTGAATTTCGAATTCGAAGTTTCTAGATTCCCATCCATCTCACATTTCAAAATAAATAAGAGGCAAAATGGTGGTTAAGAGGGTTCAAATTCTCAACCAAGAGAACCAAGGAAGTTTAACAATTTCTGGTTGTGGTACTAGACCAACTTCACTCATTGTTTGTAGGTGCCCAAGCTAAAATTTTAATATATTTTCGGTATTTCTCAATATAAATATAAAATTCATGTAAAAGTTAACCCCCACCTAATACTGTAAATCTATCCCTGACAAAGTTGAATACCAAGCAACACCATTTTGAAAATGTAGCCACCACAAAAATATTCATTTTAAAAAAGGGAGACAAGAAATTCACCATATGGTAGTCTATATTTGAATAAACCTTGACATACGTAAGACATAATTTTGATGAACAAACTTTTATCATCTAGTTGCTAATAGTCTTGACAAAAATACCATATGAAAAACCTGTAACTATCTCATTTTTGAAACCTGCGGCCTTACCATGAATCGTTATGCTTGACAATTTGGGTAGGGAAAAATCATCCATCTCTACATTTTTTTTAATCCTTTATGGTTAATTATATTTTTCTTATGCTTGTTCATGTTCTTGAAGGCTCAGTCGTAATAAATGTTCTTTGATAAGAAGTAAGATCACGGTTAAAATCCTTTTGATGACGAGTAAGAAGTGTTGAGTCTTTTAAAATGAATTTGGAATTGTGAATAGATTTTGGTTCAATTACATGTGGACCAACAAAAATAATGTGACATATTTAATTAAATAAAATTATATATTTTATATTAACTTCTGTTAAAAGAAGGAGTGATTTTAGAATTAAATTTAATTTTAAGATCATTTTTTATCCAAAGAAATAAAAGGACGAGCAAATTTAATCTAATAGCTAAAAAAAAAAGAACATATTTGATTACACACTCATTTTAATAAGATTCGATTTTAAAATAAATTTTACGAAATTCATTAAAAAAAGAAAAAGAGTGGTGCAATGAGAACAGTTGAGATATTGTCAAGCCAGTCCGGGGCATTATCAATATATCCAAAAGAGGAAAAAACTGAAACAATTATTCTTATGCATTTTTAAAATATAAAAGTTACTTTTTACCAGCAAAGTGGGAGAGGAAATTGGGTGGCCATTTCTACAGAATTTATATTATAGTAATATTGTCTTCTCTATATAAGTATTATTATTTTTTAATCCTAACAATAACAAATCTTTCCCCCTCTTTGTCCCCAAAAGGAGCTAACTTTCCATTTTCTCGGACACAGTTTCTTGCATTTGGAAGGCTGAGGGCAAACATCTGCATCTGAATCAATATCCAGCAAGAGGCGCAAACCCTTTTAGCTCATCACTTTCTGCCTAAATATCATCAGCTTTTCCTGGGATAAGCTTGCCCTATTTTCCTCGTCAGGTCAATCATAAAAACTATGTCTTCCTTTTACTTTGACAACACTGTGTCTCTCAATTCATGCTTGCACCTTATTTTATTTTATGCTCAAAACTAGGGGAAGAGGAAAAGAGATGCTTTTATAATATTAGTTCCTATAATATTCTTTTTTTTTCTTAGAAAAATTTCTCACAAAGGAAAACCCACATGAGTGGGCTTTGAGGTTTAGACAGATTTATTGTTTGTGTTTAGAGGATTCTTGATGTTATATATGACTAGGCATGCACGTTATGTTTAGTCTAGTTAGAGAATTGCATGTTAGTTTAGGAATAAGTGTGAGATTTAGAGAATCCCCACAGAAACCTAGTTTGCCTTAAACATGAATTATTGATCATAATTGGAACGAAATGAGTCAAATAGTGGCAGAGCTAGGATTTTTACTAAGAGCATCCAAAATATAAAGAAGTGATTTTCATATTTTCACTAACAACAACAACAACATCTCTTTGGGATCCCGAGCTGGGTAATATGAGGGCTCCAGCAGGGGATTCGGGGCAAATTCGGGATCGGACTCGGGTAGTTGGCGAAAGTATATCAACCTCTCTTCAGATAACGAGGGAAATGCCTCAGCCGCATCAGCCCCGACCTGAACATCCTCAGATTGGTCTAATCAGTTTAATCCAATAAGTGAGGTTCGGAGAGGGTAGAATGTAGGCAGACCTTACTCCTACCTTGAGAGATAGAGAGGTTGTTTCAATAGACCTTCAACAATCACATTTTTACAAAGATGATCCAAAATATAAAGAAGTGATTTTCACTAGGGGATCTAAAATATAAAGAAGTGAACACTTGAAAAGTCGAAGGGATTTAACATCTTCTATATATACATAAAAAATAATTTTGACCTTGTATATACCGTGTACTTTGGGGATTTAGATAAACTTGTGCCCCTAGCTCCGCCCGGGCATATAGTCAATCAACATGCTTGGGATTAGGACATAGTTCATTTATAAATTGGTCGTTTGATTGATTGCATCATTTATGTTGTTCCTATAGTTGAATTGTTATCTTTTTTCTTGTGTCCTCCTCCTCATCTTGTCATTCACTTGTGATACTTAACTTTTTTGAGGATTCTTTTATAGCTTATGGTTCAATTCTTTTATAGCTTATGGTTCGAGTAGTATCATTTTATGAGTTTAATGCGGGACTTAGAATATTTCTAGAAAATATCAAGCAGTTTCTTAATGTGTTACATGTTCAAAAGATGATTCTTTGTGGTTTAGTAACTAAAAAAAGTAATTTAATTTCTTTCTTTGAAACTTTGCTGAGGTTTATTTAATGCGTAGATGTTAATGTATGCAAAATAACCCTAGATTATGATCTTGAGGCGGACACAGTGAAGGGATTTGTAGCGGTACTGCTATCCTTTTTCCAGTGTTTGTATTGAATTTATGAAAAGAAGAAAAAGGAAGGACGTAAAATAAAGATGTCATGTCTATCTTCTCTTTATCTGCAAGGGGGTAATGAGTGGATTACTATTACATCCCTCCTCTAGAGACTAGGGTAATTTTATATTGTAAAACATTCTATCAAAATTGTCTTCTGTCCTGCTTTGTTCGGTTTGATAAAGGTGTCAGAGCAAGCCCTAATTGTTGTTTGGCTCCCAATGTCTGTACCTTTTGAAGTTTAAACAAGAATATTGCTAACAATCTTATTTTGACAGCAAAGTAGTTAACTAATTGCTTCAACATGCATGATTTCTTATAGAAATAGTACCTTTTAGGAGCCAAAGTGTGTGACAGGCACATTCAACCTTGCCATATTAGCCCAGGCAAGAGATCAGATTGTTGTGCTAAGTATTTATGACACTAAAGAAAAGGAAATTTACAATTTTAATAATGTCCTCTAGAATTGGTGGTGATTAAACGTATGGGAACAATAGTTGCACCATTCTGGTATATCAGGGATAAAAAAGAGGGGGTGGGGGGAAGGGGGATCTTTTGAATCTCCACCTTGACTTTCTTGAGTCAATTATTATTGTTACTCCACCTGTTCACTTTTGCTTGTCCACAATGGACTTTGCACTCCCCTTAAGAAACAAAAAATGAAGTGCACATTTTATCATAATACCCATATTAATTGGTGTATAGTCTCAATGGACTTGGGGAATGATCTGGGGAAGAGTAGTTAATGTTAAGAGTAAAACCAAAAAAATATTATTCTCTTGATATGCTAAAATGGACAAGCAAAATGAAAATTGATTTTTAGTATAGTGGACAAGTAAAAGTAACAGAGAGAGTGTCATTTATTTATTTATTTTTTATAACCGTGGATTATGGGCTAACTTGCGGACCTCGACTAGTTTTACGGGGCACCTGCTACTTTCCACCAGCAGAGATACTGGGTAACTTTGTTCATCGAGGCTTGAACGAATTGAACTTGAGACCTCATGATTCTCAATCTATTTCATTGACCACTAGGTCACTCCTTGGTTGCTTTAGTGAGAATTATTCCTGAGCTGCAGTAGGTTAAGTAACTGAATTTGTGCTTTCCCATCATTAGATGATAAACAATACAAGTCAAAAGAAAAAATAAGAGGAAAAAATCGCAATTAATGTTATAAAAAAGACTAGTATAAAGTACATATCTCATCATATTTTTGCACTTTAACTATAGTGGATCATTAAGCTCAAATTATCAGAAAATGATTAGGTTGTCCATATCGGCCTTAACAGGTTGATGTGGTGCTTTTCAAGTGAAGTGTATGCCTCAAGCAATATTTTGACCTGCCATAAAGACCATCAGTTGTTCTGTTTTTGCTATTATCTATTTCTACCGAGTTATGACTTCTTTTCTGAGAAGTCTTCAGGGGCTAAGGATGTAATAGAAGAGGTAAAGCTTGAGGACGCTGAGTTGTATGCATTTTCACAATTTTGCTCTAATTGATTTTTTTGTCTTTGACAAATTCTATATCTGACTATGGTGAGGACATGATGACATGCTCAGTGACCTGCTTTTATGTGCTTACAATGTTAATAGCTATTCTTGTTCTAGTACTTTTTCCTCAATTTCTATCCGCGAGAGTCTCATTTTTCCTTATGATACCAATTATGGTGTTGATTTATGGAGGTTTCCTCAAAGGGGTTCTAAATTCTACCTTGGGATTTGTACAAGGTTGATGTTGAGATGCATGAACGATCATCAACTAAATATAAACGCACACTGGCACTTCCCATTGAAATTGCTGAACTTCCACGTTCTCTTTAATAGTTAAAAAGAACTATTTCAAGCAAGAAGCAGGTAATAGAAGTGTATTGCATGTTATTCCAGATTTTTCTTACTTTTTGTGTTCAATGTGAATTGAACTTGGAGTAATTTTCTCCAATATGGATTGAACTTAGTGTAAATTTTTCCATTGGAGAGTGGACCAATCATCTATTTCCCTATTTGGTTGGTGAGAAGTTGTGTTATTAAGGATCGGCCATAATTAGGATGATGCAGACATACATGTTCTTTGGTGACTACTGCACTAAGAAAACATGGAGTTCCTTCCTCCCTCTAGCCTAGAAAGAGTTCTTATGTTGTTAGAAATTACCAAGCTAGTGCCCCAGGGCTTTCGTGTAGTGGTAAAAGTGCAACCTGTATTATATTGGTTAGGCACACATCCATGGGTTTTAACCCCATTGTAGACAACCTAGTAATAAAATGGAGAAGAATAGAGGAGTGACTCATTATCATCGAGTTTCGAACCGTGCATCAGTAACCCTCAGAAATTTTCAGTTAATCAAAACAAAAAAAAACCTAGCTATTCCTCTGCAATTCGGAACTACCATGTTAAATTATTCTATTAATCAAAATGAAAATATACCACTACTTGTTAAGCAAATATTATGCGTAATTCTAACAATATTTTCCTATTCTTTTTGTTGGTGACATACTTTCCTACTTAGGTTTGTTGGTTGAAGTCTCATACAAATCTTAAATTTCTTTCAGTTAATTTTCTTCTATACCCCTGAAATAGGTTTGAAATTGCTAAAGAGTTTTTACTAATTGGTTTGCCACAATTTTGGCCAAATTTTAATAAGATGCCTTAAATATATACACATACACACAAAAATAATAATAATTTAGAGTTGTCTTTTTTACACACAATAATAATAATAATTTAGAGTTGTCTTTTTTGTTCTTACATACTACTTGTTTCTAGTGTACTATTTTAAAAAACATAAAGTCTTTAACTTCAAATAGTAATATTATTATTTATAAAAGTAAGGATTAATTCATAAGATGTTAGTGATTTGTTTGCAATACATTATGTTGGATGTTGTAAAAATGTTATTTCTTAATATGAAGATTTGAGTTGTTTAATTCAAAGCTCTAAAATATATCTGTTAAAAAGTAGATAGTTTTCTTTGTTCTTTTCTTATATAAATTTTGTACCTTTTTTACAATCTTCAATATTGTTTTAGTGAAAATAAAATCATAAAATTCAGTATTAAATTTTTTCTGTAATGGGAAGCTGAAATGAAAAAGAACGGAAGGGATGGGGGTTGGGGGTTCTTGTTGTTGTTGTCGTCACATATTTGTTGCATGACAATAGCATGTTTGGAAAAATCATATCTAAGTGCTTCTGTGACCTTGTGTATTGACCTTAGTGCACGCTTGTCTCGTGGTGGTTAGAATATGTTTCATGTAAGTGTTTACGAATTATGAGAACTTCTGCATTTACTTCCTACAAAATTGATTGAGTATGCTTTCTAATTTCAGTTTTTTGGGAATGTAGATTCATGGATCTTGCTCTTTGAAGAGGAATATTCAGAGTGGGGATTTTATTTGCTAAGAAAGGATGGATTCAGGGAAGTGTATATCTAGAAATGGCACTTCATCAAGTATGGCACCTACAAGCTTCTTGAATAGGGTACACACAAAATCTCTATTCGAAGAAGAAGAGAGATTTGCTGAACATGTCACAATAAAGGATGTAAATATTGACCTCAGAGAAGTTTATTTTCTGATTATCCATTTTTTGTCATCTGGGCCGTGTCAAAAAACGTTTGGGATATTCTGTGATGAACTTTTGGAACATGAGCTTCTGCCTAGGAGATATCATGCTTGGTATTCAAGAAAAGGTGTACTCAGCCGGGATGAAGATGACGATGGCGTTTCTTTCTCTCTAAATTATGATGATCTGGTGCTAAGGTGTGCCTTGTAAACATATTTTGTGTTTGTCTTAGTCTTTTTGTTGAAATTAAATATGTCTGCTGCGGTTTGGGTACTGGTGTTTGCTATGAGCTCCAGTCTCAGCAGTTCATCAGTGACGAGACTGGACCTCATCACTGTCAATCTGAGACAACCTAAAATAGATCAGGTCCAAATATGTTGTATAGAGCGAGCTTTGTAACACTTTCTTTGTGCGCTCTTTGGATCCAGAATTATAGACATGGGAAAGCTGTGTCCTCTCTATCCCATAATCTGTGTGTAATAAGACTTTATGTGAACAATCCACTCTCTTTGTCCCCTCCAAGTATCCTGGTCAGAATGTGTCAAGTTGAATTTATAGAGCACTTCAATCGGTCTTTGGAATTTGCTTATCTTCTAATCTTTTCGATTTATAATCCTCTAGAATTCTCTTGAACCTCAAATTTCAAAGAGCTCTCCTTGCTTGTGTCTTGTGGGATTGATCTATAAGATTCACCTATATCGGTATAAAATAAAATACTAATTGAATGATCCCATATTAAGAGCTATTTTGGCTAAGATATGGATTATAATTGTTGTGGAGAACCCACATGGTCCATTGAGCTCTTACATTTTATTTTTCAATAGTAAGTCTACGTACTATTGGATGTAATATGCTTAATTATTCTTATAACCATCAATCATTGGTGATCTATAAGATACATTTCCACCTGTTTGGAAATATTACCTAAATTGTATTTCTTTGCTATATGTAGAGTACTCTGTATGATGTCCAATAAATTAATTGAGATTCTTTTAATGGTTTCAGTACTTCCAGGATTAATAATACCTTTGCTAGGGTGTGAATAAATTTCAATATCCATTTCACTGACCAGCAGTGATAATTGTCTTTTTGATTGGTATGGCAGTCACCCTTTGGTTGGGCGTTGGTGCAACATTACCTATTGATAGATCCATGACTTGAGGTCCTCTTTAAGTTTTAGATTGATTCAGTTGTGAAATAAGATGACATGTGATCTAGGGAATAGTTGCTTCAAAGAGAAATCTCCCTGGATACATCTATTCAATTCTTCTGTGAATTTATTCAAATATATGATCATTTTAATTGTGGTAAAGAATGTCAAGCTATTCTGATTGAGTTCTATAGATTTTAAACTTTCTTTTTTAACGACTCAATTATGAGTTACTTTTCTATTATACTGTATGAAGGCTTTCTATTATACTGTATAATGCCTTCTACTAGAACTTATATAGAATTGAATTATTCATATTTAATGACACTTTCAAAATGTATATGATATTGCCTGCTGGGTTCCTGGGAAAGTTGACCTGGTTAACATGCCAGAATATCCATCTGTTTCTGCTTAAATAGTTAATTGATATTCTTGATTCCTTTTGTCATTTAAACATATAGTTTGCTGATTATAGGTATCCTCATGTTGAAAAAGATCACTTAGTAAAGTTGCTTAAACAACTGCTGCTGAGCTCGGGTCCTCCTTTGCAATGTGGTGGGGGAGATGCCCCAGGCGCTGCTGATGTCCCCACTCTACTTGGATCTGGGCCTTTTTCTCTTCTGGCTTGTAAGTAATTTTATGAGGTCTAAGATCTAATAAATATTCTTTTGTAAAATGATCTTACACACCTCAGTTTTCTCTTTTTCCTTATCATTTTTGGTTTAAACAGACTCCTTTCATCCTCGATTAATTTTCCTACTCCCTGTTCTGGCATGTGCACTACTATAGCTTTGGTACTCTTTTTGGCCAAAAGCTATATAAACCTTTTGACTGTGCTACTCAACATTTCTCCAGTATCATGTCACCAGATAGTGAACTAACAGGAATCCAAGCATATTACAAGATCAACTTTATCTCTCTACTCTTGGACTGACATACACCATCACTTAAGCTATAGCTTTGGTAGTTGCTTGGCCAAAAGAGGATAAGCCAGAAAAAGAAAGTCACAATTTACTGAGTAGCATATTGAGGATTGTATTGCATTTGAATTTGTGCCTTTCTTTGACTTTATAAGGCGTCTCACTGAAAGATGAAAGCATCGTATAGGTACTTTTTTAAAAACTCTTTCGGCATGTATTCTGCATCTTTGATCGTGAATGATTTACTTTCATCAATCTGTTCAAGTAAGCAAAGTTATCCAGGAAAGCCTTCCAAACTACGGATTCTTCACAAACATCTCTCGTTTTGTCATTTGCACTGTGATCTCTTATGCGCATTGTTCCTCTCCCTTTTCTGCTTGCTCTCTTAAGTAGCATGATATGTACATTCTGTTGCCAGTCTAGGTTTTCTGTTTATATAAGTTTGAACGTGTGATGAACAGGTGAACGAAATAAAGTCAATAAGCAAGCACAATCCCTCCCTTCACACCTCCGTTGGCCACACATGCAGGCTAATCAGGTGCATGGTCTAACTTTAAGAGAGATTGGAGGTGGTTTCCCAAAACATCATCGTGCTCCATCTATCCGTCTTGCAAGTTATGCTGTTGCAAAGCCTTCAACTATGGTCCAAAAGATGCAAAACATAAAGAAACTAAGGGGACATAGGGATGCTGTTTATTGTGGTACAACTTTATAACTTTTGTAGTTTGCTTCTGCATCTAGACACTTAGTAGTTTTTCTCTCAAATGGTTCTAATTCAGGGCTTTCATATGCTCAATAAAACACACTTCTTGTACTATACGTAATATTCAGAAATTGAGTGCAGCTAATAGTTGTAAAGTTAGCTGTTTTTTTCCCCTTAAATTGTAGAGACATTTAATAGCTTTTAAGTTTATCATATTTGAGATATAAAGGGTTGCCTGTCGAGAAGACATGGTTTCTCTGACTTTTTTCTGTGTTGTGTAGCAATATTTGACCGCACAGGAAGATATGTGATTACTGGTTCTGATGATCGCCTTGTCAAGGTTTGGTCAATGGAAACTGGATTATGCCTGGCTAGTTGCCGAGGACATGAAGTAAGTTCATTGAAATATGCTGCCAGAAGTGTCCTCAATTTTAGCTCTTCCTTATGAATTGTTACTCTGCCTTCGTAAACTTATTTGCTTGTCATGCTAATAGGGTGACATCACTGATTTAGCCGTCAGCTCAAACAATGCTTTGGTGGCATCTGCATCAAATGACTACAGCATTCGAGTTGTAAGATTCTCCTCCCACTTGACAGAGATATCTTGTTGCTTTCTTTGAAGAGTAATAATTTTGGGCTTGAAGATCTTCTCCATTGTTGAAGAGTGAGCGGCTTATCTACTTTCTCTGTACTTCAGTGGCGCTTGCCAGATGGATTACCTATTTCAGTTTTGCGTGGTCACACTGGAGCTGTTACTGCCATCGCATTTACTCCAAAGACTAACTCTGTGTATCAGCTTCTATCGTAAGCCACCTTTAAGCCTTGATCCTTATTGTTGCTCCTTTCTCTTTGAAGAGATATGATGCATTATTATGTGTAAGAGATCTAGCCCCGTTTGATTAAAAAATACAGATTGCTGGGGCTTATGGAATTAACAAACTGGTGAATTTCAGAATTTGGAAAATTAGGAGTATCTTTGTTCTCTGAGACACAAGTCACACGACTGCCGCATGGGGTGATTGTGGTCTTGTAATCTTTCTAGTTTTACAATTAATATTTAGTAGGCATTTAGACATGAATTTGAAATCATTGATTTGGGTCGAGGTTGATTTGAAGTTGAAATTTTGTTTGGACATGTAATTTGAATTTCAAAAGTTGTACTTTTTTCTTGTAAACATGAAAACTTCACAATTTGTGAAAACTATCAAAACTTCTCCAACACCTATACAATTGTACCAAATGAGCAAACCATAGTTCATAAATAAGGTATTGGTCTATCGAAATATCCTAAGACGCTACATTAATAAATCACATATCTTCATGTTCCTTTTATAAATAAATGTTTGTGCTTACATGTTATTTACAAACTTTCAAATACGCATAATTTTTCAAAGATTCACTGGTCCAATAAATCAATAATAGTAGTAACTAATTATTCTTTATTACTCCCTTTGTCCCAATCTATGTGGCCCACTTTCCTTTTTAGTTTGTTCCAAAAAGAATGTCACCTTTTTATAATTAGAAATGACTTAACTTTAGAATTTCCTTTTTACCATTAATGAAATGATTTATTGCCAGATAAATAGTCAAGGAGTGTTTTAGAACACAAATTCAGAAATCTTCCTTTCTTTCTTAAATTTTATGCCAAGTCAAATGATGCCACATAAATTGGGATGGAGGGAGTATAATCCTTTCACAAGGTCCGGACAATCTCTTTACGTCGAGCATGAGTCCTTTTTTTGCAAAATTTAAAATTATGGGTCTTTATTTGCATATAAATTTATAGGTCAAGTTTTAAATTTAAGAAAAATTGAAATCACAAACTTGGAATTGAAATTCTACCTTTCAGGTGAATTTGAGATCTGAAATCAAAATCTCAAATTGAAGTTGACGTTTTGTTGAGATGTCATGAACTCACACAAGTTTCAAATCAGAACTTCAAATTTTATATCCAAATTGCATGGCCAAACGCCCCCTTAAACTTAAAAATGAACTTCATTTTATGCCTCAATGTCACCACTTTTATCACCTGGTTTTGCTAATTTTGTTTTGTCTAATGAATCCTTTTCCAATGAATGTTGTGTTTTTCCTTATGTAGTCAAATTGATTAGTGACAATGCATCTGTAAAATCTATTCTAGCAAATTGTGTGATACCAAACACAATCTGACTTGAAGTAGAAAAAGTAAAAAAGAATAGCACTCTGTTTAAGAGAGAGGTTGTATATCCTTCAATTGACATAAACAGTGCCATTTCTTTCTCTTCACTGGCTCCAACTTTTCATTTCTAAAAGTTCAACAAAAGCTTTAGCTCATTGGTATTCCAAGTCTGCCATTTGATGCATCTGATATATGATATATCAATGATTCAATTCTATGGCGAGGCATTGTGTACCCCTCCACCTTTGGCTAGATGGTTTCAGCATCCAAATTGCTGTATTAAAAGTTTTTGTGGCTTGATCATAATCAGAATACATATTCTTTAACTGAAGTGGACATCACCTAGTGATTAGCTATTTAGCTTCCCTACCTTCTAGAACATCATTCCTCATGTTGAAGATGAACTGGTACAGGACCTCCTCCCAGCTTTTCACCAGGATCAACATGCTCTACCTCCAATGTCCCTTTACCTTATATGATTATCTGCTTCCTTGTCCTTTAATGGCAATATTAAGTCTTCCTTGAATTTTAGAATCCAGAACTTCTGTGGAACCTTGTATTAACTGATTGAGTCCCATTCTATTCCACCCCCTGAGAAAGTGGAGGTTGTTAGAGAACACACTTGTCTCATTGGTTGTATAAGGGTCTCTAAAGAAGTTGATTATGTTGTGGACCACCTCACTTTGCCTTAAAGTTTTGGTTTGGATATTCAGATGGGTTCACATGGTATCAGAGCTATGGGAGCCCATTTTCACTGCCGTCATCTACTATATTACCGTCATCCGTCTACCACTTGTATTGCTCGGAACTTCTCTCTCAACTCGGCCCATCAAGCCCCTCTAGGATTCTTTCACTTTCCCTCAATTCAACTGCGCCAATAACTTTGCCCTACACCCACTCTGTAACTTGTTCAGCCTATTAAAGACAAAAAAGGAAAAAAGAAGTCTTCAATCCACGTGTAAATCTAGAATGGATTACACGTGTGGGAGGGTGTTAGAGAACACACTTGTCATTGTTTATTTAAGGGTTCCCAAAGAAATTCGTAATATTTGGTCCATTCCACCCGTTGTCTTGACGTCTTGGGTTGAATGTTCAGATTGTTGCGTTGAGGCGATTTAGTAAAACCAACTAATTGATGCTTATCGGAGTACCCATTCTATGTCCCCTTGCTTTACTATTTGGTGTGTCTGTGTTTGGCAGAATGTTAGGAGCTTCCATCTCAATGTGAGTTGGTAGTCAGGTTGTTCCCTCGTGAAATAAATATTTGATTTAACTCTTCCCTTTTGTTTTGGGTGTTTGGTTTGTTGACCCAATATGTATTTTGGTCTGAGAATTAGGCCAAATATATTTGATCATGACCTTTAGTTAGTGTTATCAAAGGAGCAGTTAAGCCTTGAAGTGAGGCTCAAAACACGTTGAGTGCTTCGCCTCGCTTAATGTGCACTTTGGTATAATCATTAAGGCTTAAGACAAAATTTTCCTTGCAAATGAGCGTTTCCTGAGGAGGCGACAATAAACAATTGATATTTCACTTTATCCTAAAAAAATTCAATTTCTTTTTCTATATGTTATTCATGCTTATAATTATTGGTCTTGGAATATATATATATATATATATATATATATATATATATATATATATATATATATATATATATTTGTATGTTTTCTTCATTTGCGCCTTTTCTCATTAAAGCCCACACTTTATTTGTGCTTTGCTCTTAAAGCTCCAACGAACCTTAGAGCTTTTTTGTGCTTTTTGCTTTTGATAACACTGGCTTTAGTTGGGATATCTTTTGAAGTCAATAGATAGTGGAGAAACAAAAACCAAAAAATGTGAGGTGATTTCTTTGCATCTGTAGTCTTGGTGGACAGATCTACCCTGTACCACCTATATTGGTCGGAGGTAGCAGTACTAGGTGGAATAGTCGAGGTGCGCACAAGGGACACCATCATTATGAAAAAAAGAAAAAGAAAAAAAATAAGTGCAAAACGACAGTCTTACTCTGGCCTTTTTGTTTTAATGGCTTCACCTTTTAGTTTCTTCACATTTCAAACATTTTCTATGAGGACTTCATTATTTGATATACTGGTGTAGTAATCTTTTCAAACATTCTCTTGAGATCTCTACATTGGATCACATAGGGCCATCTTATTTTGATGGAGGGAGTAATATGATGGAAGAATCTAACATGATAACAGAAGAAATGGAAGGAAAATTTGAGGACTAATCCATAACTGTAATTTCATGGAAATAGGTGTGGGATACCTATAGTATATTAGTAAGATAGTAATTTTAAGATTTAAATTTATTTTTCTTTTTGTGAGTAGTTTTAAAAATTTTCATTTTTGTCCTTGTTCTATGAGATTATAGTTCAAATTTTAATGATGTGATAGTAAAAACAGCTTACGAGGTGTATACAAAAGGTAGAGAATCTTACAACAAAGCATGATTCTCTGCGAATTCATCTATTCACCAACAAAAACTGCATGAAAAAGAATCAACAATGTCTTTCTTAAAAAAAAAAGAAAGAAAGAATCAACAATGACTGGAATATCAACAACACTCCAAAAATATGCAAAGAATAAAAGTGTTCCTCTAATCTATACCCCAAGAATGAAATGGGCCGAAGATTCTGGCACAAGGACTACCTCAATTGTCCTTGTGCACTCAGATGCCTCTACATATATGAATACTTCATCAAAAAATCTATACAAGAGAGTATTCTACTCCTTCAGATGCATTTCCATTTCTCACTTTCCATATTTTCCATGTAAACTCTAAATGATTACTTTAAAGCAAAAACAAAGCTACTTCGCTTGCTCCACTTCTCCTTCTCTTCCTTCAGGTGTTAGATCCTATAAGCACCTCCCATAGGCATCATCCTTTCCACTCCGTACATGCTCTACACCAAGTTCTTGTAGTCATTACTTCATTTTCTCTTTTATCCATGTGGATTTTGTGTATTCGATAATTATAGAGACCTATACACAGGTTTCAATTGATTGCAGATGGCTCCTAAAATATTACACAAATTTTCCTCTTGTCTGGTTATGGTATACTGCAACTCTATATTAAGCTGTTTGATCTTCATAATAGTGGAGTTTTTACATCACAATTTGTCGTTTTAAGAGACTCTTGAGCATATATGTGTAATTGTGTCCGGTAGTGCATGTTTTAATATTTTTGTTAAATGCTTAAAGCAAAAGATAAATGTAAGAGGGTTTTTCTTATAAGTTAATTTAAAATCCTCCTATATAACTTCCCTTGAGTTAGTGGACTCAAAGCATTAGATGAAAGATATGGAATCCTTAGACTAAGCTACAAAGAAATAAAGATGGTTAAAATACAAGAAACCTAGATTAGATTTTACACTAGGCTGTACAATCAACAGAGAAATCATTTTAATCTGTATTCGTGTCTGTTAAAGTTTCTTGCTTAGTATTACGGGGTTTATGTAACTTGCTTCATAAATGTGTGTGACTTCCTCTCCTCGGTTTTTTGTTTCCTATCGGTAGGTCATCAGATGACGGAACTTGTCGCATTTGGGATGCTAGGTATTCTCAGTGCGTTCCACGTGTTTACTCGCCAAGGCCAAAGGATAATGTTTCTGGTTAGCTGCGAACAAGTTATTTGTCCGATAATGTTTTGTGCTGTTGGTTAGTGAGCTTGTGAATGGATTTTAATTTTATGCAGTGAGGAGCAATGGTACCGCAGCAACCAACATTCTGTCCTCTAGTAATACATCGCATAGCCATCAAATTTTGTGTTGTGCATACAATGCTAATGGAACTGTCTTTGTCACTGGCAGCTCTGATACTTTAGCAAGGGTATGACAAGTACAAATATTATGGTCTATTATAACATTGTCAAATCTTCATATTAAGATAGCAGGGATATGAGAAATTTTTGTTTCCAGTCAATAAGCTCTTAGTGTAGTTTACCTTCTTTTTTTGATAAGGTAATATTTTATAAATCCTGTTAGGACCTGGCAGATAAAATAGCTGTTCTGAGCTTCTTTATCCAAGACCTCTAATTAATGTTTAACTTATTTATGGCAAAACACATGTTTGACAACCCGATAAGAAATTTTCAGTAACCCTTAAACATAGAGTTTACTGTATGAAGTATGCAAGAAATGTTAAGAATGTGAACATGTGAAAGTTTTTGGTGCATTTTGACTTATTTTCAATGTATTTTCTATTAATGGGATGATGAGATTGTAAGTATTCATGAATATTATCCGTCTTCAGGTCTGGAGTGCTTGTAAATTCTCCCCAGATCACCCGGAGGAGCTAAATCATGAAATAGATACATTATCTGGTCATGAAAATGATGTCAACTATGTACAGTTCAGGTTGGTGCAGCCATGTTATCACTCTTAGACGTGTTCATCATTATCTCACGTGCTATTCTTTTGTGCAGTGGCTGTGCAGTTGCTTCACGATCTTCAACTTCTGATTCCTTTGGGGAGGACTCTATTCCAAAATTTAGGAATTCTTGGTTTGTGAATGTCTTTTTTCCTTGTTCCAATTATTTCAAATGGTCTTAATATCCTTTTATCAGCTATAGTTAATCATGGTTGAACATAAAATAGAGTTTGGTTGGTCAACCCGATTGATGGATAAAGTTGTGTTAATTTGTGTAAATGATCTGCTTGTTAAAACTTAAAACACAATTTTCAGGTTTAGCCATGACAACATAGTCACTTGTTCCCGCGATGGAAGTGCAATTATTTGGACGCCAAAACCACGCAAGTCGTCCAATGTGAGTTCTTGACTGCATAAATTTGGTTTCTTTCATGGAATACGTTAAGATAATTGTTGTTCAACTTCCAGAATTTTTGTGGATATTTGTGATAAATAAGAGAAAGAATACATGCGCAAAATTATGCCTGGATATTTTTACAGGCATACTACAGAATGTATGCTCTGCTTTACCCGATCTGTTGGACACTTATTCATCACACCATTACATCTGTAAATTGGCACTAAGTCTAATAGACCTACATTATAGTGACATATTACTCTGTGCTGGTTCTTTCTTACCATTAATGTTCTAATCCTTTCAGGGAAAACATGGACGTTCTTGGGGTAAGGCATATCATCTTAAAGTTCCTCCGCCACCAATGCCACCACAGCCGCCTCGAGGAGGGCCTCGGCAGAGATTTCGCCCTACTCCTCGTGGTGTTAACATGATAATATGGAGCCTGGATAATCGCTTTGTACTGGCTGCTATAATGGGTATTTTATCTTAATTGCATATTCAGTTCAAAAGCTTCACACTAATTCGTACTTTTATTTCGTTAAAACTATTTTAAATATGATTATGGGATGAAGGTTTCATTTCTTACCTGTTATAGTTTGGTCTTTATGAATTGAAGCATCTTGTTGTTTATGCTCAACAGGCCTGAATACACATTCACAAGCTTGGTTAGTAGGCGTTTCTCGTGCACTAGTGAATAATTCATGCTGATAATGAGTAAACAAATGAATTTTTTTGATGTTATAATGGACCCAAATTATATCAGGATGATATTGCTGGTGCTATGGCTATTTTCTTACGTTATTACTTCCATTGGTTACTGATTTGTTGTTGCCTTTAAAGCTTTACTGCTGTAGAGCACCTGCCAAATTTTGCTCTTTTTTCATGCACGCTATCGGACATCTACTTCTGGTTAGCATCCAGAGAAGTCTGTGTTGGAATAGGTGATAGGTAGTTGGAACTTTTGGTTGATAAATTGTTATTGAAGTGCATTTGAGGCACTTTCAAGATTTTTAAACATTGAACCTGATGTCAAGTTGATACTATTCTAAGACATGTTGGTGCCTGGCATGGGCTTAACTTTACACCTATCAGGGTAATGCAGCCATGGTTGAAAAGAAAGAAGTGATGCAGGCATGTGAAAGTTATGAAAAGAAATGCATAGGAAACTCGTTTCTTTCTGCCTGTACATAATTGTGTGAGCTGAGAAAATTGGGGTGCCTTATGGAGGGTTATTCCTCGTGATCTATTAAGTATAGCACGAATCTAACACGGCTTAGAAGTTGTAGATTGACTTCGTAGTGTAATTTTGTCATAGATTAAAGGAGCTATGAAGCATGTCTCTTAAGAGTTTACTCTGAGAGTCATTCGGGCTGAGATAGTGGTGCCCATTCTTAACCATTTCTGAAAGGGTTTGTTCATGCTGGAGGGAGCATCCCCGCTTAGTGATTGGTCTGCTAGTTAACACAAATCCAAAGAAGTTATCACGGACGAGCCACATGCAGGGAAACTTGGTTGAATAGTTCCTGTCCCGTTCATACTATTATAGGCTATGTGCTGTGTCTAGCGGCTGGTGAATCCTATCCGGTATCGGAATTGGATTGGATATTTCCTCAGTTTCCCGGGGTCCAGTCATATCTGAAAAGGATCTTGTGCTTTTCTTGTTTTCCCATTTGTGCAATTAGTCAATTCCTGGCAAACTGGACACGTAGAAGTGCGAATGTTTGCCTAAGCACCTGCAGGGCTAGCAACACAAAATCTTCCTACTCGTTGAGTGTCAAACTCCAACTTCGTGGGCTTTGAAATCAAGGTCTTCTTGGTTCCTGTTAGAAAGGAGAGTACCTCCATTTGGGTTGCGAATTTATATTATGCTCCTTTGTCGAAGCAGAGAAATTATGGTACTTTGAATTTGAAATGTTCAGACTCATAAGGTGAACTTATGCAGATTGCCGGATTTGTGTTTGGAATGCTAGTGATGGTAGCTTGGTGCACTCCTTGACTGGTCACGCACAGTCTGTAAGTTTATCTGACTATGATTAGGCTGATATTTCTGAGTTTTGCTTTCAAAATGCTTGCTTAGGCTAGTATTACATTTTCACGTGTCATCTTGGTTATATATTTTTGAGAAACTTCCGCTTTAGCTCCATCTAGTTGCATGTGTTTTCTGATATAAAAGAGTCATGCAATTCTTTGTGGCGGTTTATTTCACTTTCTTGGTCATAATAAACTAAAAAAATATGTTATTCACTCAATTCCGATACTAATTCCTGATATGACTCCTCCACCCGAAACTTACCTGGTGTAATTGACACTTAGTGTTTGACTCTTGTAGACGTATGTTCTGGATGTTCATCCTTTCAACCCCAGAATCGCAATGAGTGCTGGTTATGATGGGAAAACCATCCTGTGGGATGTAGGTTTCTAGTTCTTTTGATTATTGTATCACATCCTTTACACAAGTATTTCTGTTTGTTGAACTCTTGCTATTTCTATCGCTAGATATGGGAGGGGATCCCCATCCGCACATACGATATAGGACGCTTTAAGTTGGTTGACGGGAAGTTTTCACAGTAAGTAATTTAAAGAGGGCATCATAATATTTTCTGTATCTTTGCTATTTGACTTGTAAAGTTTGTTGCGTATATAAATGGTGATTCCTTAATGTACTTCAAATTTTAGACATCATCAGAGCTTTCTGATTTGGGGCCATAGAAGAATGGCAATCTTATCCTGGCTTCAGAATTAATAACTCATTCAGTTCCATTTCCCATTAGATTTGCTAACTGGTGCAAATGCTCTTTGTTTTATTTGAAATGTCAAAGTTACTTATTGTGGGGAGATGTGCTGTTTCTTTGTGAAAAGGGATGGAACATCAATTGTTCTTTCTGATGATGTTGGACAAATATATTTATTAAATACAGGCCAAGGCGAGTCTCAAAAGGATGCTAAATATGATCAGGTATATGAAGCGATCCCTTTCATTCTCATCATAGTTTTAAATATTTTACTGTTACTGTATGCGATCTTGAGGCTGTAACTTTCAACAGTTCTTCCTTGGGGATTACCGACCCCTTATCCAGGATGCGCAGGGGAACGTTCTTGATCAGGTACCTTTAGTTTTGACATACTAGTTCATTCCCAATTCAGGATTATGACACGTTTTTCTTTTTTGTCCTTTGCAAAATTTCTTTCCTTGATGTCATTCTTTTTTCCACCCATTCCATTCAAAATAATATCTCTTGACATTATTTAAGTAGCTCTTGACATTATTTAAGACTTCGTATGAGATCTTTTCAAATGACTAATCCAAGTCTGAACAGTGGAAACTATTAACTTTATACATTGTATCTAAATCCATTTAATTATCTTTCCAAACAATTTACTGTTAAACTCTAATAGTCAAAGTAGGTCATGTTTATTGTGATTAAGTGAGTTGAAGATTTATTCTTTACCATTTTTAAGTTCCACCATTTATTTTTACTAAAGAATTTTCATAACAAACTTATCTGGGTAATGCATGGATGGTCAATTCTGTCAGCATATACCTACAGCTCTTCCATCTTGTATAAGTTTGCCAAGATTTTTTAAGTTATGAACAACAGGCATTTTTTAACCTGTTGCAGGAGACACAGCTAGCTCCATATCGGAGGAACATGCAAGATCTTCTTTGTGACTCAAGTAGATATTAGTTGCTTTCATTATTCCTTTTTTTGTTTTTTTTTTGGGGTCAGTTTCAAGAAGATGGTAATGAATGCTTTTTTTTTTCCCGAACATGAAATAATG
This sequence comes from Datura wrightii, assembly GCA_035772735.1. Lineage (NCBI taxonomy): Eukaryota > Viridiplantae > Streptophyta > Magnoliopsida > Solanales > Solanaceae > Datura > Datura wrightii. The sequence continues at coordinate 7,135,767 of JASDFA010000029.1, read as the reverse complement.
GGAATACTAGGTATGCTTCCATATCCTGAACCATACCAGAGTATGTACCAGCGCCGCCGCCTAGGAGCTCTAGGTACAGAGTGGCGTCCTCCTTCAATTAAATTTTCTGTAGGCACAGACGCTGGTTTGGGCCTAGGATACCGGGTTTTGCCAGTGGCGGACTTGGACATAATAGCTGAACCTCTGCCGGAGTTTGTGGATACCCTTTTCTGGGAGCCAGATAATGGTATTCTGAATGATGAGACTGATTCAGAATATAATATGAATGAAGAGCTTTCTACTGAAGGAGAGCATGAATGTTCAAGGGACGGCTCTTCTAGCGGTTCAGTATGTAGTGAAGAAGAGAAAATGAGACGGAGTCGGAAAGATAGCCTACGCAGATCAAAAAGGAAAATATCTGTATCAGAAGTAAGCATTGACTTTCACGAGCAGATTATCTATTTGTTTACCCTGGCTGAGCAATATTTGCATCTTTTTCAGGTGGAAGTCGCATCATCAGGAAGACGTCTTAGGAAAAAAGTTAAGGATGAAGATGTTGGCACTTCATGTAGAAGTCCTAGAACTAGGAAATCAAGAAATGGGCGGAAAGCTACCACTAAAAGGAAGTCAACTAAATCAAAGTCATTTAGACCTCACCGAGGAGCTGCACATCCTGAAATTGTACATCAGCACTCTGACATTTCTTCAGATGATGAAGATGAAGCTAGCTCTGCGGATGATTCATTGGAAACTGAATCACCCGAATGTTGGTCAAGCGATCAGAGGATTGCATCTGATGACAAGCTGCCAAGCAAACAGCGGAACTATCCAACCAGTGGAGCTATCGATGTGCCTCCTAAGTCCACTGAACCTCCAACAAACGGCGAGAAGAAAAGGAGATTAGTCCTGAAATTGAAAATCCGTGATGCTAATAAGCTTGAGCTATCAAAAGACACTGCAGATAAGTGTGGTGACCAAGCTGATAAGCCATGTTCTTCTCAAGCTAGTGAAGAGATAATTGAAGATAATCTGGTTAACCTAAGGTTAAAGGAGCCAGGATCGTCCACTGTAGATGAGATTGGCATGGAACTGTTTGGGATATACAATAGAACTGAACAAATATTTAATGACAGGGAACCCAAAGATGTTTTGAATGAGCACGTCAATAGAAAACCTTCTGCTGGTCCAGATATCCAAAGTCTGGCTCTGGCCGATAATTTAATGGCCGAGGCTCAAACGAATCTGGGACAGTTTGAAGCTAGCAGATTGCAGGCTGGAAATGGTCCAGGAGGTGCAGTATGTTCCTCAGGAGCTGCTAAAAGTTCATCGTTATTTCACTTGTCATCGTCACCCATTCATCAGCTGCAGCAAATAGGCGTCGGTCCTCGAACAAACAAGCTGCTTACCACCGATGACAATCCTGAAGTAAACCTCAAACCTAGAGTGAAGCCAAACATAATAAAGATAAAATCAAAGAAGATGTCCTGGGAGTCTCAAGCTCATTGTGAGTTTAATCTTCCTACAGATGCTTACTGTGGAGATGAATCAACATCTAAAATCTTTTCCCATTTGGAACAAAACCAAGTTCCGGAAACAGGTAATGGCCCTGATAGATTCAGTCAGAATTTGCGTTGGGGTGTACTGACGGATGAAACTGTTGGAAGAAACAAGCCTCATGGATCTAGAAGCGGTTTAGGTAGCAGTCATGATATTTGTGAAAGTGCTTCAAATGCTTGTAATGATCATAATGAAACAGGTTCTGAGTTCCCTCATGCCGCTACTGATGCAGCACGCAGAAAGAGATCCTTAAGATTTACTGCAATGTCAAGAAACACAGCATTCGGGAAAGATGATGTAAAAATAAGAGAGAGCCATGTAGCTGTAGGTTCATCAAGAAATGCAGAAAAGCTGATCAAGAAGGCTACTGATTCTCCGCCATTAGGATGGACTTCAAGTAATGTGTTCAAGTGCCGATTATCTAGAAACAGTAAAGAGGGTTCTTCCAGGGATGAAAATGTTTTTTCATCTGGAATGAGCTCGAATGAGGCAGTAAAAAAACTGAATTGGTTGCTATTGTCAGAGCATGAAGAGGGTTACCGCTACATTCCTCAGCTAGGTGATGAAGTAGTATACTTCCGACAGGTGCATTATTTATTTTCTATTAGTTAATCATTGCCTCGTCTTTACTTCTACCTCCAGTTTTTGTTTCCTATGTAATATTTTCTTTGTTGCATTAGTGATTTTCATATCAAATTATGAAGCTTTATTTGATTTACTCTTGGTATTTCTTGACATTAGGGGCATCAAGAATATATAGAATATAGTGATTCATCAGAACCTGGTCCTTGGACAAAGAATGCAGCTGCAGTGCAAGCTGTGGAAATTTGCTTGGTAAAACATCTTTCTTATGCAACTTTTCCTGGCTCTGGTGAGAGCTGCTGTAAAGTTACACTTCAATTCATAGATACCTCTTCCCCTGTCGTTGGACAGAAGTTTAAGCTTACATTGCCTGAACTAGTCAACTTCCCTGACTTTCTAATTGAGAGATCAAGGTATGAGACTGCAATGGATAGAAATTGGTCATACAGGGATAAGTGTCTGGTTTGGTGGAGGGATGAGAGTGAGCAAGGTGGTAGGTGGTGGGAAGGTCGGGTAGTTTCTGTGAGAGCCAAGTCTGACCAGTTTCCTGACAGTCCATGGGAAAGTTGTGGTATCCTATACAAAGATGAATCAGAACCTCATCCTCATAGTCCCTGGGAACTACATGATATAGATAGTTCATGGGAGCAACCTCAAATTGACTTGGAAAGCAGAAATAGAGTTTTGTCATCTATCACTGAACTACTGCAGTCAGCAAGCAGAAATCAGGTTTCAATCTTTTAAATTGTCTATGCCTTGAATTAACAACTGAACTTTGCAGTTCAAAGCATCAGAGCTGACCCTGTTATGCGTGTTACAGGATAACTTTGGAATTTTAAAATTGAAACACGTTGCTGTGAAACTGGACTTCATGAATAGGTACTCTTTTGACATTACTTGCGTTGCTTTGAAGAAGCTGAAGAACGTCCATATCTTAATCAGAACCTTGCCCCTCCCCCTCCCCCTCCCCCCTCACTCCTCCCTAAAAAGAGGAGTTAAGAATGGAAGTTAAGAAGTTAGCCTCTTTTGTTCTTCTTTCGATTTTATATTCTCCTTATACTTTGCAGGGGTTTCTATGTTCTTATTTCTTTTGGGGTGGATGATTTTTGTTATAATAACTTTTTCAAGCTTCGAACCTATATCTGTTACACGGTTGTTTGGCATGCACAATTATTTGGACCTAACACGAAAAATGATTCCTCTTTGCAGGTTCCCTGTTCCTCTATCACCTGATATAATCCAGTCAAGGTTAGAGAACAACTATTATAGAAGCTTGAAAGCAATGAAGCATGATTTCTCTGTGATGCTAGCAAATGGTGAGGCTTACTTTGCGAAAAATAGAGAGCTTTCAGTGAAAATGAAGCGTCTTTCAGATTGGTTTACCAAGAAATTATCAAATTTATGAGGGCATGCTTTTCCTTAGCTTATTAGCTTTCTTCCCTTCTTCCCACTGCCTGACGGATCCAATTTTGTAGAATGGATCTTCAGCGCCTGTGCTCTGCAAAAATGGTTGGTCTCAGATTCTAGAGTTGTCTGTTGTATGATTTAGGTTTAAAGTATATGGTGGGTATGGAGTACAATTTTTACCAAGTAGAATTACGATTAGGAGATGGTGAGCGTTTTTATTTTTTCTTTTCAAAGCTACCTGCATGACCAGAGCTTTATGGAGTTATTATGTTTCTTCTTGGATCAGAATTACCTAAGGTTTACAATAACCACAATTTCAATGTTATTTTTATACAATATTCAATGTAGGATAATGATTTTGGGATTTACATTATCAGATGACAAATGTTTTCTCTATAGATCCTCACCAAAAGTCTTTTAACAAGGCCAAAGTTAAAAATAATAAAAAAATAAAATCAAGCACACATTTCATTTTTTAATATAAAAAGAAAATTAAATTTAAATAATTTCTTTATAATTATATCCCACATTATAATTGCGATTTAATTTATTTGTGAACCAAAAACGATCCCATAAGTAAATTTTCAAAAAATGGAGCTAGTGAAATGTGGTGACCTCTTCATTGGCTGTTGCTATTAGTGACACTGCAGGTAGCTTAGCAGTTAGCAGTATCAGAAAACTAAACATATGAACACGAATTGCGACGCCCACGCCTAGTGTGAGAAATAAAAGATAAATAAATTTATTAGATAAAATCATAAAATAATTTATTTTAAAATTATAATATTATTTTTAATCTCATATTAAAAATGAATAACAATCTCAAAATACTATCCCCCAAAATAATTTATCCCCTCATTAACTTATTTCCAGTGACCACTTAGAGTGTAGTGAACAAGTAAGAAGAAGGGCTTAGAGGAGGCTTCCCGCCAACTGTGGCACTCAACGTTCACTCTTCCCGCCATTGGGCGAGAAGCAATATATATAGTGAAGTTCATTATTCTTCTCATTCGTTCCCACTTACGTTTGGTGCCACTCCCACTACTTGCTGTTCTCTCTCCATTTACAGATGGCTTCTTCCCGCCGCTCCACCAATGGCAGATCACCGCTAGTCAATCAACAGAGCCAAATTACTTCTTTCTTCTCCAAAACGCTGTCGTCATCTTCCCCTTCCCCTTCCCCTTCCCCTTCACCTCTTCTCCCCAAAAAAATTCCAGACAAATCTAACCCTAAACCTAATCCTAATCCTAATCCTAATCCTAAATCTAAACCTAATCCTACTACCAGTCCCTGTGCCAGCCCTACGACCCCTTCTCCTCTACAGGGAAAGCGGAAGATTGCCGCGGCCATTTCCACCGTTCTTGACCTTAAGCCATCATATGGACAAGAGGTAGTGGACAAAAGAGTCAAGGTTTACTGGCCATTGGATAAAGTTTGGTACGAAGGCTGTGTGAAGTCTTTCGACAGTGCTTCCGGTGAGCATTTGGTTAAGTATGATGACGGTGATGAGGAAATGATTGTTTTAGCTGAAGAAAAGATTGAATGGGTCAAGGCACCTGCGAGGAAGTTGAGGCGGTTGCGGAGATCTTCCGTGGTGGAAGCTGAGGAGGAGGAAGAGAAATTGGAGGATTTAGAGAGTTTTGAGGATGATTCTGAGGATGAAGATTGGGGAAATAATGCTGCTAAACATGTGTCTGAAGATGAAGATGTTTCCGAGGATATGGATTTGGAGATTGAGGAAGAAGGCAATGATGTTGTTGGACCTAGAAGCCGGAAAGCAAGTGCAAACAAGGTGGTGTCGAGTAAGCGGAAGACTGGTGAAGGAATGAAGTTAACTCCGAGTTCGAGCAAGAAGAGTAAGACTCTTGCTGATAAGGGGAGTGCTAATAGCAAAGTGGACTCTGCTGTGATTGGAGTAAATGGGAAAGAGCCTGTTGCAATCCTGCCTGTTGCAACCAATGAGGATTGTAAGTGATTGAACACCTGCATCTTTTGTGTTCCTATTAAGTTCAGTTTACTACTTGAATCCTCTAGAACATTCGGCTGTTATAGTGTTGTACTATGATAATAACTGTCACATACATATCTGCTTCCTATATTACAGTGGTCCTGCTATGAATGTACATTTTTCCTTTCACATGAGCATATTAAACCATGAGTATCGTATTCCCAAGTATGTATGACTTGTTATGACTCTTTAACTTTGTATGGAGAAAAAAAGTTGTTTGCTGGTCTTACCAAAGATGGTCATTTTTGCAAGGGAAGTGTCTAATGGTTCGAACAAGCCAAAAAGGAAACAAACTAGAAGGAAAGGTTGGAAATGAGAGAACTTCCACTTATAAAAAAAACAAAAATAAAGGGGAAAAATCTGGACTATATTTTAATGGTTGGATCCAAATGAAAATGCGGTCCTGTAGTGAGGCAGGAATGATAGGCAACCGCTTTCAATTTTGCAGTTTGTTACCATATTAATTCAAAATTTCTTCCCTAGGTGTTAGGTTGGCAAGAAAAAATTAAGGCTTAAATGTTATAGGAAACAAGATTGAGGTAGCTCGGTTGCCTTGCAGGTGCCAAACCATCCAACAATGGTAATGTATTGCCGTGTGGTGCAGCAGATAGATTTGGACAACGTGAAGCAGAGAAATTTCCTTTCCTTGGGAAGTAAGTACTCTTGCAATATCTGTTTAGTTTTATTTGATCTAGATGGAGATGAGTAATATTTTACCATTTTGCTTGTTATGGCACTTTTTCTGATTTTTGTGTGTGCTGAAACAGAGATAGAAAGGATGCAAATAAGAGGTCCCCTGGGGACGCCAATTATGATCCAAGAACTCTTTACCTACCTCCTAATTTTTTAAAAGGTTTAACTGGTGGTCAGGTAATTGGATTCTCCTGGTTAGATATCTTATTCTTTTCCCTATCAGAATGAGTACTTAAGTGGTGTAAATGATGCACAGAGACAATGGTGGGAGTTCAAGTCAAAGCACATGGATAAAGTTTTATTTTTTAAGGTAATGATGGTGGGCTCAATCTTTTTGCCAATGAAATTTTTTTGCAGCCTTTTCATCTCTTCTTCTTCAACTTCCCCTTTATATGATGATTTTAATTATCCCATGATTTATGAATCAGATGGGAAAGTTCTATGAGCTTTATGAGATGGATGCACATATTGGAGCCCAGGAACTTCATTTGCAGTATATGAAGGTAACTTGAGTCTATGCATCCAAAAAAGAAAAAAAAGAAAAATGACAGAAAACAAAGGATAAAAACAATTTGGTCATCAACATGTGTAGATATGCCTAAAAGGGAAAAACTAATGGGCCCAACATGCATCTTTTATGCTTCACTTTTACTTTTCCCTGTTCAGTGAGGGAGTGGTTTATACTCTTTTATCACGTTATGACTATATTGCATGTTTCTGTTTTTAGGTAGAACTTTCTTGTTTTTTGCTTACGATAGGATGTTCCAATTTCACCCTTAAGTTTCTATGCATCTCAAACTAAATTTTATAGCTGACTGTTTCCTGTATCTCCAGGGAGAGCAACCACATTGTGGATTTCCAGAAAAGAACTTCTCAATGAATGTAGAGAAGTTGGCTCGGAAGGTTATAATTGCTAATTGCTCAATGTTCAGTATCCGTGTTATGTTTCTGATGCTAGTTAGACTTCCTTGTCTTTCATGGAAGGATTCTTACTGTGAGTTGCTTTGATGGAACAGGGTTATAGGGTTCTTGTGGTTGAGCAAACAGAGACACCTGAACAGCTTGAGAATCGTCGAAGAGAGAAGGGATCTAAAGATAAGGTCATCATTGTGCTACATAAGATTGCAGCAGTCATATTGGTGACAATTTTACTTCCTTCTCAGTTCTTTCTGTAGCTAACTCATCATACCCCATTCCAGGTTGTAAGACGTGAAATATGTGCAGTGGTCACTAAAGGAACATTAACAGAGGGAGAAATGCTTGCAGCAAACCCTGATGCTTCATATTTGATGGCAGTGACTGAAAGCTCTCAAACTGCTGCATTCCAGCAGGAGAAGCATACTTATGGCATCTGTATGGTGGATATTACCACAAGCAAGATTATTATTGGACAGGTATAAGCAATACCTTATGCATTTTATTTAGTTTTATTGGTGAAGAGTTTGGTTCCATTTTGTTGCAAGTCATGTGTAGCATGTTTGCTGTCAATCACTCTGATTCTACAAGGTTGCTTTCAGTGGGTGATAGTCTTCCGCGAATGCTCTCTGTGAATGCAATTTGATTAGCTTCATGAGAATGTTCACTAGAACCTGAATAAGTTTTGATCAACCCCATATAGTGATGTGTGCACTTCACAGGCTTAGGGCATATAACTTGTCTAGTCAATTATATTGATAGGTTGCAAAATCCAATTGTCAACAGTAGTTAATTATAAGCTCAAGCCATGTCTCCTCATTAATTGAATGTAAGAGCATATAGAAAACTTCATGTCATATTTATTAAATCCGCCAAAATTAGGCAATTTCTTCTCATATTCAGCTCACTTAATTATATCATCATTGTGATGGCAGGGGAAAGCACAATAGTTTATAAGCCGTCTTACTTTACTTGAAATGCTACTACACAAAAGTTTCTTTTATATCTTTAATTCCAGGTTCCACCAGTGTTAATGTTGATATTCTCCAACCAACTTGGCACCTTTTCCATCTCTGGTTTCTGCATTAGTTGACCTCACTCTTTCATCTTGTATCTACACTCTATCTATCCGTTTCCCTTCCTGGATTTGCCGTCTTCATAGCCTCATTAATTGGTTTCTCTTTTCTTTCCTCAAACCTCTACACTCTCTCATGAACCCACCATACACTATTTAGGCTTCTAGCACAAGCATCACTTTTTTCCTATTTACTTATCAATGATCTTGTCTAAAAGTCTTCTTTGTGTTGACAACTAGTTTATTTTTTGTGATTTTCTGCTTGTTTGGAAGCAACTTGTTTTGTTTAGTCATGAAAGTAGGTGCAGGAATATTCAAGAGTAATATGTGCGAGGTGATTAAGTCTGCCATAACTGTTCTGTCTGCTAGTCTACTGTCTGGATAAAATTGTCTGGGGTTCTCTGTTGCCAGTAGACTGAAAGATACTTGGTACAACAGAGCTTCTAAATTTGTATTTATTTAAAAATTCTTAAATTTGTAAGGAGCAATGTCATGATCCTGTACTCTATTCTATCTCTATATTAGTTAATCTTCATTTACTGAAACGAAATGCTAGTAATTTGATGTATTTCTTTAACAGTTTGAGGATGACTCAGATTGTAGTGCCTTGTGTTGTCTACTTTCTGAGTTAAGACCGGTGGAAATAATAAAGCCAGCTAAATTACTTAGTCTTGAGACTGAGAGAGTGCTGCTGCGGCACACACGAAATCCGCTGGTGAATGAGTTGGTTCCTCTTTCAGAATTTTGGGATGCTGAGAGAACAATTTGTGAGGTGAAGGGAGTATATAGGAACGTGAGCTCTTCACTGCTGTCATCATCTCCAAATGAAATGGGATCACATGAAAGCGCCATCTCTGAGGAAGATGGTGAAAGGAAATTTCTACCAGATGTTTTGTGTGAGCTTATAAATCTTGGTGAGAAGGGGAGTTATGCACTCTCAGCACTTGGAGGAGCTCTATACTACTTGAAGCAAGCTTTTCTGGACGAATCCCTGCTCAAATTTGCGAAATTTGAGCTACTTGCCCTTTCTGGTTTTTGTGATGGTACTAAAAAACGGAATATGGTTCTTGATGCAGCTGCACTGGAGAATCTTGAGATATTTGAGAACAGTCGAAATGGAGATTCTTCAGGGTATACTTAGCTTATTAGCATTTTGTTGATTATATTGTCTTCAAACTTAGAGGTGATACATTTGTTAATATAGGACATTATACGCTCAAATCAACCATTGTATCACAGCATTTGGGAAAAGGATGCTCAGATCATGGCTTGCAAGACCCTTATATAATCCAGAATCCATTAGAGAGCGTCAGGATGCTGTGGCCGGATTAAAGGTACATTCAGGTTCCTAAGGTTCAGTGTTTGTACTGTTGATGGTGAACCTTCACACTTTTTGATTTGTGGTCCTTTGCTTGTGGCATTATTTAATTCCTTTTGGCTTGGGAGGGTAATAAATGTTAACCATCTAGCAAGTAGGTACTTTCTAAAGGTTGGATGTATCTAATAAAGAAGGTATCACAAGAATTGGACTAACCTTAATTTGCTTGTCCTTTTGCCTACCAACTTTTTTTTCTTTTGATAACCGTGGTGTCCGGGCCAGCTTACGCGCACCTCGACTAATTTCACGGGATACCTGCCACCTCCCACCAGCAACAGGTACCAGGTGACTTTGTCCATCAAGGCTAGAACAGATGGGAAGAAACCACCTAGTGTTTTTTGGTCTCCTCTGAGATTTGAACCTGAGACCTCATAATTCTCATGCACTTCAATGACCACTAGGCCGTGCCCTTGGTGCCTTTTGCCTACCAACTTTCCTTTTCCTCTTTATTATTTTCCATTACATATATTGTGGTAGCTTCTAAATGGAGCTGCTATGACAAATGAGATGGTATAATGTGCTCAATTCTTTTCTAGGGGCTCAATCTACCTGTTGTTCTTGAGTTTAGAAAAGAGTTATCAAGGCTTCCTGATATGGAACGGTTGCTTGCACGCCTCTTTGGTAGCAGGTAAAGATTGACAATTCTCAGATTCAACAATCTCTTTTCCTTACAAGTTCTTCTGTAGTCATCACTCAAGTATTTTGCTCTTGCAGTGAAGCGAACGGAAGAAATGCGAATAAAGTGATTTTATATGAGGATGCAGCAAAGAAACAACTGCAAGAGTTCATATCAGCTTTACGTGGATGTGAATCAATGGTGCAGGCATGCTCTTCACTTGGGGTGATCTTGGAGAACACAGACTCAAAGCTACTACATCATCTATTAACACCTGGTACTATTCAAATTGAAATTTTAAATCATACTGCAAATTCTTGTGGCATCTGACAGATTAATTGGATTTATAGGCAAAGGTCTTCCAGATGTAGATTCAGTTCTCAAGCATTTCAAGGATGCTTTTGATTGGGTGGAAGCAAATAACTCGGGCCGTATTATACCTCATGAAGGGGTTGATGAGGAGTATGATGCTGCATGTAAACAAGTTTTGGAGATTGAACTTAAATTATCCAAGCACTTGAAGGAACAGAGGAAACTGCTTGGAGACTCATCAGTAAGAACATAGTTTAAGTATCCTATTGAGCAATTGGAGGTTATCCAGATCCATTTCATATATTTGTGAACATTGCAGATAGATTACGTGACAATAGGAAAAGATGCATACCTTTTGGAAGTACCAGAAAGTTTGTGCAGGAGCATTCCAAAGGAGTATGAATTACAGTCATCAAAAAAGGTTAGTAGGCATACTTCTACATGGCCAATACTGGACATACCAACGGTTGTAAATTGTGTTCATGAGATTTCTTGCGATGTGACATCAAACTTTACCTATTGGTAATGAGATTTAAAAAGTCCAAGGCTGGTTCCTTAGTTGCATCTGGTGCCTGCTACTATTAAAATCATGCTTGAGTCGACATAGATGATGGTTTCAAAACCATTTTGTAGAAGATTGCTAATTTAAATAAAATTGTTTAGCCCACGTTCTTTGTTCTATTGAGCTGTGGATCCATGCAGTTGATGGTGCAGCTTAACAGCAGTTAATTGCAATGTCTAGTTTGTTTATGAGTTATTCCTTACAAACATTGAAAGTATGTGACACACTCTCGTTTTATTAGGTTATCTGTTTTGGGTTGGATGAGGAGCATGAAGATTCCTCTAATCTTTGTAAAACTGTGGCGATTCTAGAATTCGAAGGAATGACACTAGGAAATTTACTATGTGGTGTATTGGTATTCATACTACATTTAAACAAGTAGATCACCACCAAGTAGTAGATTAGTTCCCTGCTTTGTTGGTTAGCACTAGCTGTGCACCTGCTTTGTTTTTAGAAGTACTGAAACTGGTTTAATAGGTCGTAGAAGCAATAATTCCAGCCATGTACCTTTACTGATATTCTATATTCCCTGCAGGGCTATTTCAGGTACTGGAATCCAGTCTTAAAGAAATTAATTGGAGAGCTCTCACAAGCTGATTCAGAGAAGGAATCTAAGCTAAAAAGCATTTTGCAGAGGTTGATAGGACGGTTTTGTGAACATCATAATAAGTGGAGAGAGTTAGTTAGTATCACTGCAGGTATTTTTGATCCTTAATTTGGACATGGAATCGGATATTGCCCTTAAATCTTGCTTTTGCTCTATTTCTTTGCATATTTTGGAGCAGTAATATCATTGCTTAATTGTGAATCTAGTCACGTCTTTTAGAAAAAAAATCTTACATGCTTATGGTGGAAAAAGAATAGATTACGTTCAGGTTCTCAGTTTTCTCTGCATACTTTTGGGCAGCTTACATGATGTTCCATGGAAGTTACCTCTGTTCCTTTTTATGCATATTTGATTGTATTCTTTCCTTGAGAAAATTGGAGCTGGAAAACTTATGCATCATTCTTTGGATCCACTTTGTCCTCCCTTTTGTAATGCAATAGGATGACATTCGTCTATAGTAGCTTGGTCAGTCTGACCACTCAATAAAAGCACTCTGCCCCAGCTGAACAGTGTAGTAGATACATAAAAAAACTCTAAGAAGGTGCAAAATGATCTCTCTTTGCTTTGTGTCTCTTCTCTATATATATGCAAAGAAACAAGGGAAGTGAAGGTTGAGGAAAGATAAGTAAGACCATATAGTGTATTCTGAAATAAATGGAAAAGATACAGAGGTAACGGCATAATAGTGTATTCTGAAATAAAAGGAAGAGTTAATTTTACAAGATATTTTAAGCAACAGTTACCAGAAGGGCATCAGTATTCCAGAAAGAGGAGTGTGCGATTATACCAACTCGGAGAGAGGTCCCCTAATTTGTAGCAAATTCTAAGTTAAAAGAAACTTGGTTCTGTGCTCATTTGAATTCAAATTAGAGTAAAATCTGGAGATTAGTCACACTCTCCAAACCAATTTCCAGTAAATAGCATTATGTGTTGAACATAACTATTATCTCTTTCTTTAGAAAGAGCTTTTTGCTCAGGAAGTTTAAATATATATTTGGTAGAACTTCGATTCAAGAAAATCTACTATATTTTCAGGTATAAAATAAAAGAAGCTTAATGAAACACATTTAGGATCTTTTACATAAAAAATGTGGCTGTTATCTCTTGCAGAATTGGATGTTTTAATCAGTTTATCAATAGCTAGCGATTATTACGAGGGACCAACATGTCGTCCGAACATCAAGTCAGTGCCAAGTCAAGATGACGTGCCAGTTCTTCTTGCTGAAAATTTAGGACATCCTGTTCTTAGAAGCGATTCTCTAGATAAGGGAACCTTTGTATCCAACAATGTCTCCCTTGGTGGTCCTCCAAATGCAAGCTTTATCCTTCTCACTGGTCCTAACATGGGGGGGAAATCAACTCTATTGCGCCAAGTCTGCATGGCTGTAATTTTGGCACAGGTGAGTTATGTCCAGAAGAGAATTAGAGTTTTTCTCATTTATTGATGGCTAAAAGCTCTTGATGCTTCTTAGGTAGGAGCTGATGTACCAGCATCATCATTTGACTTATCACCTGTTGATCGTATATTTGTAAGAATGGGGGCCAAAGATCATATTATGGCAGGCCAGAGTACATTCTTGACAGAACTCTTGGAAACTGCTTCAATGCTGGTGAGATTTTATTGTTTCTACAGACTGTTATCAATTTATTATTTGACTACCATCTGATTTTGCTAGATATAATACCATTTGACTTTAAGAGTGGAAGGGAGAGGGAATTATGTAAACGCATAAATAAATAATCAAATTATATTATGGTATCTGCTTAGATGGCCTTTATGGTCATTTTTAAGAGCAAAATGAGGTTGATATTAATTTCAACTAAAAGGCTGTTATCAATCAATTGCTTGACTGCCATTCAGTTTTGTTAGATATAATACTATTTAATTGAGAGTGAAAGGGAGAGAATTATTTCAACAAATAAATTCTTAATCAACTTATATTTGTGTTTGCTAAGATGGCCTTAGGCTTGGGTGCTTTTAAGAGCAAAGTCGGGAGATCATAATTGGGTTGTTGATATTAATTTCATACTCTCGTCTCCATGAAGTGATCTGAACATTTGTTTTGTGTCGACCAATTATCAATAATTGCAGTCTTTGGCAAGCCGTAATTCACTCGTCGCACTTGATGAACTTGGTCGCGGTACATCTACTTCTGATGGACAAGCAATAGCGTACGTGCCAATCATACAATAAACTTTATTGGTTATTTGTTATATTGTGGATTTTATTCTCTCAGCCTTATTTGCTCAATCATCTTCACTTAAGATCATTATGTTATGTTTTCTGGCCCTGTTGGCAGTGAATCAGTTCTGGAACACTTTGTCCACAAAGTGCAATGTCGAGGAATGTTTTCTACCCACTATCATCGATTATCTATTGACTATCAGAAAGACTCCAGGGTACTGTCTTCGATCTTTGACTTCCCTTTGAATTGCCATATTTAATATGCGTTGCTTCATAAAAGAATGCATTGCTTCAAGGATCAATCATTTGGACTGAACATTTTCATCCAATAGCTAGCAGAATATTGAATTCAGACAGCTATTAATCTGATGCCTTCTGGGTGATCGCATTTAGCTTTTTACTGTTTTGATTTCGATTACTAAGCTGCTAAAAATGATGCTCAATCAATCACTTATATGGAATGCTATTTTCTTTGGTTGTGCAGGTCTCCCTGTGCCATATGGCATGCCAAGTTGGGAAAGGATCCAGAGGTGTTGAGGAAGTTACTTTTCTTTACAGGTTGACGCCAGGTGCATGCCCTAAAAGTTATGGTGTCAATGTTGCACGGCTGGCTGGTATGTCTGTTCAATTTTTTTCTACTGCATGATCAAGTCTTGCTTTGTATATTGCTTTCATTCCACCTCATAAAGGTTAAGACTTGAGGGGACTCCACCTCGCTTTTGGGGTTCAATGAGGGTTGTTTTGTGTTGGGTGGCAACTTTAGCCTGTGAACTTAGGGGTCCGTTTATTTTTCAGTTTTAGCTTGTTAAGCCGCATTCATTAATCTCACTCTTTTCAGGACTTCCTGATGATGTGCTTCAGAGAGCTGCTGCAAAATCTGAAGAGCTTGAGATTTATGGCCACCATAGGCAATCTGAAGAAAGCCCTTGCGAGAATTTAACAAGAAAGACAGCAACACTGCTCCAAAATTTGATTAATTTGGTTGTACATAATAAATGTGATTTTGACAATAAGGGTGTTCTTCTTGATGAGTTGAATGGATTGCAGGTCAGAGCAAGAATACTCCTTGGACAAAATTGAAAAAGCAATCTTAGTGTACAGTGCCTATATGGGCATTCTTACTCCCTAGAGTATTTCTGGAGGATTCTGCAACTAGTTTCAGTTGCCAATTTTGTATAGAAACATGTTCTGGCAAGGTTGCTATGTTAAGAGTTCTACAAAAGAAATGATGTTACTGTGCCAAGTTTCTTTTTTCCTTCACTATGCCAAGTTTTACCCACATGGATAATAATATTATATAATGTATATAGGTAGCTGACTTGACAACATGGTCAAAGATAGTAATTGGCATAGGGGCAAAGGGATGGGGGTAGGTTGTCTCTATCCAGTAATGTGTGTATTTCCGTATAATTTATTAATCAAAACAACCTAGTTTGTTGGCAATATCTAACCGTTTTAGAAAGTTGGCTTCTCCTCCAAACGACTTGGATCCTAAGAATAGTTTGGCTGAGGTCGTTGGCCTAACTGAAATATAAAAATATTTCCCTGTCGTACTTGTCTGTGTTAGTAAGCTAATAAGTAATAGTCATAAGTTGGAGTTGTTGTTTGTTAAAAGAAACAGTAGAATTGTATTAATAATCATGTACTTAACTGCCAAGGTATCTGATTTGTGATACTTTAATTACTCTCCACGTGTATGAAAAAAAAAAACGATTAGATAAGCATCAGTATGATGCTTAGAAATGAAAATTACAGTATTAATGAAAAGAATATGCAATTGGACACTTGTATTAGTTGTCTTGGTCAGAGTTGGATAGCCTGTCTTCTGAATCCTGAATAAAGAAACAAAACAAAATATTTAGATTTTATTGATGGAGCTAAGCTAACGAACAGGTTGAAAATGATTCTGAGTTGACAAAAATAAAGAAGATTACCAGATAATTATGTCTAATGATCATCTGAATTCTTGTGATTAACAGGAGTATAATGTACATGGGCAAAAGTATTCCAGTGGATTTTATAATTAGCAGCTGCAAAATAACAATAGGACAAATAAGGTTGTTAAGCACTAGTAGTTGTTAGGAAAGTTAAGTTTGGTACCAAATTATTAATCTAGTACATCACAATCAAAAAAGTTAGTTCACTTACTGTAGGAAGTGTAAAGGGATAATTTCTTGGTCCTCCATTGAGCACCTCTAACAAATGTCTCATCATAAGCAGAATTGTGAACTGCCAAATTAAAATTAATACCATAGTGTTAAATAGACAACACATTAAACCGCATAAGTAAATCAATGAAAAGATCCATCAGATATTAATAAAACACTCACTTATTAATGATGAATTAATAAGATAGAATGAAGTTAATTAATATCCACGCAGGATCACGAACTAGTGCATAATGCATAAGGCATGTGAAAGATAACCAAAATTGGCTGTTTCCGGTTCATGTTTTTGGGTGCAAATCGCAAGAATAAAGTAGTTAGTGAATAACTTAAATGTTGGTTTAATTTCCATAATAATAAAAATATATGAAGCACATGTGAATAAATGGTGGATTAAGTTTGTAAACACACACAACTTAATGGTCAAGATTTCCCATCTAAAACGTTAAAGTTTCTTTATTTGGTCATTAATTATGTAAAACACAAAAAAGGTTCTTACAATGAGAGCAATAGTTCGACAGAAAGTTGCGCTTCTATCCGCAGCTTGTGAGCATTGAGAAGACTCAATCCTCACAAACATTTCTCTTCCTTCTTCTGAATCTGATTCCACTCTTTCCCTTCCATTTTCTATATCTCTTTCTGCCCCTCCTCTGCATATGCAACCACCAACGCCTCTTAATATTATACCCTAGATACAACAAAAGCTGCTCTAAACTTTGGCAAAATGAGACTACAAATACCTAATAATTGCAGCTGTATTATGAACCAAGTGGGCCTTCTTAGGAGGTGGAGCCGTGTATCCAGGTTCAAATTTCTGCAACGTTAAAAATGTCATCATTTTTTAACAAACTTACCATCACAAATATAAATATTATTTTACACTACATTAGATAAAGAAAATAATACAAAATTGCGTGGCTTAAATTGAAGGTGAAGGAATAAGCAAGCAGTCAAGAAGTAGATAAGTATTAGACGATAGAGATAAATATCTATATATTTCATTAAAAGAGACGTGCTCTAATTCCTGTCATATGTGAATTATCTGTTTTTTTCTGGCCTTCATCTCCCGACCATAACAGTTTTTGCTCCGATATTATTATTAATTAATAATTATAACGGGACTATAATATTGTAATACTTTAGAATTGGCATAGCTAAAACAATAGCCTATTAGCTGTGAAAAAAGGAACGTGCTATGCCTGAGCCTTAAGTCGAAGAAAACAGAGGAAGCAAAACCTTAAACCAGGAAAAATGGTTTCATATTAATTAAAATAAGAGAGAATATGTGTTTTGTACGGAAATAGTACAATTTCATTTCTTGGAATTTGAATGATCCAAAAAAGAGAGAGAAATTTTGTACCTGTAAACAAATTTCACAGATTGTGTTTCCCTTTTCATTACACCATCTTTGAATACAATCTCTGTGCGCATACTGAAAAAACAAAAATCCAAATATGTGATTGTGATCACTTGAAAAAGAGCAAATTAACCAGCTCAATTAGAAACTTAATTACCAGAAGAGATTAATTATTAGAAGTAATTACCTTTACACTTCCAGAACATGCACATGGAGCTTCCAAGTTTCTACAGCTTTCAAATTCTTCATCATGGCAAATTCTACATAAATATGTTGAAGCAGAGATGAATTCATAATCATCCACATATATTATCACTTCTCCCATCTGGGTTTTGCTTTTCATAATTATTTCTTGATTTTTTTTTTTTTTCCCCTTCAACTTTCTTCTTTGATGTTTTTTTTTTTTTTTTTTTTTTTTTGTTTCTTTCCTTCTCTGTTTTCTTCAATTCTCGGAGTCTCAGCAGTTTATAAATATACCAAGAAGATGGTAAGTGAAATTCCAATATTGTCCTCGTTCGGAATTTTCAAATGAATCTACCACATAGGCACAAAGTTGGACATAATCAATACGCGCTTAAAGAAATAAAATTAAATCTTTTAGGATCTTCCAAAAAATATAAAACAAAATTTTTAAACAAGTTAGACCATCATTTTCCCATTTTCCATCTCTATGATTAAGCAATTAGCCAACATGCATGCAGCCTCTTATATTCTTCCTTGACTTAATACGTCGAAATCCTCTTAAATTAAAACGAATTTAAATTTTTATAGCTTATTAAAGTTAATGTGTATAATTCAAAAAAATAATTTATTTTAAATTGTTAACTTATCTACATAATATATTTTGAAAATATGCATAATTTTTCTTTTTAAAATTTGAACAGAAAGTACGTACTAGAAATACTCAATAATGTGTTCAGTATTCAATCGAAACACACAATAATTCGAATGCTTAAATAAAATATAAGGAATTGCCAATATATTTAACGTATTCTTTTTTATGCCTATGCAGCTATGATTTCAACTATCAAATCATAATACCAGATATATAGCAATAATTCTGTTTTTTTAGTGTTATGTTAGAGCATAATTCGAGCTGCCTGATCAATTCAATTCTCCCTAACGTTAGGATTAGGTGCGGTGCCTTTTATTCAAATTTTAAGTACGTACACATAAAGATACTTTTTACTTTTTACTGATTTAAAGTAATGAATACTTTAATAGAAAAAAACTTAGATGAGTAACTAAACATTGATAAGCGACAATTAATCTTGTTTAGCTTAAGAAGGAGAAAATTAAAGTTAGTTTACCCACTATAAGCATTATATCTTTGCCACAAACTAATTTACCAACCCTCCTTCACCCTCACTCCTTAATTCCTACAGCAGAGATAAATTAAATATTTCTTTTAATGAAATTAAGGATCATTAGAATATATATATATATATATATGTTAATTTTTCTGTGAAATTCAACCCAAGCTAAAGTTTGCTGTTTGCCTATTTGTTCAATACTAGTAATATTCAATGAATTTTAAGGGTTATTTATTAGTGATGGAAATAAATTTGTAAACGCTCAACCGAATTTGGCTGATTTCTACGTGTTACCTGCTTTTGGTCAGGTACGGTTATCAATTCTTATTTAGTGTAAATGCTTATATATATATAATTTTACAACGAAATACTAGTGGATAAACTTGAATTCTTGATGTAGAAAATCACAACATATGAAATACAAAGGAGAATATTTGTTGTTTATTTGAATTGAAATATAAAAATTTTTAAAAAACTTAAAGAGGGTCCTATGTTTATAATATTTTTATTCAGCAGTGACGCTGAAATTTTCAGTAAAGAAATTTAAAATATAGTAGATGATTTAGCCTATATAAAAGCGTTCAGTTGAACCTTTTAAGCTTTTAACTCTGCCTGTTGTTTGTACGAGGCCGCCTAAAGTGTATCTAATTATTCCGTACAATAACATATTTAGTATAATTTCATAAAATGGAATCTAGAGAGCGTAGAGTGCACGCAGACCTTACCTCCACCTCAGAGGCAGAGAGGCTATTTCTGATAAACCCTCAGCACAAAGATAACCAAATCAAAGCAATCCAGGAAAAGAACTAATGGATGAAACAAAGCATGTCATACACCATCTGAAGTAAGAATACTAGGATACACAAAGCTCAAGAAAACAATAGATAATATCAGAAATCTACGTGCAAGATACTATAGGAGTAATACTACGACTATTAGTACAAGTAGATATACTAAACAACGTTCTACTCCTTGCTAACCTACTACCCTGATACGTGTCCTCCACAACCTCCTATCTAGGGACATGTCTTTGGTAAGTTGCAAATGTGTCATGTCCAATCTAATCATCTCTCCCTAATGGCTCTTCGGCCTATCTTTACCTCTCTTGAAACCATCCCTCGGTAACCTCTCATACCTTCGCACTGGGGCCTTCGGGTATTTCCTCTATACATGTTTGAACCATCTCAACCTCACTTTTTGTATCTTGTCCTCCACTGGGGCTACTCCTACCTTATCCACGATATCCTCATTTCTAATCCTATCTCTCCTAGTATGCCCACAGATCCATCGCAACATTTTCATTTTCAAAACTTCCATTGGACATGAGAGTTCTTAATCGGCCAACACTCCGCCCCATATAACATAGTAAGTCTGACCACCATTCTGTAAATATTTGGTGGCACCTTCTTATCACACAGGACTCCGGATGCGAACTTCCATTTCATCTATCCCGCACTAATACGGTGAGTGACATCCTCGTCAATCTCCTGAACCTCGAACCCTGAACCCTGAACCCTGGACCCTGAACCTAAATCTAAACAATGGCTAATCGACCCAAGATGTTTGAAACTTTCTTTCTTTAGAATAGCCTGTGCATCCAGCTTCACTATCACGCCAACCTCGTGCATCACCTCACTGAACTTACAATCTAAGTATTTGGTCTTGGACCGCTCAACTTGAACCCTTTGAATTTCAGGATTTATCTCCAAACCTCCAGTTTAGCATTAACTCCTTAATGTGTTTCGTCAATCCGAACTATGTCATCCATAAATAACATACACCATGGTACCTTCCCCTAAATTTGTCGTGTTAATGTATTCAGTACCAAGGCAAATAAGTTAAAGGTTGATCCCTGGTGCTGTTCCATTAAAACTAAAAAAATGCTTCGAGTCGCCTCCCACTGTCATGACCCGATCCTTGACTCCCTCGTACATGTCCTTGATCGCCCTAATGTACGCATTGGAACACCTCTAGCCTCCAATGATCTCCACAGAATCTTTCTTGGGACTTTGTTGAGGCCTTTCCAAGGTCGTTGAACACCATGTGTAGGTTCTTCTTCCTCATCCTATACTTCTCCACTGACTCTTCTTATGTGATAAATGAATTCTGTAGTCGAGCGCCTTGGTATGAATTTGAATTGGTTCTCGAAAATAGCCACGTCCCTTCTCACCCTCAACTCCACAACTCTTTCCCACACTTTCATCATGTGGCTTAATAGTTTGATATCCCTATAGTTATTGCGATTTTGAATGTCCCCTTTATTTTTGTACAATGAAGTCATCGTACTCCATCTCCATGCTTCGGGCATCCTGGTCAATTTGAAAATGACATTAAATAATTTAGTTAGCCACACCAAAACCATTCTACCCATGCTCTTTCAAAATTCCACCGGGATCTCGTCTGGCCCAGTCGCTCTACCTCTACACATCTTACAAACAACTACTTGGACCTCCTGTAGTTTATCATCCTTGATGCATTTCACTTGGTCTAGGTCATGAGTACTCCTCTTTATCACCTTGGCTAACTTGTACAACTTCTTATCCGCATCTTTATCCTCTAAATCGACATACAGATGTTTAGAAACTGTCATTTTTGCCCTCGTAACCGCTAGCTTTGCCTCTTTATCCTCACTATCTTATACTTTTCTTGATTTGTCCTCTTTTCATCTTCGTCCTTGCTTTCCACCAACTTCACATACGCCACCTTTTTTGACTACACCTTTCCTTGGACTTCTCTATTCCACCATCCAGTTCCCTCGATACCCACCAAAATGACCTCTTGAGAACCCCCAACACCTCTTTAACCGCTTCCCTAATGCCATTAGAAGTCTATCCCACATAATGCCCGCATTGCTACTACTCTCCCAAGCCCCCATAGCCAACAACTTCTCCCCCATTTTCATGCCACTGACCATATTCAAGCTACCCTATTTGATCCTTGGTCGATTGTCCATAACCCTCTTCCTCTTCTTCCTATTAATCTCCAAATCCATCACTAATAGCTTATGTTGGGTCGTATGATTCTCGCTCGGAACAACCTTACAATTTTTGTAAAGACCCTTATCATCCTTCATAAGGAGCAAATAATATATCTAAGTCTTAGACACCGGACTACGGAAAGTCACCAGGAGCTTCTCCTTCTTCGAGAACCTCAAATTGGTTATCACCAACTCAAGAGCCCTAGCGAACTCCAATAGAGAGCCTCCCCCATCATTTTTGCCTCCGAAATCAAAACCTCCATGCACATCATCATAATCGTTCAATGTATGCCTGATGTGTCTATTGTAATCTCCTCCTAAAAAAAGCTTCTCCCTATGCGGAACTAATATTCCCTCTCTTTCATATTATTTGATCTATATTGATTAGATATAATTTTAATTTAACTTTTAAAAAAATAAAAAAAATAACAACTATTTTTTAATGGAAAAAATAATAAGAGTAGAAAAGAAAATTTAATTTTTTAGAGAGGCCAAATAAAATAAAATGAGAAAGGTGGAGGGTTATAATGGAATGAAGGAATTGTTTTTCTTTAATTTTAATTTAAAAGGAAATAGATTGTGCATTATCTAGAAACTAGAGTCTCAAAGCAAAGAATAGTTATTTTTCTGATTTAATTGTCTACCTGTAATCCATCTCCAAGAGTTTGAATATGAGCTGTGTGATTGTTTGATGAACGGCTATAACTAGTTCGGCTGCCAACAATTTTTAAAACTTGTGGGACCTTTTTTGCAAATTATTATCCAAAAAACTAGCAACGCGCTCTCACCGAAGAAAAACAGAGAAATGATTCTGTAGGGACCATTTCCACGGTCCATCATGTCCTCATCTCTCTTTTATCTTAATTAATTTTCTGATTTTTCTTTAATACAGAGGATACTATTTGTTAATGTTTTTCACATACTGGCCATGAATTAAATCTATATAAAAAAAAATTAAATTATAATAAAAATTCTTATTTTTAATTTCTAAAAAATAAATTTTATTATTCCTCAATAATTTAATTAAATATTAAGTTGATAGGGAGAATGCGGACTGCTGACATGTATACTTATCTTCTTCTCGTTCTTATCACGTCTCTTAAAGTCCACTGGGCTTACAATGGAGGGGTGAGGGTCCCTCCAAATCCAAATGGAAACATCAGAAAAGTGGGAAACAGGAATGAAATTAGGGGGAAAAAGAGAAGATGAGTTTAATAGAGATAGCTTTAAATTAAATGCCGTTTGGCGTATTATATTTGGACAGACACTAATAGCTAAGCAAAATAATATTAACTGATTGCAACAACAAAAAAATAAATATTGACAGAGTCACCCTATTGGCTATATTTAGGGACATGTTCACTTTATAAAAAATATTTACTTATCTACTTCAATATATTAATAAAAAGAGGATTTTTCATTCTTAACATTAACTATTTTTTAAGTTTATTAAAAATTATTCACCAATTAAGATAAATTTTTTACAGTTAAAATCAAAATTAACTTAAATCATTCTTATAAATCAATCACCTGTGAAAATGAATTGAATGTTGCAAATTTGGGGGGAAAAGCTAATGTCCTGTGGGCAGGGTGAGTCGGCACTATAGAGCGAAAATAAGCAAATTATTGGGGAAAGAAGCTTATTCCAATTTCCCATATATGACATTCACGTACGTCCTTGCTCATTTTTATACTTCTGAGCTAAGAAGGGTGGTTGTGAAAGCAACAATTCTACCTTAAATAACGACGCCTCTATTCCACTAAGAATTTAAATTATTTTCATTTTCATTTTTACATATTTATTTATTAAGAAATAATAATTAATAACCAATATTTAATCATAATAGTTAATATTTTTATATTTTGCTTTAGTATTATTTTTTATATTATTTGGATATAGCATAGAATATGAGTAGCATCCAAATAATATGATAGCTATAGCATACAAAATAATTTGTACTAATAAAAATATAAAAAAATTGAAACAAAAAAAATATTAATATTATTAATAAGGGAAAATCAGATTATATACTGCGACTACCACTAAGAGTTTAAGTTGAAACTATGTCCCGATTGGATATGATTTGAAATCAGTAATTTAAATTTAAATTGATTTGTGATTGAAGTTTTGTTTGGACAAGTAATTAGATTTTTTAAGTTAGTATTTTTTTCTGCATAAACATGAAAACTCAAAAGTTGAGAAAACTGTTAAAATTTCTTGAATTCTTATGTTATCTTACCAAATGAGCAAACCATATTGGTAATTCATATATCTCTATGTTCCTCTTATAAATAGATATTTGCGATTAACAACTTTCAAATATACATAAATTTATAAAAATTCACTAGTCAATAATCATAATAACTAGGTATTTTTTAATATAATTCTTTCACGTGTTACGAACGATCTCTTCATGCTAAACACGAGTGTTTTTTTACAAAATTTAAAATGATAAATTCTTTTATCTACAAAATATTTTAAACATGTAGATCAGGTTATACATTTAAAAAAAAAATTAAATTACCATTTAAAATCTTAAATCCTATTTTATAAAGAATTTAAATTTTAAAATCATAATTTAAAATTATAATTTCAAATCACATGTCCAAACGCGAACTCTAGATGCATTCATCAATTAATTCATCATCTAAATCATATTTAGTCAAGCTGGGAGCGGGACTATTCTAATTGAAATGGGTCCAGACCAATCATATATCCCACTACACTCCTAGTATATTAAATTATTGGCTTAATTTAATGACAGTTATCTGTGGAATTTATAATACATCAAAATGAATAAATAAAAAAGGAGCTAGGTTCAATCACTTTTCCCATTAGACTTTAACTAATCATCTTTTTGTTTGTTATATACTTAAGACATTCTCCCTAAATCCTGAACGGTCTTTTAGAAAAATAAAAGCAGATTTAAAATTTAAAATTAGCTGATGCATGCAACTGCACACAACTTTTTTGTCCCATCGAGTGCAAATTTAATTAAAAAGTACACCAAAAGTATTTTTTTTCTTTTAAAAAATTTATAATTTTAAATAGTTGAAATGAAAAAAAAAATTTTATTGAGTAACAGCAGGAATTACTTTTAAGCTGAAAAAAAAAACAGAATTTCTCTGTAAAAATACTTTTTAATAGTTTAATCAAATACAGGTTATTACTTTAATATTAATAAAAATATTTTTAAAATTGATTAACTAAAACTCTCTAAAAAAAAACACTCTTAATAAATAAACAAATTTAGGAAATTCGGGCAATGACGGTGATATAATCCCGTGATTGTCTTGGTAATGAATTAAGAATAAGAATATTCTGACATCCTAATTAAATATGTAAAAAGCAAGACTAATTTATTCAAATTTGATTGCTAGATAGCACCTAGTTTTTGGGCATGAAATTTAGGAAAAGAAAAATCCACCGTATGCCTTCAGATGAGTTCTCACTTTATGCAATAAACTGACTGAAAAACTAGTATTTTTTTTTTGTTTCAGAATAATCGATATTATTAAAATAAAAAAAAGTAGAATCTCACTTATTTTAAAAGGGGGAAAGTAGTATTTTAATATTGGATCCACCAGAATGTCGATTTTGCTGTCATTATCTCACAGCTGAATATAAAAATGACACCAAATTACGAAAATGATCCATTGTAATTAATGACAAATAAAATAGCAGCTTATTGTAGTGAATCGTGTATTTGGTGATGTTCTCTTATAGTAGTGGACCAACTGAGTCTTGTTGTTTCAATTTTTTCCGACTTTTGGAGTGTTCTCGAGGCAAAATAACTACTATTTAAAAGAGTGTCTTACATTGCTTGAGGATCTGTTTCTACCTTTTTTTTTTAATGAATTTAGCACATATTTAGCTCACAAGCTAATTTTGAAGTTAGAGTTAGGTTCATAATTTGTTTTTTTAATTATGATATGGAACCAAACATCTTTATATTTGTTAGGCCTCAATTCCATATATTATTGAGTTGTAGTATAACTATTATTTGAAAAAAAAATGTGATTTTTATTGTATAATAGAACAAACACTAATATGACGTAATCATGAATAAACTTTAAAAATAAAGAGTGGATTAATATATAATTAAAGCTATGAATTCAGCCGAATTCAGTAGCTTTTGGCTTGCTCAAATTTTAAATATATATAAAATTAAAATTTTGATCTCAAAGTTACTAAATCACTTCTCTCATCTTGCCTTAGTATATTAGTATGAAAGGGGAGAAAAAATTTATTAATACGGGGAATATAATTTCAAATATGTGGCAAGCGGTATGTGATGTCATGAGTTATCAACGAGTCAAGGATGAAGTCACGGTAAGTTAACTATGAATGAAATAAATAGGATTTAGATGGACAAGTTCGAAATCACTCTTCGAGCTTCTGTAAGAGATAAGTAAAGACAATTATAAATAAAAGAGGACTATAACTCAGAATTGGGGGACAATAGATAGGGCTTGGAGGCACGGTGAAAGTGACGACAATAGGTAGGCAAGGTTGTTGTATAGGGGACCTTCTAATAATGACAAATTGATAGCTGACGTCTGTAATGGTCTAGTACGAATATCATGATTACCACTATGTACTATAGGGACCATTTGAAGTCATTTGATTGGTCGTAGTGTAAATAACAAAAAATTATAAATAGGTACTCTCTTTATTTGTAAAAATCATTAGATGAATAATGAAATACAACTCTATTTACTTTCTTGTTCTTATCTACTCTCAGCTATCTTTTTTACGTTCGATTACTCGTTGGCATTACTAGCTTTGAATAATTGAGGTCCTGGAAGCTTTAAACCTCACATAAGATAATCCCTATTAATTTCTTGATCTATTAGGCTCGTCTTACATATACTTTTCCCATTAACCAATTTAATTGCTATTATTTATCTCGATAAGTTTGAATCTGTGATTTAATCTACATCGCATGTCTTTATCCTTGCTATAAATTTAATTATACCAATTTTATTGATAAACAGTTTGACAAGTGCAATATCGTATTAACTCATTGATTATGTTTTTGCTAACCTTTCTAAGTTCTTCTCTATTTGTCTTCTGCCTAAGAAAACATTCATGGAAAATATACATGAAAACATCGAGAACGTGACAAACACCATTTGAAAGAAAGAGGCTTTACATCAGAAATCAACCAATCATTGACATTGAGAAAAAAAGTAATTTTCGAAATTTATAATTAAAGCTATAATTCAGTGAAACTTGATAATTTTGGCTCTCTTAAATTCCTAATATACTATATAATTAAAATTTTGATCCCAATAAATTAGCCTCCACTAGATTCAAAGTCTATTTCTCTTAACAAAGGCACTCAAGCTGATTGAGTGAAAGAAGTTGACATGTGGTTGTCCATGTAACCTTATTCAAATCCTATTTAGAGGCCTTTAAAATAGTTTCACAAGTGAGGCTCAAATAACTTTATTTCTAATTTATGGATCAATAAAACCAGATAAAGAAATAGTTGATTAAAATAAATAATTTAAAATTAAAATCATCATAAATAAATAAAAAGCAAATGTACCATTATATAAATGATGAAATTAGAACTAAAAATGGAATAAAGTAAATATATTAACAATTCCCGTAAAACTTGCCTCAACAAAAAGAAATATTTCAAAACTAAAATTGATAAAGTCTTACTTATGATCAATAATATTTTAAGAGAGATTAAATGATTAAGTATATTATCAATTGAAAAATAATTATTAGAAGAAATTGATTATAAGATGATTATTTATAATTTTGCATCTTGAAAAGTTAGAAAAATATATTTTAAATAAAAAATATATTCTATTTTTTTTAAAAAAAAATGTTAAGGTCTCTCATTGAAGTTTGACTTTAGTCCATCGATAATATTGAATCATGCCTCTAAAGAGCAGATATATAATTAAAATTGTGAATTTAATCAAATTCAATAATTTTGATTCGATCAAACTCGATATATATATAAAATTTTCTGATCCCAATAAATTCACCTATATTTGATTCAGGCCTCATTTTTTTTCATTAAGATTAAGATGTCTAAATCTGAATGCACGTCTGAATAATTAAGATGTTGTCTCTAGATCTAAACACTGAATGACTAAGACTGCTTGTTTTTCAACATCTGAATGTGCATACTTTATTTATTTGTAAATATATT
Organism: Datura wrightii; assembly: GCA_035772735.1. NCBI lineage: Eukaryota > Viridiplantae > Streptophyta > Magnoliopsida > Solanales > Solanaceae > Datura > Datura wrightii. The sequence continues at coordinate 7,107,903 of JASDFA010000029.1, read as the reverse complement.
AAATAACAATTAAAATAAAAAATTAAATATTAAAAAATATTAATTTAATAAAACAAATTTATTATCTGCTAAAAAAATAAAATATTTATGTTTTCTAGTTATGGTAGAGATGATTTGTAGTGGTAGTCGTGATAATAATTAGTGTTAGTGGCTAGTAATTACGGTGGTGATAGTTAAGTATTGGTGGTGGTGATAGTTATGATGATAGGGGTGGTAGGTGTTGTAGTGACTGACGTGATGATGACGATTGGTAGTGGTGGTTGTGATGGTTGATTGATGTAAGTAGTTGATAGTGTTGATGGTGGTGGCTGAAGAATGTATGATGGTTGACGATGTGTTGGTAATTGTTGGTGGTGGTGCTATTTGTGATGGTGAAGGTGATTGATAGTAGGGATTATTCACAGTGGTGGTAGTGAGTTATAGTGGTTGTAGAGGCGGCGGCGGCGACTGTAGTGTATATAATTATAATGATGAGAGTGGTATATATAGTAACAATTAACTATAGTGGTTAGTCGCAGTCGCGGTTGCTAGTGGTTGTTGTGATGTCAGGAGTGGTTGACGACGTTAGTGCTAGTTGACAATGGTGGGAGAGGTGGTTGTTGTTGTTATTGGTGGTGACTGGTGGTTGGTGATGGTAATGGTGGTGGTGATTGTGATAATAGAGGTGATTAATAGTGGCAGGTGGTGATTGTGGACAAAGTGATGATGACATATCTCTTAATAATATTAAGACTTTGTTTCGAAACTTAATGGTTAAGACCAATTTAAATCAAATAAGTGTTTAAATTTTAATGAAAACAAACACATTTAATTACTTAAGATCTGAACCATTCAAATTCAAACCTTTATTAATAGCAAACAAATGAGTCCTCAAAGTCTATTCTCTTGATAAAAGGCATTTAAGGTGATTGAGTGAAAGAAGTTGACATGTGGTTGTCCATGTGAGCTTATCCAAACCCTATTTAGAGGCCCTTAAAATCGTTTCATAAGTGAGGCTCAAATTACTTAGTTTCTAATTTATGGATCAATCAAACCAGATAAAGAAATAGTTAATTTAAAATTAAAATCATCATAAATAATATAAATGATCAAATCAGAACTAAAGGTGGAATAAAGTAAAATATATTAATTATGAGAAAGAGAAAAATCCAGTAAAATGCGAATCTGCACAATCAGAATTAAATTAAATAGAGAAAACAAAACATAAAAATTGAAAGTTTTATTAGTGATTATTATATATATCATAAGAGTATACAGAACATATTTGAAGCCTACCCATTTCTCCCATTTTGCCATAGTATATTAAACTATTAGTATGAAAAAGAAGAAAAGAAAATTTATACTCCTCGAAATCCCCATAATTTGGAAAGTGACTTTTAGCAATTTTTTTTATATCAAGAAAATACTGGTACTTGAGTTTTGGAATGTTGAGAAAGAACACCGTCTTTTGTAGTGGAGGAGCAAGCTGGAATATAATACACATTACTGGATGACTTTTTACCTGGGGCTTTCTCACAATCTACTTTACTATTTTATCCCATCATTTCACATGTCACGATAATTTAATATTATAATTTTTAATATATATTTTGATATTTATAAGAAGAATATTAAAATATCACACTTAAATATTTATATAATTTATATTATTATAATACTATTAAATATATAAAATAATATTAGTACATAACTAATCGTTTAGATATTGAAATTTTGACTATCTTATCTTGATTGAAATTTTTTTTTTTTGCGCAATAAATTAACGAAGGAAATTGTATGCTTGCATGCACTTTCTCTTGAATAATTTTACATGTGTAGGGTATTGATTTAATATAATTGAAATATTTTTTTTAAAAATAAAATCATAATTCTCTATTATATGAGTATTTCTAAGAATTAGGAAATACAAAATAGTATTTCTAAAAATAAAATACAAAATTGAACAAATTATGATTACTGATTTACCGTACTATAAAATGCGAAAAATCAAACTTTAAAATACCAAATTATGCTGAAATAAATGATATGATATATTTAAAAATAAAATATCAAAATTATCAAACTGAAATTTTTAATATTATACGATACCATACCATACCATGTTCATCCCTGATCATCATTTGACTGATACAAGAGTTAAAATAATACTATGCTTCCTCTTTTCAATTTATGCGATCAAGTTTAGTCATAACTTTTTTATTTCTATAGAATTAGGAAACTCCATCCCTATATAAAGAGTTGCTTAGTGCGTACATTTAGACAGCAGATCCATGGAAGTAGATATGCAGATTAAAAACATGTACCAAAAAGAGATTGTCTCACAATGTTGCACAAGTGTATATTGCGTCTAACTCAATTATAAAAGTTAATTCAAAAGATAAGGATTGATCATCAAGAACACTTAAAAGGATATAAATTGCTAGCCTATCCACCAATCTGGAACTACTTAACACTCACCAGCACATCTAGACGCGTGGACAAGATAATATAGAGGTCCAAAATTAGGGGAAACAAAAGTTGGTGTGTCACACTCCGATATCATGATTATAAAAGAAGATTTAACTAGACTAGCAGCGCTCATATATCCTTGTTGCCTTCTCTCCTCCTCTCCCTCTCCTTCCTTAATTCGCGCTACTCCAATGCCAACACCCTTCTCTCAATCTCTCTTTCTATATTTTTTTTTCTCTTGCTTTCCATCGTTTTTTTTTCCACTTCGAATCTACTATGGATTGTTATAGAAAGGAGGTATAATGGTGGATTGATGGTGTTTTTTTAAACATGAGGAAGATCTCTCTAAAAATTGTGATGGGAATACTCTTTTTTTCTCTTTTATTTTTCTCCCAAATCTTCCATGGATATACACAGGCATATGAATGCTGTGTATATCTCATATATACATGGATATACATAGTAATATACATGGATAATAGACTATGTCTCATATATACATGGATATACGTGTATATCTCGTTGCCTTTGAGAGTAGGGCTATTTTAAGTAAATTAAGAATTATTGGTCGACCCGCAGTAAAAGCGTAAAAAATGAAATTGAATCCAATTTAATCTTAAAAGGTAACTAAATAGTTGATACTGAAAATTAAGTCTAACTTAATCTAAAAAAATAACTCAATAGATGATAATCATACAAAACGATAAAGAGACAAATTATAATCCCATCCACGGATGTAGGACTACTAATATATATGCTCATAGTTTTTTACATGAATATTCGGAAATCTCTCAACAAATAGATTAAGTCGTTTGGTAGGATGCACAAGAAAAAATAATGCATGTACTGATTTTGTGTATTATTAATTTCTTGTTTAGTTATACACTCTATTTGATGTTATATTCTGTATAACTAATAGATGAAAAACTACGGTATTAGTAACGCAATGATTTTTAATGCGTGTATTAACATGTTTAAAAACATAATGGTCTCTCAAAAGTTTTTCCATGTCCTTTCTATCTTATTTGTGGACAATATTTTTATAAACAATAATTTTTTAAAAAAAGTTATGCAATGAATATTATTTTTAACACACCAAATCAAATAATGCATAAGAAATAATCTCAGCATAATTAATGCAAATATAACTAGTATCGGCATTACTAATACACTCTCTTCATTATTATTCTTGTACATTCTACCAAAGTGATAAACCTTATGCTTTATTATGTGCTATGCTTTCACGAAAATATTCTAAAATTTGAATTTTATAAATTTCTATAAATATTTTAAGTTAGTGTATAATAATATTGGGTGCAAAATTATATCTATAAATATTTAAAAATAATTTCTTAATATTATAAAAGAGTCTGATAAAAATTATTGAATTCACGTGAGTTCGTCTCTGGTTATTCATAACCTCTACCCAGCCTAAAATTTCCACAAATTGAGGGCCAGGTAAATAAAATTTAAAGTTGTGTCCAACTAATTCACGGATAAAATTTAAAAGGAAAACTTACATAGTTGTCCATAAAAAATAAAGTATTTATATAAGCATGCCCTTTTACTTTGATGCCCCCCAAAATAATTACACAAAATATCTTATTTTATTTATTTTTTCCGCACCTTTTTCTTTTTTGTCTTTTAGCTATCACTATTATGGTATTACTTTATTTCTTTTTTTCCTCTCTTTTTATAATTTATTTCTTTTTAAATTAATTTAAGTTTTTGTTACTATTTTATCTTTTCTTTTTGTATATTTATTTTACTTTTTAAATTAAAAAAAATAAATACAGTAGCTAACTATATTTAGACTAATAAAAATATAAATAATTAAATAATTTGATTACAACAAGAAGTAATTTATAAAAAAAATACTAAAATCACTAGCTTATTTATTAAAATTAAAATTAATAAAAAATATATCTTTTAAAAAAAATTATTTTTTTCCAAATCATTATTCTTATTTTTTTTCACCATAGTCTAATTTCATGCTCAAATTTGGCTCCTTTTTTTATTGTTCTAATTTTTTATTTATATACTCCTTTTTTTCTCATTTTTTTTATTCTTTATATTTTTTCTCTAATTTTATTATTTTTTTTCCTCAAATTATATTATTTCTTTTTTTTTCACCGTAATCTAATTTCACTCTCAAATTTGATTCCTTTCTTCTTCTTTTTTTCTTTTCTGTTTTCCTTTTCTTTTTTCATCTTACTCATTTCTTTTCTTTAAAAAGATTTTATCTTATTCTTTTTTCAGTTTTTTCCATAATCTAATTTTATTTATTTATTTTTCTTTTTTTATTCTACTTTTTAAATTCTTTGACACCGTTGATGTATCCTCTAGTCCTCCAGTGAACACTCTTGAATCCTCCATGATACCATCACAGTATATCTTTATACTGGCATGGTATCATGGAGGACTACTTCAGTCTTTTTATGAAGCACTCTTTAGTACTCTATGATATCATCACAATATATCTATATATTGATATGGTATTATGGAGGACTATTTCAGTCCTTCAATAAGACACTCTTCAGTCTTCTATAATACCATCATAATATATCTATATACTAGCATGAAATCATTAAAGTTTGCTTTGATTTTTCAATGAGAAACTTCTCAGTCTTCAATAATACAATCACAATATATGTGTGTGTGTGTGTGTGTGTGTGCGCGCGCGCGCGCGCGTGTACATATACTATCATGGTATCATTGAGGTTTGCTTCAGTCTTTCAATGGAATACTCCTCAGTCCTCTATGATATCATCACAACATATTTATATACTGATATGATATCATTAAGGTTTGCTTCAATCCTTCAGTGAGACTCCTCAGTCCTCCATAATACCATCACACTATATCAATATATTGCTACGGTATCATTAAGCTCTGCTCAGTTTTGCAATGAGACACCATTCACCCCTCCATGATACCATCACAGTATACTTATACAATGTTGTAGTATTATTGAGGTCTGTTTCAGTCCTTAATAATACCATCAGAGCATATTTATATACTGTCATGGTATCATTGAGACCTTTTTCAGTCCTCCAGTGAGACAATCATCAGTCCTTTATGATACCATCATAGTATATCGATATGCTAGTATGGAATCATTAAGGTCTACTTTAGTCATTTAGTGAGAAAATCCTCAATCCTCAATGATGCCATCACAATATATCTATAATCTGTCATGGTATCATTGAGGTTTGCTTCAGTCCTCAATGATACCATCATAGTATATCTAATACTGGCATGGTATCATTGAGGTTTGCTTCAGTCCTATATGAAACTCCTCAATCCTTCATGATACCATCATATTATATCTATATACTGACATGATATCATTGAGGTATGCTTTCGTTCTTCAATGAGATACTTCTCAGTCCTTCGTGATACCATCATAGTATATCTATATACTGGCATGATATCATTCAGGTCTACTTTCATCCATCAGTAAGGCACTTTTGATTCCTCTATGATACCTGCATGGTATATATCATATACCCAGGGTATCATACAATTTATCTTTAATTTTGATATTTTTATTTTAATTTTATATCAATTTTAGCAAGTTAATTTTTGTAAAAATAATTAAAAGATAGAGTCATATTTTAAATATAAGTTTTGTTTTCATTTGTAGAAGCAAAAAAAAAATTATAAAAATAAAATTTTCATCACTTTATATTTTAATAAATAAAATAGCGGACTTTACTATATATCATACATATCATATACTGATAGGGTATTATAAAAGACAACAAAAAGAAAAAAACATAATCTAATCAAGAGAATAGTTAGTTTACTTTTTTATTTTTTTTAAAAAAATTACAAAAATATAGAAAGGGACCAAAAAAAAAAAGATAAGCTAACAAAAAAAATAAAAAGAATTAAGAGAATAAACAGATAAAAAAAAGAAAATAAAAAATAAGGAAATAAATAATAAAAATATTATCAAATAATATCTCTAATAAAGGATAAAAGGAGCTAAAAAGATATTTAAAAAAATGAGAAAAGAACAAAAACAATAAATAAAAGGATAAAAATAATAAATTAAACGGTAAAAGCAATAAATGAAAAGACAAAAATAAAATAAAAAGAAAAGGGAGCATTGTCCAGCGTGCAGCAAAGTAAGGGTGCATTTCGATAAATATTTTACCCCAAATGGATATTAATAAAATCAATATGAAAAGGAACAAATCAGGATGATTAATTTACTATTATGAGATTTTTTGTATACTTTTTCCAATTTAAAAGCTATACACCAAGACTAAGGAGCCCATATATTCAAAGAAACAACAAAAATTAATCAAGTCATAGCTTAAACATGATCAAAGCTTGATTCCAATCATGCTCCGGTTAATTTAGCTCTAATTGTAGAGGAAAGTGTTGGTTTTTTTGAATGAATGTGGTTTGATCCCGTGACCTTTGAATTAGGTAATGAATGAAAAATGAAAGAACTTCGTCCCATATTGAAAAAAAAGGAAAAAGTTATTGAGTATAAAAAAAACACTTCCACTTTATCTTAAAGAGCGGGGAAAATGGTATATATAACTTTGCACCGTCATTGCTAGATTTGGATTTAACTTCAATCTTGGTCGGATAATTTACTTTATGACTAATTTTTTTGACTAAATTCTTTTTTTTTGTTTAAATTTTTGCTCCTTTTTCTCTAAAATGCAACGATCTCCTTTTCCAAAAATATTTGTTTATTTCGAAAAGGCACTTGCTGCTTGTTTTTATTTTTATTTTTATTTAATATATTTTTAATTGATGTGCACAATCTTAATATATCATTTTGTTAATCATTTGATATTAATTATCATAGAATTAGTTCTTTTGCATAATTATTTATGTTAATACATCTTTTAATTTATATTTATATTTAAAAAATATTTTATTGCATTAATTTTAAGTTATTAATTTTTCTAAAGTTATATGTAATTACGCATTTACAAAATAATTAAGCATTATTATTTCGCATCTTATATATATAAGTTTTTATTTTAAAATATAATCTTAATTAATTTTATAAATTATTTATAATTAATTTCATATTTATATACTTTTATCGTGAATTATGCTATTACGTTATTTATTTGCTAAATTTTATACAAGTGTAGTACATTAATTATATAACAGTTATGTCACGCCCTGCCTTGGGAGGCATGACTGGCACCTAGTGCCCTACTAGGACCTGGACTGTTGGACTAGCTGAGCCTAAGCACTTCTGGTGCCAGGCTGGCTCTAATTCTGGATTCAACAAAACGACGGGCTATATAACGGTTGTAAATACAGCCTCAGCATAATCTTCAACGGAGAAAGTAGCCCTTACTGGCAGGAAATGGGCTGATTTTGTCAGTCTGTCAACAATAACCCAAATCGAGTCATTTCTATGTCTGGTACGGGGTAATCCTGGTACAAAATCCATATTTACTGCTTCCCACTTCCAAAGAGGCACAGCTATGTCTTGAGTCAATCCGCTTGGTTTCTGGTGTTCCGCTTTTTCTTGCTGGCAATTAGGACACTGGGCTACGAATTCTGCTATTTCCCTCTTCATACCTGGACACCAGTAGATTTCTTTAATATCGTGGTGCATTTTCGTCGCGCCTAGGTGGAGAGAATAGCGGGTGTAATGTACCTCGCTCATAATCTGCTGGCGAAGCCCTGAAATATCTGGAACACAAAGGTGGCCTTTACATCGCAGCACTTCATCCTCAATTACCTGAAAATCTGGCGCTTTTCCTTGTTGAACTCTGTCTTTAAGCTGAACCAGGTCAGGAACTTCATATTTCTGTTCCTTTACCTCCACATCTAATGACGACACAACGGATTTCTGAATTACCCCTCTGTTGTCCTCTGTTTCTGCTACGCGAATGACTAAACTGGCTAACTGGTGTATTTCTCTGGCCAACTCCCGCTGCTCCGGCTGCAAGTATGCCAAACTCCCCATAGATTTGCGACTAAGGGAATCTGCTACCATGCTGGCTCTTCGTGGGTGGTACAAAATATTTACATCATAATCCTTCAGCAATTCCAACCAGCGGCGTTGCCGCAAATTCAACTCTCTCTGAGTGAAGATATACTATAGGCTCTTATCATCAGTGAAAATATCCACATGGACTCCATACAAGTAATGTCTCCATATCTTTAGAGCGTGGATCACTGCGGCTAGTTCCAGGTCGTGGGTAGGATAATTCTTTTTGTGTTTAATCAGTTGTCTGGAAGCGTAAGCAATTACTTTACCATGCTGCATCAACACACATCCTAACCTAACACCCGAAGCGTCCCAATGAACCGCATAACCCTCTGTACCTTCTGGCAATGCTAACACTGGGGCGGAGGTCAACCTATCTTTCAATATCTGGAAACTCTGTTCACATGCCTCCGTCCACTGAAACTTTACTGCTTTTGCGTCAGCTTAGTCAGAGGTGCCGCTATGGTGGAGAAACCCTCAACAAATCTTCCGTAGTACCCTGTTAATCCCAGAAAACTGCGTACTTCGGTCGGAGTAGTAGGTCTGGGCCACGTTTTTACTGCTTCTATTTTTTGCGTGTCTACCTGTATACCAGCATCCGACATGATATGTCCCAAGAAAGCTACTAAATTCAGCCAAAATTCACATTTAGAGAACTTTTCATACAACTGACGATCCCTGAGAATTTGGAGCACTGTCCGTAAATGAGCCTGGTGGTCTGCCTCTGAGCGAGAATATACCAGAATATCGTCAATAAACACTATCACGAACAGGTCCAGGTATGATCTGAAGATGTTGTTCATCAGGTCCATAAATACTGTTGGGGCATTCGTCAGCCCAAAGGACATGACTAGGAATTCAAAATGGTCGTATCTGGTCCTGAAGGCAGTCTTTGGAATGTCCCTTTCACGAACTCGAACCTGATGGTATCCGGACCGTAAGTCAATCTTGGAGAAATATCTGGCCCCCTGTAACTGATCAAACAAATCATCTATTTTGGGAAGAGGATACTTATTCTTGACTGTAACCTTGTTCAACTGCCGGTAATCTATACACATGCGGAGGGAGCCGTCCTTCTTTATCACAAATAGAACCGGCGCACCGTAAGGTGAAGTATTCGGCCTAGTAAAGCCTTTATCTAACAGATCCTTCAGCTGCTCCTTTAGTTCTCTGAGTTCAGCAGGAGCCATACGATACGAAGGAATTGATATGGGCTGAGTTCCTGGTAGTAAATCAATTGCAAAATCTATTTCCCTTTCTAGGGGAATACCAGGTAGCTCGTATGGAAATACGTCGGGGAATTCATTAACTACTGGGACAGACTGGAGAGTCGGAGGCTCTACTCAAAAATCCTGAACTCTGATAATATGGTAAATGCACCCCTTGGCTATCAACTTTCTCGCCTGAAGATAGGAAATAAACCTACCTTTTGGCATAATTGTACTGCCCTTCCACTCTCGTACTACCTCCCCTGGAAAGTGGAATCGGACTGTCTTAGTCCAGCATTCTACATTTGCATAGCACGGAGCCAACCAATCCATACCCATAATGGCGTCAAAATCAACCATCTCTAACTCTACTAAATCTGCTATAGTTTGACGGTTAGCAACCTCTACTGTACACCCTCGATAAAACCTTCTGGCTGTGATGGAGTCACCGACGGGTGTGGATACTGAAAGGGTTGCTGAAGCAACTCTGGTGCAACACTAAACTGTCGAGCCACAAATAGGGTAACGTAGGACAGAGTAGATTCTGGATCAATCAATACATAAGCAGGGTATTAGAAGATAGTCATCATACCTGTCATAACATCAGGTGACGCTTCTAAATCCTACCTCCCTGGTAAAGCATATGTGCGGCTTGGACTCGCACCAACACTGGAGGCCCCTGATCTGCCCCGGCCTCTGCCTGTTGAAACTGAGGGCCTGCGCCCTGTCGAGGATGCTGAAGCTCGTGACCCTGCGAATGCCCTGTCTTGTGTATCCCGGTTATCCTGACCTCTAGATTGACAATCTCTCATCAGATGACCCTCTTGGCCACAAATATAACATCCGGTGGAGCCGTATCTACATGCTCCAGAACGGCGTCGACTGCATATAGGGAAAAGTGGTAGGGTATACCTACTCTGCTCCGCCCTCCTCTGTAGTGGTGAATCTGCGGTCTGCGAGCCTCCGCCGGTCTCGACTGCCCCCTACGACTTAATCTGCCCCTCTGCGGTTGTGGTGGAGGCGGGGGTCTGGGCGGCCTATCTGACAATCATGGCCTGGGTCCTCCCCGGATCTCCCTCTGTAACTCGATTGGCCTATCCCTGCGGCGTTGTTCCTGACTGGTCCTCCTGATCTCCCGCTGCCGCTGCCTGATGCCCTCAATATTCTGGGTGAATGCCTGAACTCGGGCAATATCCATGTCCTCTCGCAGTGTAGCCGTAATACAAGTCTAAACATACTCTGGATTCAACCCCATGATGAAGCGGTGTACTCTGGACGCCATGGTTTCAACAAAAGCTGGTGCATACCAGGCCAAAGAATCAAACCGCAAGGCGTATTCTCGAACACTCATGGCCCCCTGCTCCAAATGTAAAAACTAATCCACCCGGGCCTGTCGAATCTCCCCTGGTAAATAGTGATCCAAAAAAGCTCTTGAGAAACTGGACCAGGTAGGAGGGGAAACATCTCTCCCTCGGGACCTTTTCCAACTTTCATACCACAACACGGCGATGTCCCGTAACTGAAATGCTGCCAATTCAACCGATTCTGTATGCGTGGCATGCATAACCCTGAAAATTCTCTGCATCTGGTCTAGAAAATCCTGAGGGTCCTCTGTACCGGTCCGTACCTGTAAACTATGGGGGATTCAGAGCCAAAAATTCCCGGACCCTCGAACTACTGGGCCCTCCTGACGACTCTGCAATTGTAGACGGCATCGGCTGATGCTGAGCAGCCATTATTTGTGCTAACATGACTACTGCACTCCTGACCACCTGGACGGAAGGTATCGGTATAGGGACTGCTGGAGGTGGTGTCACCCCAAGTGGCTCCTGATGTGGTGGAGACTTCTGAGAAGGTTGGGACGATGCCTCTGTATTGCCCTCTGATCGGGCTGATTCTAAACGAGGGTGAGGCATCCTGCTGGTGCCTTCCCCTATTGCAGTGTCCAATCTTTGGCCTGTTATAGGATGTCGTTGGTCTGACATTTTATCTGTAATCAAAGAATATAGTAAGCTCTAGGAACTCAACCCTATACTGTACCACTCTACAGCACGACTGAATAAGAATAAAAAGCAACCATCCTCTCATGCCTTGCAGCCTCCTGCCTATAGTATGTGGTGCACAACATATCCATAGGCAAGACTCTACTTAGAACGGCTTGCAGACTCCCTGGAATACGACCTGCTCTGATACCAAGTTTGTCACGCCCCGCCTTGGGAGGCATGACTAGCACCCGGTGCCCTACTAGGACCTGGACTGCTGGACTAGCTGAGCCTAAGCACTTCTGGTGTCAGGCTGACTCTAACTCTGGATTCAACAAAACGACGGGCTATATAACGGCTGTAAATACAGACTCTGGCCGACTAGGCCTATAGCCACCTGTAAGAAATCAACAGCTACCCAGAACAACTAAATTAAAAGGGAACCTACGCGGGCCGACAAGGCCACCATGCTATCTAGTTATTTCTAAATCAAGAAAACAAGTGCTAAACTGCTACATGACCAGCAAGGTCACCACTACCAACTGAATAAGGCCCCACACGGCCATCATAAACAACTAAAACATACACACGGCCTCACATGACCGGTACAACTAACCACAAGGAATATACAATCTGCAAGAATACTGATAAGATGGTCGCGGCAGGGCCCCGGCCTACCCATACTGTACAACAAAAGAAAAGGAATAAACATCTAGTTGCCTAGCTCTGGATGACAGGAGCTGATGACTTTGTGTGCTGGCTGGAATTACGAGGGATCGACTCCTCGTCTATGAGTACCTGCAGGAAAGTAATGCAGCACCCCAAAACGGGCGTCAGTACCGCTGGTACTGAGTATGCAAAGCAACAACTGAAAAATAACTGAAGACAAGCAATATAACTGATAGAACTGAAGTAGAAAGAAATAGACTGTAACTGACTGAAAGTATAAGCTTAAGACTATCCTTAAGTATGCTGAAAGGAGTAGGAGTCATACCTGGTAACGTGGCATTCTACTGTCTATCTATTCATAACTAACATAACATGGCATAATATAACATAACATAACATAACATAGCACACATAAACCTTACCTGGCCCCCATAAGCCGGAAGGTACAACCAACACGCAATCTATACCCCTACCCCGGTCGTCCCATCTCCCATAGTAACTATAAGCATCCTGGCGGTCCCCTGGGTATGCACTTGGGCCCGCTGATCCCCTGACTATAACTGTACCTGAGTCCGGAGGACTCCTGAAATCAACACCCCGGGCGTACCCGCTCGACGGGGGTGTATAAAAGCCGACCAAGGCAAAATATGGAGAAACTGGCATCCCATATTTGTCCCCTAGGGAAAAGCATGCCACTCCGTAGAGTGACGTATCCTCGCCCTCTGGCAGACGAGTCGATACAGCTATTAACCCTGGGGCGGTCATGGATGCTAGGTAATCCAACCCAAAACAATACACTCAAGTCTCAACTGATAATACTAACTGCATACGATACATGCTGAAATTAATATAGTAATGTGTATATATATAATACATGCTGAAACTGATAATGGTATATATATATATAATTTCTGTCATACTGTGCTGAATCTGATACTAAAATAAGATATAATATTTCTGCTGAGAATCATGTTGTATAACTAAGTTTCATGGTAAACATGATTTACTATTTCTAACATACTTTCTAAAATTCATATTAAGCTACTATTCTATTTCTGAAATACTTTACGGGCACTTGTATTGCTTTACTAAGTGTCGGCTGAACACGATAATATGTTGACGTACTTTACTAGATTACATACTAGGCATGTGTGTACTGTTTCTGAAACTTTCTACTAGAATTTATACTAGTTTACTCTACTGGAATTAGTAACTTGCCTAAAGAAACTAGCTTCACATACCTTGCCCGTTAACTTTCGGAGTATCTGGCGTAACTCGGCTAATTTTTAGCTATTTCTTCCAACTGAATTCATATTCATAGAAATTGGAACTAAATTCATCAATATTCCGGAAGAAAATGCTACTGTGAATATATATATATAGCCCAAACTTTGACTTATCGGAAAACAGCCGAAAACTCGCTATTTCTCGGAAGTCCAGAAGGGAGAAATACTCACTTTAGGGATAGAAGTATATTGACACTAATTTGGAGAAATTCCACTTACCTTAGCTTGGTAGGGCGACGATTCGCCGGCCGAATTTCACGAAACTAACTCCGTAGGAATGTTCTCTGCAGCTTTATACTTTGGTATCCGAGGTTAATTTGAGTTTGGACTACATTTGACGGCGTAATCAAACGAATATTTATCAAAACCCTTCGTCCCTTACTGTTTTCCTTCATTTCTATTGGAAATTATGGAATGAAATAAACTAAAAACGAAGTGGAGGCTTTATATAGTTGAGGCCTGGACCTCACCTCCGTGGCATGTTGGCCATCGTGGAGGTGACCCTCCGTGACACGTTGGCCATTGCGGAGGGGGTCTACCCTGCCTCCTCTTTCGATGGTTCGACGTGGCACTTGTCCGGTCTTTCTCCGGGCCTTTTTTTAGCATGTGTGGCACTCTAAAACTCTTAACCAACATGCGAATAGGCCATCTAAATGTCAAGAATTTACGGGGTGTAACAAGTTAATTCAATTCCTATTCAATTTATTCAAGATCTATATATTTTCCATTTAATTTATATCAATTTTAGCCCATTTTAATTTAGTTTGGCCATATTATAAACTTAATTCAGCCATCAATATAATTCCTACTCATTAACTTAACCTGTGACCCGCTGGATCAACCCAATAACCCGACCCATCAACCTAACTTTTAATCTCAGTCATCCATCACATCTAATCCAACGAATACAATTAAAACCTACCCACTTTCCTTTTAACCTATCCAACAGTCTTAAACCTAACATCATTTTCCTATTTTCCCCTCACCAACACCGCATACAACCTCCATCAATGAATCACCGATGAAATACTCCCTTCCTCGTCATCTTCGAACGCCGCCTTGTCTTCCAACTTCTCCAGTCAGTTTCGGCTGACGAGCTCCGCAAATATAGTTGCTGCCCTCCTCTCCACTAATGCCTCATGTCTCTTTCCTTTTGACCCCCAAGCCAGTGGAGTCACCATGAAAGAACAATGTCACATTCCTCTCCTCTCCTTTCTCTTACTAAATTTTGGATCACCACCACCGGAGCACCAACGTTCTCCGGCCACCACTAGGCCGAAGTTCCACCATCCGACGAAACATTGATGGAACCCTCCAACCCCATCGCCTCCATCACTATTCTAGTTGAACTCTCCAGCGAACTGACTACCGGCAGAACACGACACATGCAGCCAGGCAGTGAGCAAAAAGAGAAGCATTTGCATCTTCTTTTTCCGACATCTTAAAGTTAGGACGGATTTGTGAGGATCTGTCCCTGGTATGCTTGCATATTTCTTCTTGCTCGTTCTTTACCCCTTACTTCTATGTTTTGGTTGAATCTGTTGAGGTTGTTGTTGTCTTAGAATTCTATTTTGTTGTTTGTTATTCCAGATTATCGTGCTCAAAACTCGAATACTATGGATTCTTTTAGTATCTGCTAGACATTTATTTTCCCACAATCAATTTAGTTTAAATTCTTTAAACACTGGTCGAATTGCATTTGTGTTGATGTCCTATAGTAGTCAGCCTCCCGTTAGATCCAAGATTCAGTTTATGTTGCCCCTCCCCCTCAACTGTGTTATGGTTTGTGTGAAATAACGATTTACATATTGTAAAACTTTCTTCTGTGTATTAGGAAATAGATCCAGCCCCTCTTTCCATTTATTACATACCTAATTTCGACTTGAATTAGCAGAATAGCTATA
Organism: Datura wrightii; assembly: GCA_035772735.1. Taxonomy (NCBI): domain Eukaryota; kingdom Viridiplantae; phylum Streptophyta; class Magnoliopsida; order Solanales; family Solanaceae; genus Datura; species Datura wrightii. Next base: position 7,092,426 of record JASDFA010000029.1, on the reverse strand, counting down.
CTCTCCTCGTAATTGTTTTAGATCATATTATTGATTAACCTCATTATATTTTAAAAGGGATTCTGTTATTTTTTATCATGACAACTTGATGTCGCCCAAATTACATCTCTATATTAGATATAAAGCGGACTATGTTCAAATATAAAACCCAACAAGGGTTGGGGTTGAATCCCACAAGGAATATGGCAAGGAACTCGGTTAATATGTTTGCTATTACTTTTAGTATACTTATCTCCAAAGGGGGAGTTTGTTACAACAATTAACGTAATAACTGTATGTAGCAGTGAATATATTCTTGGCTAAAATTGATTGTATTCAATGAGTAAGTTGACTAGGATTGTGTTCCCCATAATTTCATAACAATGCAAGCATATTATACTAATGATCTATTCTGGTGTTTAGCATGAAACATCGGTAGGTTAATTTCACCCAAGTGGTTGGTCCCCTAAATAGATGATTATCACCAAACAACTTGATCCGTATGCTTGTGTGTACTTGATTAACCCTTACCTTGGATATCAGATTAGCTAGTTCCCAACAAGGTCAAGCTATTAGATGAGGGTTGATAGCTTCAAATATCCGTTGTTAATTCCTTTTCACATTCATTACCCCATTGGTCCAGTGAGCAAGAATGAGGCGAGTTCTAACGTTCGCGACCGATAAAAAATAATTATAACGAAGCAAAAAATAATACATGCATAAATCCCATTAAAGAATCACTAAGTATTTTGCCTATGTTTGTTAATTTTTCATGGTTTCCACAATCTTAGTTATGGGATTTAGCTACTCATACTTGAATTATAATTAACAATTGTAGTAGAAATCATAATTATAAAGTTACAAGAATTTGTAGAAGAAATCACACTTCTTGGATTAATCAATAATATGCAAAAATCAATAATCAACACTTGTTTGATCCTTCAAAACCCAAGAACAAACTAAGAAAATATGTTTCTTGGACTTCAATATCAGTCAAAAGTTGCATAAAATTCGAAATTTGTAAAAAGAAACCTAAATAAAGTATTTATAGAAATAAAAATAAATCCTATCCTAACTAGACAAGGAAATCAGGCCGGCAGTGGTGACGACTCGTTAGTGGAACTAACAAGTCATTATGTGTGATGGCAGGTCCTTTTCTAATAAATATGCCTCCTTGTTGACGGCTCAACCAATGATTTATTAAGTGATGTAACGAGTCGTTTAGTCTTCCGTTGCCTCTAGGACTTGATCTCATGGTATTCTGACAACATGACCACGACTGCTCCTGACGATTTGTTAAGTGCTTTGATGGCTCGTTGCTCCTTTCATCAACACTTTAAGTACTTTGCTCCTATTCTGGACTTCTGCTGACAGTTGCACATAACGAGTCGTTAAGTCGTAGGAAGACTAGTTGCTCCTCTTGTCAAGACTCTCATCACTTTGTTCTTATTTTTGCTTTCAGTTCTAACGACACACATAACGTGTCGTTGTCATTCTTGATGAGTCGTCCTGTTTATCCATCACCTACACTTCTGAAAGTCCAATCTCTGATTTCAGGGCCTCTTCACATTATGGTTCAAGAAACAAGTTATTGGGTGACTTGACGACTCAATACCTTCCACATTCCAGATTTCGTCCATTTTTTTGCTCATTTTACCCTTTTTACTTTCCGAACCTATTTTCCTGCAACACTGAATAAAAACACATCATATCTATATAAACATACCTAAGATTAGCATATTTTCTTAGTTTTAAGTGTCGAAAGTCCCACAAAACCACGACACATCAACACCCTTAACTTAGAACTTTTACATGTCCTCAGGTAAAAGAAAAACAAAACAAAACCAACACTTTAACTAAATGAAACCAAGGAGACCTACGACAACCACAAAACACATGGCACAAATAACTCAAACTTTTCTGGCCCCTCTTACATTGTCAACCAAAAACCATCGTGCTTTCACAAAGCTTCCTATTATGTCACAAAGGGATCAAGGAATGTCATTCTGTTATCAAATGTCAATCATGCATCAAGATCTATGACACTTACCCAGACAACTAGCAATCAATAATGTCACCTATATGCCCTCACTTACAAAGAAGTCTCAGTCGCTCACAGATGTAAGTCAATACAATTCAAAACATGGACTATGTCAAGTGCACTCACTCTCACAAAGATGTTCATACAGTGTGCATATAAAACCATAGACTTGCCCTTATTTTCTCTAACTTAACTGGTCAGATGATTGGATTAGGATCACTTATAGGATTTTTTTAAGCTTGTAATGTAGGTTGGGGATGAGTGGGTATGGTACATATGAGAATAGTGACTTGACCTTCCTTTACAGTACACTACATGTGGCTCCACTTTTAACCTCTTTTCATATTTTTCCTCTTTTTCTTCTTCTTTTAAGACTATGGGTGCGACATTTTCTTTTCATTCATCATTTTTTTTTCTTTCAAATTTTCATTCTTTTTTCGCACTTAAGCACACTGCACCCGCCTTTTTTTTTCATGATTCAACCATTTCACAACCAACTTTTCTTACGCACCCCTATACTAGCCACTCTCAACTTAGGTAATTTACCCGAGTTGAGAACACAGTGTCCAAGGATGGAGCAGGGCCAAAACAGGTTTATCATAATTACAGAGGAAAGGTGAATTGGCTAAACAACAAAAAGGTTCTGTTAAAGCTCAATATCGGGATCAAGGGATATTTATTTCCATTTGATAGGTGATTTTAGGCTAAAGTGGACTGATTTGAACAACGTCCTATGATCATTTCCTATCCAACTATCTTACAATCTTGGTATAACTAACCGGGAAAATTCTAGATTGCACACACAACTGTTGAACTAAGTAAGAATCTCCCACTCATACAGCACAGGACATCACTATCACTACCAATTGCTAGATCATGAACAATCATGCAATGGTTATCACATTCACAACATCAATACTATGCAAAGATCCACGAAGGTCATGATATTGAAACTAAGCACATAACACATAACTTTAGGGTGGGTGTCATCGATTCAATAGGTCTTAGGAGGGGTTTTATTTAACCGATTCAATAGGTCAAAGTTTTGAAAAACTTGGCATTTAATTCTACTGCCCCAAGTTCTCCTATTTTTATTTTAATTAAAAGATGAAACAAAAACACAAAACACCAAAAATAAAATCTAAACATGTTGGTTCTACTAGATAGAAACACCCGAGGTAAAAAATACGTGGCATGAATAATCCTCGGGTTGGTACACCCCCACCCCCAATAAAAAGACATGCAATTCCCTCATTGTATTAATAATTATAGATCAAGGGATATGGACATACCTGTGGTGTCCTAGACACTTATGTCAGTTTGATCAGTAGGGGATGCAGGTGCACCCCCAGTCTCTCTCTTGTGTCACCTGTAGTACCCGACGCACTCCCTCGGTCAATAGAGCTCGTACCCTCTCCATGATCTCTAGTGGTATCAAACTCTTCCCTCTCTCGGGGCTCATCTATGGACAACCTCATAGCTGCTGTCATATCACGTCTCTCTCTTCTACTCTCTCAGTAGATCGCCACCATCATCCCCATTTGCCTCATCCCGAGGCTTCTTGCCTTTTTCCTTTGTCATAGGCTGCTCGGTGATGAAGTCAACAACTGGAGGTAGCTCCTCCTTAATCTCTTCCTCAATAACTGGAATCACCGGTGGTGGTATAACAGAGATTTTCCGTGTTGATAAATTTCTCAGCTCTACTCAAAAGGCATCGACCTCGGCATATTATCGTGTTAGCTCTGGAACCTGTAGCTGTGCGAGGTACTCATCCATATGCCTCTCAAAAGCATCCAACTTGTCCATACCACGTCCTAGACAATGCCTCCAACTCTTTTATCACCCAAGGATTCACTTTCTCCATTAGCACTTTCACTAGAAGTGTCGTGTTCACCTATTGCTTTTCTGCTCTAGCTAGCCTCTTGGCCATGTCAGTGATAAAACTCTTGTGAGATCGTAACTAGGTCGGCTGGTGAGGAATGGGGAGATGAAACTGGTGGTCTGGTCGTTGGTGTAGTGGAGGACAATGTTGGGGCATCGGTGGTCATGGGAACAACTGCTTCAGTGGTGGTCTCAGTCCTACTACTTATCTCACGAGAAGCCAGAGTCTCTATCTCTAACTCAGTGAACCTTGGAGTCTCAATCTGCAGACCTTACTCAATACCTCGGCGAGAATGGCTACACTGGTGGATATGGCTATCTAACTCTTAACCTTGGAGACCGGGTTTGTGTCATCTCTGATCAGTTTGATGTTGGTGATTTCACAACATCCACCACCTAATCAACCGTGGGCAACTCTGGGACCTGGGACTCCCTACACAGCCTGGCGACCAAGCATGGAAATAGAATGCTCGTGCTATCAAGGATGGCTCACTCTTGAATTTCCTCTATAATGTACCTAGGGAAGTTTATCTCATATCCCTCCATAATGTTGGCCAATAATGTAGCTCTGTCTGGGGACTCAATATTATTGTTACTGGTTGGCCCGAGATGGTGCCGCACCAGCGACCACCGGAAATTTTCCAGGAAGTTAAGAGTCACATTTTTAATGTACGCCTCCTAACCTGCAAGGCAACCCTTAGTAGCAATGATCCATGCCAACCAAGTGTAATGTCTCTTTTTGTCCTCAACACTCAATTTGATAGTTTTATCTTTTGCTGCTCACTAAATTGGTGATCAAACTCGGCCGTATTAGTTGGGGCCTCAAAATCTTGACCATATAACATGCACAAGATGGTGGGCTTGAATATGTCTATCGGTTTCTCCCACATTATCACTCTTGTCAAGGATGACAACTTTCTCCAATCTTGCCCCCCCAGGGCCTGATTTGTGAGGGTGGCTGCATTTGTTGCATAAAATTCCCATAACAATGTCCGGTATAGCTGCCACTCAGCCAGTTGTACCTGTACCTCTTAAATAGTGTCTTAATCTTTGGCAGGTCTTTGATCCCGGCAGTGACCACTTTTGGCTCCTCATATATGCTCCTCTTTGGGTTTCCCCTATCATTAGCAGCAATGTCTCCATTATATATCATTCTCATGCCCGGAACAGACCAATTGCTTATAAGCCTCTACATCTGTGCTCTTTCGATGGAATGTGGAGATGTGTCCGAAGACTCGGTCTCATTGTTGGCAGCACTTGAGTCCTTATTGGGGGACTCATTTCCCTGTCTAGCACTGTACTCACCCGCTATTCCTCTGGGTATGAGTCTCCATCTTCCTCCCCTTCGTCGCTGGGCGGGTCTCATGCAATCAAAGTCGGAGACTCGACCATGGCTGTCGGGATGCTAGGATTTTTATTTCGGGCCCTGGTTGATCGCCTCTCCAACTTCTTGTGCTTCTCCTGATATTCCTCCATGGAGCCACTCGACTCTTCTGAGGAGGTTGGTTCGTTGACTAGCTTATGAGTTGAGGGTTGTCCCTTTTCTTGCTGATGCTTCTTGGCCTTGTCCTTCTTGGAAGTTCCCTTTAGCGGCATTGTACCGTGGAAGTAAGGTTAGTACCAAAATCTCAATAAAAATATGCAAGAAGAAACGTCAGATCTCAGTCAAAATGAGGGACTTGATGAGTCGTCATCGCTGGAAACGACTTGTTAAGTCATCCATCAAGTGAACTTCAAGGTTTCATCATGTTTTCCAATAAACTTAATGATTGTACTTGACGAGTCGTTACTTGTGGTAACGGCTCGTTAGGTCATCTGTTACTTAACTTCGGAAACCTATCCAAGTTTGCCCACTCAGGATGAATCACCTGACGAGCCGTTAAGTAATACAACGACTTGTTAAATGACTCATTCTTAAGAGTCTAGTATTCCAATAATTTAAGGTCAGTGGTGACGACTTGTTAAGTAATTTAACGAGTCGTTACATGAGGCGTCATCACTGTACATACAATTTTGTTCAAGTTTAAAACCTTGGGCATACTAGGTTACTCAGACTTCACGTATTCCACAATCTTGCAACCTATTATGGTGGGAGTTGGGCGGGAAAAACAATTCAAAAGCTTCATTACCAAAATATTTACAGATCGTAATGCCCACTTACTCATGAGTATAGACAACCCAAGCTAACCATTATTCATTACTATTCAAAAGGGTTTGCACAACTGCAACCCACCAAAATTTTACTCAAATTGCATCCATTCAATCAACTATTTAAGGTCAAAAGTTTAGTCTGCCAAAATCAAATCACATTAGGGTTAACATGAGATGAACCCCAAAGTCATACGGACAATTTCAAGCATGGGGAGTTCATTTGAATACATAAAGCATTGCAGAACTCATTTTGATGGGATTTTCGAATTGAGTAAATGAGAACTTGATTGTTTGTACGCCTAGCATCCCTGACATTGATGGGAAGAGTGATGGTGACGTGCGGTTGTGCTGTGGTGGTGTTGTGAGAGTGATGGGTTATGTTGTTTCTGTGAAGGTGAAGGTGAGGAGTAGTAAGGGGGAGGGAAACCATTAATTTTGGGGCTTTGAATGTGGAGTGAATGAGGGAACGTGTGCAAAATAAATAAGAAAATCAATTTTAAACATGACCATCATGGGTCATGTCGGGTTAAGAAATTTTTGAACTGTTATACCTCAGCCCCTTGTAACGAGTCATTGGCAGTGGCCACGACTGTTTATGTTACTCATTACATTGTTTCCCAAAATAAAACTTACCATGGACCTAATGACTCAAGCAACGACTCGTTAGGTGACTTGACGGCTCGTGCACTGAGTCACTGGTCCTGTTCCACCATTGTACTTTCAGTATTTTTCACAACGAATGACTTAACGATTCGTTGAGCTACTTTACGATTTATTGGGTCACCCTTCAACTGAACTTCATATTCTAATTTTCTGGTTCAATAACCATGATTGGTGATGACTAGCCATTATGTCTATTAACGACTTGTTTTGTGCTTTTTGCACTAGATTATTTTTGCTCCCACTCCAGTTTCCCCATCTCACTCCCACCTATACATCTCAACACACGTGAAAACTATATTCGAATTATAATTACAACTTGGCTTTCCTCCCAAGCAACGCCTGATTTGATGTTGTGGCACGATGCGGGTATTTAGGCTACTCAGTCTTCACCAAGATACCTCTATGGGTTGCCTCTCATGAAGCGCCTAATTTAACGTTGCATGCGGGTCTCCATGTTACTCAAACTTCGCCCATGGCCCAAAAGTCAACCAATTTGATTTCTTCGCTTGTTCTCGGATATGCTTATACCACTGACCGTTCACCTTGAAGCGTTTTCCTTCATAATTTTCTAGCTCTATTGCACCATATGGAAATACTTGCACCATTCAGAATGGCCCCAACCACTTAGACTTCAACTTGCTAGGGAACAAGCGAAGCCTTGAATTGAACAGCAAAACTAGATCCCTAGGGCTAAACACTCTTTGCTCAATTTTCCGGTCATGTTGTATTTTCATCCTTTCTTCATAAATTGCTGAACTTTCATAGACTCGAAAACGAAATTCATCTAACATTTAATTGATCAATCCTTAAGTTTGTAGCGTCACTCCAATTCGGATTGAACTTCTTGAGCACCCACATCACCTTGTGCTCAAGCTCGACCTGAAGATGACAAGATTTTCCATACACAAGTTGATAATGAGACATACCTATAGGGGTCTTGAAGGCTGTTAGTATGCCCATAAGGCATCATCTAGCTTTTTAAACCAATCCATCCTCCTAGAATTCACAGTCTTCGTTAGGATGGTCTTTATCTCCCATTGAATGCTTTATCTTGCCCACTAAATTGCAGGTGGTAAGGCGTTGCCACCCTATGCTTCACCCCATATTTTTCAAGCAAAGTCCGAAACAACCGATTGCAAAAGTGCGAACCCCTATCAGTGATGATTGCTCTTGGAGTCCCAAATCTGGAGAAAATGTTCCACTTTAAGAACGTTGTGACACTCTTGCCTTCATTATTGGGAAGCGCCACTACCTCCAACCAGTTTGATACATAGTCCGCAGTTTCAAGTATGTACGTCATCCCATTCGAGCTTACAAACGGTCCCATAAAGTCAATGTCTATGTGAAATCATGTGCATCCTGGTGAATAGTTGGCCAATAGTACCTACATTGTATAATTTTATGGGTTGTGCAGATCCCTCTATGATGAACCCCAATATGAAACGAGTGACAAGCCTCCAATACGCTTAGCATCTCAGACTCGGGCACACACCTCCAGATTACTCCTTCAGCACAAATGTGGAACAAGTATGGCTCATCCCATAAAAAACTTCCACACATCAGACATGAACTTCTTTCTCTGGTGAAAGGAATAAATCTTCAGGTACCGCATCACTCACCAGATAATTAGCAAAGTTCGCAAACCATGGAATAAGATCTTGTGATGCCGCCAAAACCTATTCGTCAGGAAATGTATCATCTATATCAAGCTTATCTTGCAATGCTGCATCTGCTTCCAGTCTAGACAAGTGATCCGCCACCTAATTTTTGGTCCCCTTCCGATCCTTAACCTCAATCTCGAACTCTCGCAACAAGAGTACCTATCCAATCAACTGTGGTTTGGCTTCCTTCATTGCCATCAAGTATCCTAGAGCTGCATAGTATGTATGTATGCAATATATTTACTTTTTACTCTATATTTGACTATTTTTACCCTCTCTCATATTACCCGCCGTAAATCCCTCCAATAACCCACCCAGATTCTCTTATTTCTCTGTTTTTCGATTTTCAAAATTAAAATTAAAAAAAATTATGAAAGAGACGATATATTATTTGAACATCACTTTCATCCTTTTTATTTCTCCAAGAGTGGGATATATATTCTTTTAAGCTCCAATTGCACTATTGCTTTTTTGTATTCTTTTTATCCTATTTCGCTTTTTTTTCCTGTTATTGCCCTATTACTTCCACTATCCCAACATAGAGTGGTAGTTGATGACTCGACTCAAAGAGAAAATTTGCTAAAAATATATGTAATTCTCATTACTAATAAGATTATTTTTCATTCAACGATCACTTTAGTTCCAAGCAAGTAAGCCTGAAACTCCTCAAATGCAAATACCACAGCCAACAACTCTTGCTCAGCCACGGTGTAATTTTGCTGAGCTACATTAAGAGCCTTGCTAGCATAATAGATCGGATGAAAAATCTTATCACACCTTTGGCCCAAAACAGCCCCTAGAGCTATTCCACTAGCATTGCACATAACCTCTGGTAAGGAATAGTAAGGTGCAACTATGATAGGAGCAGTAGTCAATCTCTCCTTAAAGCATGAATCATCAAATACAAACTTCACCTTCTTCACAAGTAGCTTGCACAAGGGATGTGAAATCTTTGAGAAGTTCTTAATGAACCTCCGATAGAACCCTGCATGACCTAAGAAACTCCGAACGACCTTCACAGAAATTGGAGGTGGCAAACTAGCTATCACATGGATATTTGACCTGTCCACCTTAATGCCCTTACCCAAAATCTTGTGGCCGAGCACGATACCTTCCATGAGCATGAAATGACACTTTTTCCATTTAAGCACCAAGTTGTTCTCTTCACGCCTTTGCAGCACCTTGCTCAAATGAGCTAAGCAATCATTAAAAGAGTCATCCACCACCAAAAAATTATCCATAAAAACTTTAATGGTTTCCTCCACCATGTCAGAGAATATAGACATCATGCAGCGCTGAAAAATGATGGGTGCATCACATAACCCGAATGACATCCTCTTGAAGGCAAATGTCACATAGGGCAAGTGAAGGTGATTTTCTCTTGGTCTTCCGGGACTATGGAGATCTGATTGTATCCCGAATAACCATCAAGAAAGTAATACCACCCCTAGCTACAAGTCAGTCTAACATCTGATTCATAAATGGCATCGGGAAATAATCTTTCTTCATTTAATGATTTAGCTTCCTATTGTCCATGCATACTCTCCAACCTGTGATTGGTCTCATTGGAATAAGCTCATTATTAGCATTTGGAATTTGGCACACACTATATCGGGCTCACCTTTTGCTTTTTGCAACAGGGTAAACCACGCCTATATCCAACCACTTAATAATCTCTTTCTTGACCACCTCTTGCATAGGTGGATTCAACCTACGATGATGCTCAATACTTAGAATACAATCTAGCTTAAGTTGGATCTTATGTGTACAAATACTTGATGGGATCCCTATAATATCCGTTATGGACCATCCAATGGCCTTCTTGTACCTCTTCAGAATGGAGACCAAAGTCTCCACTTTCCATTCCACCAAGTCTGCTGCTATAATGACCGGTAATGTGTTTCCGGCTCCCAAAAATACATATCGTAAATGAGATGGGAGCGCCTTGCGCTCCAAGATTGGAGGCTCCTCAATAAATTGCTTAGCCGGTGGGATTACAGGATTCTTCAGATCAAGATCAATATTTTTCAAAGCATAAGTGCACGACCCCATACCGACAAGTGCATTAACTATCTCAACGCACCTATTTATCTTATCAATATCAACATTCCTCAACACTGCTGCTAAGTCCTTAATACTCAACCTCTCATCAATGGGCATCATTGGAAGCTCATACTTCGCAATATCAATCACTGAAACCATCCACATATCATTTGGCTACTTCATGGACCGCACACATTGAAAGTCCTTCTTCGTTATTCAACCGAAACTTCAATTGTCCGATCTTCATGTCCACAAGAGCATGACCGGTGGTAAGGAATGGTTGACCTAAGATAATAGGGACCTTAAAATCCACCTCACAGTCAAGAATAACAAAATCAACCAAAAATATAAAAGACTCGACCTTCACTAGAACATTATAAAGAATCCCACCGAATTTTTCACCATACGATCTGCCATCAGAAGCCCTATTGTAGTCGGTTTTGGGGCTCCCAAGCCCAACTGTTTGAACTGTACAAGTGGCATAAGATTAATACTAGCTCCCAAGTCACATAGAGCGTTAGCAAAATTAAAAAGCTCTACTAGTGCACGGTATGGTGAATGCTTCAAGATCTTTCTATTTCTGCACATGAGACCGAGATGCTATTGCACTACAATGGTGTAAATTATCATCAGGATCAAAGCTCACGGTCCTCTTCTTAGTGTCATGATCCTTCATAAAATTCATATAGCCAGGCACCTACTCAAGTGTCTCAACTAAAGGAATGTTCACAAATAATTGTTTCAACATAAAAATAAATTTATGATACTTTTTTTATTCGGCCCTCTTCTTTAACCTCTATGAGAAAGGTAGAGGAGGTTTAGGAATGGGAGTCAACTTTTGAGGGACCTCCTTCTCCTTCTCTTTTTCAGACACACTCTCCTTTTTAATAATAAGAGTTGTCTTCTTAGCTGTATCATCAACCACAACCCGATCCTTAGAATCTAACACCTTATCATCATCAACCAACTCTATCTCAACTAGGTTCCATCAACCACAATTTTCATAAGAGGATCAACTGTCACCTTTCCACTTCTAGTAGTAACAGTCATACAATGACTGTCATTTTACGGGTTCTGCACCATGTTGCTAGGAAGTGTGCCCTTCTACCTTTGATTCATAGCAGCAGATATCTGAACAAGCTGCTACTCAATCTTCTTGATAGAAATGGCATATGACTCTACATTTCGGCTCATCCCGAAAATATCGAAGCTCCTTAAAATGTTCATCATTAGCCTCCATCTGTTTCAGGTTTTTGGATAATATATCTTCAACCCTAGAACCACTAGATTCTGCTTCTCAGTTCCCTTGACCTTGGCGCCAAATATTCTTGGTTAGACCCTTGCACATTGGTCCGGAAACCCTCCGATTGATCATTCAAATAATTAGCTTTTTCTTCAAACTCTGACTCTCCACCATTAATCCTTTGGGATTTGCCTTGAGAACCAACTGCATTTACCTTTTCTGTTCTAGCTCCCATAATATGCTTGGAAAGGATCTCCATCATGGTTTTAATCTCAGTAACATCATGATCTCTCTCTTCATCTTTCCTTCCCTTCTCCGCAGACATATCTACTACATAAGTATCGGCCTCTGCCTCTCGTGTGTTCCATGCGTTGTTGGTCTTAGTGATCCTGTCAAGTACTTCATCAGCCTATGCATAGGTGTGACTCATAAATGTTCCTCCAGAAATAATATCGGCCACCGTCTTTGTGTTAGCATTCGGGGACCTATAGAAGATCTCTAATAATGTATCCTCCGGTATCCTATGGTTAGGCACTTGTTTCCGCTTTTTATTGCAACACAACCAAGTCTCATGTTGTGCCTTAGAATTTAACTGTCTGAAGTTATATATCTGATTCTTTAGTTGTAATTCTCTAGAAGGTAGAAAGAATCTCTCTAGGAAAGCCCTTTTGAGTTCCCTTTATGTAGTAATAGAATTATTTGGCAACTCAGTCAACCAGAGCATTTTCTCACTCCCTAGTGAAAAGAGAAATAACCTCAATCGGATTGCATTCTAATTCACCTCGGTTGTTTGTATGCCTTGCAAATACCCAAAAAATTCATCAAGTTTGTGGATCATCAGTAGCATGAACAAAGAATATTCCCTTCATATTTAGTAATTGGATCATTGCGCTAGTAATATCAAACTTTTCCCCAGTAGGCAAAGGAGGAGGAATAATAGCACCAGTTGCACCAGCCTCATCAATATCAGCATCATCATTGTTATCAAAATACCGGTGCCTCTGCTGGTCGGGACCTCTATTCCGTGTAGCTCGCTTAGCATCTGTAGCTTGGCGTCGCTCTTCAGCAAGCCTAACTACTTCACATTCTCGTGCATGAGCCTGTTCTTCAGCAAACATTTAGGCTGTTGCTTCTTCCACGGCCGTTGGCCATTTTCTTTTGATTTCATAGAGTTCGCTCAAGTTTGTGATCAATTGGAATCAAAGGTTTACCTTCGCTCTGGGTACTAGGCATAAACGAACCTGAAATCTAGAAAGAAACAAAAAACAATAAAGAAAAATAAAATAGAAATAAGGACCAACAGCAAAGCAAACACAATTAACTAAATTCTAAGTCGTATTCTCCGCCAATGGTGCCAAAATTTGATATTGCCCAAATTACACCTCTAGATGAGATATAAAGTAGTCGATGCTCAAATATAGAACCCAACAAGATTTGGGATCGAATTTCACTAGGAATATGATGAGGACCTCGGTTAACGTACTTACTATTATTTTTAGTCTACTTATCTTCATAGGGGGAGTTTGTAACAAGAATTAATGTAAAAAGGTTATGTAGCAATGAATAGATTCTTGGCTAAAATTTATTGTATTTAATGAGTGAGTTTACTAGGATTGTATTTCGTATGATTTCATAACAACGCGGGCTTATTATACTAGTGATCTATTCTGGTGTTTAGCATGCAACATCAGTAAGTTAATTTCACCTAAGTGGTTGGTCCCCTAAATAGATGATTATCACCACGCAACTTAATCTATGTGCGGGTGTGTACGTATTAACCCTTACCTTGGATATCGGATTAGCTATTTTCGGACAAGGTCAAGCTATTAGATGAGGTTGATAGCCTTAAATCTCCGTTGTTAATCCATTTTTTCATTTACTACCCCCTTGGTCCGGTGAGCAAGAATGAGGTGAGTGCTAACATTCGTGACCGTTAAAAAGTAATTAAAATGAAGGAAGAACAATATATGCATAAAACTCATTCAAGAATCACTAAGTATTTTTTTTATGTTTGTTAATTCATCATGATTCCTACTATCTAGTTATGGGATTTATCTACTCATATTTGAAGAATCATAATTAACAATAGTAGTATGAATCATAATTATAAAGTTACAAGAATTTTTAGAAGAAATCACACTTTTTGGATTAATCAACAATACACAAAAATCAAGAATCAACACTTATTTGATCCTTCAAAACCCAAGAACAAATTAAGAAAATATATTTCTTGGACTTTAGTGTCGGTCAAAAGTTTCACAAAAACCTAAACTTGTAAAAAGAAACCTAAATAAAATATTTATAACATAAAATAAATCATATCCTAACTAGACAAGGAAATTGGATCGGCAGTGGTGATGACTCGTTAGTGGACCTAACGAGTCGTTAAGTGTGATATGGGCCCTTTTCTAGCTAATCTACCTCCTTGTTGACTGCTCAAGCAACAACTCGTTTAGTGATGTAACAAGTCGTTAAGTCTTTTGTTGCCTCTGGGACTTGATCTTCATCTTCAAATATTCTGACGGTGTGACCACGATTGCTCCTGACGAGTCGTTAAGTGGTCTGACAACTCGTTGCTCCTTTCATGAACACTCTCAGTACTTTGCTCATATTCTGGACTTCTGCTGACGGTTGCACATGATGATTTGTTAAGTCGTAGGATGACTCGTTGCTCCTCTCTTCAAGACTCTCATCACTTTGTTCTTACTTCTTCTTCCAGTTCCAACGACACACACAACGGGTGATTTTCAGTATTGATGAGTCATCCTATCTATCCATCACCAACACTTCTAAAAGTCCACTCTCTGATTTCGGTTCCCTCTTCACATAACGGTTCAGGGAACGAGTCGTTGAGTGACTTGACAACTTGTTACCTTCCATATTCCAGACTTCGCCCATTTTTTCTTTTACCCCACTTTTCGAACCTGTTTCGCTGCAACACTGAATAAAAACACATCATATCTATATAAATATACCTAGGATTATAATATATTCTTAGTTTTAAGCGTCGAAAGTGCCGCAAAACCATGACACATAACAATTACATTAGCGTAATTCTTCCACATTAGTAACTTGAACTTGATCTATGCCTAATTAATTGATTACTTGCTTCAAAGGAAAAATAATTGTAAGTGGTAGATTTTGCTATATATATTGACTTGGAATGTTGTGACTATTCTCTTTTCCTAACTTCAACCTCTTTGATCGAGCAAGTTGAAGATACAGGCACGTTTCAAAGTTTGCAACTGTTAAAACTCATTAAAATAAAGAGAATAATAGTCCACTCAATTCACTATTCAAGAATCATTATTGTATTTTGCCTACTTTCATTAATCCATCGTCGTTCCCACAACTCCAACTTCAAGAAATTTAGTCACTCATGTTTGAAGAAATAATAACATAAAATTTATAAGAAGTCATAATGAAATACTTACAATAATATAAAATTATTTGATAAATCTCCAAAGCTAAGTAGAATTACAAGAACTTGATGAATTCTCCAACAAATATTCGACTAAGTAATTGCACAAATTCATAAGTTATGAGTTGTGCAAAAATTGACACTAAAATCCACCTAAAACGTCCTAAGAAGGGTTATATACAGTAATAGATTAAGTCTTCCTTTTTCCTTCTTGGACTGGGGATTGTACTTTACAGCTTCTGTTCCTACTTGAACTGTGATTGAACTTTTATCCACCTATACAGCACTGTGTGCCGCGCCTGCCATCGCGCCAAGATGGTGCGGTCTTTTATTATACTAGTTTTCTTCATTCAGTTTTGCCATACTTGTTCTTTTTAACCACAATTAAGCCCAAATCCGTTATTTTAACCCCTGCAAATATCTAATCATGTGTGTTAGCTCTTTTTCAGAAATTTCATATAAAATCAAAGAAACACACACAATTTTTTCTCAAAATATAGCTAAGCATAGAAAAAATATGACAAATAAGTGTGTAAATACGTCCAACATCATTATCCCACACTTAAATTATTATTTGTCCTCAAACAATCCACTACTTCCCTTCTCATATGTAATCACAAAATTCACTCTACAAACAGGTCTACTTACACTCAGTGTCATTAGACAAATTTATCAAGCTCCAACAATCCACTCAATATGCATATATCAACATTCAAAGGTCACAAGTCGAAATCACTTAGCTTCTACAACTAACTCAACAAGATATATATGGGCCAACATGAATCATATGGAATTCAGCAATCAAAGATACACCAAAATCTTGTCGTTATATGCCCCTCACTATTTGAGATATGCCCTTTCACTCACATGATATATAATAATATGGAATTGGGCATAAATATAATAAAATTCACTTACTCTCCCAAAGAATTTAACGTGCATGCAAAAGAAGACCCAAAGGCTTTCCCTTAGTGTAATACTCCACTAATATAGAACATTGAATCAAAGACCAATTAGGATTTAAGATGGTTGTAATGCAGGCTAAGGAACGGGTAGGAACTATTTGGCCAAGATAGTGACTAATCTCTCTGAGAACTTTAATACTTCACAACTCTTTCACTTTTTAGCACATTCTTCACTCTCCTATTTTCTCCTTATACCTCCATTTTATTTTTCAATTTTCAATTTAGATGACTAGTAGGTAAGTTTTTGCCATTTAAACTCATTCACAATTTTTTTTCATTCATGATCCATTATTTTATTTTTCAAACTATTACTCTTTTCTTTTCCCTACTACATCACCCTTCTTGTTATGCATTTTTCACCCTTTTCTTTTCTTTTAATTTTCACACTTTAGATTTCTCCTCTTTCTCCACTTGTGCTTTTTTTATGCAAATTTTTTAATTAAAGTGCTCTAGGAGTCATTTCGATCAAATAAAGATTAATAAAATAAAAAGTGATTAAGCTTTTAATATGGCTATCAAAAGAATAAGCTAAGGCTCAAAATGACTAACTAGGATAATCAAAGTCAAGGTAGACAAAATGGGGATACAAATAGGCTACCAAAGAAATGCCTATATCACTTCCTGAATTCAACATCCTCATTTCGTTTTGCACACACACTAGGCAAGTTCTGGATATCAAATTTCAAGCATGGAGTATACAAAAATATCTCACACATAAAATGACACAAATGGTTCAATAATGACAATCAAGATTACATAAACGCATATATCTATATTGAATGTTTCACATTACTAAGCCTAATTTTCAGAGTATAGGAGTTGAGTTTCAAAAGTCTAAGTTTTTCTACCTTTTCATGCATTTTTAAGTAAATCATGCAAAGTCTCAATGAAACCCTAAGTGAAGCACCTAGCATTCATAAGGTTTCAAGCTCTTGCTCTCCTTATAATGACTATTTTTTTATTAAGACGGTTGTCATTCATCCATCATCGGAAACAGTCATGACTATGACTAGAAAAAAAATCTAGACCCTCTAATTGATTCTAAGGGACTATCCAGAAAAAATATCAAAAATAAAAACTGGGGGAACTCAAATAAAAACAAAATCAATGACATCATAAAAAAATACTACAAGCTAGCAGGATAGATCATGAATTACAAAAAAAATATAGGCCCACCGTGAATAAATTCAGCAACGAAGGCATATATGGTATAAGAAAATCTACTTCTCCCACCCCACACTTAATCAGTAGCACTGTTGTCAGTGCTAAAATAATAAAACATAAATAAAAGAGTGAAAGAAGAACTCTCTGGGCCTAATCCTCATCGTCTATGGAGGGCATAAACAGCTTCCCCTATCTCCGAGTTGTCTCCATCATCAGACTCCAAATCTGAGTCAACTCGAGTCTGCTCTTCATCAATGGAATCATCATCATCAAAGGCTCCTCAAAACCTGGTCCAACTCTACAGAGAGATCTAGAATGCTAGCTCAATGGGTAGTCCATGTTCAGCTGTTGTAGCTGCTCCTCCGTTATCCTGCTCATCCTCAGTTGCAGCATTTGCATGACGTACAAGTGACTAAGAACATTATCAATGCACGCATTGCGCTTACTAATAGATAGCATAGGACCATGTATACCCTCAAGCTCCTTCGTCTTTGTCAGATCAAGCCCCTTTGGGTCTACCGTGGTCTATAGGCACTATTTCCTCATCAATCTGATGCTCCCTCAAATATTGAGTTAGAAGACCCCCAAAACTAAATATCTGGCGTTTGTTCACCCTTGCTCTCCTCAAAACATCCTTGATTATCACCCTAACTTTAACTGAACAAGATAAACTCTCTCCCTCGTTACATGCGTCACATGCTTTCCGGGCACCAAATAAGCACAAATAATTTTTAGCCATATTCTAGCCTCTTGATCATGTGTGCATAGGGAAAAGGCATTATAATTATTGTATCTTAACTTTATAATCAAAGATTATATTAGAAAATACTTATCCAACTTCAATTCCAGAAAAATTAAGAAACAAAAATACTTTCTATTTTATTAGAACTTTTCTTATCATAATCTAAATATAAATTAATGATGGAGTTACTATAATATTATATATAGTAAAATTTATAATTTATAATTTATTGACACGTGCAAAGCACATAACATTCATTTTAATGACAAAATAGTACTATTACATAGACCCAAATATTGTGTTTGATGCATCTCACCTAATATCTTTTTATAGCTATAATTAAATTACATTAAATTTAAAGTAAAAAAAATTAAAAATTCGAAAGATAAATAAATAATGTTAAAAATATTCATAATTTTGTTTGATAAACTACAAGATTATCAAAAATTTTCACTATATAATTTTGTTCATAAATACTATTTAAGAAATCATAGAAGAAAAATAAAATATATGACAAACTTACAATAATTATTATTCAATAATTATGCCTTTAATCCAAAGTTGTCATTATCTCTCTTTTGGAGACACAACCACTATTAACTTTATTACATAAAAATAACTTGGCTTTGAAGTGGTGGCTTTCAAAAATTTAAATCGATGAATAAAAAGAAAAGAGAGGCACAAGAACAATTTATACAAATTAAGTTGATATGTTTTTGTGCCATGGGACTTCCTCCAGAAGCTGGCCAAACAGTTTATCATGGCGGAGCAAAAGATTCAAGCCATGATGGAAAATGTAAAGCCATGGGTCAAGTTAGAGATAGAGGCAGCAGCTCAGGCTCTACATGCTCGCCTAGAAGGATTTAAGAGCCGATTCAATGTACGGATGGTGGAGCAGACAGACACCAGCAGTCTCCATGCGGAGTTAGAGGCTCTTCGGAGCCAAGTAGTTGAGTTGTCATAACGACAACCAACAATTATCGCAAGCCCCACTCTTTCGGACCTAGATGTCGAGCCTGATGAGGAGATTGATTTGGCAGCATATTGGGAGCCGAAGGCAGCAGCTGGTGATAAAGGTAAGAAAAGAACTGCTGAGGATGATAGAGAAGAGAGCCTGAGAAAGAGAATGAAGAAGGAGAGAAAAAAGCACAAGAGGGCCAGAGCAGAGAGCCTGCGGACTCATGACACACATTTATCTGAGCTACAAGAGCGAGCTAGAGGAGCAGGTAGCTCCACCATGGCTCAACCTGAGCTTGCCAGTGGACGTGACCCTTCGGGTGAGCCACATTCAGCCCAGATTGTTATAGAGGTTGTCGAAGCGGCCATGACTACTAAGAAGGGGGGAACTCCCCCTGTTGACACATCATTGAGCATGCCGGCCACCGCTAGCGCCATGATTGCAGCGGAGGTACCGCCTCCACAGGATGACAGGAGCGCCTAGAGCGCCACAAGTATGTTCTCTTACCTATGTTCTTATAGTTCATGCTTCGGGGAAGAAGCTTACTTTTCAAAAAAGAGGAGGGGTGTACTTATGATTTTTGGAAAATTTTTTGATTCGTCTGAGAGTTTTTCTTGTCGTGTTTCTTTTCCCTCAGGCATGCTATTTAGTAGAACCAGCATGTTTAGTATTTTTATTTTTTTGTTTGATTAGAAAGTAGCTTCGGATTACTCAGCCTATAAATTGAACTAGTTTTGATGTTTGAAAATTTTCAAATTTGACCTTGTTTTAAAAAAAAAATTGATGCTTTAGCTATGTATTTGTGACTGCATGCATGATTTCTGTGGATCTTTTGATGTCATTTAGTTTATTAGCATAGGGAGTCTTGTCAAGCCATGTATAAACCAGACAGGTGAGGTGATTATAAGTCATGTACCATGAGTGAGTGAGGTGTAGTACTTAGTTCAGTATTGTATTAAAGATCTACAACTTGCCTGGTTGATCTTTGCATAGGCCAAGGATGGTTGACTAAGATATGATCATAGGCCATTTTTGTTTAGCTCACTTTTAGCCTATATGACCCTACCAAAATTACATGAATCTCTTGATCCCAAGTTTGAGCCTTAATTGACCCATATTTTTTTCTTTGATTAACTAATGAACCATACCCATTTCTTTATAATGAATCTATTTTGGCCCTGGTCCTTCCTTGGATATTGTGAACCTCAACATAGGTAAAATGCTTAAGTTGAGGGTGGCTAGAGTAGGGTTGCGTAAATGGTGGGAATGAGAAAAAAGGAAAGAAAAGAGAAAAAGGGTGAAAAATGAGGTGTGGTGAGGTGAAAAGAAAAGAGATGAAAAAATATTGAGAATCATGAAAAAGAAATTTCAAAAGAAAATGAAAATGCTGAAAAAGTTGAAAATACACCACACCCATACAAATGTATATAAAAGAGGTGAAAAAGGAAGAAAAGGGAATGAAAAAATAAAGGGTGAAATAGGTGAATGGTGTAGCCAATTTATGTAGTGCCAAGAAAGGGATAGTCACATATAAAATCTTTCTTCTTTATTATGTCTAGTTTTAAGCCTACATTACAAGTTATAGCAAGTATTATAGTGATCCTAATCCGACCATCTGATAAACCAAAGCAGAGAAAATAAGGGTAGGCCTATGGTATTTGATACATAATACTTGTGACTTCTTTGTGAGAGTGAGCGCCTTACTTGTTTAGTGCCATGCAATGTTTGACACTGTATATATATGAGTGGGGACTTCATTTGTTGTGAGGGTACATGGATTATGTTTACTTTTTCCATTGGTCTGTGGGAAAAACATTGGTGATGACTTGATTGCCTGTTGATAGCATGACATGTCTTGATCCCTCTTTATTATGTTTTGTCATTGCTTGTGGTATATAGCTGATGTTGGTCCATGAAAAAGGGTCAGAAGAGGTTGTATGGAAAGTGCAAGTGTTGTTTAAGTATTGGTTATAGTATCTTAAGTATATCTTCTAGTTGAGCGTCGTGTTTAGGTTTTCTTTTCTTTGCCTGAGGACATGCAAAAGTCTTAAGTTGAGGGTGTTGATGTGCTGTGGATTTACAGCACTTTCGACGCTCAAAACTGAGAAAATAACATGGACTTAGGTATATTTATGTGGATATAAGGAATTTTTCCTTAGGTTACAGGATAAATTGGTGTTGTAGCTAAAATGCGCAAAAGATAGCCTGAAAGTGTATAAAATAGGCTCAACTTGCAGTTCACAGTACGAACAGTAGGAAGGTCTTACGAGTCGTACTGCTGGTCGTGAGAAGTTTCAGAATGCTAAGAATGAAGAGGTGCATTATACCAGTCTCAGTACGAGTCGTACAAAGCTTGTACAAGTCATGGTGAAGAAGTCGTGAAAAGATTCAGAATATTTTCACAAGAGGATGACTCCTGCTACGGATAGACAGTACGAATCGTGGAACGAAGGTACGAGTCGTACCATAGCATTCGTGATGGACTTCAGAGTTATTGAAAAGTCTCAGAGTCAAGCTACGGAAGTACAATACGACTCGTAAGTCACAGGTACGGGTCGTACCAGGATCCAACACTTAGCCAAAATTCAATCAGTCAACAATGTACGAGAGGGAGGTACGTCTTGTAGGTTCATGGTACGGATCGTAGGATGGGCCGTGGCACTGGCGAAACCAGATCAGGAAATTCACCCTGTTGGCCTAGGAAAAGAATTTTTATGTCTGTATAAATACGTTTTATGTTTTATTTTTTAAGAGAAAGTGTGTGGATGCGAGAGAATAGTTAGAAAACATTGAGAAAGGAGAGAATTGAGTTGATTTGACTTGTGATCAGCCTTTTTTTGAACTCTTCTTGTTCTTGCTATTTGTTCTAGAAGATTTTTCTGATTTATTAAAAGAAGTTTCTTTCTCATCCATAATTGTAAGAATTGATTTATGTTCTTAATCATGAGTGCAAATCACAACCTTGTAACTATGAGAGGCTAAAACTTCCATAGCTAGGGTTGTGGGAACCATGGTGGATTAACAAGCTGGGGTTACACAAAGTGATTTTAAACCAATACTAAACGCTTATATTGTATTCTCTTCATGCTTAAACGTTTCTTAATGGTGCGCAACGTTAGGACTTGCCCGAATTCTTTACTTGCTTAGTTCTAAGAGGTAGAGATTAGGAAAAGAGAATTACAACGGAGCTTTGATCTTCATGATCATTGTATTAACTTGAGTTGTGATCGCAAGATAGTTAAATCTTGAACTTAGTGATAACGGATAGTTTCAAACCGCTCATGAGACTTGGTCGAGTTATTGAGTATAGTCTTTCAATAGGGATTGGTCGGTCGTTTGAGTGAACCTTTCTTATCAGTTCTATAAGTAAGTATTGGTGATGATCACGAGTGTATACCTAAGCAGTTATGAATCCATGGGGAACACAAACCCTAGTTATCCTTTAATATTTATTCAAAACCAAACTTTTGATAATTGTTTTTATTATTTCTTTTCTTTAGAATCCCCCAATTTTGGAGTAACTACCTAACAAGTTCACTTACTGGCTATAATCTAGCTCTTCCATATTCCCTGTAGGATTGACCCCAATCTCTAGTTGGGTTGTTTATTGACAACGCCCACTTCATACTTCAGTAAGAGGTATGGTTTGAGCATTATGAAAAAGTGGACAAGAAGGCAATTCCCCTAGTGGTTCACTTGAGGACTACTAGATAGACACCTCTAACACTGATGGAACCAGAAACACTATGGAAAAAGTAAAGGCACATGCCGAAGCAGCCACTTCCACATCTTCTCAAGCTCCCCAGTCTGAGGAGGGAGCTAGAGAAGAACATCATGAGTCGGGAAACGACTCAAATGCTGAAGAAGGGTCGGGAGAGACCCAAACTGGAGAAGAGAGTGGCAGAGGATGAGGCTCCTAATGCTGCATAGGAACAGACCCCACCCAGAGAGAACCGCACAGTCCGGTGGAGAGTGTTGGGAGCTAGAGAGATCTATGAGTAGGGAATCTCTCTCACCGCCAAAAATAAGTAAGGAGAAGCATCCAAGAAGAGTCGCGGATCCTCGCTACAGACGTCGGTCATTCAGACTCAACTCCTAGCACCTCAGCTACACCACTGCCTAGCCTGCAGACTCAGACACTAGCAGGGCATGTTTTGGTGCCACAGGACTTCCTCCAAAAGCTGGCCAAACGGTTGACCATGGCGGAGTGAAAGATTTAGGCCATGATGGAAAATATAAAGTCATGGGTCAAGTCAGAGATAAAGGCAGCAGCTCAGGCTCTACATGCTCACCTAGACGGATTTGAGAGTTGATTCAATGTACGGATGGTGGAGCAGACGAATACCATTAGTCTTCATGCGAAGTTAGGGGCTCTTCGGAGCCAGGTAGTTGAGTTGTCATCACGACAACCAACATTTATTGGAGGCCCCACTCTTCCGGACCTAAATGCCGAGCCTGATGAAGAGATTAATTTGGTGGCATATTGGGAGCCGACGGCAGCAGCTGGTGATAAAGGGAAGAAAAGAGCTGTTGAGGATGCTGGAGAAGAGAGCCTGAGAAAGAGAAGGAAGAAGGAGAGAAAAGAGCGCAAGCGGGCCATAGCAGAGAGCCTGCAGACTCATAACACATATTTATCTGAGCTGCAGGAGTGAGCAAGAGGAGCAGGTAGCTCCACCATGGTTCAACTCGAGCTTGCCAGTGGTCGTGACCCTTCGGGTAAGCCACATTCAGCCCACATTGTTACAGAGGCTGTCGAAGCGGCCACGACTATTGAGAGGGGGGCCATTCCCCCTGTTGACACATCATTGAGCACACCGGCCACCGCTAGCGCCACGATTGCAGCGGAGGTACCGCCTCCGCAGGATGATAGGAGTGCCTAGAGCGCCACAGGTATGTTCTCTTCCCTATGTTCTTGTAGTTCATGCTTTGGGGATGAAGCTTACTTTTCAAAAAAGGGGAGGGTGTGTACTTGTGATTTTTGGGGAATTGTTTGATTCGTCTGAGAGTTTTTCTTGTCGTATTTCTTTTCCCTCGGGAATGCTATGTAGTAGAACCGGCATGTTTAGAATTTTTATTTTTTAGTTTGTGATATTTTGTTTGATTAGAAAGTAGCTTGGAATTACTCAGCCAATAAATTGCACTAGTTTTGATGTTTGAAAATTTTCAAATTTGACCCTGTTTTAAAAAAAAATTGATGCATTAGCTATGTATTTGTGACTGCATGCATGATTTCTGTGGATCTTTTGATGTCATTTAGTTTATTAGCATAGGGAGTCTTGTCAATCCATGTATAAACCAGACAGGTGAGGTGAATATAAGTCATGTACCATGAGTGAGTGAGGTGTAGTTCTTAGTTCAATATTGTGTTGAAGATCTAGAACTTGCCTGGTTGGTCTTTGCATAGGCCAAGGATGGTTGGTTAGGATATGATCATAGGCCATTCTTGTTTAGCTCACTTTTAGCCCATATGACCCTACCAAAATTACATGAATCCCTTGATTCCAAGTTTGAGCCTTAATTGACCCATTTTTTTTCTTTGATTAACCAATGAACTGTACCCATTTCTTTATAATGAATTTATTTTGTCCCTGGTCCTTCCTTGGATATTATGAACCTCAACATAGGCAAAATGCTTAAGTTAAGGGTGGCTAGAGTAGGGGTGCGTAAATGGTGGGAACGAGAAAAAGGGAAAGAAAAGAGAAAAAGGGTGAAAAATGAGGTGTGGTGGGGTGAAAAGAAATGCGTTGAGGATGGAGGTGGTTGGTTTGGCTAGACATGTAATTGGTGTGTATTCTATTAAGGGGCTATAGAAAGAGGCAGGTATTAGTACACCCATCCATATGAGGCTCGAATTTTCTACGCACTTCGGGTGTTTGGTGAAACGCCTCTATGACTTGAATTTTATCGTTAAGTTATTGATTGTAGTTCCTACCTATATAATTATTGTAGATTGACGTATAGAAGGTATTGTTGCTTCGTGGTGATAGTTTTGAGGCCAAGAATAAGTATGTAAGGCTAACTCTTGTGCGGGAACACTTTGATTCATTTTCCAAACCATATTTTCATGAAAATTCCACATAAATATCTTTCTTTTTGAATTGTTAAGATTAAGGTCAAGAACGTTGTGTCCATAATAAATGATTTTTCAAAACTCTTTGAGCTCCTATATAAGATTATCCTTGACTTCCCATGAGTTCTATTAAAATCACTTTGTTGAAAGGAGTCAAACTCTATTATTTAAGATTTTGCTTTTTCCTTAGAAAGGAAAGTTGCTATGATTTTGTGAAAAACGACTATGACTTGATGACTTATGAATTTAAAGGCCTTATGATGATGAAAGACTATAATTTAGATATGATAATGACTGGTGATGACAAGCTTGATTTATTATGATGATTTTAAGTAAATCACATTATGCAATCAACAGGGAGTATATTGATAACCGAGAAGGATTCATGCCTGAAACTACGTATGCTAATATAGGATGTGGATCATTTACGTTGGTTCGGGCGACTCCTATATACCCCTGGTACTGGCTGTTATGGATCCGTTCTAGCACTATGATATGTATGTCTCATATCCCAGCAAAGTATGAGATGTCTTAGCTGATTGGGCAGAGATCAAACTCCATGTTTACATGGTGGTTTATGTCGGTTAAGAAAAGAAGCTCCCATAAAGAATTTAATGAATGAAAACGAAAATGTGATTTTGTTTTAAAGGGATCTATTCCGATTTGTTTGCATCTTTTATTCCCTTTATGCTATATATATACTTTTTTCTCAATTTTCATTTATATATATATTGCTCAGCTATGTAATGTTTTATTCTGCCACTTTACATACAGTACGATCATATGTACTTACTCCCCTTTGGCGGGGGGTGCTGAATTGTTTTATAATGCAGATTCAGGTACTCACACTAACGATCGAGCTGCTCACTAGGATTCTACTTCATTCAGTTGTTGGTGAGCCCCACTTGTTTTGGGCTTAGTCCTTTATCTAAACTTATTAGATGTTGATTTAGAGGTATGTCGGGTGCCTTGTCCAGGTAAACAGTTAATCCAATATGTTAGAGGCTTCATAGATTGTTTCTTATGTTATATAAGCTCAGTAAATCTTCTCTTTAAACTGAGGATTTGACTTTTTTAAATTTAAGTTTAATTATTATTTTCACTTATGATTAGATGCATGCTCATGATATACACCATGTATGCGGTTTGCGCAAGTCAGTAATGGATTTAAGTGTCAGTCACGCCTAGGTCCTGATTCGGGGCGTGACACTAAGTCTGCTCCCTCTTCTCCCGTCACCCCCATAATTTGGGTGATCTTCTGAATCTCCTCAAGAAACTCATGCGGGTCCGTATCCACTATTGACCCCAGGAACTCAGATGGATTCATCTTGAGGAAATCTCGAACTCGAGCTGTCGCTGCGCTCCCATTCTAAGGGACATGGGTCACCACCTGTTGATTGACCTGTGCGGTCAAAGCCTGTGCCAACACATGAAAAGTCGCTCTAAACTCGGCATGAGAGACCTACTGGAGCAAAGGACTTGTTAGTGCTGGTGGGGCTTGCTGATGCTCGTCCCTGTTGCCGTTGGCGTTGCCATTTCCATTTCGATTCTTTCTTCCATTCATGAGGTATGTAGGCATGATTCTACAAATGCAGATAGCATGAGTTAGAAGGATAGACAGGTACTCCGATGCACGACATAGATCATGAACAAAGGAAAATTTTCTAAAATGTCTTGTAGCCTCTTCCCATTAAGTGTAGCACGCTTTACACCTATGGAAAAGACTCTACTCAACGCATCTTTCATACACCCTAGGACATTCTAAAACTTTACTATGATACCAAGTTTATCATGATTCGAATATAGGCCCAGATCGAGACACGGGACCTAAAACCACGAATAGCTTCAAGTTGACCTATGACATAAACATAGAGGCTAAAGAGCATCTATCAAGTGAAACTGATATTATAAAATATACAAATAAGCGGAGGTCTGAGTACATATCAATCTTAAACAGAGTCTACGCTAACAAAACTGACATTCTACATATTGTCTGATAAGCCTCTAACATGTCTGAAGAGCCGATGGGACAACACCCCTAACTAGCCTACTAAAGTCTGAAATTGGAAATAACATAACTCAACTAACTGAAGGTCCTTGAAGGATAAAGATTCACCAATAATATAACTGGACTATGTTTTGAAGATTGGCTAATGGCGAGACTGAGTCTGAACGTCTAAACCTGTATCATGAAATGATACAGCATAGAGTATGCGGTCAGTACTTGCAATGTACTGAGTATGAAAGGTAAGTAAAACATGCTCAGTATCTGTTAACTGAAATCATGCATATAAACATATATCGTAAGATCATAAGAATAAGGCTGCATACTGAAATCTGAGTCTGAAAACATATATAGTCATAAACTAAATCTCATATCTGAATAGAATGAATCAAAGCTGAAAATAAAATCATATGGCTTGCTATAACTGAAATCTTAAGTAAAAGCTTAGAAATTGATCATTGAGTCAAACCTACTGAAAACATAATGCCACAAGTCATAACATGCATAACTAAAATCGTAAGAAATAATGGGAGACTCGTCATATAATCGACACTATCACGATAAAGCTTACGTGATGCCCTAACTATTACACTCAAGTGGGCAGAGTCGTCCAAAATTTTTCCAGGGCTAAGGACACTACCATGATATCGATATCAAGCTGAAGGCCCCTTGGGGCAGGAGAAGTTGTGCCAATGTAAATATAAACCTATGTTGGCACGTAGTTTTGAGGCTCGGAGTTTATCTGGACCCCTAGCCTACTCAGTGCTAGACACTACTCGCAAAAAGATGCAAAGTGCTCCCCATCATTTTTGAACGAAGCTGAAACCATCATTTTTCAGTGAAGCTGATAAAGTAATTACATGCATAGTCTGAAATTTGAATATAGGGAGTCCTGGCTCCAAACATACTATAAGCTGAAAATAGGGAGTATCACTCCAATCCATATGGTAAGATGATATTATAAAACTGAACTGAATCATGAAACATACTTAACATGCGTGGGCTTGCCCAAACTTTAAAATCTTGCATACTTGAAGTAAACTTGATAAGTCAAAAATCATGAATTCATATATGGGTAAATCATAAACATTCTTTCATGTTAGATATCTCATCATACTTGAAAACATGGATCATAAACTTGACTTTTCATGAAACTTGCATAATTGGGTATAATTTTCTAAAGCTTGAAATCATGAATTCATAATCAAACTAAATATAAAATCTACCCATGAATCTTCAAACATACTTTGAAACATGACGGGAATTAACCCATAACCAAATCATAGAGAATTTTATAAAATTAGGATAAAACCCCATAGGATCATGAACTTGATCTAGAACTTAAATTCATAGAATTAAGGAAAATTTTGAGCATGAGAGTGAAAGGAACCCTCATTTATTGCCTCACATACATGGGTAAACTGAATCTACACTTGACCTTGAAAACCCAAGAGACTTGGAGAAGAACTTGAAGACTCTAGGCTTGATCTTAAATGGAGAAGTCTTGGTCTTACATGCATGGGGGGGATGGTTTAGAATAGGTTAAACCCTTTTAAAACCCTTCTAATGGAGCTTAAAACGACATAGCTTAGGGATTAGGAGCTTAGGAATTATGGAAATACCCTTAGTGATTCACGTGAAAAAGTGACACTGCCAGTCCCAACGAGAAACTGGATGAGTCATTACCTCACTGGACGACTCATCATCCCCACTGGAAAATCCATCCTTCAATCTCAGCCATCCTGATAATGACTCACTTGATGAGTCGTGGTGGTTCCATATCTTGTTAGGTCTCCTGGTCTACAACTATCTCAACACATAATGGATCACTAACAATGAGTCATTACACCATCCGTGGTGACTCCCTGACCACGACTCCTTACCATCCTGGCACCCCTTAACGAGTCACTCAACAATTCGTTGGGTGACCTGATGAGTCGTTTTGTGATCTGTACAAATTTTTTCTGCTTTTTTCGTTTCAACCCTCGGGTCTGATCTTAGGGACTTTCGGGGTATACATTACTCAATATATTTTTTATATTTTCTTTGATGACACCACTGTTAGAGAAAAAATCTCATATGCAATCAATAACATGTGAATTATTTCAAGATTAATATATGCACTTGTAATACTTTTTAAAATCATTCTCGAAGATGCAAATATCACATTTTTCATGGTGTATAGTTTTTGCTCATTTCATCAACCTCCACTATTTTAAGAATTTAATGAAAATAAAAGTTTATAAAAAGTAGTATCACTTTATTCATGAAAATATTAGGTAATTCTTTTCACCTTTTCCTCCTCTTGAATTGAGCAAGTAGAAAAATATTTTATCCGTTCATCTCTTCCATTCCATCTCCTGAATAGATCTAGTAATGTTCAAATGGGATGATATTGAATCTCCTATCTTGATATCCGCAACTTTTCAAACTGTAATAAGAATGAATCTGCTTAAAATTGTTGGTGAATATGTCGCAAATTACAGTTAAAAAATAAAGTACACAAAAATAATAAATAAACAAATATTAAAGCTGAGGCGTGAAAATTTTGCTCTCTTTGAGGAGATTCAAGCCCATTCGGTGTAATCTTCACTGATCCAGCAGTAATACTCTTGACTTTTTAGGAAAAACAAGCACTTTTGGCTTCCCAAAAGCTTGGCCAAACCGGCTATTAGTTAAAGACTTAGAATATTTTTCATTGTCTCAACTCTCTCTTTCATTACACTAACCTCAAAAACACTACAACACTTTTCACACTTCTCATCTTTCTTTCTTTTTATATACATCAACACAAGGAAGAAGACATCTTTTATATGGCGTAGGATTTCTTCCACAAGTAAATGCAAGAATATGAATAGTCATTTGAGGATTAATGGGGTAATTAGTGGTAGATTATTGCAATAGTGATTACATAAGTTCACCATAAAATAATGACCACTTTCTCCACTTTATAGCCACTAATATGCCATACAACTTAATATTTTTAATAATAAAATATTTTTACTCCAACATAATTCAATCACAAATTTTTCAAATTAAATATGACCAAAATAAATATTCACTAATATAAATTCTACGGAGACTTTCTATATAATTCAACTAAGGAAATTCTAAAAAATAACAATAAAATTTTAAATATTAAAAAAATTATTATTGAAGACATTATAGTTATGTAATATAGTACAAATAAGAAAATAATTTATATAAAATAAAATTTTAGTTAATTTTAAAATTTTAAATATTAGGACCTTTTTACATAGTTCAATAAAAGAAATTATTAATTAAAGTTTTAGTTGATTTTGGAATATTAAAATGTTAGAAAAATAATTAAATTACGATTTCATCTTATGTGAAATATATTTTTAACGGGTAAAATCATATCATAAACTTTTGTGTCCCATAAAAATTTAAATTTTAACGATTAAAACATATATATAAAAATATAAAATATAATACGCATAAAAAAATTATTACCTCTTTGTTCACTAATGTCACGGTCTTTCGAATACCTTCATTTATTTTGTTTTTGTACTTTTACAGATCCACTTTTAAGTAATAAGACTTTTATCTAAAATAAGTTGTGCACAAGAGTTATAATTATAAAAATACATAATTATAAAATATAATACGAATAAAAAAATTATTATCGCTTTGTTAACTAATATCACGTCTTTCAAATACCTTTTGAGTACCTTCATTTATTCTCTTTTTATACTTTTTTACTGATCCACTTTCAACTACTAAGACTTTTACCTAAAATAAATTGTCCATAAGAGTTATAATTATAATAATATATAATTTTATAAAAAATAATTATTTTATGAGATGAGGAGATTACTTTACTAAATAGATAAAAGTTGTAAATATATGAGTAGATGAAGAATGTCAGTTATAATTAACACAAATTTTAAATCACATAATATTAATATTAGACTCAACTAAATGAAATAATCAAAGTTAAATTATTTTGAAGACAAGCAATTGAACTGGCTTAGCAATTACTATATTTTTTAAGGTCTTCGCACTTTTAATATTTTATATGTGTGTATGTGTGTGTGCGTGTGTATATACTATCTATACTATATTAAAAGTGTGAAAGTCCTTAGAAATGTTGATTGAACTTTTTGTCCTTCGTTAAAAGATATTACTATAGACAAAATTACTATTTTTATATGATCATTATTTTTAATTATTTTTGTCACTTTATTTTATCATATTAGATTTTCTATCATAACTCTTTTTGTGGTGTAAATCTAATAAAAATAAAAAAAATTGCCGAGTTTTTTTTTCCTTTTTGATAGTCACGATTTATTTTTACCTTATTTTATTATATTAAATTTTATACTTGTGACATAACTCAATTTATAGTGTAAATCTTTAAAAATAATAAATAAATAAATAAAAACTTCCACGAAGGTTTTTTTTATTTTCTTTTTTTCTTTTTTTCCTTTTGATGATAGATAATTTTTATAAAAGCTCTTCTTCTTGTTTTTTTTCCTTTTTCATTGTCTCGAAAAGTTTGTTCGTTCTTTTTTAATGTCCTAATATTCTTACATTTTCAAATTCTTTTTTTATAAATCCTTCAACTTTTATAAAAGGATTTATAACTGCATAATTTAATTTATCAACTTTACTACATCAATGTCTTTGATTTTGTGTTAATCTCTCTTCTCTCTTCTTTCTTTTTCATGTTACAATTTTTTTTTATGTTGTGAATTTGAAAAACATAATAATAATTGCTATGCCAACTCAAGTTATTTGTATTCAAAATAATTTAAATTAGATTGTCTCCTTTAGTTGAGTTTAATATTTATACTATGTTATCACTTTTAATTGAGTCTTATATTAGTATTATGTGATTTAGATTTTGCATTATTTATAACCGATATTCTTCATTTACTCATATATTCACAAGTTTCATCTATTCAGGTAAAGTAATCTATTGATCTCATAAAATATTTTTTTAATAAATTTATAAATTATTATAAATATAACTCTTGTGCACAATTTATTTTAGATAATATTATTGTGGGGTCTGAAAAGGATTTCATGAACAAAATTGTGTCAAGTAATAACTTAAGGTGATATGATTCTCATTGAATAATAAAAATCTTAGTAATTAGAGCTGGATTAATAAAAGAGTATAAAAAGGGAACAAAGAAAGGCATATGAATGATTATAATATTAGTTGATGAAGAGGTAATAATTTTTTTTGTATTATATTATATTATGTTATATATATATATATATATATATATATATGTTTGAGTTCTTATCTCTCTCTCTATACACACACACACACACACACACACACACATATATATATATATTTATGTATGTATGTATGTATGTATATGTATGTATGTATATGTATTTTGACCATTAAAGTTTAATTTTTTGCAGGCACAAAAGTTCATGCTATACTTTTTAATAATTATATATTAAAAAGTGAAAAAATATTTGCAACAAGACAAGATCTGTTACATCATAAACAGAAGTATTAATAGTGTTAATCCTACTTTTATATCAGTAAATAAGGAGATTGATGTTGGGTCAATGACAATACTGTAGTTTAGGAATGTAACAATCATTTTTCTACTGTTACTTTTTCAAATAATTTTGTTACATTTAATTTGAAGATGCAATACAATCTTCAGATGGAATAATTTTTGGTAATTTCTTTAGATTTTATCAACTAATTTAATATTTAATTTATGCTTAATATTTTACTCCTATTTACTTAACAAAATGTTCTTTGTAGATATAAGCACGAAGGTCTTTATAAATGTTTGTTAAATTTTTTTCCGTTCATTAAAAGATTCTGCAATAGATAAAATTGTCATTTACGATTTACCTCAATTAGTTGTTATTTAATTATTATAGACCTTTATTAATTTATAAAAATACAACTCCTCAGGTTTAGTATTTTAAAATTGACTAAAATTTTACTTCTTAAATCTTTTCTTATTTGAACTATATAAAAAGTCCTAACATTTATCAATTATACTTCTGTTAACTTATATATCGATCTATTATTTATTAAACTAACTAATTATCCATCACAATATTTTAATACGAAAAAAATAAATTAAAGAGTGTAATTTTATTATGTATTAATACATGAATTCCTTCTTCTTTTAAAAAAATTGAATAAAAAAAATTTATAGAAACATAACATACTTTAAGTTGTTTCAATTAATCGAGTTCTTTTGTTATTCATTCTCTTTAGTTAAATCTACACTATTTTTTCTGTTTTAATTTATGTGAAGTATTTGACTGAACACATATATTAAGAGAAAGAGAAAAAAAAAATTGAGTTGAAATCATTAGGTAAAATAAAAAGTTTAAAATTAAATTATTATTAAATTTTTAAAGTACGAAGTCTCGTAGCAAAATATAATCCACATTTTTACCCATTTTAAAAATAGAGTTTACACTTGAAAAAATAGCTATCTAATTATTTTTCTAATATTTAAAATTTTAAAATTAACTAAATTTTATGTATAATTCTTCCTTATTTGAACTATATAAAAAATATTAATATTTATCTATATATATAATATTAAAAGCAAATAACTTTTTTACCTTTCAATTAACTGTTATTTCTATGATCTTTTTGTCCATTGAAACAAGTTTTAGGACAAGTTAAAGAGAGAACTATTAGATTAGATCAAACTCTTAAACATATCATTTATTAATTTGAAATTCAGAATCTTTCTTTCTAAATTCTTATATTGTTACATAAACCATCTTTTAAATATTATTTATGTTATTTTTATAAATTTATATACTTTTCACATTTTTATTCATTAAAGTAATTTTTAAAAATTTAATAATTCTTTAAAAATAATAATTTTCTTAGACAAAGAATGTGTTGAAAAAAAAATAATTTTATTAAAAAAAATTATTATTGACCTATTAAGTAATAATAAGAGTATTTTTGGACCAAATTATTAAAAATAGAAATATTTATAAATTAAATTATTAGCAATAAAGATATATTTTAAATCTAAATTATTAATGAATAATATTTTTATTTAATTCAAAAATATCTTTTACACTTTTGCATTTTTTATACGTATACTAGTTTATATATACGTGCCTCGTGCGTGTCCTCAATTAATAAGAATAAATTTATAAAAATGGCATAAATAATATTTAAAAAATGTGTTTATGTAACAATATAATAATTTTAGAAAGAAAATTATGAATTTCAAATTGATAAATAATTATGTTTAAGAGTTTGATCCAATCTAGTTGTTCTTTCTTTAGTTTGTTCTAATATTTATTTCAGTGATCAAAAAGGTCATAGAAATAACGTTTGATTGAAAGGTGATTGTGTGCCTTTGTTCCCTTTTTATACTTTTTTACTAATCCAACTCCAATTACTAAGATTTTTGTTATTAAATGAGAATCATATCACCTTTAAGTTGTTAATTGACACAACTTCGTTCGTGAAATCTTTTTTGAGTTTCATTGCAATATTATCTAAAACAAATTGTGCGCAAGAGTTATTAATTATAATAATTTTTAATTTTATTAAAAAATATTTCATGAGATGAAGGGATTATTTTACCTGAATAGATGAAACTTGTGAATGTCATTTACAAATAAGACAAAATTTAAATCACATAATATCAATATAAAACTTAATTAAAGAAGATAACATAATATTAATATTAAATTCAATAAAGGAGATAATCTAAGTTAAATTATTTTGAATATCGACGACTTGAATCACCATAGAATCCACAATATTAAAAAAAGGAAGAAGAAGATAGATTAACATGAAAACGTACTAGGTTGAAGATTGAATCAAAGGTACTGAGGTAGAAAAGTTGCTAAATTAAATTATGCAATTATAAATCTTTTTATAGAAGTGAACGGATTTATTAAAAAATTAAAAATATAAAAATATTAGAACATTAAAATTAAAAAAGGCAAAAAGAGTATAAAAGAATAATAATATTTGTGGCATGCAAATTGCAAAAGGAAACAAAAAGATCAAAAAGCACAAAAAAAAAAAAATTAAAACTCGTACCATCAAAAAGGAAAAAAAGAACATTATATTTTGAATTATTATTATTTTTAAGGTTTACACAACAAATAGAGTTATGTCTGTTGACATCCAATTTTGACCTCTCTACGTCCCGTATATGCTGCTTACATATATATATTTTATTTACCTTTTACGTAAATATTCGACTTGCATTTATATTTATAAAATAATTAATTATCGTAATATCACGAAAAATATTTCAAATTACATATATATGTACATATAATTTTTATTAATTTAAATTTTTAATATTAAATAATTATTTCATATATAATATGTTTCGTATTAATATACGCCCTTATTTTGAAATATATATTTTACTTAATCTTTATAAACTATTTACATAATTTTACTAAATTTTACAAATCTATTTGCGTAATAATATTACTCGAATTTATAAATTATTTATGTTAATAACATAATTTTTATAATATTTGATAACTTAATTTTTCTAGTCATAAAATTATTTATAAATATAATAATTTAATTATAAGTCTACTAAGATTTAGGATTTATTTATTATTAATAATATTTATATGATTTTTCTATAATTTAAAAACTATTTTATTATTTATTTATTAAATTATCTACAAGTATAGTATATTTATTAATTTTATAGCAGCTAAAATTTGATATCATCCAATTTATTTAAAATTTAGCCACTTTCTATTTAATTTAATACCAATTTTAGCCAATTTATGTCAATTTTGGCCTATTTTATCAAATCTGATCATTTTTTGAATTCAATTTAATTTTAAATTTAATCTACCCATTTACCCTACCCGTGACCCGCCAGAAGACTCGCGACCCAACCCACCTTTATAACTTCTAATCCTAGTCGTTCATCTAATCTAATCTAACGGTCCATACTAACCCTACCTTATTTCCTTTAATAACCAATTAACCCCCCCTTCCCCCCCTCCCCCCCCCCCCAAACCTTACACACTTCTTCATTTTTCCCCCTCTCACCTCTAACAACAACCAGCCGCCCGACCTCCTTCTTCTCTCCCTCGGCTTCTCCAGCCTCACCCGAACAACAGCAGCCGCCTGACCCCTCTCCCCTTTCTTCTTTCTTCTTCCACTCCGACCAACGGTCGGAAACAAAATTACCATCGCCGGAAAACCACCGTCGCAGCTTCCTCTTCTCCCTTTCTCCTCCATGAACACCGACCAAACACCACTACTCTTTTTCTTCTTTTTCCTCATTGCAAACCACCAGACCACCGGTGCAACACCACTAAATCCTCCATTATCGCCACCCGATCTTCCTCCCTCTCTTTTCCTCCCTATCGCTACTGCATCGGCGAAACCACCTCACCTCCCTCCTCTTTTCTTCCCCGTCTCCACCTCACCAGCGAAACACTACCAAACAGACCGCGAAACCACCTCGCCGACCCCGATGAACAACTGCAGACCACCGCAACCCTCCGTGACCTCTCAGATCAACCAAAAAACCAGATCTCCCTCCTCTCCTTTTTTCATTCACCCTCGCACCACCAGTCGCCGCGGCAACGTCACAACACCTCTTTCTTCGCTATCTTCTCTGCTCTTTCTCTTTGTACAATATTTCCAGTAATCTCAGATTCTTGTTTGATATAATTTATTTATTTATTTATTTCTCATTATTATTATTTTTATATGACAAGTGTGGTGAAATCTTAACTCCAAATTGTTGCTTGATTTTTGAGTTCCTCAACAAAATATTGTGCAAATAACTATAGTATTCATAAATCTTGGTTCCAAAATAAAGTGCTCAGATTTGTGTATCTAAGCCAATTCGCGCTGTTAATTGTTGTTTTTTTTATTTTTATTATTTATCTTTTTAAAAATCTTAACTACTTGAAGCTCTGATTTAGAATAATTTTCTCTGCATAATAGCTTTATATGATAATTATAGTGACTACAAAATATTATTTGCAACAGTCTTCATGTGATAATACGGTCTTTGTGCTTGCATAGTTGATATTTAAAATCTTTGAGTTTTGGTACTTGATTATTTCATTAGATTTGGCTGTTAGCATAGTCAACTAACAATTTTCTTGAATGATTCATTTCCTTTGGAATCTGATTCACTATAACTGCTTCGTATAATTATATGGTAATTTTTAGAGTCCCCTTAGCATAATTTCTTTAGCACGACAACTTTACTGATATTACGTAGTTTTGATCAACTAGTGTTTTTCTATTTATTGAACTAGAACTCGTACATCTTTTACATATTGGAGATGGCAGCTTAAATTTCTATGAGATTAATATAAGACAAGTGTTTCAATTTTATTTTTTTTGGCAGATTTCGACTACAATCAATTCAATGTCTAATTAAGGAAAATCTTGTGTGATTCATATTTATTTTACTATTTCTATTAATATAATTAAGAAAGCTTTAGTACTGAATATTCTGATAACTTTTGATATGATTTTTCCTAAATTGGATTCTATTGCTATTTAAGGGAAGTTTGTGTGGTTCATGTTTCCTTTCAAATATCCTTCTGACTAAGTATAGGATAGATTTATTATTTGACTGTCTTGTGGTAATTTAAGATTTTGCATTTATGTGATTAGCTTTAGTATCCAAATATTTTTGGGTAAATCTAAATGTTTTGTCCCTAAATAAATCCTTCCATCTTTGATCAATATGATTGGTATCCTTTTTATGTCCTTCCCTTGATTAGAGTACATGTTTTATTTACCTTCAGCTGGTAATTAAATTCCTTTCCTTAAATGATTCTATTTAATTTAGTAAACTATGATTCATTTGCACTGATTGATTCGATTATAGTAAAGAGAAAAGATTTTACTGCTACACCTTCCAAATATTCCCTTCTTGTTCGTTGGAGTATATGTTTATTTATGTTAAATTATTATATACTTATTTGATTCTGAAAAAGGAGCTTGTGATTGCTTTCTTTTTCCTCAACTAATTTAGTACATGTTTTCTTATGGAAATTTCTTATCACCGTTATCATTAATTGTTTTCGTCTATCCTTAGTTAAGAAAATATATCCCTAGATTGATTCTATTGAATATTTTACTTCCCTTTTATTCGCTAGTTGAATGCATTTCATCTAAGATATAAGCAGTCTGTACGTTCCTTCAAGAGGGGGGATACGATGATAGAAACAAAAAGTATTTTTACTTCTAAAATACTGCTATGTTCCTCTCAAAGTTTTAATTCTTTTACCCCGCTTCCACACAAGCATTGTTTGGGATCCAAGAGGTCCTTGTGATATTGACGTGTAGAGGTTCGGGTCTCAATTGTTGGGAAAATCTTTCTACAATTGCGGGTTTGCTTTATTCTGGTTAGGTTATCACTTTATAATACGCACTTGCATCATGTTACGATAAATCTGAACTCTTTTGAATATTTTGTGGTCTCAATATATGTGATTGAATCTTCATAATTCAAATATTTCTGTGTAAGTATTTTGCGAAAATTAAATAACTCGTAGCTTACGGGTTCAAAAATACATGTTTGTGTGTGCATACTTGTTGTGTTACTTCTTGTTTAACAGGTTTGAAGGGCTGCCCAGGTCGAGAGGATTTTTAAATTTTATTGTAAATTAGTATTTCCTGTATATTGTATTGTATTAATTTGTTATTTTATTTTATTTTATTTCAATTTGTAATAACTGTAAAACTTTGATAATAGTGAAAAGGGGTTCTATGGGGGCGGGGATTTTATCTTCCTTTACTATTTTCTTAAATGTCAATTTCGCATAGAAAGCATGTTCATAGGAGTAATATATTAGAAATCATGCCTATAGAAGCTCAAGGAATTTAATTCATAATATATTTTACGTTTAAATCTTAGCAGCCCTGTTTATAGGAATAACATAAGCATAATTATTTTGATACAGATCATGCCTATCGGAATTTAATTGGTACATGCCCATAGAAATTTAAATAAATTGATTTGAAACGTAGTTGAAATCATGCCTATAGGGATTTAATTTATGCATCTTTAATTTTTAAAAACCATGCTCATATAGAATTAATTTCAGCATGATCATTCGATAATAGAGAATATGCTCATAGGAATTCGCTCGATTCTATTAGCTTTCAAGGTTTAACTTGTTTGCAAATAAAAACATTTTAGACTGTTTTGTTAATATCTCGAGAACTTAAGGTTTGATTTAACAAGTCCAGAATACTGCATTCACCCCCCTATCATATATACTTGTATTGTTAAAATTGTCGAAATTCTGAGTTTATTTGAAGCTCTTTTGAATATTAATTTGCACTTCATTAGCACTCAAATCATGTTCATCGTATCATTTTAAATTTTATTTTAATATGATCATTCATAAATAGCATTGTCCTCGGTAGAAGTTTTGTTCATAGGATTCTCCATTTGCTCATAGAATTAATGCGCTTTATTTAATATGGAGGCTTATATTAGACCTTTCTATGCTAACTGTTTTATTACTTGCTTCTGCTTGAAATAATCACCTTTTAACAGCCTAAGAATTTAGAATCCAAACTCCAGAATAGTAGTCCAATCGCCTCTTGGACATTAGGATGGGGACGGGTAGGCACCCGTTAAGGCATTAGTCTTCTCCACTTAGATCGCTTAGGCTTAGCAATAATTAAATTAATTAGGCGGGTAGTGGAAAATGATAGTCTGTGCCCGCTGAATAATATGAGCAACCGAAACAGGTTGCGAAATATTATTTTAGTCGCACGGGGTGATCCCGTTAGGTAAAAATACCCCCCTTTAAAAAAGGCAGAACTACGTTTGACTTGATTCTTTTTTGGGATACATAGGCGCCTTTTTGAGGCTCGGTTCAATCAAATAAAATTTTATTTGTTTTGTTTTGTTTCTTCTTAATTTATCATTTATTATTGTTTGCCTTTATTTGACAATCCTTATTTGCATAAATTGTTAAATTTATTCCTTTCATTATATTGTCACGAATTTCTTCCTTCTTATCACCTTGTTTGTTTAAGTTGTTTCTACCAGTTAAGATAAAATTAATCTTATCTGATCGCTTAGTAAATACCCCCACATAATAATGAATTCGGAAGGGGCCCACAGTTGTGGACCTCGAAAGGTGCCTAACACCTTTCTTTCGAGGTAATTTGAACCCTTACCCGACTCTGGTGACCTAGACTAGTAAGACAGACCCTTAGATTAGTACGGTGCCCTAACGCACCTCAAATCGTTAGGTGACACCTCTTTTCAATCAAATAACCCTAAAGAGTTGTCACATGTCGAGTTCCGCTTTCCGCGAGGAAAATGGGGCGCGACCATGTCACAAATGAAAAATCTAATATAACAAAATAAGATAGAAAAAATTCGTGCAATCAAAAAGGAAAAAAAAACTCAGTGTAAATTTTTATTTATTTTTAAGGTTTACACAATAAATAGAATTTATGCCCCAAATAGAAAATCTAATATGCAAAATAAGGTAATGAAAATAATTTTAAATAATAATTATGTAAAATAGTAAATGACTATTTTGTCTATTATGATGTCTTTTAATAAATGGAAAAAAGTTCAATCAACATTTTAAGGACCTTCACACTTTTAATATAACTAGTTTATATGTACGCGCTTCGCGCGTGTCCCTCATATTAATAAGAATAAATTTATAAAAATGGCATAAATAATATTTAAAAAACTGTGTTATGTGACAATATAAGAATTTAGAAAGAAAATTATGAATTTCAAATTGATAAATAATTATGTTTAAGAGTTTGATCCAATCTAATAGTTCTGTCACGCCCCGCCTTGGGGGGTATGACTGGCACCTGGTGCCCTAGTAGGACCTGAATTGCTAGACTACTGAGCCTGAGCACACCTGGTGCTTGGCTGGCTCTAAGTCAGATTCAAGGAATCAACGGGCTATTTAACGGTTGTAAACACAGTCTCCGCCCAACTGGCCTATAGCCACCTGTACCTGTAATAACTAACCAGAAACATACTCGTAACAAGGAACCTATGCGGGCCGACAAGGTCACCATGCTGTCTAGTTATCTGTAACTCAACAGTAGCATACTAAATAACTACGTGACCGGCAAGGTCACCACTACTGACTGATTATGGCCACACAAGGCCAACGTAAACTGGAATACTAAATAGCTATAACAAACTGCACGGCCTCACACGACCAGCTCAACTGACCACAGGGAAATATATACAGACTGCAAGCCTCTAGGAATACTGATAAGATGGTCGGGACAGGGCCCCGGCCTACCCATACTGTACAACAAAAAAAATGATATAAACCTCTGAGATATCAAGCTCCGGATGACAGGAGCTGATGACTCTGCGCTGGCTAGGATTACGGGGGATCGCCTCCTCGTCTATGAGTACCTGCAGGCAAGTAATGCAGCGCCCCACCGGGCGTCAGTACCGCTGGTACTGAGTATGCAAAGCAACTGAAATAACATAACTGAATACAATAGCATAACTGGCAGTTCTGAATAGCGGGGGAATACTGAATCTGTAAGAACTGATATGAACTGTATTAGACTTCCTGTGCTGTGATAGGGCAGGAGCGTACCTGTGGACGCGGCGGCCTGCTGCCTATTAACTAACATATAGCACATAAATACACATATACATATATGGCAAACAAGAGCCAAAGCCAACCCCCATAAGCCGGACGGCGCCAAACAAGCAAACAATCTATATACCCCTACCCGGGTCAAAATCAACCAAAAATAAGTCACTCCACTCATCTACTCACTTCGGAGCTCCTCTGCCGGCCCCCTGGGTCTCCGGCTCGGGCCATAGCCTCTGATATAAATAACCGTGTCTGAGTCCGGAGGACTCCTGTGTAGACAGTAACATATAGGGTCTGTTTCCCCAGAACTCTCCTCGGGGCTATCTGAAACCGGAGCTACACTTGTAATAAGATCTGTACTGTAACTGTATCTGTATCTATTCCCTGGGCAGTTGCGCACAACAGGGCTATCTGTACTGTAATGCTGATTAGCCTGATATGGGGAAAGCTTCATCCCATCTTCGTCCAAACTGGGGACGGCATGCCACTCCTTGGAGTGACGTAAACCCACCCGCTCAGTGGGCGATACGATTACCAACCCAGGGGGCGGCGAGGACGCTCAATAAGGTGCCCTCACGCCACATCAAGTCTCAACAAACAAATAGCACATATAAATAGCAAGCATGTATAACTGAAAAGGCTATCTGAAATCTGATTTCTTATTCTGATCTCTTTCTGTATTATACTGACTCTTTACTGACTATACTGATTCTGAAATCTTTATTTAACTGTGTGGCTAATCTGTAGCCAGGGTACTATCTATCTGAATGGCTAATCTGTAGCCATAACTGTCTGTCTATCTGATCTTTCTTTACTAACTTTTATTCTGAAAATCTGCCTCTTTTTATTCTACAACATGCTTGCTAATCACATAATAAGTTATACTGAATCTGGGATGCTAACTCGCCCTTCGGCGCATGCTTTTCTAACTTTCGGACTGAATACGATATGACAACACAACTCAGAATCTATTAGACTTACTTAATTCTCCACATTCAACTCCGAGAGTTACAAATACGGAGTTTACTATGATTTACCAAGCAGAGGCTTACTAACTTGCCGAAGAACAACTTCACATACCTTAACCTCGAGTTATCCGATTGTCGGACGAGGCTCGGTCAGTACTCCAGCTATTTCTCCCAACTGCATTCATATATATGTCAATTAATTCTAAATATAGCTTTATTCTAAAGAACGATGTTACTTTCGATAAAATTATAGCCTAAACTTAGGCTTATCGAAAGACGGTCGAAAACTCTCTATTTTTCAAAAGTCCAGAAGGGAGAAGTATTCACTTCACAGCTAGGAGCACATAGACACTAGTTTGGAGCAATTCTACTTACCTTGGCCTGGTAGCTCGACGATTCGTCGGCTGTATTTCGCGAAACTAAATCCGTAGGAATGCTCTCTGCTGCTAAATACCTCGGTATATGAGGTTAATTTGGGTTTGGACTATGTTTGGCAGCGTAATCGGATGAAAATATATTTACCCTCTTCGTTCTCCTCTTTTCACCTGCGTTTTCTGGAATTTTCATATGTTTTAAATGGAAATAAACCGAAGTGGGGCTTTATATACTTGAGCCTGGACAGGGCCAACGTGTCACGGAGCCAACGCGGAGGCTCCACCTCCGTGACACGTTGCCATCGTGGAGGGGCTCTACCTCGGCTCCTTCCGCGATGGTTCGACAGGGTTTCTCGTTCGGTCTTTCCCCGAGCCTTTCTCTGGCACGTATGGCTTCCAAATATGCTTGACCAACGCACGAGTAGGCCATCTGGGTGCCGGGATTCCTACGGGGTATAACATTCTTCCCCCCTTAAGAACATTCGTCCTCGAATGTAAACTTCTATCTAGAGGACTTCTCAACTTACTATTTAGAAAAATTTCGGCAGAGTTTCTCCTGTAATATGGACTATCCCAAAAACTTAAAACGTAGAAAAGTCTAATACAGGTACTGCACACAATACTTAAAATTCACTTGATAGCCAAATATCAATCTTTCTCATTTATAGATATACAACCATAAGGTACTGCATAAATAATAATACGGACATGCCTGTCGCCTTACTAGGCCTAGAATAAGTGAGGATATCTAGCTTTCATATCTTCCTCAGCCTCCCACGTCATCTCCTCTCGGTTCCTGTTACGCCACAATACCTTGACAGATGCAATATCCTTAGTTCTCAATCTACGAATCTGTCTGTCTAAGATAGCTACTGGAACCTCTTCATAGGCCA
Source organism: Datura wrightii (assembly GCA_035772735.1). Classification (NCBI taxonomy): domain Eukaryota; kingdom Viridiplantae; phylum Streptophyta; class Magnoliopsida; order Solanales; family Solanaceae; genus Datura; species Datura wrightii. The sequence continues at coordinate 7,048,636 of JASDFA010000029.1, read as the reverse complement.
GCTCTTCTGTAACTTGGATATCCTGGACTGGGACTGCTCTAGACAGGTCTCCTATGCATTTCCTCAGCTTAGACACATGAAAGACCGGATGAACGGATTCTAATTCTGGCGGCAAGTTCAACTCATATGCTACTTGGCCTATCCTTCGACGAATCTGGTAAGGCCCAACAAACCTCGGACTGAGCTTACCTTTCTTGCCGAATCTCATCACCCCTTTCATCGGAGATACTTTCAGAAATACCCAGTCCTTCACATTAAATTCCAGGTCTCTGCACCGCACGTCAGCATATGATTTCTGGCGGCTCTGTGCAGTCAGTAGGCGTTCTCTGATAAGCTTTACTTTCTCTTCTGACTGCTGAATGATGTCTGGCCCAATCATCGCCGATTCTCTTATTTCAAACCAGCCAATCGGCGATCTGCATTTTCGCCCGTATAAAGCCTCGAAAGGCGCCATCTGAATAGCCGAGTGATAACTATTGTTATAAGCAAACTCAATTAGGGGCAAATGCTCATCCCAGCTACCATCAAAATCTAACACACACGCTCGCAACATGTCTTCGAGCGTCTGAATGGTGCGTTCAGGCTGTCCATCTGTCTGAGGGTGGAACGCGGTGCTCAAATTAATCTGCGTCCCCAGACCTTTCTGAAACGACTGCCAAAATCTAGCTGTGAACTGTGCTCCTCTGTCTGAAATAATGGATACTGGTACTCCGTGCAACCTAACTATTTCTCGGATATACAACTCTGCATAATCTTCGGCCGAGAAAGTAGTTCTCATTGGCAGGAAATGAGCTGATTTTTTCAATCTGTCAACTATCACCCATATAGAGTCATGTCTGTGTCTAGTACGGGGTAATCCTGCTACAAAATCCATATTCACGGCTTCCCATTTCCAGAGAGGCACTGCTATGTCCTGAGTCAACCCGCCTGGTTTCTGATGTTCTGCTTTCACCTGTTGGCAGTTAGGACACTGAGCTACAAATTCAGCAATTTCTCTTTTCATACCTGGCCACCAGTAGTTTTCTTTAATATCATGGTACATTTTTGTCGCGCCAGGGTCGAGAGAATAGCGGGCGCAATGTACCTCGTTCATGATCTGCTGGCGGAGGCCTGAAACATTGGGAACACACAAACGGTCTTTACAACGCAGTACTCCATCCTCTGTTACCCGGAATCCTGGCGCCTTCCCTAGCGGAATATAATCTTTAAGCTGAACTAGGTCAGGATCCTCAAATTGCCGTTCTTTCACTTCCACAACTATAGATGACATGGCGGTGTTCTGAATTACCGCTCTACCGTCCTCTATGTCTGCTACACGAACGGCTAGGCTAGCTAACTGATGTATCTCCCTGGCCAATTCCTGCTGCTCGGGCTGCAAATACGCCAAACTCCCCATGGACTTACGACTGAGAGCATCTGCTACAACATTGGTTTTTCCCGGGTGGTACAGAATATTCACGTCATAATCTTTCAATAACTCCAACCAGCGACGCTGTCGCAAATTCAACTCCCTTTGAGTGAAGATATACTGTAGGCTCTTGTGATCTGTAAAAATATCCACATGGACACCATACAAGTAATGTCTCCACATTTTCAAGGCGTGGATCACTGCGGCTAACTCCAGGTCGTGGGTAGGATAATTCTTCTCGTGTTTCCTCAGTTGTCTGGAAGCATACGCAATCACCTTACCATGCTGCATCAAACACAACCCAACCCAACGCCTGATGCGTCGCAATACACTGAATACCCTTCTTTACCTTCCGGCAATGTTAACACTGGGGCGGAGGTCAGTCTATCTTTCAGTTCCTGGAAGCTCTGCTCGCATACCTCTGTCCATTGAAACTTCGCTGCTTTCTGCGTCAGTTTGGTCAGAGGTGCCGCTATGGTAGAGAATCCCTCAACAAACCTCCTGTAATATCCCTCTAATCCTAGAAAACTGCGGACTTCAGTCGGAGTGGTAGGCCTAGGCCATGATTTGACTGCTCCTATTTTCTGCTTGTCAACCTGTATACCAGCATCTGACACAATATGCCCCAAGAAGGCTACTGAGTTCAGCCAGAATTCACACTTGGAAAACTTAGCATATAACTGGTGGTCCCTGAGAATCTGGAGCACTGTCCGTAAATGAGTCCGGTGATTCGCTTCAGAGCGAGAATACACCAAAATATCATCAATAAATGCAATCACGAACAGGTCCAGATATGGTTTGAAAATACTATTCATCAGGTCCATGAATACTACTGGGGCATTCGTTAACCCAAAGGACATAACTAGAAATTCAAAGTGTCCATATCGGGTCCTGAACGCCGTTTTGGGAATATCTCTTTCACGAACTCGAACCTGGTGATATCCGGACCGCAAGTCAATCTTTGAAAAGTATCTGGCTCCCTGCAACTGATCAAATAAGTCATCAATTCTGGGAAGCGGGTACTTGTTCTTCACTGTAACTTTGTTCAATTGCCGATAATCTATGCACATACGGAGCAGCCATCTTTCTTCCTCACAAATAGAACTGGCGCACCCCATGGTGAAGTACTCGGCCTGATGAAACCTTTATCTAGCAAATCTTTTAACTGCTCCTTCAACTCTCTGAGTTCTGCAGGAGCCATACGATAAGGAGGAATTGATATAGGCTGAGTGCCTGGTAATAAATCAATAGCAAAATCTATTTTCCTTTCTGGGGGAATACCAGGTAACTCATCTGGAAACACATCAGGGAACTCGTTCACCACTGGAACAGACTGGAGTGTCGGGGATTCTGCCCGAACATCCTGAACTCTGACCAGATGGTAAATACACCCCTTAGATATCAATTTCCTCGCCTGAAGGTAGGAAATAAACCTACCTTTTGGCGTAGCTGTGCTGCCTTTCCACTCCCGCACTACCTCTCCTGAAAAATGGAATCGGACCGTCTTGGTCCAACATTCAACATTGGCATAGCACAGCACTAGCCAATCCATACCCATTATGGCATCGAAGTCTATCATTTCTAGCTATACCAGATCTACTGTTGTCTAGCGGTCAGCAACCTCCACTATACACCCTCGGTAAATTCTGCTAGCTATGATAGAGTCACCGATGGGCGTGGATACTGAAAAGGGCTGCTGCAATAATTTTGGTGCAATATTGAACTTTCGTGCCACAAATGGGGTAATATATGACAGAGTGGATCCTGGATCAATCAATACGTAAGCAGGGCATGAACAGATAGTCATCGTACCTGTCACTACATCTGACGACGTCTCTGAGTCGTGTCTCCCTGGTAGTGCATAAGTACGGCTTGAGCCCGTACCTGAGCTGGAAGCTCCTGGTCTACCTCGGCCTCTGCCTACTGGACTTGAAGGCCCATGTCCTGCTGAGGCTGCTGGGGCTCGTGGCCCTGCAGATCCCCTGTCCTGACTGCCTCTACACTCCTGACCTCTGGTCGGGCAATCTCTCATCTGATGCCCCTCCTGTCCGCAAATATAACACCCAGTGGAGCCATATTTACAAGCTCTGGAGTGTGGTCGATTACAATAGGGGCAGGGTGAGGGTGAAAATCTGCTCTGTTCTCCCCTTCTCTGCTGCAGGGAACCTACTGTCTTGGAACTGCCACTGGGCTCTGACTGCCCTCTACGAACATATCTACCTCACTGCTACTGCTGTGATGGAGGTGGGGGTCTAGGGGGTCTATCTGATAGTCGAGGCCTGGGTCCTCTCTGAACTTCCCTTTGTATGTCATCTGGTCTGTCTCTGCGGCGCTGTTCCTGACTGATCTGTCTACTACTCTGCTGCCGCTGTCTAAGACCCTCTATGGTCTGAGCAAAAGCCTGTACTCGAGCGATATTCATATCTTCCCGTAATGTCGCCGTCATACATGCCTCAGTATACTCCGGATTCAGACCCATGATAAATCTGTGAACTCTCGCTGGCATAGTATCAACAAATGCTGGAGCATAACGGGCTAAGGAGTCAAACTGTAAAGCATACTCACGTACACTCCTCGCCCCCTGCTCTAGATGTAGGAACTGGTCCATCCAGGCTTACCGGATCTCTCGTGCCAAATAATGATCTAGAAAGGCCTCCGAGAAACTGGTCCAAGTCGGAGGGGTAACATCTCTCCCTCGGGACCTTTCCCAACTCTCGTACCACAATATAGCTATATCCCCTAATCGAAACACTGCCAGCTCAACAGACTCTGAAGGGGTCACATGCATAACTCGGAATATCCTCTACATCTGATCTAGGAAGTCCTGAGGGTCCTCTGCCGGATCTGACCCAGTAAACTGCGGGGGACCCAGTGCCAAAAATTCCCTGACCCTGGAACTACCTGACCCACCTAAAGGCTCTGCTGCTACAGGTGGCACTGGCTGGCGCTGTGTGGCCATCATCTGTGCCAACATAACCACAGCGCTACGAACCTGATTTGATGGCGAAGGCACAGAAACTATCAGGGGCGGTGTAGTGCCCAACGACTCCTGATGTGAGGGGGGCCTGCTGAGAGGACTGTGATGAAGCCTCTATATCGTCCTCAGATCGGGCTGACTCTGATTGAAACTGAGGCATCCTGCTGGTGCCTTCTCCTGCTGCTGTGTCTAATCTCCTGCCTGTGGCAGGGTGTCGTTGATCTGCCATTCTTATCTGTAGACAAAGAATACGATAAGTTTTAGGGATTCGACCCTATATTGTACCGCTCTATAGCACGACTGACTGAGAAAGAAGAGTAACCGTCCTATCATGCCTCGCAGCCTCCTGCCTATAGTATGTGGTACACGACACATCCATAGACAAGACTTTACTTAGCACGGCTTGCAGACTCCCTGGGACACGACCTGCTCTGATACCAAGTTTGTCACGCCCCGCCTTGTGGGGTATGACTGGCACCTGGTGCCCTAGTAGGACCTGAATTGCTAGACTACTAAGCCTGAGCACACCTGGTGCCTGGCTGGCTCTAACTTAGATTCAAGGAATCAACGGGCTATTTAACGGCTGTAAACACAGCCTCCGGCCAACTGGCCTATAGCCACCTGTACCTGTAATAACAGCTAACCAGAAACATACTCGTAACAAGGAACCTATGCGGGCCGACAAGGCCACCATATTGTCTAGTTATCTGTAACTCAATAGTAGCATACTAAATAACTACGTGATTGGCAAGGTCACCACTACTGACAGATTATGGCCACACACGGCCAACGTAAACTGGAATACTAAATAGCTATAACAAACTGCACAGCCTCACACGACCGGCTCAACTGACCACAAGAAAATATATACAGACTGCAAGCCTCTAGGAATACTGATAAGATGGTCGGGATCGGGCCCCGGCCTACCCTTACTGTACAACAAAAGGAAATGATATAAAACTCTGAGATATCAAGCTCCGGATGACAGGAGCTGATGACTCAGCGCTGGCTAGAATCACGGGGGATCACCTCCTCGTCTATGAGTACCTGCAGGCAAGTAATGCAGTGCCCCATCGGGCGTCAGTACCACTGGTACTGAGTATGCAAAGCAACTGAAATAACATAACTGAATACAATAGCATAACTGGCAGTTCTGAATAGCGGGGGAATACTGAATCTGTAAGAACTGATATAAACTGTATTAGACTTCCTGTGCTGTGATAGGGCAGGAGCGTACCTGTGGACGCGGCGGCCTGCTGCCTATTAACTAACATGTAGCACATAATACACATATACATATATGGCAAACAAGAGCCGATGCCAACCCCCATAAGCCGGACGACGCCAAACAAGCAAACAATCTATATACCCCTACTCGGGTCAAAACCAACCAAAAATAAGTCACTCCACTCATCTACTCACTTCGGAGCTCCTCTGCCGGCCCCCTGGGTCTCCGGCTCGGGCCATAGCCTCCAATATAAATAACCGTGTCTGAGTCCGGAGGACTTCTGTGTAGACAGTAACAGATAAGGTCTGTTTCCCCGGAACTCTCCTCGGGGCTATCTGAAACCGGAGCTACACTTGTAATAAGATCTGTACTGTAACTGTATCTGTATCTGTTCCCTGGGCGCTTGCGCACAACAGGGCTATCTGTACTGTAATGCTGATTAGCCTGATATGGGGAAATCTTCATCCCATCTTCGTCCAAACTGGGGACGGCATGCCACTCCTTGGAGTGACGTAAACCCACCCGCTCAGTGGGCGACACGATTACCAACCCAGGGGCGGCGAGGACGCTCAATAAGGTGCCCTCACGCCACATCAAGTCTCAACAAACAAATAACACATATAAATAGCAAGCATGTATAACTGAAAAGGCTATCTGAAATCTGATTTCTTATTCTGATCTCTTTCTGTATTATACTGACTCTTTACTGACTATACTGATTCTGAAATCTTTATTTAAATTGTGTGGCTAATCTGTAGCCAGGGTACTATTTGTCTGAATGGCTAATCTGTAGCCATAACTGTCTGTCTATCTGATCTTTCTTTACTAACTTTTATTCTGAAAATCTGCCTCTTTTTATTCTACAACATGCTTGCTAATCACATAATAAGCTATATTGAATCTGGGATGCTAACTCGCCCTTCGGCGCATGCTTTTCTAACTTTCGGACTGAATACGATATGGCAACACAACTCAGAATCTATTAGACTTACTTAATTCTCCACATTCAACTCCGAGAGTTACAAATACGGAGTTTACTATGATTTACCAAGCAGAGGCTTACTAACTTGCCGAAGAACAACTTCACATATCTTAACCTCGAGTTATCCGACTGTCGGACGAGGCTCGGTCAGTACTCCAACTATTTCTCCCAACTGCATTCATATATATGTCAATTAATTCTAAATATAGCTTTATTCTGAAGAACGGCGTTACTTTCGATAAAATTATAGCCTAAACTTAGGATTATCGAAAGATGGTCGAAAACTCGCTATTTTTCAAAAGTCCAGAAGGGAGAAGTATTCACTTCACAGCTAGGAGCACATAGACACTAGTTTGGAGCAATTCTACTTACCTTATCCCGGTAGCTCGACGATTCGTCGGCCGTATTTCGTGAAACTAAATTCGTAGGAATGCTCTCTGCTGCTAAATACCTCGGTATCTGAGGTTAATTTGGGTTTGGACTACGTTTGGCAGCGTAATCGGACGAAAATATATTTACCCTCTTCGTTCTCCTCTGTTCCCCTGCGTTTTCTGGATTTTTCATATGTTTTAAATGGAAATAAACCGAAGTGGGGCTTTATATACTTGAGTCTGGACAGGGCCAACGTGTCACGGAGCCAACGCGGAGGCTCCACCTTCGTGACACGTTGCCATCGCGGAGGGGCTCTGCCTCGGCTCCTTCCGCGATGGTTCGACAGGTTTTCTCGTCCGGCCTTTCCCCGGGCCTTTCTCTGGCACGTATGACTTCGAAATATGCTTGACCAACGCACGAGTAGGCCATCTGGGTGCCGGGATTCTTACGGGGTATAACAAGTTCTTTCTTCATTTTGTTCTAATATTTATTTCAATGAATAAAAACGTCATATAAATAGCGTGTGTATGAAAGGTGAAAAAATCGTTCACTTTTAGATGAACACTTGAATGCATGCATTATATGTATATATAAAAATTAATATTTTCTATATATTTCAAACACGAAAAAAATTTAATACATAAAATTTAGTTAATTTTAAAATTCTAAATATTAGAAAAATAATTAAATAATTATTTTATCAAGTGTAAACGGTGTTTTTAAAAGGATAAAAATGTGAGATATTTTGCTACGAGAATACTTTAAATAGTTAATAATAACTTAATGTTAAATATTTCATTTTACCCTTTATGAGACGATTTCAACTCAATTTTTTCTATCTATGTGTTTAATCCGGTTTTTAAAGGTATTTTCGGGTGAGTCTCGGGGCGAGGCGTACCAAAAATGCACTGGAGCGCCAATAAAAGGCCTAGATCCATAAAGCACAAGCCCCAAAATTTGGGGCGTAGGTCCCAGGTGTAAAAGTGTAAGTTTAGGGTGTTAAATTTGATTTTTATTATTTTAAAAATATTTTTTAAATAATATTTTTATTGCTGGTGTAATGATATTTATACTTTATGTTATCATGTTTCAATATTGTAGTCATTTTTTCTAGAATATATCAATTATAAAAATAACTCTCATAGAAAATAATATTATAAATAAATTATTTTTTTATGATTATGCCTAAAAATGATAGGATAAAGATTTCATAGTTCTATGCTCCTGATAAATGTTATCTATGTTTTAATGTTGCTCTTACAATATTTATCCTTATCCTTCTTTAAAATATATATATAAATAATATTTGTGTAAATATTAGTTGATAGTGAGAAGAACTACAGGAGATTGATGATGAAGTAGATAATGATTTTATTTTAAAGATTATCTCGGCTATTATCATTTTTTGTTCTTGTAATCTTTCTCAAATAATAATTATATATAATATTTTTTTCTTTATATTATTGGGATTTGTTTGAATTTGTTTGTCGAATTATTGAAAATATTATATTTTGCTTATTTTCTTACTAATAAAACTATAAAATTAAAATACATGACATATACGCCCCGTAGATCCATGAGACTTACACCCCCTGTCTCGGGGCTTACGCCTCGCCCCCTGCTACGTATAACGCCTTGCTTCGCGCCCTCGCCTTTTTAAACACTGGTCTAATCAAACACTTCACATAAATTAAAATGAAAGAAACCGTGTAGATTTAACTAAAGAGAGAATAACAAGAGTACTTAATTAATTGAAACAACTTAAAGTATGTGCTGTTTATATATATATATATATATATATATATATATATATATATATATATATATATATATATATATATATTTGATTATACAATTTTTTAAAAAGAAGAAGAAGATGGAGGAATTCATATATTAATACATAATAATTTCACTCTTTAATTTATTTCTTTCGTATTAAAATATCATGATGAGATATGGATAATTAGTTAGTTTAACCAATAAAAGATTGTTATATAAGTTAACAAAATTGTAATTGATTTTAAAGTTTTAATCCTATGAGTTTTAATATAGTTCAAATAAGGAAAGATTTAAGAAGTAAAATTTAGTCAATTTTAAAATACTAAATATTAGGAGTTTTATCTTTGCAAATTAGTAAATGATCTATAATAATTAAAAAACAACTAATTGAGAAAAAAAATAGTAAATGACAAATTTATCCATTGTATAATATTTTAATAAGGGGCATGAAGTTCAATCAATATTTCTAACGATTTTTCATGCTTATATCTACAAAGAATATTTTATTAAGTAAATAGGAGTAAAATATCATGCATATACTGAATGTTAGATTAATTGATGAAATCTAAAGAAATTACCAAAAAATATTCTATCAAAAGATTGTATTGCATCTTCAAACGAAATAAAATTATTTGAAAAAGTAACAGTAAAAAAGTGGCTGTTAGATTCCTAAACTATAGTGTTGTCATTGAATCTAACCTCAATCTTTTTTTTTTATTGATTCAAAATTAGAATTAATACTACTAACGCGTCAAACGAAATCTTTTTGTTCCTGATTCAAAATTAGAATTAATATTATTAATGCATCTATTTATAATATAACAGATCTTGTCTTTTTGTAGATATTTTTTTCACTTTTTAATATAATTATTGAAAAATATAGCATAAATTTTTATGCACTGCAATTAAACTTTATATAAAAATATAAAATATAATACCAAAAAAAATTATTACCTCTTCATCAACTAATATTATAGTCATTCGTGTGCCTTGTTTTGTCTTTTTTTTACTAATCCAACCCCAGTTACTAAGACTTTTATTATCTAATAAGAATTATATCGCCTTAAGTTTTGACACAATTTAGTTCATGAAATCTTTTTCAAATTTCATTGCAAGATTATCTAAAACAAATTGTGCGCAAATAGTTATAATTATAATAATTTATAATTTTATAAATAAATTATTTTATAAGATGAAGAGATTACTTTACCTGAATATAGATAAAACTTGTGAATGTATGAGTAGATGAAGAATGTCAGTTACAAATAACACAAAATTTAAATTACACAATATCAATATAAGACTCAACTAAAAGAGATAACATCGTATCAATATTAGACTCAACTAAAGGAGACAATCTAAGTTAAATCATTTCGAATATAAACAATTTGAGCTGACATAGAATCCACAACATTAAAAAAAATTCATAACATAAAAAAAACAAGAAGAAGAAGAAGATAGATTAACACAAAATATACCTGGTTGGAGATTGAAGCAAAAGTAATGATGTAGAAAAATTGATGAATTAAATTATGCAATTATAATTTTTTTTTAAACAACTTGAGCTGGTATAACAGTTACTATTGTTTTCTTCAAATCCAAAACAAAAACATGAGAAAAAATAATTCAAAACATGACATAAAAGATAGATTTTAAGATAATTATAAAAAAATAAAATAAAATATACAAAAGTTGGAGATCGAATCAAATGTGTTGTTGTATAAGAATTGATGAATTAAATAATGCAATATAAATCTTTTTATAGGAGTGAAGTACTGCTATCAAAAAAGTAAAAAAAAGTTAAGAGAAGAAGATGAAAATTTAGGGGAATTTTTTTCCCTTAAATTTATGCCACAAATAAAGTTATGCTTAAAAAATCTAATATAAGAAAAACAAATTTATGATGTGAAATAACTTTATGAAAATTTTCGAAGTAGGCGTGGAAACTTATGAAATTTTCGATAAACTTTAATATGGTAATTTTAGAATTTTTTGGTAAACTTTAGTATAGAAATTTTCCGAAAAAAAAGTACGCGTTAATTTTTTTTTTTTGGTATGACATTATTTTTAAATAGAAGGGATGGATATTTTAGTATGACAATTTTCAGTAAAAAGAAAGTAAGCGTTTTATGAAATTTTTCAATATGAATTCTTTTTTAAAAATTTATGGAAAATTTTGAATTGGCAATTAAATATAATAATTTTAAATAATAAATTAAAAAAATAATAAATAATAATTTTATTTATTATAATATCTTTTAATAAAAAATAAAAAAATTTAATTTATATTTTTAAAAATATTCATAATTTTAATATAATATAGATAGATATAAATTACTGTTAGCATTGTAATTTAATTTTAACCATAAATAAAATGTGCAACTTTAAATTTGTCAGAAGCACATAGTACAAATTTGTCTTTTAGTATACATACAACAAAAGAAGGACTGAGGATAAAACGGTACACTTCCCGAGGACCTGAAGAAATTAAATTTGCAGAAATATAACACGTGAAAAATAGGATCGGCGCATTAATTAGGCCATAAACATTAGGGTAGATCCCAGATCTGGTGGAAGAAGAGTAGAACTAGAACTGAGATCTCCCCATAGAAATCGTAATCGGCGAAGATGTTTCTCTTGGATTGGTTCTATGGCGTTTTGGCTTCTCTAGGTTTATGGCAGAAGGAAGCTAAGATCCTCTTTCTCGGCCTCGATAACGCCGGCAAGACCACTCTTCTTCACATGCTCAAAGATGAGGTAGTTTTCTTTTCTTCTTTGCTTTTCTAAATCCTCTTAAATTAGTGATTTCCTCTTTCTAATTGTCTAGATTTATGTTTGATTTTTCAGAGATTAGTTCAGCATCAGCCGACTCAGTATCCGACCTCGGAAGAGCTGAGTATTGGAAAAATCAAATTCAAAGCATTTGATTTAGGAGGTCATCAGATCGCTCGCCGTGTCTGGAAAGATTACTATGCCAAGGTATTCGAACCGTTTCTGCATCCAAGTCTAATTCATCTTGCGGATTATGTTGTGTGGTCTTGTTTTTGCATAGCTCCTACTTACGCAGCCACTTTTATTTGCCTTGGAAGGTATGTTATTTAGACATTAAACAAAATGGCCGTGAATTGAGCAGAATAAATACTAAGGATTCGCAGAGCAACCTAAATAGTTTTTAATTAAGGAATTATATGAAATGTGTGTGTTTATATACATAGATACATATCTATGTGTGCGTGTGTGTGTGTTAATTGCTCATAATATTGGATATATCTCATTGTTAGTGTTTGTGGTGTAGAGTTATACTGCTGCTGCAATTCAAGAGCCAGTCACTTTTGCTGCTTTACTTCTCTGAGGAATTAAAAGAAATACTTCAGAGGGCATCTAGTTTAATTATACAGTTTCATTCATAAGATCCGGTGCTTAATGTCTATTACATTGCAAGTCAAATGTCTAGTTGAAGTTTTACGTCATTTGGTCTTGTAGACACATTTTTTCTTTACACAATTGAACATGGATTATATTGGAGTTAATACATCAAAGATGTTGGAGGTAGTGATTCAGATGAGTTAGTACCACAAGTTGATATAGTGGTTGGATTACACTTATTGTGATGTAATGCTGGATTTCTTGATGATGATCAGAAAAGGGAAAATTCCATCCATCCTCATCAAACTAACATACTACTGAAGTGAATCCTTTAATTTTTGATTCACTCATTTAATTCCCTGCAGCTTTTAATAATATTAAAATGGAGCATTTTTAACTGTAAATTCTAGCAACAATTGTCTATAGAAGGACTACTGATAAATGGATCAGTCCATGACTCTTTGTAAGGTATTTTCTCGGCTGAACCAGTGGTTTGGGGGTTTTGTCCTAAAAAGACGCATCATGGATTAAGAGAGGACAAGCAACATATAAGCTGCCCAAGCCATTTGTCTCCTTCTCATGTGGGACTTGACCAGGACAAGGGGCTCAAAAAATGCCATGTGGCCGTCATTCCCAAAGACGGGTCATCTGTATTAAGGGACTGGGCAACAAGTTCCCTTAAGGTATTGTTCTGCCTGGACATGTGTTGTGAAATGTTGTCCTTGAAAACCCCCCTTACAAGTTGACAAAGGATGGGGTGTGTCTAAGCTGCTTGATCCCCCTGTCTTACTATGTGGGACAAGGTCCAAAGATAGTGGCATCAACAAGGACATTTCATGCCCTTAATTGGGCACTATTTAGAAAAAGTTGGTGAGATCTAAAAAAAATATGTACCAACTATCAAATTATCATTCTTTTGGGGCACTAAAGAAGAGGTAATTATCTTTTTATATGCGATATGAGTATATCTATAGCCTAGCTTGGATCATCTATGCGAGATGTTATGGAAACTAGAACTTTGTAGTTATTGAGATCAATGTTATCAAAAGCAAAAAATACAAGCGTGGACTTTAATGAAAAAAGGTGCAAAGGGAGAAAAAAGTACAAATATATATGTTTAGTCTAAGACTAATAATTATAAGCTTGAATGACAAATATATCAACAAAGAAATTGAAAAATAATTACAACAAAATGAAATATCAGTTGTTTAGTATCCCCTCTTTAGAAGAGGCTCATTGGAAAGGAAAAGTATGCTTTAAAATTTTTACGACACTGAAGTGCACATTAAGCGAGGTGAAAAATAAAGCGTGGGCTTTAATGAAAAAAGATGCAAAGGGAGAAAAAGGTACAAATATATATGTTTAGTCTAAGACTAATAATTATAAGCATGAATAACAAATATATCAACAAAGAAATTGAAAAATGATTACAATAAAATGAAATATCAGCTGTTTAGTGTCCCCTCTTCAGAAGAGGCTCATTGGAAAGGAAAAGTATGCTTTAGAACCTTGGCGACATTGAAGCGCACATTAAGCGAGGTGAAACGCTCAACACGTTTTAAGCCTCGCTTCAGGGTTTAAGCGCGCCTTTAACAATACTGATTGAGATATGACTCTCTTGTCTTCAACATTTTTATTCTCTTTCAGGAAAGCTTCTTTTGCAAAATTTTTTGTTTGAATTATGTTATTAATTCGAGAAAGAAGTAGATAGTAGAAGACTACTTTTATCATATAAAATTGTAAGTCCTTCAGTAGTATGATTGTTTAGGCATTTAAGTATGTTTTCCTATAGTCACAACCTGCGAGTGTGAAACTACTAGATTCGCAACAATGAAACAAGTGAAGTTTAAAGGTGGACAAATATAAGGTCTTCTTTGAAATACTAATTAAAGAGCTAGGATTTAGAAATTTATCATAAATGTCTTTTGTAAAACATAATAAACAGGAGACACTATCTTGATGTCAATATTGTTCAATTCTTACATTACCTGAAAGGGTTTAAGTGACTGATGCAAAAATGAGAGGGTTCAACTCGTGAGCTAGTTGAAAAGGAGAGGAGCTCTCGGGAAACTGGCAACTGATATGTGCTATGGCTATCTTTGCGGATCTCGTTATGTGTCTATAATGATGAACACATTATGGCGCTTCCTATTTACTTGTTAGCCCTTTTGTGAAAAGAAGTTATTCTATAATATAGATGACACTTTTCTCCACCATATTTGGTTGTGTTTTGACGCCATGAAATGTGGAATTATGAACAACATGTACTATTGAAAATTTTTCATCTTAATATCTATGAGATAGGCTGTTTCCTCTGTTGCTTTTATAAGTAGCAATACATCCCAAGTTGGAAACGATAATGAATACAAGTCCCAACTCCTAAATTGTAAAATTGGGACATATTGGTAGAAGTTTAAAGATACTGTCTTTTTAACTTGAAGAATAGAGAGCTGTTATTTTCTAGCATCTAGCCTTCTTTAAAGGCCCACGGTAGAAGTAATTTAATAAAGTTCATTTAGAAAATGGGCTTTATCACTGGCTATATTAACCGTCTTAGTTCCCTTCACATCAGAAGGGATTGCATGGGATAGTGGAATTATTATGGCAAAGAAAACCAAGATATAGTGGAAAAACATGGAATAGTGGAAATATTTGTCGAGACATGATAAGGCATGAGGTTGTAAAGCAAGCTTGACAATGACAACTTGGCCTTTTCTTCCATGACAAGGCAATTCTAACGGCTCCAATGGTTAATAATGATCTCTCCATTGCCTGGGAAAATCATATTCCAATTTTTCTGGAGTTGCAAGAATAGACTGTTGATCAAGCATGGTGCAACCTATTCTTCAACTCCCTTAGACTTGTGTTGGATTAGTGAAGGGATATGTGTCCATGTGCTGTTTTCTTGGAAAAAAAGGCAGAAAACGGATTTATAAGAGCTAGTTCAGTGATGATGCATTTTGCTCTACCGGTAGAAGTTCAAAAGCCTTAAGCCACTTTTTCCTCACCAAAATTATCCATTAAAATCCTAAGTTTTCCCACTAAAATGCAAAGCCTTCCTTACAAGGCCACTATCTTTTATTTACCATGTCTTACAATATTTCACTAATCCATGATTTCCTACTACCTCTTGTGTTACCATGTCCTGATAAAGATCCTTGCTATTCCACATTTTCTCACTCTCTTGGTTTCCTTTTTTCCATAAAAATCTTACTTTTCCATTTCTTGTCCCCTAGCTCTTATCATAAGAATTACACTATCTATGTCTTGTTCTCTAGCTCATGAAAATATTTTGCACTCTATTCTATGTCGTGTTCATTACCTAATAAATCTCTAGAATATAAGAGATTTCCCATTGCTAGCCTAACACTGAATTCTTATCTACAAATGTCCTTTATGTGTGATCTCGACTTGGATTTTGGAAAACTATGTGTCATGTTATTCTCATTCTATTTATTTATGTAAATTTATTTTGGCGTAAGATATAGGAGTTTTCTATCCACTATATAAGGGAACCTTTGTAGCAGTTGGTAGATCATCCTGTAAAAATTATGTTGTAATAAAAATATGATCTAGCTAAATTTTCTCTTTTCGTTCTTTAAAATATGAGGGGTTGATTTTTATATGAGTGCTAAATATTTATCATATATGTGTTTATTATAGTGCATAAGTTTCGGAGTTAAAGCTTATCCCAACAAATTGTAGTGCCTTTGCGAGCTAGAGTGCTAGACTACCCATGTAGGAGGACTTTTTGATTCTATAGTTTATCTACTTGAACATCTATCATCTATGATTTCGGGGTATTACGCCCTTCTGTGTGGTCAAGACACTTGATTGGTGTGGGGTTTTAACTAGATCTCTACGGATTCATTAGAAATATTGTGATAAATTAGAACTCCTTGGTTTTATCCCAAAAAGTGAAGAAAGAAGAGCACAAATTCCTCTGGAATGTACGGTCAACTCTAATTTTAGCTACATATTCTTTCATGAGCATCTTCATGGTTTCAAAAGAAAAGTTTCTGGTAATTTAAAACTCTATTATGCAGAGACTCTAGTCTCAGATTACTGATAGACTGATATCTTGTAAGTTATCAGTCTCTCTTTTCTAGTTAGTTTTCCATCGACCTCTTCTCCAGTTATATAATGGTTTCTGACTGGACATGAGATTTAAAATATCAATTTAAACTTATTTACTATGTTAGTAATAATGAAAGAAAAATATCAAAGTAATGGCTAAAACAGCTAGAGAAAACATCACATTAAAGTTTAAAATTTTTGTTTATTGAATTTGGATTCTCGAAAGTTGTATTAAACTGGAATGATATGAAACATTTTGGGACTTCCTAAAATTTGTATAGGCGGAACCCATCAACGGCCCCCTAAAGTTGCACCAACTTTCACTTAGACACCTCAATTGGGCCTTGTTTATTTTAAACACCTTATGTAGGCTTCCGTTGTGTTATTTTGACATTTTCTGCTGACATGCATAGTGAGTGTAATACACTCATTAATAGCGCGTGAAAGGCTTGTTAGCTAATTTTCATTTTATTTTTCGCTTCTTCCCATTTTATTTGGTAATATTTTAGTTATTAACTCCCACCATTTTTTTAAGCATAAACTCCTTCAATGGTGGTTAAATTAACAGAAGATGATTCATTTCATTGTTAATCTATAGAGCTAGCCAAACACAAAGAAAAATAGAAAACCATTTTCTTAGTAATTTGTCTATTAAAGAGGAACTAAGCAGAGAACTCATTTGGAAACAAAATCGAGCAGAAAATGAAAACACTGGGAAAGAATTACCAGAAGCAAGAGGAAGAAGAATCTCATTAAGAAAATCAAAAAACAAGACAATGCAAACACAATAAATTATATCAAATTATAGAAAATAGTTGCCTTAATCAATTGATGAAGACCCAAAGAAAAATTGAGACTTAGATCTATGTTAAGCTCAGCAAAGAGAGACCAACCATGCCATGGCTGCAAAACCCCCGAAAATCTGGGAGCAAACGAAGCTCAAATTTGTGTTGACCTCAGGCAAAGGAGAGTCCAACAATGCCTTGGCTACAAAAATCACCAAAAAATCTGGTAGCATGCCTCGCCAAGATATGAGTCGGATAACCTCAAATGCCCGATTAATCAGCTTAGAGAGGAACAAAAATTACCAAAAATCATCCTTGCCTCTTTCAAGCCACCGATTAAAGTGTTCATATTGAAATCAGAAGATGAATTGAAAGAAATTTTTAAAAAAATAATATCGTGAGCTTCATCTTGGAAGAGGGTCAAATATGATTAGATTTGGTAGAGGCGAATGGGATCAAGGAAGAAAGATAATACAAAGAGAGAGAAAAGGGAAAGAAAAAATGGACGAAAAAAGAAAAATCGATTTATATATGTAGTGTCAAACAAATTCAAATCGTTGATCAAAATGATCAAACGGTCAGGATTAAATCTAAAAAGTAAAATAATATATATTTGATTTACATATGTTATTTAATTTAAAATGCCACGTGTAATTATTCAATTGGTTGTTTTGCCACATCATCACTCGTTATTTTTGCTGATTGTCAAAAAAGTGTTAAAATGACACAATGGAAACCTACATAAGGTGTTTAAAATGAACAAGGCCCAGTTGAGGTGTCTAAGTTAAAGTTGGTGCCAACTTTAAGGGGCCGTGGATGGGTTCTGCCATTGGGTTCCGCCATTTGTGTATGGTGGAGCGGAGGGGTTATCTTCTTTTGATTAAGAACATCTTTGGACCAACCATGTTCTCCTTAATTAATATTTTACATGTGTAATGATTATTCTCTTAGAAGCTTCTAAACGGCAAATGTGCAAGAATTTGCGTGAGATTCATCTATTTCTCCATGCATTGAAGATGCAAGAATTGTACAGCTGAACCCTGAAAGCTATACGTGGAGCATATGTGCATTCTTATGGACAAGTTTGGGTAAGTTTGGGGTTTAGGGCTGCAAGACCACACCACCCTAGAGCTAAATAGAAGTATTGGTATCAACTTAAATGTAATCATTTTCTAGAAAATATAACAGTTATTTGCTATTTATTCTTTTTCTCGTGTTATCTTGCACTCTGATGTTTATGGCAATGCTGCCCATCGTGGAAGCAGTTACATTTTATAACATTGGAGCCTGCTATTCTTTTTTTTGCTTTTCGTCATGTTTGTAACTTTACGCCTGCCAAAAAGATGACTTGAGCATTTTCTTAATAAGCATGAGCTGCCATTTGCAGGTTGATGCTGTTGTATACCTGGTAGATGCATATGACAAAGAGCGCTTTGCTGAGTCAAAGAAAGAACTAGACGCACTGCTATCTGATGAGTCCCTAGCTACTGTCCCCTTCCTCATTTTGGGAAACAAGATAGACATACCGTATGCTGCATCAGAAGATGAGTTGCGTTATCACCTTGGCTTGACTGGTGTCACTACTGGCAAGGGTAAGGTGAATCTAGCTGATTCTAGTGTTCGTCCCTTGGAGGTGTTTATGTGCAGTATTGTACGCAAAATGGGTTATGGTGATGGCTTTAAGTGGGTTTCTCAATATATAAAGTAGTTTATATCATTTGCATATGTACCAGAAGTTGCAACAGAAATTGTCCTCTTTTATGCTTTCGTACAACTATTTTTTCCCGTCTGGAAAAGATGGAATCTGTTCATTTGTTCTCAAACTGATGAGGTCTACTAGTACTTACAATTTGTATGCATTGAGCATCTATTTAGTGTGATGAGAAGCTATTTATTGTTGGCGTAAAATTTACCTATGGCAGTTGTCCCTTGACACGGAAGATTATGTGCAACTCAGAATGCCTTCAGATTGTCCCTTGACATCGAGAATTGAAATGATAAGTTCCGTTAAGATGTCAAATCCGTCTGTGCTAGGTTTTAAGGACTGGGCAAATGCAGTTAGCCTTTACCCATTTTGTATGGTTAAATCAAATTAACGCAGCAAATTAGATAGTATCATAATACATTAGAATGACCAGACCTTTGCAGGTAAGCTGAGATTCTGATTTTCTAAATTAGGATTCTGTCTCCTTGGTTGGATTTAACAACCTTTTCCAGTAACTATGGCACAAATTTGAGATGAATAAGTTGGAGATGCAGTTGATAAACGGTTGAACGGTTCCTCATTTCTTGACTTGCTCTTTCTCGTTAGGTAAGACTCTTTCTTTCTCTAGTCTAACTCCCTTTGAAATTTAAACAATTGCGTGTTTTAGATTGTATGCTCAAGGCTCCATGAGATCACACAGTGTAAAGAGGAGCAGGTCAACGAGTTTATTTTAACCCAAACCATCTTCAAGAAAACAATTCCAAAAGAGATCCTTTAATTTATTTCCTTTCTCTTGACATTCATTGGAGTCATTACCACCAAGTCCACCATTATGTCCCTCACAAAGTCACAAGATGGAGCGGTTTAACAAACTCCTTCCTTTACTTCACAGTTCAAATCCTCCATTCTTAAATATACGTACTTTACTATCTATTATATTAATGTCCATTAAAACCCCCCCTTTTTATTCGTTCTCCATCTCCATAACTCATCTTAAGTAGACTTCTCTAACCATCACCAACAAACCCCAAAATGGGAAATTCCGTTCCACAGGGCACAAGCAAGGTTATTTTTTCTGATGGAACGGTTCATTGTTATGACAAGTCTTTAACAGTCGCAGAGTTGATGCTGGAACATCCCCAGCAGATGGTGGTTGAATTCAAGCTGATCGTGGATGGGAAAAGGCCGATTCCATTGCCTGCTGATATGAAACTGGAGAGGAACAAGGCTTATATAATGCTTCCAATAAGGAAAGGCAAACCATCAAGCTTGTCATCTGAAGAAGCACGGAAAATTTTAACGAAAACAAGCACTATGCTCGAGTCCAAGTCTCTGTTAGCTTCCTATACGGGTTTTTTGCCAGTATTCGCTCGTATATGTCCAGCAGCAGTTTCTTCGTCATCCTTGGTTAATGGTCACGATTATGTTCTTAATTCAGATAAGAATCTTTGCTTGTTGAAGAAGGAAGAAGAGGAAGAAGGATCTAAACATGATTATTTCAGTGATATCCTTGAAGGAAGGCCTGAATTCTTAAGCAGGCAATTGTCAGGAAAAGGATGGAAGCCCAGTTTAGATACCATTAAAGAGAAGAGCATGCAAGCAAAAATTCGTCATTGGTTGTTTTGAGGCCGTCTTTGTCCAATCAAATGTTGCCATGTCATCATTTCTACGTCTTTCCTCATCGCTCCCTCGTGGTTTTCTCTATGTTTTTTTTTCCTCTTTTAAATTCCATGGTAGGATTTCATCCATTCCACCTAGTGTCTATACATGGATTTTAGTCTTAATTAAGTTTATTTCGTGACTTTGAAAAAGTCCATGGTGTGGTGAAGTCTTGTCAATGTGTAATTTGTAGCTTTCAATGCATGGTGTGATAAAGTATTGTAAATGTGTTGAATTTTCAGGTAACGTATCTAAAGTTGGAATTAAGAAGAAAAGGGAACTAAATCAACTAGTGAAGAATTAAATACTCCTAGTATATAAATTAATTGTACATGAGGTGCTACAGCCTACAAGTACGTTTATTATGCATCTATTTGAAAAATCACCGTGTAATTGAAATTAGTGTAATTACTAGGGTAGTAATTATACAGCTTTATAATTATACCGTGTAGTAATTATGATTACCCATTTGTTTGTCATTTACAAGCGTACTATTTGGTTGCACACATATAATTACGCAATTAGATTAATTGTTAAAAATAAAAATTAATTATTAAAAATTAATATTTGAAAAATATATGTCTTTATAAATAATATTAAATTAGGTATTTAAGATACATATTGTCTCTAAAAAATATATTAATTAATAAATATATATTTTTAACTAATATGATAAAAAAATAATAGATACATATCTTTAAATTAAAATATTTTAATTTAATTAATTATAAAAATTAAAATTCATACTTTTTAAGAACATCATAGCATGCATGTTTGAAAAAAATATTAAGATTATAAACACAATATCATAAAATTATTCAAATATTTAATAAAAAATAATTTATCAATTCTAACTAAAAACTGAATAACATGCCATATAAAATAACAAGTCAATACTACTAAAATAAATAAATTAGAACCGAAAATATAATATAAATTCAAATGTTTTTAAAAAAAATTAAACATAATACTCTTGTGTCAAATTTCAACATAACTTAAAATAAGTTCCAATATAACTTAAGTAGATATAATGCAAAAAAAGAAAAGGAAAGCAAGTCTATAACATCATTAAATAATGAAATTCTACGTTAATTCAAAAATTAGAATAATAATATGTTTTTTAAATTAAAAAATGAAATAAAAAAATAAGAAATAAAAAATACGAGCAATTACATAGAATCACAATAAGTAAAGGTTGGGAAATGAGAATAAAGAAAATAAAAGATAAATAATATAAAATAAAAAAATATTTTAAAAATAAAAAAATTAAAATAATAAAAATAAACTAGAAATTAAAATAAAGAAAATAAAGAAAATAAATTAAAATAAAAATAAAAAATGAATAAATTAAAAAGTAACCTCTTAATTACACCATGTAATTACTTGCAATTTCACCTCCTCCTCGAAATTGAAGAGTATAGTTACACATTCTCAATTACATTCAATTTTCTGCTCACTATATAATTTTCAGACCAAATAAATATATCAAATTATGTAATTACACTAAAATCTAATTATTAAAGGGCTTTCCAAACAGGGTTTGGACTTTGTCAACCAAGAATGACGACACATGCAAACTTAATTAGACGAACAAATTTATAGTTAGACCAATTCTAACCAACTCGATTTGTCTAAAAGCTGCAATTTAAAAACTTGGCGGAGTTGTGAGAGTAAACAGGTGGATTGTCATTCATTACTCCTATCTGCGATGAATTCTAAGCCCTCTATATTGTTTATTAAACGATGGGGAAAAAATATATTCACAAGAAACGAAAGATTTTGTATTGGGTTTGAGTTGAAAACGCAATCAGTTAGATATACAGTTAAATTTTATTTTAGTGATAATATTTGTCTGAAAATTTTATTAATAAGGTATTGCTATATATATATATATACACGTGCGTTGTATGTGTTTTTCATACTAATATTATAAACATTATATGATTATATAAATAAAATTAAAATATATTTGTGATATGTTACACTACATTTGAAGGAAGAAATTAATACAAGCTACTGACTTAATTATTATAAGATGATTATTAGAAATTATTTGAATGCCTAAAATTTATTCATATCGAATATTTAACTTAACAGTGTTTTTTTATTTTTCTTAAAGAAATATTTCAATAATATATAACTTACATATAATTGTACAATTATTTCGGAAAGAAACCATACTTATGGATATACCTACTGCCTATTCTTCGAATTATCGAAGAACGACTGAAAACTCGTAATTTCTCGAAAGTCTAGAAGGGAGAAATACTCACTTTAATGCTGGGAGTATATTAACACTAGTTTGGAGCAATTCCACTTACCTTAGCTCGGCGTGACGACGATTCGCCGGTCGAATTTCGCGAAACTAACTCCGCAGGAATGCTCCCTGTAGCTTTATACTTCGCTACCTGAAGTTAATTTGAGTTTGGACTGCGTTTGACGACTTAATCGGACAGAAATTAATGAAAACCCTTCGTCTCCCCTATTTACTGGTCGTTCACTGGAAATTAAATGCAAGGAAATGATTTAAAACAAGGTGGGAGGCCTTATATACTTGGGGCCTTTAAGTCGCATTTGTCGAATGCGATTTATAAGTCGCATTTGCCTTGCGACGCTCCGACTTGGCGCTTGACTGGTCTCTCCCCGGGCCCTTTTCTCGCACGCATGACATTCTAAAACTCTTAACCAACATGCGAATAGGCCAACTAAGTGTCAAGAACTTACGGGGTGTAACATCTTTCCCCCCTTAAGAACATTCGTCCTCGAATGTTAACTTCCGTTTACAGAAATTTTTAACTTGCTCTACCTTTTCTAGAAAAATTTCGACAGAGTTTTCCCTGTAATATGGACTATCTCAAAAATCCTGAAACGCAGAAAAGTCCAATACATGTACTCCATATAATACTATAGCATCCATTACATAATAAACTGAAGTCAACATCTCACTCATACACATGAATATAAAGCAACTCATAAAACAACAATATCAACATACCTCTGACTAACTAAGTCTGAAATAACTGAGGGTATCTGGCTTTCATATCTTCTTCTGCTTCCCAAGTCATTTCCTCTTGGTTCCTGTTACACCATAACACTTTGACAAAAGCAACATCTTTAGTTCTTAATCTGCGGATCTGCTGGTCTAGTATAGCTACTGGAACTTCTTCATAGGCCAACTCCTCTGTAACCTGAACATCTTGGACTGGGACAATTTTGGAGGGATCTCCTATGCATTTTCTTAGCATTGATACATGGAAAACTGGATGGACAGATTCTAACTCTAGAGGTAAGTCTAACTCATATGCCACTTGGCCTATTCTTCGGCGAATCTGATAAGACCCAACAAAACTCGGGCTGAGCTTGCCTTTCTTGCCAAATCTCATTACACCCTTTATCGACGAAACTTTCAGAAACACCCAATCACCCACATTAAATTCCAAGTTTCTGCGCCGCACGTCAGCATAAGATTTCTGGCAGCTCTGAGCAGTCAGTAAACGTTCTCTGATAAGCTTTACTTTTTTCTCTGACTGATGAATGATATCTGGCCCAATCAATGCTGATTCTCCTACCTCAAACCAACCAACTGGAGATCTGCACTTTCCCCCATATAATGCCTCATAAGGCGCCATCTGAATAGTTGAATGGTAACTGTTATTATAGGCGAACTCAATGAGTGGTAAATGTTCATCCTAGCTACCTTCGAAATCCAACACACATGCTCGCAACACATCATCGAGCGTTTGAATGGTGCGTTCCGCCTTCCCATCTGTCTGAGGATGAAAAGCTGTGCTCAGGTTAACCTGCGTCCCCAAGCCTCTCTGGAATGATTGATAGAATTTAGCTGTAAACTGCGCCCCTCTGTCAGATATAATGGACACTGGAACACCGTGCAATCTGACTATTTCTCTGATATACAGCTCAGCATAATCTTCGGCGGAAAAGGTAGCCCTTACTGGCAGAAAATGAGCTATTTTGTCAGTCTGTCAACAATTACCCAGATCGAATCATATCTACGCCTGGTGTGGGGTAATCCTGCTACAAAATTCATATTTACTGTTTCCCATTTCCATAGAGGCACAGCTATATCCTGAGTCAGTCCGCCTGGTTTTTGATGTTCAGCTTTTACCTGCTGGCAGTTAGGACATTGAGCTACAAATTCTGCTATCCCCTTCTTCATTCCTGGCCACCAGTAGATTTCTTTTATATCGTGGTACATTTTCGTCGAACCTGGGTGGAGAGAATAACGGGGATAATGTACCTCACCCATAATTTGCTGGCGAAGCCCTGCAACGTCTGGAACACAAAGGCAATCTTTATATCGCAATACCCCATCCTTGGTTATCTGAAAATCTGTCACCTCTCCTTGCTGAACTCTGTTTCTAAGCTGAACTAGGCTAGGATCTTCACACTGCCGTTCCTTTACTTCCACGACTAAAGATGACACTGCGGTGTTCTATATTACCACTCTGTTGTCCTCTGTTTCTGCTACACGAACGACTAAACTGGCTAACTGATGCAATTTCCGGGCTAATTCTGCTGCCCAGGCTGTAAGTATGCCAAACTCCCCATAGACTTACGGCTAAGGGAGTCTGCCACCACACTGGACCTTAATGGGTGATACAGAATATTCACATCATATTCTTTCAACAGCTCTAACCAGCGACGCTGCTGCAAGTTCAGTTCTTTATGGGTGAAGATATACTGTAGGCTCTTATGATCAGTGAAAATATCCACGTGGACACCATACAAGTAATGTCTCCATATCTTCAAGGCGTGAATCACTGCAGCCAATTCCAGGTCATGGGTAGGATAGTTCTTTTCATGTTTCCTCAGTTGTCTGGAAGCATAAGCAATTACTTTACCATGCTGATCAACACACATCCTAACCCAACATCCGAAGCGTCACAATAAACTGCATAACCTTCTGTACCTTCTGGCAATGCTAACACTGGAGCTGATGTTAACCTGTCTTTCAATTCCTGGAAGCTCTGCTCACATGCCTCAGTCCACTGAAATTTTGCTGCCTTCTACGTCAGTTTAGTCAAAGGTGCTGCTAAGGTGGAAAATCCTTCAACAAACCTCCTGTAGTACCTTGCTAATCCCAGGAAACTACGTACCTCGGTCGGAGTGGTAGGTCTGGGCCATGCTTTTACTGCTTCTATCTTTTGTGTATCTACCTGTATACCAGCATCCGACATGACATGACCCAAAAAGGCTACTGAATTCAGCCAAAATTCATATTTAGAGAACTTGGCATACAACTGACGGTCTCTGAGAATCTGGAGCACTTTCCGCAAATGATCCTGGCGGTCTGCCTCTGAGCGAGAATACACCAGAATATCGTCAATAAACACTATCACGAACAAGTCCAGGTATGGTCTGAAAATACTGTTCATCAGGTCCATAAACACGGCTGGAGCATTCGTTAGTCTAAAGGACATGACTAAGAATTCAAAATGGCCGTATCTGGTCCTGAAGGCAGTCTTTGGAATGTCCCTTTCACGAACCCGAACCTGATGATATCCGGACCTTAAGTCAATTTTGGAGAAATATCTGGCTCCCTGTAACTGATCAATTAAATCATCTATTCTGGGAAGCGGATACTTATTCTTGACTGTGACTTTATTCAGTTGCCGATAGTCTATACACATGCGGAGGGAACCATCCTTCTTTCTCACAAACAAAACTGGCGCACCCCAAGGTGAAGTACTCAACCTGATAAAGCCCTTGTCTAACAAATCCTTCAACTGCTCCTTTAGTTCTCAAAGTTCAGCAGGAACCATGCGATAAGGGGGAATTGATATGGGCTGAGTGCCCGGCAATAAATCAATTGCAAAGTCTATTTTCCTTTCTGGGGGAATACCAGGTAACTCATCTGGAAATACATTGGGGAATTCATTGACCGTTGGAACAGACTGGAGAGTCGGAGGCTCTACCCGAACATCCTGAACTCTAACAATGTGGTAAATGCACCCCTTGGCTATCAACTTTCTTGCCCGAAGATAGGAAATAAACCTACCTTTTGGCATAGCTGTACTGCCCTTCCACTCTAGTACTGCCTCCCCTACAAAGTGGAATCGGACCGTCTTGGTCCAACATTCTACATTGGCATAGCATGGAGCTAACCAATCCATACCCATAATGGCGTCAAAATCAACCATTTCTAACTCTACCAAATCTGCTGTGGCCCGACGGCTAGCAACCTCTACTGTACACCCTCGATAAACCCTTCTGGATATGATAGTCACCGACCGGTGTAGATACTGAAAAGGATTTTCGAAGAAATTCTGGTACAATACTGAATTTTCAAGCCACTAATGGGGTAACATAGGACAAGGTAGATCCCGGATCGATTAATACATAAGCAGGGTGAGAGCAAATAGTCATCATACCTGTCACAACATCTGGAGATGCCTCTGAATCCTGTCTCCCTGGTAATGCATAGGTATGGCTTGGGCCCGTACCTGAACTAGAGGCCCCTGATCTGCCTCGGCCTCTACCTGCTGAAACTGAGGGCCTTCGCTCTGCCGGGACTGCTGGAGCTCGCAACCCTGCTGATTCCCTGTCCTATCTATGCCAGTCACCCTGACCCCTGGCTGGACAATCTCTCATCACATGACCCTCCTATCCACATATATAACACCCTGTGGAGCCATATCTGCAAGCTCCAGAGTGGCGTCGGCTGCAAATAGGGCAAATTGGTGTATACCTACTCTGCTCTGCTCTCCTCTGCTGGGGTGAATCTATTGTTCGAGAACTTCCGTCGGACTCTGACTGTCCTTGGCGACTGAATCTACCCTCTGCTGCTGTGATGAAGGCGGGGGTCTAGGCGACCTATCTGACAACCGTGGCCTAGGCCCTCTCCGAATCTCCCCCTGTAACTCATCTAACTTGTCCCTGCGGTGCTGTTCCTGACTTGTTCGTCTGCTATCCTGTTGCCGCTGTCTGAGGCCCTCAATAGTCTGAGCAAAAGCCTGCACTCGAGCAATATCCATATCTTCCCACAAAGTAGCTGTCATACATGCCTCAATATATTCTAGGTTCAGCCCCATGATAAACCGGTGGACTCTGTATGACATGGTTTCTACAAAGGCCGGAGCATAGCGGGCCAAAGAATCGAACTGCAGGGCGTATTCTCGAACACTCATTGCCCCCTACTCCAGGTGTAAAAAGTGGTCCATCCGGGCCTATCGAATCTCTCGTGGTAGGTAACGGTCCAGGAAAGCCTCTGAAAAGTTGGAACAGTTCGAAAGGGCAACATCTCTCCCTCGAGACCTTTCCCAACTCTCATACCACAACACAACAATATCCCACAGTCGGAATACCGCCAATTCAACCGAATCTGTAGATGTAACATGCATTACTTGAAAAATCCTCTACATCTGATCCAGGAAGTCCTGGGGGTCCCCTGTTCGATCTGTCCCGATAAACTGTGGGGGACATAGTGCCAGGAATTCTCGGACCCTCGAACTACCAGGCCCACCTGATGATTTTGCCGCTGTAGGTGGCATTGACTGGCGCTGAGTAGCCATCATTTGCGCTAACATAACTATTGCACTCCTGACCTCCTGGTCAGATGGTGTAGGTATAGAAACTGTCGGAGGTGGTGTCGTCCCGAGTGGCTCCTGATGGGGTGGAGACTGCTGAGAAGGTCGGGACGATGCCTCTGTATCGCCCTCAGATCGGGTCGATTCTAAACGAGGCTGAGGCATCCTGCTGGTGCCCTCTCCTGCTGCTATGTTCAATCTTCTGCCTGTGATAGGATGTCGCTGATTTGACATTTTATCTGTAAACAAAGAGTATAATAAGCTTTAGGGACTCAACCCTATACTGTACTGCTCTATGGTACGACTGAATATGAACAAAGAGTAACCACCCTATCATGCCTTGCAGCCTCCTGCCTATGGTATGTGGTGCACAACACATCCATAGACAAGACTCTACTTAGCACGGCTTGCAGACTCCCTGGGATACGACCTGCTCTGAAACCAAGTTTGTCACGCCCCACCTTGAGAGGCACGACTGGCACCTGTGCCCTACTAGGACCTGGACTGTTGGACTACTGAGCGTAAGCACTTTTAGTGCCAGGCTGGCTCTAATTCTGCATTTATGAAAACAACGAGCTATATAACGACTGTAAATATAGCCTCCAGCCGACAAGGCCTATAGCCACCTGTAGGAATATAATAGCTACCCAAAACAACTGAACATAAGGGAACCTATGCGGGCCGACAAGGCCACCATGCTGACTAGTTATCACTGAAAAGTAGAATCAAGTGCTAAAATGATCTGTGACCGACAAGGTCACCAACTGACAACTGAACAAGGCCCCACATGGCCATCACATGCAAATTAAAAATATATACACGGCCCCACACGACCGGTGCAACTTGTTGACACCCAATTTTGACCTACCTGCGCCTTAATATGCTGCTTATATATGTATATATTTATTTACTTATTTTACGCAAAAATTCGACTTACTTTTGTATTTATAAAATAACTTTTATTATAATATTGTGAAAATTATTTTAAGTTACATATATATGACTCATTTAATTTTAATTTTTTGGATATTAAATCATTATGTTGTATGTAATGTATGTCGTTTTAATATGCGCCCCTATTTTGAAGTATATTCTTTATTTAATAAATTATTTACCTAATTTTACTAAGTTTTACAAATTTATTTGACTAATAATATTACTCTAATTTATAAATTATTTTTGTTAATAATATGATTTCTATAATATTTGATGACTTGATTTTATATTTTAGTCATTAAATTTTTTGTAAATATAATAATTTAATTACATGATATTTACATAAGTATACTTAAATTTAGGATTTATTTATTAATAATAATATTTATATAATTTTCTTATAATTTAAACTATTTTATTATCTATTTATTAAATTATTTAAAAGAGTAGTATATTTATTAATTTAATAGCAGCTAATTCAACTTTCCTCCAATTTATTTAAAGTTCTAGCCACTTTCCATTCAATTCATTCAATTTATTTCAAATCTGACCACTTCCTATTCAATTTATTTCAATTTTAGCCACTTTTGATCCATTTGACTATTATTTAAATTCAATTCCTAATTAAATCTACCCAATTGACCGACCCGCTACCCGTTTTGACCCATGATCCGCCCCAGAATTTATGATTTGATCCTAACCATTCATTAATTCTGATCCTACGGTTAAGATTAATTCTGATCCATTTTCCTTATTTAATTAATTAACCCACCCAAACCCTAAAAGATTTTTTCATTTTCCCTCTCCCCAAAATCAGAAGCCGCCGCACAAAATCCTTTTCCTCGTCGTCTTCTTCTCCGGCAGCCACCACGAGCGGCAGCTGCTCCTCTTTCTCCCCGTCGCACACCAACTGACCTTCACCCTCCACTGCCGGCGACGGCAGTAGCCGCCGTCGCACACTGCCCACCGAAGCAGCCGCCCCATCCCCTCTCTTCTTCTCCATTACCGGAAACCACCATTAATACCGGCCAAAAACCACTCCCCTACCTCCATAACTTCCGGCGGAATTCGGCAGCCACCACACCGAAACAGCAGCCCTCTTCCCTTTACCTCCATAACCTCCGGCGACCTCCCTCTTCCTCATCTCCTCCGACGAAACAACCATAGAAGCCGCCGCATCTTCTTCCTCTCTATACCTGCTCGACAAAACAGCCCGCCCAGCAACCCCAGTCGCCGGAAACCAACCTCAGCCGCCGCCAGACCTCCCTCTACCTTCATCTCACCTTCGTCGCTCAAATGCATGCGACTGTATTGCTTTCGAGAAAATGCAGCGAGTTCATCGCTAAATAATGTCTCATATATAAAATTTAAATTCTATGTGTCAAGTTCCATTAATTTTTACTCCGTATGTTGAATGTTGTCATCTCTAACTGGTGTGAGTTTTCTCTACTTTATTTCTCTATAAACCACTGCTTCAGTTGCTTATTTTTTATTTATTTTATTTTATTTTATTAGATTTGTTGCATGTGAAAGTCGGTAAATATCATGAGCAACGATTAAGCTTAATAGCTGTTATGACCCATTTGATTATAAATATTATGTTCATTGCATATGCCTAATTACACGCTCGTCTGATTTGCTTATTATTTGAACAATATGATATTCCTTTTGTTTGTTTTGGGCCTTCTGTGCCATAAGTCGAGCCCCTTTAAATTGCAATTTCGTTTCAGTAAAATTCTTATTTCCTTATAACATATTTTACATAAGATTTATGTCTCCCGTAGGACATTGTATTTTCTTATTTAAACATCCATGTCGGTACAAAATTATCATGATTCCAGTGTAATTTGATCAATCATGGATCCTGCACTCATGAAGTTGGCATTAATCACGCACATGTTCATTAACTATAATTCTTTTTTACATCTAATTGATTCATTTATGCTATTTAGGGAAGTAAATTTCTACTGTCTGACCTTTATCCATATTCCTCTCTGGTTCTTTCCTTAATTTGATTATATGGTTTCACATTTTAATGAATTATGTCCAAAGAAAGCTAGTATGATTGATTCTGATATAGTACATATTTGCTTCAGTCTTATACATATATGGTTTCCCCTATGCTAATTAAGGAGAATTCTTCCTGATTGATAATATTTCTCCTTTCCTCAACATGTTAAGATCGCTTTAATAAATTAGTATTTATGGTAAGTTGGACCTGCATGACACATAATCTGTTTTGGCCACTAATTAAGGAAATAAATTTTCTTGATTGACTTTTATGAGTAATTACTCCCTTTTTTTTTTCTTTCTTTCTTAATTATGTTTATCAGTCGAAACTATATTTGTTATCTATATCCTTTTTCCTTTCTTTAATTATTTGGACAGCTTTAGTACATGTTTTTATGGTAAACTCTGATAGATTCTACACTGATTGATTATTTATGTTAATTAAGGATAAGAATGTCCCTGGATTGATTCTCTAATTATTTTCTTTCCCATTTATTCTCTAATTGACTGTTGGCTCTCTTTACTATAAAAAGCCACCCTCTTTATTTTCATTGAAAAACGGTCAGAAAGGTAAGAACACGGACGGAGAGAGGACAATTAATTTATTTACTTTTAATGATATGGCTCTGCTCCTTAAAATTCTTTATTCTTCCTCCACCTCAATACGAGCGGAATCCCCGAGATTCTCGTTGATCTTGACGTATTGAGTGTGGATAACTCGTGGTATCCATGAAGTTTAATTTCCTTTTGCTTTGTCATTTATCGTTTCAGATTATTGTTGCATCTATGTACTAACCTTTAAGCAGGTACTACTTTATTCTGAAATTCATCGGAAGAGTCGCCAGACGGAACAAGGCTAACGAAGTTATTCTAACATTATTTATTTTCATGGGCTGTATTTATTTATTTTTATTTTAGTTTGTAATAATTGTAATAAACTTGTGATAGTGAAAAAGGGGCTGTGGGGGCAGGGCATTTATTTTTGTCGTCTTATTTGTTTTATTAGAAATCATGCCTATAGGAATTAAAATAATTTGATTTGATGCACGTAGAAATCATGCCTATAGGTCTTAAATAATTCAATTTAAAATGAGTAACCTTGCCTTTAAGAACAACACAAGTTGTTTAAGAATCACGCCCATAGGAATAATATATATATTAGAAATCATGTTTATTAGAACTTAGGCATTTTAACTCGTAATATCTCGGATTTAAAATTTAGAAGCCCTGTTTATAGGAATAACTAAGACAATTATTTTGATAGAATCATATCTACAACAATTTATTTCATGCGAATTTATGGTGACATTTAGATATTATGACTAAATTATTTTATTTTTTTACAACATTAATTTACTTGGGTCATTTTTGATAGTTTGTTGTTGGAATTATTTTAATGAGTAGGTTTTACATGCACTAGACATTATGGCTTTAGGATAATTTTTAATATGGCTACGTTCACTAGAAATCATGATCATAGGGAAATATATTTATATTAATGAAAGCTTATGTGAAGCCCCTTTGTGTTAATTTTATTGTTTGCTAATTGCTTAACGTTTAATCACCTTTTTTAAAGCCTTAGGAATTTTAGACCCTAAAATCCCATTTAGTAGTCCATCGCCTCTTGGACATCAGGATTGGGACGGGTAGACATTTGTTAGGGTGTTAGTCTTTTCCATTTAGACTACTTAGGCTTAATAATAATTTAAATAATTAGGTGGGTAGACGGGATATGATGAATCGGACAGGCTATAGCTGACTTCTTGTATGAAGCGCATGTCAGCTTTGTAAATACAAAGCAATCTTTACTCCCATCTTTTCTAAATTCATTTTTTTAAAGAGCTTTCAAAGATTTTAAAATTTCTTTTATTATGTTGAAATATTGATATATTTTCATTAAAGGAAATTTTTGTTAAAAATATAATATATACATATACATGGTTTTCTTAAAATGCATTTTTTACTCAAGTTATATATATATATATATATATATATATATATATATATATATATATATATGTTATTCTCTTCAAACTATCTTGATTTTAAAAAATAGAATATATATGGGAGTAATACCGTATTGGGCCCATTTTCAGCCTTGTCAAAACCTGATCCCATTCTTAATTTTAGCTTTATAATTTGTTAATTTAGTACTTGTGTTAGCATTTTATTTAGGCCTAATAATTCATCGATTTTATTTGATCACTTAGATAAATCCCCCATTTAATGAGTACGACCGGGAACCACCTTTGTGGACCTCGAAAGGTGCCTAACACCTTCCTTTCGAGGTAATTAAAGCCCTTACCCGAACTCTGGTAACTTAGGTAACAAACTAGCTTAGAACGGTGCCCTAACGCACCTTAAATTCGTTAGGTGGCGACTCTTCTTTTCCTCCCTTAAGAGTCCTCGATGTTGGGTTCCGCTTTTCCGCGAGGGAAAAATGGGGCGCGACACAACTAACCACAAGGAATATACAATCCGCAAGCCTCTAAGAATAATAAGATGGCTGGGGCCCTATACAAAAAAAAAGGGAAGTAAACCTTTAGCTGTCAAGCTCCGGATGACAGGAGCTGAAGACTCTGTACACTGGCTGGAACTACGAGGGATCTGCTCCTCGTCTATGAGTACTTGAAGGCAAGTAATGCAGCGCCCCAAAATGGGCGTCAATACCACCAATTCTGAGTATGCAAAGCAATAACTGAAAGCAAACAATAATACTGATAGATACTGAAGTAATAGGAGACGGGCTGAGACTGACTGAAAAGAGCGTAACTTTACTGAAGAGAGTAAGAGTCATATCTGATAACATGGCGGTCTACTTTCTATCTATTAATAACTAACACAACATAGCATACAAGGACCTTACCAGCCCCCATAAGCCGTAAGGTACCAACCATCACACAATCTATATACCCCTACCCAGGTCATACCATCCACCTAGTAACTATGAGCATCCTGTCGGCCCCCTGGGTATGCAACTTGGGCTCGTTGGGCCCCTGACTATAGTTGTATCTGAGTCCGGGGGACTCCTGAAATCTGAAATCTGAAATCTGAAATCTAAAATATGAAATGTGCACCCCAGGCGCAAGAGCTAGATAGGGGGTGTGGTATAGTGCTGATCAGCCTGATATGGAGAATCTGCATCCCATCATCGTCCGCTGGCGGACGACATGCCACTCCGTAGAGCGACGTATCCTTACCCTCTGGTGGGCGAGTCGACACAGCTATTAACCCTGGGACGGTCAAGAAAGCTCTAAGGGTGCCCAATACAGAACAATCATGTCTCCACAGATAGCAATAGCCACATGTAATATGTATACTGGATCTGATAATAATATTTATGTTCTGGTATTCTGTTCTGAATCTCATATTGAAATGTACTGAATTTGATACTAAAAATATACTGAATCTGTAATAATATTTCTGGAATATTCTGCTAGGACTTATACTGTTTTACTGAATTTCATGCTAAACACTGTATTATATTTCTAAGATGCTTACTAAATTTCATACTGAACAAAATATACGACTTCTT
The DNA here is from genome assembly GCA_035772735.1 of Datura wrightii. Taxonomy (NCBI): domain Eukaryota; kingdom Viridiplantae; phylum Streptophyta; class Magnoliopsida; order Solanales; family Solanaceae; genus Datura; species Datura wrightii. The sequence continues at coordinate 7,014,270 of JASDFA010000029.1, read as the reverse complement.
AAACACTCTACTGAAATTCGTACTATTTTGCTATACTAGAACTACTAGCTTGCCGAAAGAAACTGGTTTTACATACCTCAACTGCCGACTTTCTGATTAACTGGCGTAGCTCGGCTAGTATTCAGCTATTTCTCCCAACTGTATTCATATTCACAAAAGAATAGAATTAATTCTACTATTATTTCGGAAAGAAACCATACTTATGGATATACCTACTGCCTATTCTTCGACTTATCGAAGAACGACCGAAAACTCGTAATTTCTCGAAAGTCTAAAGGGAGAAATACTCACTTTTAATGTTGAGCGTATATTAACACTAGTTTGGAGCAATTCCATTTGCCTTAGCTTGGCGTTACGACGATTCTCCGGCGAATTTCGCGAAACTAACTCCGTAGGAATGCTCCCTGCAGCTTTATACTTCACTACCTGAAGTTAATTTGAGTTTGGACTGCGTTTGACGGCTTAATCAAACGGAAATTAATGAAAACCCTTCTTCTCCCCTGTTTACTGGTCGTTCACTGGAAATTAAATGCAAGAAAATGATTTAAAACAAGGTGGGAGACCTTATATACTTGGGGCCTTTAAGTCGCATTTGTCGAATGCAATTTATAAGTCGCATTTGCCTTGCGACGCTCCGACTTGGCACTTGTCCGGTATCTCCCCGGACCCTTTTCTCGCATGTATGGCATTCTAAAATTCTTAACCAACATGCAAATAGGCCAACTAAGTGTCAAGAACTTACGGGGTGTAACAGTGGATTCGAGTTATATATTTTTTGTTATTGCAAATTACAAACACACTATAAATTACTTTCAATGAATGTGAAGGAATATTCTTTATTTGATGGTAAAATTCATCACAACAAAATAATATTGGAACAACATTAATTTTGTATTTTCGATATGCCAAATGTCTAGTTTGTTAATTTTCTTTTTTAATTTTTATTTTTACAACACATGATTTAAATTTAAATATGACCAATGTCAGTTATGATTATAAATATCTCACATTTACATATCAAAATATTATTGTTGAATGAAAGTAGCATTTTGTAAAAATTAATGCATAAAAATTCAACTATCATAGGTCTTAGTATAGTAGATCGTTGTTAATTTCACTGCATACATCTGCAGCTGCAAGGAAATAATAGTACTTTTTGAGAAGGAGATACGTAATAGTTATTGCTACAAAAAAAATTAATTGATGTATGTAAATCGTTATCACATGCACTTATTGTAAGATTTAAAATTATGAGAATTTTTATTTTTATTTTCATTTATTTAAAGAATATTAATTTTAAAATAATATGACTATAAAATTCATAAATATAAGTAATCTCGTAATACAATAATCCATTAAATTATCATAAAGAGTATAAAATCAAATCATGTCCTAATAAAAATGATCAACCCAACATCTATCTCGAATAATAAATTATAACATTTAAAATGATTTTGTTAAAAAATATAGTGTTCCTACACCATAGCAAAAATAATATCAAATACTTCCTGGTTAAATAATTTGAAACAAAAAATATGAGATTAGGCATTGGAGTGGGTCTTTGATCCTTTCCCTCTTCAACAATATTAATTAGAAGCATATATTATTTGATTCTTCTTTCTCTCATGATACATGAAAAGAAAGATTATGATTTCATTTGATTTTGGCAACTGAAAAATGAGAAAGAAAAAAAGGTGATGTTTAATTTATAGAATCTATCAGTCTAAAGAAGAGTTAGCTAATGGATGGAAGTTGAGAAGAAAGAAAAATAAATATGAGATAATGTACCGGATTAATTAATTAAGTTGGCTAGATGAAACTCTTTGAAGTGAGTGTATAAATAATTTAAGCTATTTTTTCTTTTCCTTCCGTATTATTTTTTCTAATTAAGAATAAAAGTGTCACTTAATCTTTAAAGGGTATTTGTAATCTAACTTTTCATTAAAGGACCTCCTACTTATAATATAATATGATATATACTGACATTTGAGTTTAGATCTCATTTAGTTGTTATATGCAAAAATACGCAAAAACTAATTTAATGATTTATGTGTATCAAGAAGAAGGAAAATATTAGTCAACCAATTAAACCAAAGAAAATAGGTGTATGAATGTAAAAGAAGCAAACATCATTAGTCTTTCCTCGTGAAATTATGAAGAAACATTTGCTCTTAAAGTAGCCTTGGACAATCAGTTGAGAATCAAAGATCAAAAGATATTAAATTCTTTTTGAGGATTGAAGTTGCTTATTTTTCTATTGATATTTATCACAGCAAGAATGTATTAACAAAAAATATATCGGGATGAAACTATTTGTCCATACACGTGATAAGCATAGAAAGAGCTTATAGTCAACCCCGAGTAAGCCTGTGCCAGCTTGACCCGAGATTGAAGAATCTTCCAACATCTGAGAACTTGATCCTAGATCTACTTTTCTCAATTTGGAAAGCAGTGACCTGGATCAATATGTCTGGAAGAACTGAGGTTAGCCATTGTGCGGCAGTCAAGTTCGCCCGCTTGACTCAACCTGTTTGACAACGCCTACTGTTTTATACTTAGATTATTTTTTGCGTCTGAAATGTTAAAGCACACAACATATACAGGAAATTCCCAACCTTTGTATTAATTTCAAAGCCAACACAAAGGACCCTTACTCGTTGTGGCAACAAGTCTGCCCCAACTTTGACCTAGGCATAATCACAAGTTAATTGCTGCCTGACACTTTCTTGAAAGCCTCACGTTCCTTCTTAGTTTCCTTAGTGAATTTATAGCCTTACACTTCCCTCATTTACTCACTTACTAATTTTCGTCTAAGTCAAAGATTGCACTTATAATGCATGTGTCAGCCTTTGGCTTTACAACCAACGACCTGCCGATATTTGTAGCGACCCAAGCATACAAAGAAAAACGTGCTACAACATGTATTACAACGTGCAGATGACATCCCTATCTGCCTAGACTATTTGAATTTCAAAATTAAAAGTAACAACAAAATATAAGGAAAGATCCAAAAGCGGTTGTATAAGGAAACTGCCTATGTGCCTTACATGTGCAGATGGGCTGACTGGATTTGCGCCCAAACGTGCCATCTTGCATCCAAGTCTTGGCGCCAACCACCTCTCCTTCATGCCAAGACACTGCCTAGCCACTTTCGACTTGAAACCAGCCCCGCACGCCACTGTCGACATCCTGCTTATGTTACCTTTGACCATGCCAACTCTTGTTTGCCTCGTGCCATTCCTTATCTTTATTCTTGTCTTGCTTTGTTCCTGAATCTTTTTTCAAATAGTCTAGCTTGATTCACCGGCACTTGATCCAATATTGGCACTTGCCACAAGCTAGAGTGTCATTGCCGATGCCGCTTAGTGCCCATGTCATGTCATGGCGCACCATCGGCTAGCCTTGCATACTGCACTTGAGAATGCCACCGTATTGTCTCACATGGTTGATTCAACCTGCACCTAGGCCATGACAAAGTCATTCATGCTAACCCTTTTGTCGCCACTGTGCCATCTGCCGAGTCAAAGAGCCAAGCCCCTAATAGGGCCCTAGTAGTTGAGTTTGTTCTAACAAACTATTGATCTGTTGATCCTTTATAGTTCTGGTGTTTATCATTTTCATAAAGCATAATGGATGGAGAACAAGACTTGGCAAGAGAATAAAATGTATCCGAAGTACAAAAAATGCCAAGGAACATAACAAGTCATAATTGCCATGATTGACTCCAAATAACTCTTCCAGGAACTCGACATGAACAGTATAGGGAAGCTTCATCTTAAGGTCGTCCAAATAAACAAAAAGGAAAGGCACAATGGGGTGGGAAGAGACGGTGCAAGAATTGGTCGCACAATAAAATGACTTCATAGCTCAAGAACAAAATTAGAATAAACAGATCAGTGAGGCCGTTGTCCATGACAAAAAGGGCTCCACCCATACTCAAGGGTATATATATGGAAATATACTCTTAGCAACCATGGAAATCAAGTGTTGCACCCTTGCCTATACCCAAGAAGTTCAGGATGTTGAATCTCATAAAATATGACAGAACCACAAACTTTTGAGACCATGTCACAGCCTATACAACTGGGAATAAAGGGAATGGCCTAACAAAGCCATAAATAGAGTTAGTGCTAGTCAAGATGTTCAAGGAAACACTTGTGAAGGAAGAATTAATCTAGTTCACACTCTTTCCTAAAAACCCTATAGGATCATTAGCTGAATTAGAGGATGCCTTCATAAAGGCTCATATCGGAGCTCAAATGTGAAAATAGATAGAAGACATTTTTATGATACAACAAGGAGCTATCGAGTTACTCTAGGAATTTGTGGATCAGTTACAAAAGGAAAGGATGTTACTACATGAGGTTTCAGACAATTGGGTGCTTTAGCCTTCATAAGTAACATAAATGAGAAGAGTTTAAAAACTAACACGAGGTTAAAGGATAGAATTCAGGAGCCACCCCCTCCCCTCTACCCCTCCCCCCCAACCAAAAAAAAAAGAAAAGCTTGGAGTGATGTGTACTATATGTACAGTAATAAACTCAGGTTAAAGGAAGACAAACCATTTTTAACTAGCACCAATGGTAAAACCATATGTAGGTACAATGATCAACCAAATCGCTTATCGAGATGAACAGAAGTTGATCGAAGATGCTTGGGAAATCCATATGAATCTTACGCTAGGACTTGTTTACCTTGGAATTGATTAAAGTTTAATTTGCATAGGGTCAAGAATGCGTATTACGATTCAATCTTATTTTAGATTTAATTTACTATTAGTTCAATTAATATTACATGATAGAAATAAGTAATCGTGATGTAAACTAGTAAGATAAAGCGAAGCAAGGATAATATGAGTGTTTTCAATGCGGACGCGAGAGAGCCTAATACTCTTACCCTTAGCTCGAGTGCGGATACTTCAAATAACTTAAACTTAAACTAAAACTGAATAAAGTAAAGGAAAACGCTTGACGCCCAAGAGAACATTGTATTGCTAATGAAATTGCTTAAGAGAAGTAAGAGCCTGAATACCCCTTCAAGGGAGAAGGGACGACTACTTATAAGCTGTTTAATTTAGGCTTTAGCCAATAATGGAATGCCACAGGAGCCCTGAAGTACGCCTTATATACTTGCACTATGTGTCCAGCCTATTGGGAAGGTGTCAGCAAATTTTCCTACCTTACTCAGATTCCAACGAGCTCGACCGCATACCTAAGCACCCTAATTTCTCATCCCCCATTTGTATTTTATGACACATCACTAGGGGTGATGACCCCTTTTATCCTTATTCTTAACGAGACAATCGTCCCTCCATCATTGTCTCGCGGATGATTGTTGAGCATTTCTAGGCCATTGAACAATCACTTCATGCTCAGTAATTGCATCATTGTGCTTGTAATATCAAATTGAGCATTAGTTGGTAATGGAGGTGGAACAGTGACTCCAGCGTAACCAACTTCTTTCAAATCAAACTCCCTCTCGAAGAGCACATTCCGTATGGAATTACATCTACGATAACGAGGGGGTTTTGTCTGTTCCCTTTTGCCAAGGCTGCAACCAAGTCCGCAGCGTCAGCTTTCCTAGTTGCGTCAACTAATTAGGCTTTTTTCTGCCACTCGTGCAACTTCAGCTAGCTGTGCCTCAGTCAAATCTTCCTCGATAGGGAGGTTAAGTTGTGCCATTGAGTTTGTCATGCTAACCTTTGACAAATCAAAAATTAAAACAAACAAACAAAAAAAGTAAATCATGAAATAAAGACTACAAGCAGGATTTAAAAATCAATTAACTATTTATGAACCATATTGCCCGACAACGGCGTCAAAATTTGATCATGCTTAAATTACACCTTGCAATAAGGTATAAAATGATCACTGTCAAATATAGTAACCCAACTAGATTGGAGTTGATCCCACAGGGAATAGGTCAAAAATAATATGTTAATAGTGAGTAAATCAATCAGTAGTCAATATTTTGGAGGGCGGTTACAATAAAAGAAGAAGTAATTTTAAGAAAAGAGTTTGTTGTTATCAAATTTATGAGAAAAAAAATAGAACTGTGTTCTCCATGACTCCGTAACATAGTAGGCTTATTTTATTAGTGATCTCTCCTGGTGAATTTTGTGTAAGACTAGTGATTAAGTTCATCTAACGTCTCTCGACCTACGTAGATGAATTTCACTTTAAATCCTTTTAGACTTTAGGTGTTCATATTTTACCCTCGTCATATGTATTGGATTAACTATTTTAGGTTAGAGCTCAAGTTAATTAGATGAGGGTTGGTAGCCCTAAATTTTCATTGTTATTCTCTGTTCCTAATTTCAACCTCTTTGGTCAAGCAAGTTGATTATACAAACACGTTTCAACGTATGCAACCACTAAAACTAATTAAAAAATGAAGAGAATAACAATCCACTCAATTCACCATTCAAAAATCACTATTTTATTTTGCTTTCTTCCATTAATCCATTATGGTTCCCACAATCCTAGCTAAAGAAGTCGCTCATGTTTGAGGAAACAATCACATAATATTTATAAGAAGTCACGATGAATGCTTACAATAATATAAAACTGTTTGACCCACATTCAAATCTATATAGAATCTCAAGAACTTTATATTTCTCTTAATTAATTGTATGGAATAATGTTTTTCACATTTACAATAATTCAAGGAATGAATAATAGTCAATAATTAAGTGGTGTAACAACAAAAACGTCCTAAGAGAGGGTATTTATAGCAGTAGAATAAGTCTTCATTTGTTCCTATTTGGACTAGGATTCAACTAGCAGGCCTTTATTTGGAATCAAGGGTCCACGTCATGCCACCCGTCGCGCCAACATGGCTCGGTGTCGCGTGAATGGGTGCGCCGATGTTGCTCCAGGTCACGCAGCTCGATGCACTGATGTGGCTGCGCAATGCCAACCTCTACTTTGTTGTGGCACTTGTTTCTTTTGAGTTTGGCTTGACAACACTTGCTCTTTTAAGTCCAAAATGAGTCAAAACCCATCACTTTTATCCTTGCAAACATCGAATCATGTGTGTTAGCTCTTTTTCACAAATACCATACACAATCGAAGCAATCACACATTATTTATTCTCAAAATATAGCTATGTATGGACAAAATATTGCAAATATGTGCGTAAATACGCCCAACATCACCACCCCACACTTAAACTATTGTTTATCTCGAACAATACACTACTTCCTCACTCAAGTTTCACACAAAATTCATCATATGAATAAGTCTACTTACACCCAGGTTTATTAGATAATTCAATCATGCTCCAACAATTCACTCAATATGCATATAGATCAACATTCAAAGGTCACAAGTCGAAATCACTTAGCTTCTATAGCTAACTCAACAAGATATATTTGGGCCAACATGAACATATATAATTTAGCAATCAAAGATACACTAGAATCTCACCATTATGTGCTCCTCACTATTTGGAGAGATGCCCCTTTCAATCAGATGATATAAAACATTTTTGACTTGGGCATAGATGAAATAAAATTCACCCACTCTCTCAAAAAATTTTACATGCATGCAAAAGACGACCCATAGGCTTGCCTTTAGTGTAAATACTCCATTAATATAGAACACTGAATTTAGGATCAATTAGGACTTAAGATGGTTATAATGTAGAGTAAGAGATGGTAAGAACTATTTGGCCAAGATAGTGACTAATCTCCCTAAGCACTTTAATACTTCACAGCTCTTTGACTTTTTTAGCACATTCTTCAATCTTTCTTTTTTTTTTCCTTATACCTTCCTTTTGTTTTCAATTTACAAATTAGGTGACTAGTAGAGAGTTTTTGCTATTAAGATCATTCACTTTTCTCTCTTTCTTTTCATTCTTGTTCGTTAATTCATTTTTTTCTTTTCAATGCTTTTTTTTCTTTTTCTTTTCCCCTACATCACCCTCCTTGTTTTACATTTTCACCCTTTTCTTTTCTGCTAATTTCCACACCTTAGCTTTTTCCCCTTTTTCCTCACTTGTGCTCCTTTTATGCAAAATTTTCAATCAAAGTGTCTTAGGAGTTATTTGGATCAAATAAAGGTCAATAGAATAAAAGAAACTATGCTTGTAATATGGCTATCAAAAGAATAAGTTAAGACTCAAAATGGCTAATTAGGATAATTACATCAAAGAAGATAAGATCGGTGTATAAATAGGCTACCAAAGAAATGCCTATATCATTTTCTAGATTCAACATTCTCATTTCGCTTAGCACACACCAAGCAAATTCTACACATCAAATTGCAAGCATGGAGTATGCAAAAATATCTCTTACATTCAATGCCACAAATGGTTTGATAATAACAATCAAGATTACATAAACACCCATATCCATAATTATTAAGCCCAAATTTTCAAGCATAGGAGTCAAGTTCCAACAGTCTAAGTGTTTCTATATTTTCATGCATTTTTGAATCAATTATACAAGTCTTAATGATCTCCTGAGTGAAGCACCTAGAATTCATAAGGTTTCAAGTTCTTGTTGTCTTACCAATGACTAATTTTTCCTTAAGATGGTTGTCATCCATCCATCATCGGGAACAATCATGACTATGACTAAAAAAATTCTAGACCCTTTAGTTGATTCCAAGGGACTATCCACCGAAAAAGTACCGAAAACAAAAATCAGGAGAACCCAAACAAAAATATAAAAAAAATTCACAAAACTACTACAAGCTAGCAGGACTCAAGTCATATATCTCAAAAAAAAATCTAGGACCACGATGAATAAATTTAGCAATTAAGGCATACATGAAACAAGGACGTTCACTTCTCCCACCCCACACTTAATTAATAGCACCATCCTCAGTGCTAAAATAATAAAGCACAAGTAAAAAGGATGAAAGAAGAAATCCTTAGGCCTAGTCCTCGTCGTTTGGGGGGGGGGGGGGGAGGCATAAACAGCTTCCCCCATCTTTGAATCCTCTCCATCATCAACATCAGACTCCAAATCAGAGTCAACTCGAGCCTGCTTATTGTCAGTAGGATCATCATCATCAAAGGGCTCCTCAAAACCTAGCCCACCTCTACAATGAGCTCTAGATTGTCGATGTTCAGCTGTTGTAGTTGCTCCTCAATCACCCTGCTCATCCTCAGCTAAAGCATTTGCATGCCATACAAATGACTCAGAATATTATTAATGTGCGCATTACGCTCAGTGATAGACAACATAGGACCATGCATACCCTTGGGCTCCTTCGTCTTTGTCATGTCTAGCCCTTGGGTGATACCTCAGCCTATAATCGATCTCCTCCTCCTCAACCTGTTGCATTCTCAAAAATAAGGTCAGGAGATCCCCAAAACTAAATCTCCATCCCTTATTCACCCTTTCTCATCTCAAGACATCTCTAATAATCACCCCAACATTTATTATCCTTTCGGTCATCAAAGAAAACACCAAACATACTTTCTCCCTAGTCACATGTGTCATATGCTTTTCAGGAACAAAGCATCCACAAACAATTGTCAACCACATTCTCACCTCTCTGCTCATATCGGCGTAAGAAAAAGTCATGTGATACTCGAACTGTTGGTGTCTGTTCCACCTTGCCATCGATCTAGGGCCACTAAGAGTATGTCAAATTTCACTATATGGAGGCCTCAAGAAAAGGTCTTTCATCGGCTGTGGGTCAACATTCGGAGTACCAAGCAGTCTATTCAAAGTCATGGGCGTGAAATTCACAATTTGCCCTCTTATGTTTGACTTAGTTACTCCTCTCTTTCGGCTCCCATTTGGCCAAGAACTCCCTAACCAAATTTAAGTTACATCCTCCGGGATAATTAAAAACAAAATCTAACCCAAGAGTAGGTAGCCTTTCAATCATATGGGGGAAATTCGGAAGCTAGACTATCTCCATTAATGCACAATTCATGAGAATATTTAGATTCTTTATGCTCTTTAAACAACTTTTTACCTTCTTTCTCTGTGATTCAATGGAGTCCAAATCATCGTGGTGGTTGTTGTGGCATGCTATCATCCTCCATTGGTGCCTCTTGATCCATTCTTGCTCTCTTTGTACCTTGGCTTGAAGAAGCAACTCCTTTTTCCTTGTTAGATTTAGGATATATTTTTAGTAAAATTGAAGAAAATGGAAGTATTTTATTATTTAGGTGAAGAAATTTAAAAGATTTTGAGAAGATGATGAAGTTTTGGATAGAATTTTGAGAGAAGAGAGGGGGGTGCGCCGTGCTCCTTGCTGAAAAGTGAGGAAAAAATCTAGGTTTTGCAATTTATATCCCTCTTTGTGTCGGATCGGCGCGCCTTTTAGAATAGATTTTTCACCTGGTACCCCCTCTACGTCGCGGACCTTCATACGGAGGTACTGCTTCGCCTTGTGGAGTCCCTTGCAATGACTTTGCTCTGGTGTCGCGGTCCTCCTTGTGAGGTAGTGTCCCCGTATTTGAAAATGCATTGTACTGATTGCTTTTTGCATCCCAGTTTCAATCCATTATGCTTTAATTTTTTCCCGAGGTTTATGAATTAATTCCTGCACATTTGAACAAACAAATCAACTAAAAAAAGAGAAATAAAAAATTAAATCACCTTGGGTTGCCTCCCAAGCAGTGCCTGATTTAACATCACGGCGCGATGCAGATATCTTAATTACTCAATCTTTATCAAGATATCCGATCTTACTCAGGTGGCACTCTTTTTCTATCACCTTAATCGCAGATACGACCCTCAAGGCGTTTAACTTTTTCGAATATTTGAAACCTTGAACATAAATTCCTTACTATTTAGTTGGAACTTGAGTTCACCCTATTCCATATCAATCAATGCCCTTTCAGTGGCTGAAAATGGACGCCCCAGTATGATGGAGACGTCAAAATCAACTTCATAATCCAGAAAGACAAAGTCTGTCGGAAAGATGAAGTCGTCGACCTTTACAAGGATATCATTTAATATGCCCATTGGTCTCTTCATTATGTAGTCAACTATGAGTAGCCGCATCGATGTCTGTTTAGGGGCTCTCAGGCTAATCTGCTTGAATATTACAAGCAACATCAAATTTATGCTCGCACCTAAGTCACATTGAGCCTGTTTAAAATTAAAGGACACCATAGTACATGTAATAGTAAAAGCCCTAGGATCCTTCTTTTTCAGTGCTAAGGAGTGCGTGACTAAGGCGTTGCGATGGTGCTCTATTGGTTCAAAGCTTACCGCCTTTTTTCTTGTCACTAACTCTTTATCCACTTTGTATATCCAGGAATTTTCTCGAGTGCCTCAATCAAGGGAATATTCACCTATAGTTGCTTCTGAATGGCCATGAATTTTTTCAACTTAATTCTATTTGAGCCTTCTTCTTACTCTGCCAAGGGACTGGGCTCTTGAGGTTTATAGATTCTCCTGCTACTGCAACTCCCCTATCTATGATAGGCTTCTCATCTAGCATAATCCCACTCCTAGCAGTGACGACCATGCATGACCTTTATTTATAGGGTTTGGGATAGTATCACTTGGCAAGGTCCTTTTTTGTCTCTAATTAAGTGTTGCAGAGACTTGTCCTATTTGATACTTTAACTGCTTAATGGATGTAGAATGTGAATCCACTAGCTGTCTGATGTGCTGTGGATTTACATTACTACTGACGCTCAAAACTAAGAAAATAGCATGGACTTAGGTGTACTTATGTGGATATGAGGCACTTTTCCTTTGATTTCAGGATAAATGGGTGTTGGAACAATAAATTGCAAAAGAAAGCTAAAAGTATGCAAAAAAAGGCAAAAAGTGCAGTCCATAGTATGATCCATAGGATGAACCTACGAGTCGTATTGAGGACCTTGATAAGAAGCTGAAAGTTTAACCTGGAAGACTGATCCCATGAGACTTGTAACGGATTGTACCATGATGGTACGAGTCGTGGTAAGCCAGTCGTGATGAAATTCAGAAGAATTACACAGGAGGATGATTCTCAGTACGAGAGTACCCTACAACCCGTGAGATGAAGGTACGAGTCGTACCATACTGGTCGTGGTGAAGTTTAAACAAAGTTCAAAGTATCAAGATCAAGCCACGGGTTTAATGTACAAGTCGTAGGATGTAGGTACGAATCGTACCTTGGCCCAATACTTAGCCAAAATTCAGACAACACTTCAAGCCACGAGTTGATGCCATGGTCCATGAGAAGCCCCTACGAGTCGTAGGAGGACCCTTGACGAGCTCGGCAACAGATATGGAAAGCAGTCTTGTTAGTTTAGGAAAAGGATTCTTGTGTCTCTATAAATACGTTTTATGTTTTATTTTTTCATGGAGGACGACGAATAAACTTAATTTTAGTAGGAAAACATTATAGTAAGCAATTTTAAACCATTGAAAGAGAGAATTAAGTTGGTTCAACCTTGTGATCAACCTTTTCTTGAACTTATATTGTTCTTGCTACTTGTTATTCAAGATTTCATGGATTAATTGAAGGAATTGTTTTTGTCAATCATTTTTGTAAGTATTGTTTTATGTCTTCAATCATGAACACAATTCACAACCTTGCAAAAATGAGAGGCTAAAACCTCTATAGCTAGGGTTGTGGGAACCATGGTGGATTAAAAAGCTAGGGTTGCACAAAGTGATTCTAAAACCAATACTAATTACTTATATTTTAATCTCTTCATCTTTAATGATTCTTAGCGGTGCGCAACATTAGGAAGGACCTGAATTCTTTACTTGCTTTGTTCGAAGAGGTAGAGATTAGGAAAAGAGAATTACAATAGAACATTGATATTGACGATCATTGTATTAACTTGAGTTGTGGTCGTAGGATAGTTATATCTGGAACTTAGTGATAACGGTTAGTTCGCAAAACTCATGAGACTTGGTCGAGTAATTGAGGATAGTAATTCAATAGGGATTGGTCGATCGTTTGAATGAACCTAAGTTATCAGTTCTGTAAGTAAGTATTAGTAAAGATAACGAGTGTATACCCAAAGTTATTATGAACCCATGGGGAACACAAACCCTAGTTATCCTTTAATTATTGATTTGCAAATATAATCTTAACTGCTATTTATTTCTATTATTGATTTTTATTAGAATCCCCCATTGTGAAGTAATTACCATACGAGGTCATCTACCGGCTGTAATCTAGATCTTTCATATTCCCTGTGGGATCGACCCCAACCTCTAAGTTGGATTCTTTATTGACAACGTCCTCTTTATACTTCAGTTGGAAGTGTGGTTTGAGCGTTATCAAGAAGTGGCGCCATTGCCGGGGAATACGGCTAAGACTAGGTTATTAGCTTTTATTTGACTTGTTGGTGGTTACTTTATTCTTGACGTTTTCTTTTTCCTTTGTTTTTCTTTTGTGACATCCTCAGGTTTTCATCTAGGGATAAACCCACCACTCAAACACCCAAAGATGAAACATGATCAGCTGCCAAACCACAAAAGTAACACATGAGAAGTCACAAAAGTAACATCGTGCCGCGACGTTAAATTAGGCGTTGCATGGGAGGCAACCCATGAGGTGAAGTCTGAGTAGCCACAGGCGCTGCATGGGAGGCAACCCATGAGAGGTGAAGTCTGAGTAGCCACAGGTATGTCCTTCTCCCTACATGCTTATATTTTATGCTTCGGGGACGAAGCTCATTTTTTTAAAAGGGAGTGGGGGGGGGGTGTTCTTGTATTTTTGGGACTTTTTGTTCGTCTGAGGATTTTTCTTGTCGTGTTTCTTTTCCCTCAGGTATGCTATCTAGTAGAACCGGCATGTGTTAGGATTTTTGTTTTTAGTCGTGATTTTTGTTTGATTAGAAAGTAACTTAGGAATACTCAGCCAATGGATATGCACTAGTTTTGTTTTTTTTGAAAAAATTGACCCTGCTTAAAAATTTTTGCTATGTATTTGCGAATACAATGCATGATTTCTGTGGATCGTTTTATGTCATTTAGTTATTAATAGTGCTAGTCTTGTTAAGCCATGTATGAACCAAAGAGGTAAAGTAAAAATAGTTCATGTACCATGTGTGAGTGAGGTCTTAGTATTTATTGTGGTGTGTTGTTGAAGATCTAGAACTTGCCTGGTTGGTCTCTGCATAGGTTAAGGATGGTTGGTTAGGAGATGATCATAGACCATTTTTTATTTTAGCTCACTTTTAGCCTATATTACCCTACCAAAGTTTCATGAATCCCTTGATCCCAAATTTGAGCCTTAATAGACCATATTTCTTTGATTTACCTGTTAACTGTACCCATTTGTTTATAATGAACCTGTTTGGCCCTGGTTCTTCCTTGGATATTGTGAACATCAACATAAGCAAAATGCTTAAGTTGAGGGTGGCTAGAGTGCGGGTGCATAAATGGTGGGAGCGAGAGAAAAGGAAAGAAAAGAAGAACAAAAAAGAAGAGAAAAAATGGTGAAAAATAAGGTGTAGTGAGGTGAAAAAGTAAAAAGCTGAAAATTTAAGAACATGGAAAAAGAAAAATTCAAAAGAGTTTGAAATTGTTGAAAAATGTGAAAAATCACCTCATCCATGCAAATATTCTTAAAATGGTAAAAAGGAAAGAAAAGAAAAAAAGAATGAAGGGTGAAATAGAAAAATGGTGTAGCCAATAGATGTAGTCCCAAGGAAGGGATAGTCACTCATAAAATCTTTCATCTTTATCATGTCCAGCACTAAGCCTACATTACAAGCCATATCAAGTCCTATAGTGATCTTAAATTGACCATCTAACAAATAAAAGAAGAGAAAATAAGCGCAAGCCTATGGTATCTAATGCATAATACTTGCATTTCTTTAAGAGAGTGAGTGTTTCATTTTCTAGTCCCATGTTTCATTTGATACTTCATACTAGAGTGGGGACTTCATTTTTTGTGAGGGTACATGGATTATGTTTGATTTTACCATTGGTTTGTGTGAAACACATAGGTGATAACTTGATTGCTTATTGATAGTTAGATGACATGTATCGATCCCTGAATATGATGTTTTGATGTTGCTTGCAATACATTAGCTGATGATGTTTCAGGAGGAAGGGTCAATAGAGTTTGTATATAGAGTGCACAAATTTTTTAGTTTTGGCTGTAGTATCTTAAGTTTATTTTCTAGTTGAGCGTCGTATTTAGGTTTTCTTTTTCTTTGCCCGAGGACATGAAAAAGTCTTAAGTTGAGGGTGTTGATGTGTTGTGGATTTACAACACTATTGATGCTCAAAGCTAAGAAAATAGCATGACTTAGGTGTATTTATGTGGATATAAGGCACTTTTCCTTTGATTTCAGGATAAATGGGTGTTGAAATAATAAATTGCAAAAGGAAACTAAAAGTGTTCAAAAAAAGGCAAAAAGTGCATTTCACAGTACGATTCGTAGGATGAACCTACGAGTCGTACTAAGGGCCTTGATAAGAAGATGAAAGTTTAACTTGGAAGACTGATCCCATGAGACTTGTCACGGATCGTACCATGATGGTACAAGTCGTGGTAAGCCAGTCGTGATGAAATTCAGAAGAATTGCACAGGAGGCTGATTCTCAGTACGAGAGTACCCTACGACCCGTGAGATGAAGGTACGAGTCGTACCATACCGGTCGTGGTGAAGTTCAGACAAAGTTCAAAGTATTAGGATCAAGCCACGGGTGCAATGTACGAGTCGTAGGATGTAGGTACGAGTCGTACCATCTCTGGAGCATACTTTGATAGTCTAGTAAACTCTAGAGCATACTCCTCCACTATACGGTTGCCCTTCCGTAGGTTCATAAACTCTGCCATCTTAGCCTACCTCAACTCCCGAGGAAAGAACCTATCCAGAAAAGCTGTATGAAACTCCTCCCACTCAACCGGTCCTACTTCTATTGACCGCCTCTCTTTCCACTGCTCGTACCAATCCTGGGCTACCCCTTTTAGCTGGTAGGCTGCCAGGTTAGCACTCTCGGAGGAGCTGACACCCATGATCCGGGTGATCTTTTTGATCTCAACTACAAAGCCTTGTGGGTCCTCTCCCACCTTTGTTCCGTGAAAGTCTGGAGGGTTCATCTGGGTGAAATCCCGCACCCGGGGAGCGTTGCAGACCCATTTGGGGCTAGTAGAACCACCTGCTGGTTCACTTGATTGGCAACGGTTTGATCAAGAAACTGAATGGCCGCCCTGAATTCGACGGTAGACACAAAGTCGTCTTGAGGAACTGCCCAAGCTGGTGGAGCGGGTCTGTTGGCGTTCCAGGCTCTGCGTCTATGTTCATGTCAAGGAGGCATTGTTCACTGAAAGGAAATAGGACACGATTTAGAAAGACGCCTTTGGAATTGGACTTTAAAGCACGATAAAGAGCATGAACAAAAGGGGAATTTTCCTAATAACATCTCGTAGCCTCCTCGTCATAAGTGTGGTGCGTTTCACACCCATGAAAAGGACTCTACTCGATGCGTCTTTCAGACTTTCTGAGGATACTCTAAACCTAGTGCTCTGATACCAAGTTTGTCACACCCCGAGCTTAAACATTTGATGTAACACGGTACTTGAAGCCACAAGTGACCCCAAGTCAACCCCTGGTCTATCATTCACTAGCATTCCGAGTATACATGCAAACCGAAACTTTTAAATAACAGATTTATTAGCTTAAGAAAATGTAAAGACTGAAAAGTAGAGAAAGAAATAATATATCTGAAATACAATTCTGGAAGACAAGTCTGGTCTGAAAGACAACTACTGAGGAGTTGCTGGGACAAGTTCCCAGCTAACTCTAAATCTAAACAAAACCATATCCAAATGAAGTAAATAAAAAAAGCCCTCGAATGAGGAGGACTCACACTCTAATCTGCTGAAATGGAATGCTCTGAAACTGAGTAACTATTTGTGCTGAACCTGAGAACCTGCAAGTGTATCATGAAACGATACATCATGAAAAGCATGCGTCAGTACTTTGAATGTACTGAGTAAGTGGGAGAAACATATTGAATATAAAGTCTAAGCTAGACATGCCATGACCAATAGGTAAGTTGAACTGAACTACTGATCTAATCTGAAATGGTCAAGACGACCCGGTCTGATGGTCAAGGACATGCCCTGAGTCTGAAATACTGAATCTGAGATACTATACTGAACTAAGCTGCTTATTTTGATAATGTACTGGCCTGACTAGTAGGAGAGTCTATAACCGACATTTAACCAAGTGAGCTAGATGTGGAGTCCGATGTATACACCCCACCTGTAGGACCCAATATATCTTGCCAGGGTATAAAGGCATGAACTGGTGATCACAAAAATATCTGGGGCCAATCAGGCCAAGTAATACTATAACCTATGCTGGCAACATAGTTCTGGGAACCTGGGTGCGCTGGAACCCCGGCCCGCTCGGTGCTAAGTTCTACTCCCACTGGACAACCTAAACAGAACTACTAAGCTGATAGCTTAAAAATGGGGCCTGAGACTAGTCAGGGACGAATAACTGTATGTACCCTGAGAGCCTTATCGGACCAGATTCTGAAACTGGGTTCTAAGACTGGTCAGAGCTGCTTATCTAGAAGCGTCGTAACCGTCTACAAAACAACTAATAACTGAACTAGGGTCCTGGGGCTGGTTAGAGCTATAACTAAATATCATGATCGCCTAATGAACCAAACAACTGGAATATTAATCTGAGTCTGAAAGCTGGGAGGCACCACTGACACCTCAAAAATACACTGGAGTCAAACTGATCAGTTGACATTTTCTGAACAACACTGATGTTGCTAAAATCTGACTAAAGCTAGACTGATATGATTCTAGCTGAGACTAGACTGATAGAGTTTTGTGTTCTAACTGACTAAAATACTAAGCAGCTAATAGAAAATTTCATTCAATATACTAAAGTCATTCTGATTCATGGGATATTTACCCAACATATGAACAACAAGAAAATTCTAGGAATTCAACCCAAAGCATTCTTCATTCACTAGAGGAAATTTAACAAGTAAAAACCATTACTCAAAAATTAGGGCTCAAATTCACTTTTGTAATAATACTGACAATTTGATGAGGAACTGATGAAGATTATATTAAAAATAAGTATAAATATCATTATGAGGGAAATCAATGAAAATAAACATGAATGCTTCTCATACTCGTAAGCTCAGGGCTTAAAACTTATAGAAGAAATTGAGGAGGACTTTGGGGACGCAAGGGAAGGACAATCCCCCTGCTAAAACCCCACATACCTGGGGGAAAATTTCTTGAAGAAGAGGACCTGGGAGAGTTTCTTAGGAGAACCGTCGATGAAATTCTGAGTGTAGACGTGAGAATGAGAGTAGAAAACCGCTCAAACCCTCTAATAGTTCTGAATTTAGGTTCAAAACAACGTAACTTTGGGACTAAGTAAACGGGAGATTACTAAAATAACCCTGGTAAAATTCTGAAAACTGGTCGACGGGGTTCCAATGGGTCACTCAACGAGTCGTTGGTTGGGACCACGACTCATTGGGACCTCTCGTTAGGTTTACTTTTCGGATTCATTGATGTCACCATGAGGGACTCAACGAGTCGTGCTTACTGACCACGACTCGTGGTCACCATTTGTGGACCACACTGCCTCATTATAAGGATTTAATGCCAAGTCCTGTAACGGGTGATTTAACGAGTTGTCTGCACTGATAACGACTCGTTGCACCCACTTGTCAAGTACATTAGACGACTACATATAATACCAACTAGAGCCTGCCCACGAGTGACCTAACGGGTCGTGGTCAGTGACCACGACTCGTGAGGTCCCTCGTTGGGTACACTGCCTCCTTCCTTTGAAATCTCCATCCTCCTCCTCACGGCTCACCTAATGAACCATGGGGTCACCTAATGAGTCGTTAGGTGGGTCGTTCAGCAATATTTCTACAGTTTTTCAGATTTTATGAATTAAGTCACGGATATTGATTTTGAGCTTCCGGGAAATTACAACCAGATATAATGCCCCTCATACTCATTTTGAGATTTTTGCATGTTTTTCCTATTTTGAACCTTTCTCTAGCTTATTTATATAATTTATTAATTACAAATATGGGTGGTGTGATTCCTGAGGTAATCAAATGGAGTATTGGATGCGTTTTTCAGTTTTGAAGGTTTGAAATTTGAGAAATTTGACCAAAGCTAACATTCTAGATTAATGAGGTCAAATTTGAGTTTTGATAGTTTTTTTAGGTTCATAAGGTGATTTATGACTTATTTGAATAATTTATATGAGTCCCGAGATACGCGAGCATGTTTTAGATCATTAATTGGAATTCTAGCACCTTAAAGACGATTATTGTTGACTACTGTCAATATTTAGTCAGGACAACCTTGAAACATAATTTTGATGATTCCAACACATCTAGAACATGTTTTATGATTATTTGCACTATTATTTTGTACTTGGAGGCTTTCGAATAATTTTTGAGGGTCCATTCAGAGTTTGTAATGAGTTTTGGTCTTTGTTTTGTTACTGTCATTTGGTGCATCAAAATTGTAAGGTTCTGTTCGCAATTTTCAGATTTGGGCATTGTCATAAAGGCTCACAATTGTGAGATTTTGTTCGCATTTGTGATGTTTGAGTATTTTCAGGAATTCTCACAATTTGAAGTCTCAGTTTGCAATTGCGAGATTAGAGAGGGATTTGTCAGGTTCGCATTTGTGAGGTATGATTCTCAATTTCAATATCTTGGGGTAAGGGTTGTTCACATTTATGATGATCCGTTTGCAATTGTGAAGACCCTCACAGTTTTATTTAAATTTTTTAAAAAGATATAATCAATTTCTAACTCATTTTTGGGCTATGGACTTAGAATTTGGGAGATTTTAGAGGGATTTTGATATTTCATTATGGGAGTAAGAACCTAACTTTGTATTTAGGGATGGCAATAGGGTCGGGTTAGGGCGGAACAAGCTTTGATATATTTAGATTTTAACCCGCTCTGCCTTACTCTATTTAGCATTTTCAAAATAATAACCCCCCCCCCCCCCCGCTAACCCCTGCCTTGCCCCGCCCCGTTTATGTTATCTTTCTTTTTCTTTTTCATTTTGCAACATGAACTTTTTTAAATCCAGAACAAAATTTCAGTTCATGTACTGCTTACCACTAAATTGATATCTTCACATCATTTCCAGAGTGCTAGAAGAAATAAAAGACCAATCCTTCTTAAACAAAAGAAAAACAAAGTAATCAAGGTCTATCACGATATTTTTTTGTTTGAATTTCTTAAAAAAAATTTACCATCTATAAAGGAAAGTTAATTGGATAAATACTTTATTGCGACGTCTCACTTTTCATTATTCAACTTGACAAAAGTAAATTATTCTAATTTGGTAAGTAAAATTTACTCTTTTTGTTATAATTTGTTTGTCTTGATTCGGAATACGAAGGTTAAACTAACTAATATTCGGTGTGAATATGAATATAAATTGTTGCCGCAATCTCAAACTTTTTTTCAAAACTTGAGTCTTACCCTGCCCTGCCTCATTAAGAATTTGCCCTGCCCCGCCCCACCCCGCCCTGCCCCAATTTTCACCCTTATTTGTATTTTCTATTTCTTCACTATTCCATTGATTTATTAGCCTTATATTTGTGTTTGGGTGTGAGAATTTAGGGTTTTGAGCCTAAGATCTTGAAATTATATTTTAATAATTTCGAGTCTGATTCGGACTCGATTTTCAAAAAAAATCTTAATTTAGAACCTTGTGTTATGGGTAACTAGTTTTGAAGGAAAATTTATGTTTTGATATTGGGGGTTCGAGGTTGAATTTTTAGACCGAGATAGGAATATAGCAATGTGGGTGTCTACGGACTCGTGTACTAATTGTGAATTACATATTTGACTAGTTTGAAACTGTTCGAGGCATTGTAGAAGAGAAAGTCGTACCTTCTAAACTCATTCATGAAGTGTTAATGTATTTGAATTGTTGAATTAAAGGAGTGATGATAATGAGGGTCTCATATTAATGAGATGATGCGCATTTATAAAGGTACTAGTGTCATGATATGGGTAAAACGATGATCGCCCCGATTGATAAATTATGTGTTTATGTGAGCATGCTTTGTATAATATAGACTTGGTTTGATGTTTATGTTTCTTATTGGGTATTGGTAAATTGATTGTGACCAAAGGCCCGTATATGAAATGATTACTTGATCATACATTTACTTCCTTTCTCATATTGTAAATGATTTGAAGTTATTTGTCATTGCCTGTGCCGAGGATTGAATCTGTGTAAGATTTGTTGCTTTGACATTATATTTCATGTATATTGACATTGTGGAAGTTAAAATATAAATCTCAGTATTGGATCACCTAAAATATTCACAGTATATAGAATTTATTCGATACAAAATATTGCATCCAACATATTCCTATAGAGTTGTCTGATATAGGGTGCATATATGGACATCGTGAGTCCCTAATGGATCTCGTCTATCTGAAAGAGAAAGCGAGTGCATATAGGTTATTGGCCGGTGCCTATGCATTTGCATTTCATTTCATTACCATACAATACATATTGATTTTGAGAGGTGAAATGGCAAGTGATTATGAAAGTGATTTATTTTACTCCCCGTTTGGATGAGATAATTGAGATTGCTTATATGCTATGATTGACACTTACAATGTAAGTCTCTGAGGTTAGTTGGTTTCAAATATTGCTTCTGTATTGATTATTGTTGTCTTTAGCTACTAAATTGTCTTTCAATCGAAGTTTTGCATTTGGTATCTATGATAAAATGTTGGGAAGGGCAGTATAGGACCAACCCATGTCATCACTTTATAAAGGGATCGATCGACGATGTTGCTGAGTACATGTGTTTTTCATACTCACCCTTGCTTTTTCTTCACCTTTTGCATGTAGATTTAGTTATAGAAACTTATAGCGGTTGAATTATCGTAGTACCTTAGGTTGCAGATTAGAGTTCAGGGTGAGCTTCTTAGTTATTCACATCACTGAATTCTAGATTCACTTGCTTTACTGTCTTTTCTATCTAGATAACTTGTTGACTTTTAAACTTGTATATTTAAAACTTATATATCGTTGTACTTGTGTCACCAATCTTAGGAATTTCTCTCATTTTTGTTTCGTTTGATTTGGGATCCAAAATTTTATATTAGTAATGTTTAAATGAATTTTCGCTTGTACTCATCTTAAATATTTTGTAAAGTAATTGGGTTTTCCTACGGGGAATGGTGGGTGCCCTCACAACCTAATGAGATTTTGGGTCGTAACACTAAGCATCCATGGACCTTCTACCAATTAGTCAGGAGAGAATCCGAGCCAGTGTAAATTAGGGCTCCAATCCCTAGGCCTTAAATACAATCAAAGATCATGAATACCAAGGGCTTTAGATACAATCAAAGATTATGAAGACCAAAGTTTACCTACATCAACTATTGAAGAGTTGGATTCAATCATCCTCTTCATTGATTCTACGGAAAAAAAGATATATTTGGTGGAGCTTGACTCGGAACTTAGAGGTAAACACATTTCATTTTTTTCAATCTTGTGAATGATTTTGCTTGGTCCCACACTGATATGTTAGGCATCGCTCTAGAAGTGATTACTCATAAAACTCAATGTGGACCCATAGTACTTCCCAATCAAACAAAAAGCGAAAGCATGACACGTTTTAAAATTTGATTATTGATGAATAAGTATCTAAGGTGTTAAAAGTTGAGTTGATCTGAGAAGTCAGATATCCGAATTAGTTTTACACAATGGTGGTTCCAAAGAAGAACAAAAATGGAGGATGTGCATCTGCTTTAAGAACTTAAATAAGGCATGTCCCAAAAATTCTTTCTAGTTACCACATATCGACCAACTCATAGTCACTACTGTCAGGCACAAAATGCTAACATTCTTGGATGAATATTTGGGCATAACCAGATCAGTATGGACCCAGAAGATCAAGAAAATAACTCATTCAGCATGGACCTAGGAACATATTATATAACATAATGCCTTTCAATCTTAGGAACATCATAGCTAAATATAAGTAATTTATGAATAAAATGTTCAAGAACCAAATAAAAAAGACAATGATGTAGTAATCAACGACATGCTACTGAAGTCCTTTCAAGCAAAGGAACATTTAAAGGAAATTTCACCATCCTTATGTAATGCAAGATGAAGCAGAGCCCTAAAAAGTGTGTGCTCGAGGTAGCCTCCTATATGTTTTGGGGGTTTCTTATTTCAAATGGAGGCATTGAAATTAACCCAAACTAGATAATAGTTATAGAAGGAATATCGAACATATTGAATAAAAAAATGCAAAAGATAACAATTCAAGTAGCAACTCTAAGTAGATTCATATCTCGATTCTCGAAGAGATACCATAAATTCTTCTCCGTGTTGAGAAAGCAAAGAAAATTCAAAAATTCAAATGGACAAAAGAATATCAACAGGATTTGAAGGACACGACTTAAAGCTATCGAACAAACCCTCTATTTCTCTCTAAACATTGAGACATAGGGTATGACATTGCGTATCAACATCGTACTACGATTAAGTCTCAAGTCTTAGATAATTTTTTGGGTAACATAAGTACAAGTATACTCCTAGAGGCTCATAAAAAAGTGGTATTTGCATTTTGAATCGGTCTTAGAAGTATGGATCCTCTTCAATATAGATCATCCATCACCAAAGGGTAGGGCCTCAGATTGGTTCTCATCACATCTTCTGGGGAGATAATCCGAAAATCAACACCATTTTGAAACTAACAACAAAGTCAAGTTTTTAGTTGTACTTGCAGGACTTGAGTTGGCTGTCACACTCGACGCAATACACAAAGTTAAAAGTGACTCTCAGTTAGTGGTCAATCAGACTCAAGAGACATTTATGGCATGAGAAGCTCGAATACGACATAGTTTGGCTAGATTCATGGACCTTATATCCCAATTTTGTTAATGAAAGTCCATACAGATACACCGTGAGGACAATGCCGAAGTAGATGTCATAACATGGCTTGGATTAACATCTGACATCATAGAATTCTAAAGCCAATCGATAGTTCGTTTATTACATTCAACCATCAACCAGACGAGTATTTTCTTTTTGAAGACGAGCTTATCAAAGAATATTTAATGGCACTTTAGACAAGTGTCTCAAATCTGAATGAACTGATTATGTAATACAAAAGTCCATGAAGGACAATGTGAAAATCACTCTAGCGATAGTTCCCTAACCTAAAAACTTATTAGGGTCGAGTATTGTTACCCTTGAATGTGGAGCATGACACAAAGGCTGTTGTTAAAAAGTGCAATAAGTGTCAACATTTTTTTCCATCTATTAAACTAACTGACATAGCCACTCCATTCCATCCTAACTTTGTGGCCATTCATGAAACGGGGATGGACATGGCATGACCACTTCTATAGCACCTCGAAAATTTTTGTTAAGTTTGAAAGCATATTAAACTGTGACGGTGAATATTTAAAATATTATTTTGCGTGCCAAGGATGACTACATTTAGTTACAATATTATATGCATAGGATAGTATAATGATTAAAAGGAACCTAGAGGTGTTCGTGTTAGAACAATATCAAAAGAAACAAAGAATACAAAAATTAGAAATCAGAAACAAGGAACAAGCTTTAGGAATTGACGTTTTGCATCCCCTAGTGCATCCCAATGTTTAGGGAAAAGGAGGATAAACATCAAATCTCCTTATCGCCCCAAGCAATACATGATCGGGGCCTGGCAAGCTGCCAAGGGCGCGATGCATCCAAGGCCGTACAAATAGCTGAGCATTGATAAAAGAGAATTAAATTAGATGGACACATTGGATTTTATCCAAATAATATATAAGTATGCAAAGTATTTTCGGGATTAATTAAAATGTATATGAATCCTTATGGCCAAAAAAAGTTGAAGATTATGCAACGGACTACAGTTCCTAATAAGTGCACTTAAGGCCTAACTTCAAAAGTATATATCTCATGATATATGATAATTTATACATAGATTTTATGTTCAAATTATAGTTCTTGTAATCTAGTTTCCAATGGTTCAAACCGTTCATCATTTTGATATTCTATAAGGAGTTATGACTTTTTTTTATCAAAGGTTGACAATCTAGTTTTGGAGGTTGTGGAGGATGCGAAGCACACTTCGCTCCTTCTCCAATAGCCTGTAAAGCCTGAACATGATAGAAAAGGCCTCATAAGTCTAGAATTTTCTTGAGACCTTTTGGAGTGGAATTTAATCCGAGAAGACTGTTCAACCATCCTAAGTGAGTTTCTTGGTATATTTTGATAGACTAAGACTCATTGATATTGTTTTTTTTGGTAACAATTTGTTAAATATTACCATAACAACCAACAAGATAATACACCTAGAGAGCACACAAAGAGCCAACCTCCTTCAAAGAAGTGTGTTGATCTCCTGTGTCTCTAAAACAAAGAAATAAAAACAGAGCTATACGGCATTTCTCACGCCACATTAACAACCTAACTGCTGAAGTAACTGTCTACAACTGTAAGTTCTCTTTGTACATTTCTGATGACCTATTCTCTCTTGCACCTCTGTCTTGATTCGTGTAATAACCATATCTGTTAGGATTATGGAGTTCCGAAATAGCTTTCAATTTCTAGCCTTTAGATGTGATAGATCAAAGCACCCCAGATTGCTGAGCCAAGCTCCTTGTGAAACTTCCTCCATTTCCTCCTTCTAAACCATATCAGTGTATCTCGAATTGTTAGGCTCTTGAAAGGAATGCCAGACCAGCTATATAATCCCTGTTGTATTTCCTTTGACCATTCACAATCCACAAATAAATGTGTTTGAGTTTCTACCTTGTCTGCCACACATAGTCCACAAATAATATTATTTGTAGCTATATTCATCCGTTGTAGTCGTGCCTTAGTGAGAAGTCTTTCCTGATAAGACAACCATACTATAAATCTGTGTCGAGGCATCATAATGGAGTTCAAAACCAGATCAGCTTCCATGAATCTCTCCTGTATTCCTAGTATTGTAGTATAGCTTTTTTATACTGAGCATTCCCCATTGTCAGTCAACTTGTAGATCCCATTGTTGTACCATTGTATTATCATTGTCTTAAGTGCATTTAGCTTCCTCCAATACCAACTACTGTCCACTAGTGGTTGGTGATTCCATATATCTGTCGCATCCTTCATATATATACCATGGACCCATTTAACCCACAAAAGATCTTTCTTGCCAGCTAATTGCCAGATGAATTTTCCAACTGAAGCAATGTTCCACAGTTTACAACTTTTGATGCCCAATCCCCCATACCTCTTAGGTTTACACACTACATACCAAGAGACCAGCGCAACCTTCCTCTTGTTAGTAGTATACCCCCATAAGAAGTCTCTGCATAGTCCATCCACTTCTTTGAGGAAACTTTTAGGTAAGATAAACATTGTCCCCCAAAAGTTATATATGGATCAATAGAACAGACATAATAACTTGCAATCTTCCCGCATAAGATAATTTTCTAGCATAACAATTTGTAATTTTGCATGTGATCTTATCCACCAACATATGACAATCTAATTTATTCCATTTTTTGGATGATAGAGGCAGTCCCAAATACCTAATAGATAATGTTCCAGCTATAAAACCAGTCAAGCTAAGATATTTTGTCACTGTTGCCTCATCAATTCCATCACAGAAGAAGTTAGACTTTTCAATATTGGCCACTAACCCAGTAACATCACTAAAATGACTAAGCACTTCCATCACTCTAATAATTGATTTTTCATGTGCTTTGCAGAATATCATCAAATCATCAGCAAAGATCAAGTGCGTAAGTTTGCTCCCTTTATACATGGGGTGAAACCTGAAATCCGATAATTCACCCATCCTCCTCTAACTTTTGGTTAGATACTCCATTACTAACACAAATAATAAGGGGGACATAAGGTCTCCTTGCCTAAGCCCTCTCTTACCTTCAAAATATCCATATCCCTCTCCATTTACTTTGACAGCAAACCTGGTGGAAGATACACACGTCATCACTATGATTGTGAATGATTCTGGAAAACCATATCCCCTAAGTGCTTCTTAAATAAATTCCCAGCTCACCTTGTCATACGCTTTTCTGATATCAATCTTCATAAGGCATCGGGGAGTTGTTTTCCCATTATAATGCCTAAGAATATCATGGCACACTAAAACATTATGGATTAAGGACCTACCCTCCACAAAAGCTGCTTGGTTTTCTGATACCATACATGCCACAGCCTTCCTTAGTTTAACACATATCAACTTGGTAATGCATTTATAGAGTACATTACAACAAGAAATAGGCCTACACTGCCCAGCATGCTGAGGAACTGAGATTTTTGGAATTAGGGAAATCAATGTGGCATTGATTTGTTTGAGGAGTTTCCCTGTTTGGAATAAATCCAGAATAGCCTTGGTCACATCCTTGCCAATAATCCCCCAAGCTGCTTTAAAGAAATCACTACCATACCCATCAGGTCCTGGACTTTTGTTCTTATCAATACTAAAATAGCTTGTTTAACATCCTTCTTAGAATATGTTTGAGCAAGTCCAATTGTTCTGTAATACTCAACAATCTTCCATACTTTAGAAAACTAAGGAAAGCTTTAGTTCTATGAGTCTGCTTCCTTCCTAGTAGTTCGGTGTAATAATCAACCAGTATAGCAGCAATAGCCTCCTGCTCATGTTAGACCACTCCATTCTTATCCTCCAGCTGAGTTATGGCTTGTTGTAATCTCCTATGTGTAATAACTGAAAAAAAATATTGAGTACTATTATCCCTCAATTTCATCCATGTAGCTTTACTCCTTTGTTGCAAGAATATCTCTACCATATAAGAAGATTTCCTAAACTTGTCAGCCTTGTTCCTTTCATCCTATTGTAAACTGTTGTCTGCTAATTGAGCCTGCAGAGCTAATTGGACTCCTTGCAGAGCCTATCTACCCTCTTTAGCTTCTTCAACTATGTTCTTAAAATACTGCTTATTCAGACTTCATAGTTCTCTCTTCAACTCTTTTAGCTTCCTGACTATTTGAAGCATAGTGCAAACCACTTTATGTCGCTGTTAGATTTTCCCCACTATTGTCAACAACATAGGGTGTGAGAAACATGTGTTAGTACTTAAACACCTTCTTTCTATTATTTGGTATAGTCTTTAAAGCAATATGTATAGGGATATGATAACTCACTCCTTCCAGCATGAAATTGACTGAGTAGTCAGGCATTGTAGCCAACCATTCATTGTTTACCAAAGCCCAGTCTATCTTGGACCAGGTTCTGTTGTTTCCTTTCTTGTCACTCCATGTGTATCTGCTACCATAATAAGGAAGTTCCACCAAACCTGTCACCACCGTACAGTCCCTAAAGTCCACAATTTCCCCCATAGTGATGGGATTTCCTCCAGTCCTGTCATCTTGCTGCAACATTGAGTTGAAATCACCAGTCACTAGTCATGGAAGTTGAGTCCCTTTGTGTATTACCAATAAATAATTCCACAATGATCTTCTATCCTCCCTGTGATTATGAGCATAGATCACTGACAATATAAATCTCTCCTGACTACAAATGTTGAGCACCTCACAGGTTACAGCTTGATCCATCTTACTGATCACAGTTACCTGAAAGTAGTCGGGTCTCCAAGTGAGCCATATCCTGCCATTATAATGGTGTTCTAAATTTGTAGTACACTCCCAACCAGGGAACATACTCTATGCCAGCTTCTCAATCCTACTAACCTTAATTTTTATTTTCACCATACCAATTATTCCCGCATTAACCTTATTGCAAAGGAGTTTCACCTCCTTTTGTTTATTTAGGCCATTACGACCTCTCACATTCCAAATTAGAAGACTATCCATCAGGTGGACAAATCACAACCCCACCATCTTTCCTTATAGCCAACTGTTGAACCATCGTAGTTGTTTCCTCTTAAGTAAGTGCTTGGAATACATTACCTGCTCCCTAGGATGTAATCGTATTCAGCTGCTTAGCTTTAACAGCCTTTCTAGGTGTTACCCATGCTGATTGGCTGACTTGCTCCTTGCTAGGCCTCTTGGCTACACTTTTTCGTCCAGCTGGTTCAAGTCCTCCATTATCAACATTATTTCCTTATTTTGTTATAGTAGGTTTCCCCTTCTCTATTGGCACTCTGAGTGGGGGCTTCTTCTTTCTACATTCTGCTTCTCCATGACCATGCTTCTGACAATATTTACACAATATAGGCCTTCATTCATACTGTACTTTCTGTTCAATCAGAGTACCTCTTTCATCCATAAAACAAACCTTATCGGGTAACGTAGCATCCATCCTTACTTCTATTAAAAGTCGAGCAAAATTCAGTCCCGTCTTCTTCTCTGTGCTTTGATCAGTCATAAGCGGTTTACCAACTAGACTTACAATTTTGCTCAATCCTTTGGCAATCCAGTACTTGAAGTCAAGCCCAGAAAATTTCACCCATATTGGAATTGTATACAATTCCTATATGGTGAATTCCATATCTGGTGACCACACCTTAACAATAAATGGCTTACTATTAAAGTGATAGATCCCCCTTTGCAGTACCTCATTCTTCCGAATCGCATAATCAAATCAGACTAACATAATTCCATTCTTTAACATTGCTACCTTGTTGATACCATGTTTCAACCATATTCTCTGTATAAACCCATTGAATACTTCAAATGGAGGATGAGTTCCAAGTACGTAGAAAACAACCGAGTTTTCTCAGTAGACAATTTCAGATGATATGTCGTCTAGCTCAATTTCACATACTGCGGCATCTCCATGCTTTAATACTACATATTATTACAAATCAAAATTCATAGAAAACATTCAAAACATCATGAATTCATTACAAGCTCAATGTTAGGGCTTGAACTCTAAGAAGTAAATTATTTTCTTTATTCTCGAATATGATTATAGGATGTGATGTGAAGTAGGAATCACCAATCGATTTGAGTTTTTAATAGTTCTTGAAATATGGATTAATGAACTAGGATTTTTTTTACGGGGGAAGAGGTGAATAGTGAAATTGAAATTCTTTATTAGTAGTTTGGTGATTCTAACGCCTTCAATGGATTAATTATGATTAAGTATTGAGTTGTAAGACACGAGATAGAGTTAAGGATCAAGAATGACCATTTTGGAACTTTTAACTATAATATATATTCGGTATATTTCAAATGTGTGTTGATGTATTTGGGGTATCCAATTGTAGATATCGATTTGTTGACGATGTTTGGATCATTTACGAGTTGGAGCATCGCAACATTGTCTTGGAGTTTGAAGCAGAGGTAGGTTAAAGCTTACTCTTCTTGAGAGATTTTCTTTAAATTAGGGGTGTGTATCGGTCGGTTCGGTTCGATTTTAAAGGTTATCGATTTTACTTATCGGTTATCGGTTTGTAGACATGCTAAACCGATAAAGAACCATTAAGATATCGACTAATCGGTTATTGATTAATCGGTTATTGATCGTTATCGGTTCGTTATCCGGTTAATCATTAAGATCTCACATGAAAATTTTCATAAGTTATAAATATGTTTAGCTAGAAAAAAGTGGATGAAAAGAGAAAGAACATATATAATTAGCGCAGCTAAAGCAAATAATTTTAATTTAGATTTGAATAACATCTCCTTCACTTGTCATCAACACCCGATTCATCTTCTTGCTAGAATATTTTATATATTGAAGGCTAAAATTATAACTTAATAAATTATTATTGGGTTATCGGTTCACCCGTTAAAAAAAGTGGTCAAACCAATAACCCAATAACTTGAGACAATGAACCGATAATCAAATCGTTAAATCAATAACCCGAATTATTAATCCAATAACCTAATTATCGATTCGGATTATTGGTTTAACCGTTAATTTGCACAGCCTTACTCTAAATGTATTATTTTAAATTTTTTTTTTTAGGCAAATATTATGACATGAATTAAACATGTATTAACATTTATATAGTTACTACCGTCAAAGAATGTTATGAAATTTAATGGACCTTTTATCCTTAGCCAGAGGCTCAGTTCATGTCGAAGAAGTGGAGAAATTTCTGATAAAGAACGCTTTCGTGATTAAATCTATATATAGATTAATTAAGCCAATAACTTTTTGATATCAAATGATCACATAATAAAATATTTATTTGATTATAAAAGATGGTAATAAAGAAAAACTTAGAAATTTAAATTAATAATTTAGAAAAAGATATACATAAATTACGAGTGGATGTGTGTTAATTCATTTGAATAAAAAACATGAAAAAGAAAGAATAATGAGACGTAAAACTCAAACCACATTTTAAGATTCTTGCTTTAGACAACTAAAAAGAAGCATGATTACTGGGTGAGGGGCCATTACTCTCCAATCACCTATCACCAATTTCAAGTGGACAACACATTGATTGCAATTAGGTATAATAAAATTAAATATTACTCTCTTTGTTTTAAAATAAGTGATAAAATAAGTGATATTTTTAATTTGAGCACACCTCTTAAGAAACTACTCGCTTTTAAAAAGTAAAATATATTTTTACTAACTTACTCTTAATAAATATCTTGAAAAAAGATATAGTTTTTTAATAGTTTATGAATCTCTATTCATTTAACTAAAAATAAAAATAAAAAAACTTCATTAATATCTGCTTAATAATGTGAAATACTACTTATTTTAAAAACAAATTAAAAAGACTAAAACTGACACTTATTTTGAACTGTTGGTGTAACATAACAATCCAAATTGGCTGTTGGTGTAACAACCTCGCTTTAATCCACTAATCTCCATGATCGCAGTAATAATTGCTGCGATAATGAACTGTTATTAAGGATGGTCCCTCAACTATTACATTTGGTAGTTACATAAAGTAAGCTAATTAAAACACGGGCGGATCTGGGGTTGGAAGGATGTTCGTTTGAATTTTCGTGATGAAAAATTACTTTTTTCGTTTTAAAATAAGTGGTGTCTTAGTTTTTTAATTTTAAAAATAATTGTATTTTTAATCATGCTAATACATGTATTAAAAAATATTGCATTACTAGTATGGTTTTTCATGTATTAATTATACATTGCGTAATAATAATAAAAAATGTATAACTAACGCTTGCATTAGTTACACGTAGATTGACAAACTATACCAAACAAGGTATTAATAACAAAATAATGCATGCATTAATTTTTCTAATGTGTCTTACCGAACGACCCCTTTATACTTTCATTATCCATGTTGTACCGTAGATACTTTACTTTTAAATTTCTTTTTGAAGGATTTGACTAAGACTTATGTATTAATTTCTTTATCTACTTTTACTTGTTCACTGTATTAAAATTTATATTAGTTTTTACTTATCTAATTTGAAAAATCAAGAGATAATTTATCATTTAGTTCCTAATATTCGTCATAAACGCATACATTTAGCCGACATTAGGTCTTCATGTGTGTTCTTTTGTCCTCATTTGATTACAATTGTAATCTTTTCGTGCTTATTACATATGTGTCTTTCTGTAGGAATGATGTTTGAGCTAATGAGGGCATTTGAAGCTAAAATGAATGCTTTGGAGCTACAAGGTCCGCATTGCGCAGGCTAAAGCCAGCAGATTTTGAATTTTGTCTATTTTAAGAGTATTTTAGTCAAAAAATTCTTTGTACGCGATATAAATAGATCAACAACTTGTTTAAAAGAGTTACACTTGATTTTGGAGGCATCACTCTTGACCTAAGGAGGAAGACTAACTTTTGAGGAGGAGAGAACAACGCAAAAAGTAAAGGCAATTGAAATTCGACCTATAGTTTCAATCTATTTTGTTTTTCTTATTTGTTCGTTATGAAAATCTATGTTGTACTCTTCAACACTAGTATGAGTAGCTAGATTCTTTTTCTAGGATATTGATGGAACTACTTCTTCGATGAACTCGTGATTTTGCCTAATTATAATCGAGTCATACGTTTTATCTCTATTTGTCCAGCTATGCACTGATTGTAGTTAATTGAAGGGCCATCGATTAACAGTGTCATTATATTTTGTTGTTTTCGAGAAAAATTGTGAGATTAGATTTTAGTTGAGCAATGTCATTTCGAAGCATTAAGACTTTCATGACTGAAATTTAAAAGTGGAGGTTAGAGATAACTAAGTTTTGACACAACCTAAGTGGATAGATTAATTGGTTAGCGAGGGTTCATTTGAGATAATAATGGTAGAACATTACTCCACTTGTTCGAGAGATATTTGTGGAAGAAAAGATTCATGATCGATAGAGATTAGTGTTGACACCCAATTTTGACCGACCTGCGCTTCAATATGCTGCTTATATATGTATATATTTATTTATTTATTTAACGCAAAAATTCGGCTTATTTTTTGTATTTATAAAATAATTTTATATCATAATATTGCGAAAATCATTTCAAATTATATATATATATGACCTATTTTAATTTTATGTTTTGATATTAAATAATTACGATGTATATAATACATTTCGTATCAATACGCGCCCTTATTTTTTGAAATATATCCTTACTTAATCAATTATTTACCTAGTTTTGCTAATTGTATAAAATTATTTGAATAACAAGATTACTCTAAAATTATATATGCTGATAATACGATTTTTATAATATTTGATAACTCGATTTTATATTTTATTCACAATTTATTCGTAAATATAATAATTTAATGATATTTACATAAGTATGTTCAAATTTAGAATTTTATTTATTAATAATAATATTTATATGATTTTCTTATAATTTAAATTATTTTATATCTATTTATTAAATTATTTCAAAGTGTAGTATATTTATTAACTTAATAGCAGCTAAATTTAATTTCCATCAATTCATTTAAATTCTAGCCATCTTTCCATTCAATTCATTCAATTCATTTCAAATCTAGCCACTTTTCATTAAGGCCATTTCAATTTTAGCCAATTTTAATTCATTTGGCTATTATTTAAATTCAATTTCTAATTAAATAACCCAATTCCCAACCCGTTTACCAATCCGGACGACCCGTTTGACCCATGACCCGACCCGTATTACACCCAACTAATCTTAGCCGTTCATCTCATTTAATCCTACGGCTAAGATTAATTCTACCCTCACTTACCATTAATATTCCCTAACCTCAAACCCTAAAGGATTTTTTTTCTTCTTCCCCTTCATAGCAGCCGCCTCCCTCTCTTCTCTCCTTCATCCTCTCCGGCGAAACCTCCATTAACGCCGGAAAACAACCGACCAGCCTCCCTCGCGAACCACCACCCTCCTCCCTGTCGCGACCTCACAGCTGCCGGCAGTGCCACCACCACCTTCTCCAACGAACAACAAAGCTGCCGGCCAAAAACCACCCGTCGCATCTCTTCTCCCCTCTCAACGTCCGGTGAGATTCACGAAAGATCTGTATAAATATGGTCTTGGTATGATCCCGCAACATTCACACACATTTTCCTTCTATTAATCCGAAGATTACGTGAGATGCGGTATTTATCAATTCTTGTTTTTATTTTAATCTGGCGGGCTGTTTTGACACCTAAATAATTTTCAAGTTTTAGTTTTGGTAATCTGTCGTATGCTACTAAAATAGTTTAATCATGAAATGTTGATTTTGTTCTTTGAGTTGCCTTGTTGCGAGCTTATCCTTGGGACTACATGATTGCTGATAAACATTTTCATGTCTAAAAAATAACCACCAGTAATTTTTCAAGTCCGAATAAATAATTAATTACTTGGTTTTTTTTATCTGCTCTCAAACATTCATAGTAAAGTGCTATTTCTTTCCCTCTTGAATTAGAATTATAATCCTCAACTTTGAATGACTATCGAATTTTATGATTTTTTTTTATGTCATAAATATGTTAAATATAGTCTGTTCTCCCATTTCCCTCCCTACATGTAATAATTACAACTGTTAGTTTTGAATATGATGGCAAGTTATTATATTTCTGCACCTTAATTTATGCAACTATGTCCATTAGCCAGAGAAAAGATTGATGATTGATTATGTCTTTTCCTTAAAGCTACTCAACACTTGGATTTATTTATGTTAACTTTTATTTATAGTCAATTGAGTTTTGCTTTTCTTGGAGAACCTTTTCAATTAATTAGCCGCCTTATTTGATTTAGTATGTAAATATTTATAGCAAGGCCTGATTGGATTTTGTCAATTAGGAAGATTTTTCCTTTAATTTGATTTGTCAAAGTAGGACTAATTTTGTTATAATAATTTTATATGGATAAATTTGTTAGTTAAGGAAATAACTCATTTAATTGATTCTCTCCTTTTGCTGAACCCTTTAACTTTCTCTACTATATAAAGTGGTATTTCTCCTCAACTCAAGTCGGACCTTGGCTGGCTAGCAGCAACTAGCGCCTTCTTCTTATTTTATACTTGCTGAAAACTTAACAGCGCTTGTGCTTTGAAAAATTAATTTTTTAATATTAAATACTAAAGCCCTTTAACGCGTTAGTTAATCTGACTCTACAAATTTTCATTAATTCAGTTCTTTTTATGGCCCGTGTTTGATGCCTGTAATTTTTATTTGATTTACTGTTTACTAGGCTTTTATGTCTATATGAACACTATTAAATCTTTGGAACTTTATTTTTTACCACAAAGTCATCTTTTCACATATACATATATATAACACTGTTTTACTGTTTTTCTTTCCCTCTACATAAAATTGTAATATTATTATATTGTGTAAACTCTCTTGTCTAGAAATGTATTCATGACATATTCATAAATATAGTTAATGTTTTTGTCTTTGCTTTATTTGTTGTTGCTTTTGTCAAAATGAGTAGAATTAAAATGCTTCTACAAGTCATCATTGATGATTGGTTTGTGATTAACGGGTGGTTGGTATTTAATAGACGTCCTAAGATTCTATGCTTGATAAAATCCCTCAATTAATTGTTAATGTTGTTATACAGTAATTAATTTATTTCTTTGTGTGTGTCAAAGCTGCTTCATAGGTAAATATATTAAATATGATAGTTTAGGATTTATTTGCAGAATCAATAATTTATTAATCACTAAGTCATGGTAAATACCTTTATTTGATTTGTTACTTTCCTAGTTTAACTATTTCAGATTTGATTTGTTACTGTGGTTATTTTCATATAGTGGTGACAAAATGATTACCATCATAAGACACTTTTTTTTAGTGGTAGCATAATTATTAGCTTTTATAATGGCTAATTATTTTGTTTCAACTTTATTTTGAAATAATAGGGCCCATTGGTTCTTTATTTGACTTTTTTCGGAAAGTGCTTTTAGCTTTTAGCTTTTGTTTTCTTGAAATTAAGTTCTCTATAAAAGGGATAGAAGACCCAAGAACAAGGAGAAGAACACAAGAAAAAAGACTTAGAGAGGAGAACACTTAGAGAGACAATTCATTTTATTTTTCATAATATTGCTCTGCTTCTAAAAATTATTTTTTTTCTTCTTCCACCTCAATACGAGCACTGCTCGGAACCCCCTTGAGATTCTCGTGGTCTTGACGTGTTGAGTTTGTACTAACCTTTAAACAGGTATCATCTTAATCTGGCATTCATTCGGGACGAAAGAAGGCTATCGGATTTTCTTTGATGTTATTTATTTTAATGTATCATAATTATTCATTCTATTTTATGTTTGTAATGTTTGTAATAAATTCATAATAGTAAAAAGGGGGTTATGGGGGAGGGGCGTTTATTCTGTCGTCTTATATTTTATTAGAAATCATGCCTATAGGAGTTAAAATAATGTGATTTGATACACATAGAAATCATGCCTTTAGGTCTTAAATAATTTAAGTAATACAAGTTATTTATTTTACTAGAAATCACGTCTATAGGATCAAATACGGATTCTTTAACTTGCCTAATAGTATTAAATTTATTTAACTGTGATAATTATTTTACCAGACAACATTCCTAATAAATCAAAAAAAAAAAATATATACGACTTTAGATCTTATGTTATTTGTAAAAGTTGTCACTAGGTCATCCTTTTTTAAATCTCACTTTACTTTCTAAATCAGTTTGCCAATTTGAACAAAAGG
Source organism: Datura wrightii (assembly GCA_035772735.1). Lineage (NCBI taxonomy): Eukaryota > Viridiplantae > Streptophyta > Magnoliopsida > Solanales > Solanaceae > Datura > Datura wrightii. The sequence continues at coordinate 6,977,338 of JASDFA010000029.1, read as the reverse complement.
ATGTGAATAAGTGTTAAATATTTTTTGCTCATATTAGAGGTTTCTAATTACAAATCTAGATATCATGTATATTGTATGGTGTATTGAGCTGCTTAAATTGTATTTTCGTCCAAAACATTTACTATGTGTTGAATATTTAAATTTGATCATTTTTTGAAATCACGTCAATAGGATTTATTTACACAGATGTAGTGATCATGTTTATAAGGTTGAGGCATATTCGAAACCCCTATTTTCTATATGTTTAAATATTACCTGTTTGTTTGACTATTTGGCGCTAATCATTTTAATAACAAAGCCTAAGAATTTTAGGACCCAAAATCCCATTTAGTAGTCCATCGCCTCTTGGACATTAGGATCGGGACGGGTAGGCACTTGTTAGGGCGTTAGTTTTTTCCATTTAGATTATTTAGGCTTAATAATAATTAAAATAATTAGGTGGGTAGACGGGAGATGATGAAACAGACAGGCTATTGCTGATTTCACGTATGAAGCGCATATTTGTTTTGTAAATACAAAGCAACCTATTACTCCCATCTTTTCTAAATTCATTTTTTCTAAGAAGCTTTAAATATTTTAAAATTATCATTGTTATGTTCAAATATTGATATATTTTCATCTAAAAAAAAAATTTGTTAAAAATATATAATATATACGATTTTCTTAAAATGATTTTTTCTCAAGTTATACATATATATATATATATTATTCTCTTCAAACTATCTTGATTTTAAAAATAGAATAGAAGGGAGTAGTATCGAATTGGGCCCGTTTTCAGCCTTGTCAAAATCTGATCCCACTAAGTTTTATATTTTAGTTTCTGCTAATTTAGTATTTAAGTTAGTATTCTATTTATGTTTAATAATTCATCGACTTTATGTGATCACTTAGTTAATACCCCCATTAAATGAGTACGGCCGGGAACCACATTTGTGGACCTCGAAAGATGCCTAACACCTTCCTTTTGAGGTAATTTAAGCCCTTACCCAACTCTGGTTGACTTAGGTAATAAATTAGCTTAGAATGGTGCCCTAACGCACCTTAATTCGTTAGGTGGCGACTCTTCTTTTCCACCCTTAAGAGTCCTCGATGTTGAAACGCGCTTTTTGCCCGCGAGGGGAAAAATGGGGCGCGACAGAATGGCGACTCTGCTGGGGATATTTTAGGCTTTAACCACAACATATTCATTAAAAGGGGTTTTCTTTATTTTTGTTAAATTGTGGGTTTTATATTTTTATCTTCACTAATTTCTATCAATATTTATATGCTTCTTTATATTATTTTGTCATGAAGTTACTAACCTTTTCTCTTTTTTGTCTCTCAGTTACTGGTTAATATTTATTTTCCATTTTGTAATATTCGATTATCATTTGAAAAAAAATGTGTTGTACTTTTCAATTGGCATATCATTCATACTTCCCCCACTTGGGAAATTCACACTTTCACCCACAATAGCGGTTGCGTGGTTTCACGGCCGTTCACCAGTTTAAAACACCTCGAGGATTGTTTGTGATTTGGTCGATCAGCGGTGCGTCGACGGTCACAAGCTTCCTCACTCTCGAGTTGTCCGCTCGAGGGAACCATGTCATACCCACTCTTATTCCTAGAACATAACCGTGTACGCTTTTAGTAAGGCATGCGCATCCTTTAAAAACTTAGAAAAAATCAAGACGTCCATGGTACGTCAAGATTAAATAGAAACTTACCCTAAGTCTTAAGGGATCATTTTTAATCCCGATAAAAGACGATTCATGAATTGTGTGCATCTTAAGAGAATTTTGTTTAAAATATCGTCATTGTGCTCCTGGGTGGGTAGGATAGCCTAACTTTCTTTTATTGCAGGCACAATGAGTCTCCCAACTTCGTATCCAAGATTCGGCATGGTTTGGTGCATGCCTGTGGGTATGAGAGCTTGGTGGTTGAGCTTAGGAGAATACGGACAAAATGAAGTAAGGAAGGTATTAGGGCATTTACCTTCGTTAATGCAAATTACTCCCTGCCGAGAACTAATAGAAGCAGCCACGGCTTTTTGGGACGAGAAAAGAATGGTATTCAGATTCGGTAATGTTGAAATGACCCCGTTATTGGAAGAAATTGGGGGCTATGTGGAAAATGTAAGTCTGTTATGGAGAAATAGGAAGTGGGAAAAGGCAGAAATGATCATACCGAAACGCGTCACACTGGAGGATGCGCGCAACAAATTGGGGTTACAAGGTAGCAAAATGGTGTCTTTTGTAATGAAGGGGAGGATGCCGGGAAAATATCTGCTAACCCGATTCGGTCACACTTCTTCTCGGGATATTTACAAAGAAGACAATACCAATCTAGATTCATGGACGAGTAGACGAATTTTCGCATTCATGGTCTATTTCTTAGGGACCGTGGTTTTCCCACGAGGAGCTGAGGAGGACATCGATATTCGTCTCATTTCTGTTGTTCATGCTTTATGTAATGGTATAGGCAAAGGACATTGCACTATCGTCCCAATGATTGTAGCAGACATTTACCGATCTTTGGGAAAGTGCAAAAATGGGTTCAAACACTTCGAGGGTTGTAACTTATTGCTGCAGCTCTGGCTCATCGAACATCTTCAAAAAGTGTGAGGTAATCCAACCATGCCTCGGCCCACAGAAACCGATCATATTGCCGCTCACCATTACAGAGTCACCATGGGAGTAAAGCCGATAAAACGACCCGAAGAAGTGGAGAAATGGGGTCAAATGTTGGGCAATTTAACTGAAGACTCTGTTCAGTGGATGTTCGACTGGTTTCCGAGGACGCACTTTGCCGTATATACAAAGTCCCGGTACTACCTGGTTTTGATCGGATTACGAGGTCTCCAACCGTACTCCCCAATGCGAACGATGCGGCAGGCTGGAAGAATGCAAATAATTCCCCGGTTTGCCAACATGGATGCATATCGGGTAGATTACATGGATGATTTTGTTCCACATGCTTTGGACATTGCAAAGGCCTGGAGCAAAAAGGTCTTTCTCGACGAAAAGAGCATAGAGGTCGATCGATATCAAGCAGGTTACGTAACTGGGTATATCGAGTGGTTACATGATGATTGGGCTGGTACTGCAATAGCAAGTTTCAAACGAGGCAAACATGTAGAAGATAAGGAGGCTCAAGCACAAACCCTCTATCGTCGTTTAAAAAGAAAGGTCCAAGATTCTGAGGCTTGTCATCGGCAGCTACACGATGACAATGCCAAAGAAATTGCTGAGATGGGGAAGGAATTAGGATACTGGAAAGATCGCGCTTTAGGTTTGGATTTGAGGATACAGGATTTGCGTGAGGAGTTCAACAAACAAGGAGAGGAATGTTTGAATAAGGGAGCTATAGGGAAAGATCTAGCATTGGCCTATCTTCTATCCAGTCGCCACCGTTTTGACAAAGTACTAGAAGATCCTAAGAAGTTGGATGCGGATGAAGATGTTTTTAAGATTTAATGTTTTATTGTAATTCTATATAATGATAAAATTTATTTTGGGTTTATTTTGGGGAGCAAAATGACGATATTTAATAAAAAAATTCTCTTGAACTCGTTAGGCCTACCTCTGGCATAAAAGAGGCCCCGAAATTAGGAAGTACGTCACTGTGTTATTTGATCTTTCTGTTAAAGTATTATTGATAACTTCTTTTACTAATTGTAGTTTGTTTGTCGTTTGTTTCTTTTTCCCCTTCCCCAAAGGTTGATCTGTGCAAAACTGGCTTACTACACAAGATCGAAAGGGGCTCCTCCTTCTCTTCCTCCCGTCTCTAGCCACAACAAAGGAAAGGACCGAATGGATGAACATAATATCAGCGGTAGCGACACACCCAGAAATGAGCACGACAACCTTGAAGGGGCCGGCCCTCCGGGTTATAACGAGATTATCATGAGGTTGGAACAGAAAATATTTGAGCTGCAAGAAGAGTTGACACAAGCTCGAAATGCAAATATTCAGACAGCATTATTTGGGACACAAGCTGATGCCTCGGCCTCAAAAGCACCAGCCAGCCTTCCCATGTCCTCACAACCCGCGGCTCCACCACAAGAAGCTTCCCCCCAACAATACCCATACCCTCCTTATACTTATCCACCTCCACCAGCTCCAGCTACCACCCATTACCTTCCACCACCTCAAGAAATACCTCCTCCAACTCATATAAACACGGCCTACGTCCACACCCATACCAACCCAATCTATGTGGAGACTGCGCCTGTTACACATCATTGTGGGGAATCTGAGCCTTCTGAAAAGGATAAAATAATACAGACTTTGGCAGAAGAATTGAAGAAGATGAATACCAGGTTGCAAAATGTTGAAGGCAACAAAGGAATTACGGGTCTGGATTATGAAGATTTGTGTATACATCCAGATGTTGAATTGCCAGAGGGGTACAAACCTCCTAAGTTCGAACTCTTCAACGGAACAAGTGATCCAAGGGCCCACTTGAGGTTGTATTGTGACAAGTTGGTAGGAGTAGGGCGGAATGAGAAGATAAGGATGAAGTTATTTATGAGAAGTTTGACCGGAGAAGCTCTTAGCTGGTATGTAGAGCAGGATCCGAGAAAATGGTTTACTTGGGCGGAAATGGCGTCGGCCTTTGTAGAACGTTTTGGATTCAATACAGAAAATGCACCTGACTTGCATTACATCCAAAACTTGAAAAGAAAATCTACCGAGACTTTCAGGGAATTTGCGACTCGTTGGAGGACTGAAGCTGCAAAGGTGCGACCCCCGATGGAGGAGCCTCAAATGAAAGACATTTTCATGCGAGCCTTAGACCCGCAGGTTTATGATAGATTGATGCTGGTAAGCGAGAAAAGCTTTGCGGAGATCATTAAGCTGGGAGAAAGGATTGAGGATGGTATTAAGGATGGTACCATCATCAACTTGAATGCCTTACAGGCGGCCAACAAAGCGTTGCATCCCGGAACTTCTTCCGAGAGCCGCAAGAAAAAAGAAGTTGGAACAATTATGATGGCTCAGGGGTCAAAAAATTATGTGTATAGACCCCAGACCCCAACTCCACACTTCCAAACCCCACCTCCACCATATCATGCTCCGCCATCTCCTTATCAAACTCCCTCTCCTTATCAAACTCCATATCCTTATCAAACTCCATCTCCATATCAAACTCTCCACCCCTATCAAGCTTCATATCAAACTCCCCCTCCAACCCACTTCCAAACACCTCCCTCACATTACCAATCCCCTGCTTACCCTGTTTATAGTGCACAACCCTCTTATCCTCAACTCTCTCACCCACAACCCTCTCACACACCCTCTTTCTCACCAAACCAAAGGCCTAGGGCTCATTTCAGGCCAACAAAAACTTACACTCCTCTAGCCGAACCCATTGACCAGTTGTATGCAAGGTTGAAAGAAGCTGGTTACATCGAGCCTATTCCTGCACTGCCGGTCGATACCCAAGCTAAGTGGTACGACCATAACAAAGTATGTATGTACCACTCGGGAATGAGGGGGCACGCCACGGAGTCCTGCAGGTCTTTGAAAGATAAAATACAGAAGCTGATCGATACCAAGGTTATTCACCTCAAGGATCCTGCACCGAATGTGACAAGAAATCCTCTGCCGAATCATCAGGTGAGCATGATTTCTTGTGATGAGGATGAGGGCCTGGCAAATACAATTGGGATGATCAGTTGGGGGGTGGATTTTTCTTCAGACTCATCTCGGAGAGCACAGGTGCGCCCTCCATTTGAGGTTGTGTTAGCTGCTCCAAGGCCTCCCTTCACAGTGGAAAGAGCCGCTTCAGTTTCATACAAGACAGTTCCTTGGAGTTACAAAGGAGGGCCCTCGCATGAAACAAAGGTGTTGGAGGCAGATACAGCACAAGGAGTGACACGGTCTGGAAGAATATACACTCCCGAAATCTTGGCTCAAGATAAAGGGAAGGAGCCAGCGGCGGAAGCAGAAAATGGGATTTGGAAAAAGGTGCAGGCAAAGGAGTATTCAATAGTAGAACAATTGGGCAAGACCCAAGCTCAAATCTCTATCTTGTCCCTTCTGCAAAGCTCCGAGCAACACCAAAAGGCTTTGATGAAAGTGCTAGGAGAGGCCAATGTCAGTGCGAATACATCTAGTAGCGAGGTGGCTAATATGGTTGGTCAGGTATTTGAGGCCCAGAAAATATCCTTCCACGAAGATGAGTTGCCTGTGGAAGGCGTGGCCCATAACAAAGCGCTACATATCACGGTGCAGCACTCGAACAAATTCATCACCAAGGTATTGATCGACCCAGGCTCGGGCTTGAATATTTGTCCGTTAAATACTCTGACTCGGTTGGAAGTTGACCTCACTAGGATCAAGCATTGGAAGATGAACGTCAAGGCATTTGACGGTTCACAAAGGGACACTGTTGGAGAAATAGATTTGGACATGTTGGTTGGGCCTGCCACATTCACCATAACATTTCAGGTAATGGACATCCCAGCCTCTTACAATCTGTTACTGGGACGCCCATGGATTCATGCTGCGGGAGCGGTGCCTTCGACTCTACACCAATGCCTGAAATTTGAATGGGACCATCAAGAAATTGTGGTCCATGGGGATGAAAACCGTCCAATTTATGCTGCTCCGATTATACCTACCATTGAAGGAAAGGGAGGCCTAGACGGGGAAAGTTTCCACACCGTAGAATTGGTTGGTATCGTTGAAGAAGGTAGATGGTGGGATGATAAGATCCTGAGTATGCTAATTCGGCTAGGATTCGAGCCGGGTCAAGGTCTTGGAGTGAAATTACAAGGAATTTCGGAGCCGTTGCAAGTGGCAGCGCAAAAGACCACTTTTGGATTAGGATATCAACCTACTGAGGAAGATCTGGATAATTGGAAATATCCCTTGGGGAAAGGAAATTTTCTGTTGCCAAATCCATTGCCCTTGCTTCAACAAACCTTTGTCTCTGATGGTTTCTTTGATATTGAACGGGCTGAAGAAGATGCCGTGCTGCTCAGTCTGAGGGATTTGTTTCTGGATGATCACAGTTGTAATGCCCTTGGCAACGGGGAGGAAGGAGGGGCCTCACAACAGGAATTCGGAATGCCGAGAATCGCCAATTGGACAGCCACACCATCCAGAGCTCGCCAGGCATTTGGGTAGACCAAAGGATCAATTTTAATTTTTTATAAACAAATGCTTGTTTTCAAAAGTTGTGAATTCTCTTATGAGTGTTATGTCGAGTTTCGATCGGTTTTTAATAAAAATTATCTCTCTTTCATATATTTAATTTAATTTAATTTTATTTATTTTCAGCATTTCTAATGTCGAACGAGTTGAATCTAAGGCCATGGCTTGTAATGAAACTATGCGACATAACACAGACAACTCTTTAGAAGCTGAAGAGGATGAGTTACCTGTTGAAATTATCAGGGAAATCGAAGAATTTGAGGACAAGCCCAAAGCCAATTTGACAGATACCGATGTGGTAATTTTGGAAGATTCGGAAACGCCCAAAGAGACTCAAGTCAGTACTCACTTGCCGAAAGAAGAGATTGAGGAATACGTAGAGCTTCTGAAGGAGTACAGAGACGTCTTCGCCTGGTCCTACGACGACATGACCGGGCTCAGCCACTCTATAGTGGCGCATAGATTGCCTACAGATCCAGCGTATCCCCCTATGAAGCAAAAGCCGAGAAAATACAAGCCTGACATGAGTTTGAAAATCAAAGAAGAGGTAGCTAAGCAGATTGACGCCGGAATCCTCAAAGTGGTAGAATATCCTACTTGGTTGGCCAACATCGTGCCTGTACCGAAGAAGGACGGAAAGGTCAGAGTCTGCGTGGATTACAGGGATCTCAACAAGGCTAGCCCTAAAGATGATTTTCCGCTACCAAACATCCACATCCTGATTGACAATTGTGCCAAGCATGAGACACAGTCATTCGTAGATTGCTTTGCTGGTTATCATCAGATTAGAATGCATGAGGATGATGCTGAAAAAACTGCATTTCTTTCCCCGTGGGGGGTATATTGTTACAAGGTAATGCCTTTCGGATTGAAAAACGCTGGAGCCACCTACATGCGGGCCATGACTACCATCTTCCATGACATGATTCACAAGGAAATTGAAGTTTATGTGGATGATGTCATCATCAAGTCAAAGAGAAGCTCAGATCATCTGGCGGATCTCAGAAAATTCTTTGACAGATTGAGGAAATATAATCTAAAGCTAAATCCGGCAAAGTGTGCATTTGGGGTTCCGTCCGGGAAATTATTGGGTTTTACCATCAGCCGTCGTGGTATTGAGCTGGATCCAAGCAAGATTAAGGCCATCCAAGAGCTCCCACCGCCGAAAAGCAAGAAGGAAGTCATGAGCTTTTTAGGACGCCTCAACTACATTAGCCGTTTCATTGCCCAGTCAACGGTTATTTGTGAACCTATCTTTAAACTGCTGAAAAAGGATGCTGCTACAGAGTGGACTCCTGAGTGTCAACAAGCTTTCGATAGAATCAAAGATTACTTATCGAAACCTCCAGTTTTAGTGCCACCGGAACAAGGAAGACCTTTGCTCTTGTATTTGTCCGTGCTAGAGAATGCCTTTGGCTGTGTTTTGGGACAACATGACGAGACAGGGAGAAAAGAGCAAGCCATATACTATCTGAGCAAGAAGTTTACCCCGTATGAGGCTCGATATACATTGGTGGAAAGGACATGTTGTGCTTTGACTTGGGTCGCTCAGAAGTTGAGACACTATTTGTCTGCCTACACAACTTATTTGATTTCAAGGATGGACCCATTGAAGTATATCTTTCAGAAGCCCATGCCTACGGGGAAGCTGGCCAAGTGGCAAATGTTGTTAAGCGAGTTCGACATTGTTTACGTCACGCAAAAAGCCGTAAAAGGGCAGGCTCTTGCTGACCATTTGGCAGAAAATCCCGTAGATGAGAAGTATGAGCCGCTGAAGACGTACTTTCCTGACGAGGAAGTAGCCTTTGTAGGAGAAGATATCGCCGAAGAGTATGATGGTTGGAGGTTATTCTTCGATGGAGCCGCAAACTTCAAAGGAGTGGGCATTGGAGCAGTGTTAATATCAGAAACTGGACAGCATTATCCTGTATCAGCTAAGCTTCGATTTCCTTGTACCAACAATATGGCCGAGTATGAAGCTTGTATTTTGGGTATTCGACTGGCAGTTGACATGAACGTGCAATCATTACTGGTAATCGGGGATTCAGATTTGCTGATACACCAAGTAAGGGGAGAATGGGCCACGAAGAACACGAAGATTCTCCCCTATCTACATTATGTGCAAGAATTGTGCAAGAGGTTTATCAAGATTGAGTTCCATCATGTTCCTAGAATACAGAATGAATTTGCGGATGCTTTAGCCACTTTGTCATCGATGATCCAGCATCCTGATAAGAATTACATCGATCCCATTCATGTTCACATACATAAGCAGCCGGCCTATTGCTTTCATGTTGAGGAAGAGCCAGACGGTGAACCCTGGTATGCCGACGTCAAAAGGTATCTGAAAAACGGAGGTTATCCTGAGCATGCTACGAGCATCCAAAAGCGCACGATTCGGAGATTGGCCAATCAATTTTTCCTAAACGGAGAAATCCTTTATAGAAGGACTCCCGATTTGGGATTGCTAAGATGTGTGGATGCTAAAGAGGCTACAACGTTGATTGAAGAAGTGCACGCTGGGACTTGTGGACCTCACATGAATGGTTTCATGTTGGCGAAGAAGATTTTGAGAGCAGGTTATTTTTGGTTGGCTATGGAAACAGACTGTATCAAGTACGTGCAAAGATGTCATCGCTGTCAAACCCATGCCGATGTGATTCACGCTCCCCCTAATGAGCTTCATGCCACAAACTCTCCTTGGCCGTTCGCAGCTTGGGGGATGGATGTAATTGGCCCCATTGAGCCGGCAGCGTCCAATGGACATAGATTCATTTTGGTCGCAATTGACTACTTCACTAAATGGGTTGAAGCTATTTCTCACAAATCTATCACAAGGAAAGTGGTGACAGATTTTGTCCGCGATCATCTCATTTGTCGATTCGGAGTACCTGAATCAATCATTACCGACAATGGTGCTAATTTGAATAGTAGTTTGATGAGAGCGACATGTGAAAATTTCAATATCAAACATCGTCATTCTACTGCATATAGACCACAGATGAATGGAGCCGTGGAGGCCGCAAACAAGAATATCAAGAGGATTCTGCGCAAAATAATCGACAACTATAGACATTGGCATGAGAAGTTGCCCTTCGCTTTGTTAGGATACCGCACTACACTCCGAACATCTACTGGTGCTACACCCTATATGCTGGTATATGGAAATGAAGCGGTGATACCAGTTGAAGTGGAAATCCCCTCTTTGAGAACCATTCAAGAAGCAGAACTGAACGATGCAGAATGGGTGCAAAGTAGGTTCGAGCAACTCGCACTCATTGATGGAAAAAGGATTAATGCTATTTGTCACGGTCAACTTTATCAAAACAGGATGACCAAGGCCTTTAACAAGAAAGTTAGACCAAGGCTTTTCCTGCCTGGACAATTAGTTTTGAAGCGTATTTTTCCAAACCAAGATGAAGCTAGAGGCAAGTTTTCACCTAACTGGCAGGGCCCCTACATAGTTCACCGAGTACTGACAGGAGGAGCACTTATCCTAGCAGAGATGGACGGCGAAGTCTGGCCCAAACCCATCAACTCAGACGCGGTTAAGAGATACTACATTTAGGTTGGGATGTTCATTTCTTTTGGTTCTGCTTTGTAATCTGAACTACGTCGGACCTGATTCCCGTTTAAGAGGGATACGTAGGCGTCCCTGTGGGACTCGGTCTATATCTATTAAAATTTTCTTTCCCCCTTCGAAGTTCTCGGTGCTTCCATTATGTTTCACGGTATTTCGGTTAACAAGCTGCAACTGGGGCAGAATTTTTGAGAGGACCTCAAAAATTCTCAGATTTCTGTGCTTACGAGGAAGTTTGTGTATCTCCTACACTGGGGCAGAAATTTTGAGAAGGATCTCAAAATTTCATCAAACTAAGTCAACACGAGGTTCCGATTTACAAAAGGACGTCGTACGGTTTTAAAATATGCCATGGCCCATGATTTAACTCAAGTCTTTTCTATGTTTTACTTTACTCTTACTAAATTATTCACCTTTTGTCTAAACTATGTGCCCGAGCGTATGCCTGGACGGAGTGTAACAACAGGCAGAAGAAGGCCACGAGATGAATACACAGATCAACCTCCCCTTTTTTCGAACTAACGAACTTTCTTTGAACGCAGAAATAACAGAAATACAAGACGGAAATAGAAAAGGTCGTGTCGCAAGGCAACATAGAGCTAAGTCACTCTTTCTTACGCCTGTCTATTTTCTTGCTATCCTCAGAGCATTCGGTTTCATATCAAACCCATGATATACATTTAATGCATGCATTTGTGTGCATTTTGAAGACCGTATCGCATTATGAGCCCGTAACATTTATTTATATACATTGGAGCTCGTGACATTTATATGTATATACATACACACGACCTGGAGATACGTTCGCATATGCATTTGAGCCCTGAATATACATTTTACATATGCATTTGAGCCCGGATATACATTTTGCATATACATTATGAGCCCTTGATATATAATATATATATACATTTGAGCCCGTATTTACTTTTACGTATGCATTTGAGCCCTAATTTACTTTTACATATGCATTTGAGCCCGAATATACATTTTACATATGCATTTGAGCCCTAATTTACTTTTACATATGCATTTGAGCCCGAATATACATTTTACATATGCATTTGAGCCCGGATATACATTTTACATATACATTTGAGCCCTTGATATACAGTTATTTATGCATTCTGAGCCCGTGATATATAATTTATGCATTTTGAGCCCGAATTTATTTTTACGTATGCATTTGAGCCCTAATTTACTTTTACATATGCATTTGAGCCCGAATATACATTTTACATATGCATTTGAGCCCGGATATACATTTTACATATACATTTGAGCCCTTGATATACAGTTATTTATGCATTCTCAGCCCGTGATATATAATTTATGCATTTTGAGCCCGGATTTATTTTTACGTATGCATTTGAGCCCGGATTTATTTTTACGTGTGCATCTTGAGCCCTTGATATATATTTTGCATATGCATTCTGAGCCCGTGATATATCATTTATGCATTTGAGCCCGGATTTATTTTTACGTATGCATCTTGAGCCCTTGTTATACATTTTGCATATGCATTCTGAGCCCGTTGATATATAATTTATGCATTTTGAGCCCGGATTTATTTTTACGTATGCATTTGAGCCCAGATTTATTTTTACGTATGCATCTTGAGCCCTTGATATACATTTTGCATATGCATTCTGAGCCCGTGATATAGACTTTACGTATGCATTTGAGCCCGAATTTATTTTTTACATATGCATCTTGAGCCCGTGATATACACTTTATCTATGCATTTGAGCCCGTATTTACTTTTACGTATGCATCTGAGCCCGGATATACATTCTGCATATGCATTGGAGCCCTGATATACATCCATATATGCATCCGAGCCCGTGATATACATTTTGACGTATGCATCTGAGCCCGATATTTGCATTTTAAGCCCGTTTATGCATTTGAGCCCGTTGTTTGCATTTTAAGCCCGTTTATGCATTTTGAATCAGTTATTCGCATCTGAGCCCGAATAACCTGGAGCTCTTATTTGAATTATTGAAACCCTCAAACAATTTATTTTCTTTGAATAAGCATTTCTTCCACTCGTCCGAAGGCATCATAGTCCAAAGGCATCGTTTCATGGCCTGCAGACATCATTTCATAGCCTGAGGATTTACTTTACAGCTTATCATGCCCTCAGGCGTCATAGTCTAAAGGCATCATTTTTCATGGCCTGCGGACATCATTTCATGGCCTAGGGAATTTATTTTCTGCTTATCATGTCCTAAGGCGTTATAGTCTAAAGGCGTCATTTTTCATGGCCTGCGGACATCATTTCATGGCCTAGGGAATTTATTTTTCCGCGTATCATGTCCTAAGGCGTTATAGTCTAAAGGCGTCATTTTTCATGGCCTACGGACATCATTTCATGGCCTAGGGAATTTTTTTTCTGCGTATCATGTCCTAAGGCGTCATAGTCTAAAGGCGTCATTTTCCATGGCCTGCAGACATCATTTCATGGCCTAAGGAAATTGTTTTTGTATCATGGCCCAAGACATCATGGTTTAGAGACATAATCCATTATCTCTAAACAAACTTTCATTGTCTAAAGGGAACGTGCATCATGTTTAAATTTTGCATCCGTTACCTTATGAAATATGTGATGCACATGCTTTAGTTGTTTATGTGAACATCGAAGAAATCACGAGCTACGAATGATTAGTACCTTCCTACTATCTTCTTTTGAACAGTACTCCCGCCTGTTTATTGTCACAACGCATTCTAAATCGTGTCGATTCGTGCTACCTACCCTTATTCAAGCCTCGTGTTACAAATTTTAGGGATCTTGTCCGTCCCTAATCCAGAACTACACGCGGCCTGATTCTCGTGAAACCCGAGATATGTAGGCGACTTGAAACTGAAGTCTCGGTCGCGACATCTACATGACTCTCTTTCCTTTTACTTGGCCCTACCGAAATTTTTCTTCGGTCGGACAAAATTGGCTACTAAGTCAACGTTCTTTGCTCGACAATTCATCCTTCATTCCCGAGCAAAGAAGGGGCAGCTGTTGACACCCAATTTTGACCGACCTGCGCTTCAATATGCTGCTTATATATGTATATATTTATTTATTTATTTAACGCAAAAATTCGGCTTATTTTTTGTATTTATAAAATAATTTTATATCATAATATTGCGAAAATCATTTCAAATTATATATATATGACCTATTTTAATTTTATGTTTTGATATTAAATAATTACGATGTATATAATACATTTCGTATCAATACGCGCCCTTATTTTTTGAAATATATCCTTACTTAATCAATTATTTACCTAGTTTTGCTAATTGTATAAAATTATTTGAATAACAAGATTACTCTAAAATTATATATGCTGATAATACGATTTTTATAATATTTGATAACTCGATTTTATATTTTATTCACAATTTATTCGTAAATATAATAATTTAATGATATTTACATAAGTATGTTCAAATTTAGAATTTTATTTATTAATAATAATATTTATATGATTTTCTTATAATTTAAATTATTTTATATCTATTTATTAAATTATTTCAAAGTGTAGTATATTTATTAACTTAATAGCAGCTAAATTTAATTTCCATCAATTCATTTAAATTCTAGCCATCTTTCCATTCAATTCATTCAATTCATTTCAAATCTAGCCACTTTTCATTAAGCCCATTTCAATTTTAGCCAATTTTAATTCATTTGGCTATTATTTAAATTCAATTTCTAATTAAATAACCCAATTCCCAACCCGTTTACCAATCCGGACGACCCGTTTGACCCATGACCCGACCCGTATTACACCCAACTAATCTTAGCCGTTCATCTCATTTAATCCTACGGCTAAGATTAATTCTACCCTCACTTACCATTAATATTCCCTAACCCCAAACCCTAAAGGATTTTTTTTCTTCTTCCCCTTCATAGCAGCCGCCTCCCTCTCTTCTCTCCTTCATCCTCTCCGGCGAAACCTCCATTAACGCCGGAAAACAACCGACCAGCCTCCCTCGCGAACCACCACCCTCCTCCCTGTCGCGACCTCACAGCTGCCGGCAGTGCCACCACCACCTTCTCCAACGAACAACAAAGCTGCCGGCCAAAAACCACCCGTCGCATCTCTTCTCCCCTCTCAACGTCCGGTGAGATTCACGAAAGATCTGTATAAATATGGTCTTGGTATGATCCCGCAACATTCACACACATTTTCCTTCTATTAATCCGAAGATTACGTGAGATGCGGTATTTATCAATTCTTGTTTTTATTTTAATCTGGCGGGCTGTTTTGACACCTAAATAATTTTCAAGTTTTAGTTTTGGTAATCTGTCGTATGCTACTAAAATAGTTTAATCATGAAATGTTGATTTTGTTCTTTGAGTTGCCTTGTTGCGAGCTTATCCTTGGGACTACATGATTGCTGATAAACATTTTCATGTCTAAAAAATAACCACCAGTAATTTTTCAAGTCCGAATAAATAATTAATTACTTGGTTTTTTTTATCTGCTCTCAAACATTCATAGTAAAGTGCTATTTCTTTCCCTCTTGAATTAGAATTATAATCCTCAACTTTGAATGACTATCGAATTTTATGATTTTTTTTTATGTCATAAATATGTTAAATATAGTCTGTTCTCCCATTTCCCTCCCTACATGTAATAATTACAACTGTTAGTTTTGAATATGATGGCAAGTTATTATATTTCTGCACCTTAATTTATGCAACTATGTCCATTAGCCAGAGAAAAGATTGATGATTGATTATGTCTTTTCCTTAAAGCTACTCAACACTTGGATTTATTTATGTTAACTTTTATTTATAGTCAATTGAGTTTTGCTTTTCTTGGAGAACCTTTTCAATTAATTAGCCGCCTTATTTGATTTAGTATGTAAATATTTATAGCAAGGCCTGATTGGATTTTGTCAATTAGGAAGATTTTTCCTTTAATTTGATTTGTCAAAGTAGGACTAATTTTGTTATAATAATTTTATATGGATAAATTTGTTAGTTAAGGAAATAACTCATTTAATTGATTCTCTCCTTTTGCTGAACCCTTTAACTTTCTCTACTATATAAAGTGGTATTTCTCCTCAACTCAAGTCGGACCTTGGCTGGCTAGCAGCAACTAGCGCCTTCTTCTTATTTTATACTTGCTGAAAACTTAACAGCGCTTGTGCTTTGAAAAATTAATTTTTTAATATTAAATACTAAAGCCCTTTAACGCGTTAGTTAATCTGACTCTACAAATTTTCATTAATTCAGTTCTTTTTATGGCCCGTGTTTGATGCCTGTAATTTTTATTTGATTTACTGTTTACTAGGCTTTTATGTCTATATGAACACTATTAAATCTTTGGAACTTTATTTTTTACCACAAAGTCATCTTTTCACATATACATATATATAACACTGTTTTACTGTTTTTCTTTCCCTCTACATAAAATTGTAATATTATTATATTGTGTAAACTCTCTTGTCTAGAAATGTATTCATGACATATTCATAAATATAGTTAATGTTTTTGTCTTTGCTTTATTTGTTGTTGCTTTTGTCAAAATGAGTAGAATTAAAATGCTTCTACAAGTCATCATTGATGATTGGTTTGTGATTAACGGGTGGTTGGTATTTAATAGACGTCCTAAGATTCTATGCTTGATAAAATCCCTCAATTAATTGTTAATGTTGTTATACAGTAATTAATTTATTTCTTTGTGTGTGTCAAAGCTGCTTCATAGGTAAATATATTAAATATGATAGTTTAGGATTTATTTGCAGAATCAATAATTTATTAATCACTAAGTCATGGTAAATACCTTTATTTGATTTGTTACTTTCCTAGTTTAACTATTTCAGATTTGATTTGTTACTGTGGTTATTTTCATATAGTGGTGACAAAATGATTACCATCATAAGACACTTTTTTTTAGTGGTAGCATAATTATTAGCTTTTATAATGGCTAATTATTTTGTTTCAACTTTATTTTGAAATAATAGGGCCCATTGGTTCTTTATTTGACTTTTTCGGAAAGTGCTTTTAGCTTTTAGCTTTTGTTTTCTTGAAATTAAGTTCTCTATAAAAGGGATAGAAGACCCAAGAACAAGGAGAAGAACACAAGAAAAAAGACTTAGAGAGGAGAACACTTAGAGAGACAATTCATTTTATTTTTCATAATATTGCTCTGCTTCTAAAAATTATTTTTTTTCTTCTTCCACCTCAATACGAGCACTGCTCGGAACCCCCTTGAGATTCTCGTGGTCTTGACGTGTTGAGTTTGTACTAACCTTTAAACAGGTATCATCTTAATCTGGCATTCATTCGGGACGAAAGAAGGCTATCGGATTTTCTTTGATGTTATTTATTTTAATGTATCATAATTATTCATTCTATTTTATGTTTGTAATGTTTGTAATAAATTCATAATAGTAAAAAGGGGGTTATGGGGGAGGGGCGTTTATTCTGTCGTCTTATATTTTATTAGAAATCATGCCTATAGGAGTTAAAATAATGTGATTTGATACACATAGAAATCATGCCTTTAGGTCTTAAATAATTTAAGTAATACAAGTTATTTATTTTACTAGAAATCACGTCTATAGGATCAAATACGGATTCTTTAACTTGCCTAATAGTATTAAATTTATTTAACTGTGATAATTATTTTACCAGACAACATTCCTAATAAATCAAAAAAAAAAAATATATACGACTTTAGATCTTATGTTATTTGTAAAAGTTGTCACTAGGTCATCCTTTTTAAATCTCACTTTACTTTCTAAATCAGTTTGCCAATTTGAACAAAAGGATGTGAATAAGTGTTAAATATTTTTTGCTCATATTAGAGGTTTCTAATTACAAATCTAGATATCATGTATATTGTATGGTGTATTGAGCTGCTTAAATTGTATTTTCGTCCAAAACATTTACTATGTGTTGAATATTTAAATTTGATCATTTTTTGAAATCACGTCAATAGGATTTATTTACACAGATGTAGTGATCATGTTTATAAGGTTGAGGCATATTCGAAACCCCTATTTTCTATATGTTTAAATATTACCTGTTTGTTTGACTATTTGGCGCTAATCATTTTAATAACAAAGCCTAAGAATTTTAGGACCCAAAATCCCATTTAGTAGTCCATCGCCTCTTGGACATTAGGATCGGGACGGGTAGGCACTTGTTAGGGCGTTAGTTTTTTCCATTTAGATTATTTAGGCTTAATAATAATTAAAATAATTAGGTGGGTAGACGGGAGATGATGAAACAGACAGGCTATTGCTGATTTCACGTATGAAGCGCATATTTGTTTTGTAAATACAAAGCAACCTATTACTCCCATCTTTTCTAAATTCATTTTTTCTAAGAAGCTTTAAATATTTTAAAATTATCATTGTTATGTTCAAATATTGATATATTTTCATCTAAAAAAAAAATTTGTTAAAAATATATAATATATACGATTTTCTTAAAATGATTTTTTCTCAAGTTATACATATATATATATATATTATTCTCTTCAAACTATCTTGATTTTAAAAATAGAATAGAAGGGAGTAGTATCGAATTGGGCCCGTTTTCAGCCTTGTCAAAATCTGATTCCACTAAGTTTTATATTTTAGTTTCTGCTAATTTAGTATTTAAGTTAGTATTCTATTTATGTTTAATAATTCATCGACTTTATGTGATCACTTAGTTAATACCCCCATTAAATGAGTACGGCCGGGAACCACATTTGTGGACCTCGAAAGATGCCTAACACCTTCCTTTTGAGGTAATTTAAGCCCTTACCCAACTCTGGTTGACTTAGGTAATAAATTAGCTTAGAATGGTGCCCTAACGCACCTTAATTCGTTAGGTGGCGACTCTTCTTTTCCACCCTTAAGAGTCCTCGATGTTGAAACGCGCTTTTTGCCCGCGAGGGGAAAAATGGGGCGCGACAATTAGTTCGGAAAGATTATAGTTGACACAGTCAGAGTTTGTCCCGACATTTGGTGAAGTTATCATCCTAGGCCTTTTACTCTTGAAAGAAAGTCATCAATCACTTGGTTATTTAGATTCTATTATTTTCTTTTATTTATTCTTGTTAGTTAGCACACAAAAAAATAATTCTAACATATAGTACCTCGAGAAGTTGATTAAAATTTTTTTTAGTGATATTTGAATAACTATAGCTAAATGTTAGTTTCTATGGGATTTGACTCCGGACTTAAAACCGAATTATATTTGCAGCAATCGCTTATTATATCTTATTTTGATGTAATGATTGTGTTTCAACAGTGTATTTTTATTTTTTGGGCAAAATTTATAAATTTTAAAAAAAGGCTAAAATTTTATTATCTTTAGCAAAATTTTAACTAGTGGAGTTCTAGTAAAAAATTTCCTTACTAATTTGACCCAATTTTTTTTAAAAAAAATTACTAAATTTTGAAAAGTAAAAAATAATTTATTTTAAAAGATTTTGCGAGGACAAAAAAAATTCACGTGGCAGATAAGTGTTTCTCACTCTCTTAGGATAAAAGAGTGAGGTGGGGGAGGGAGAAAGTTTAGGAAAAAATCGAATAAAATGTGGCAAACTTAGAGAGATTTTTACGTATTTTGGCATTAATTTTTGTATTTTGTTTGCTCCTAGATGTTATCCAAAAAAATAAAAAATTCCCTTCGTGATATTTTCATATTTAATCAATTTTTAAATTATACTTTTGTTTTCAAAATAAGAAATTGCAAGAGTTGAGGGAAATAGTATAATGGATGCAAGCTATTTTGCATGAGTCACCAATCACGGTCACGGATGACAATTGACATACAACATCGGAATTTTACATTCTCTTTCTAATTTGGTCAGACAGCTGCCTCTGAATACCATTTTATACTCACGCTAGCCAACACTTCCACATATGCGCTCTCATTTAAAGAAATTTTATACCTAAAATAATTATACATCTTGAAAAAGACGGCCAGTCTAAAATGTATATCAACTTCCTTTTATAAAGAATTTAAGTTATACTTTCTTCGTTCAAAATAAATAATATTTTAATTTTTTAATTTTATTTTAAAATAAATAATATTTCATATTATTAAGAATACATTAATGATATTCCTTCAATTTTACTTTATTTAAATGAAGAGAGATTTATAAACTACTAAAGAGCTACATTTTTTTCAAGGTATTTATTAAGGGCAATTTAGTAAAAATGAATTTTATTTTCTAGAAACGAGTAATTTCTTAAGGGGTGTGCCCAAGCTAAAAACACCACTTATTTTGAAATAAAGGGATTATATATTATTCCCTCTGTTCTATTTTATTGCGAGGTATACTAAAAATAATTATTTCAAAGTACTTGCTAGTTTCAAAATTCATGGAGATAATTAACGATATTTTTTTCATTTCTACACTTAGTAATTAAAGTCATTTTAAAATGTGAAAAAAAGTTATTATTGTATGTTTTTAAAAAAATTAAAAAGGTTATATTATGAAATTACCATCTCTATTAATGTTTTTTTAAATGGTATGCAAATCTTATTCTAATGATTAAAATGAAAGAGAAAAAGCATATATTTTATTATCAATATCCTTTAATTAAAAAAATTATATTATCAGTATAAATTTTTTGTTATAATCAAATCATTTTTATCTGTCGATGCAACTAGTTTGTCTTATTTATTTGTTTATTTTTAAAAAATAATTTTATTTCAAAATTATAGATCTCATAATATTTAAAAGGTTTACTTGTAGATATTCTTTAATTGACATGATAATAAAAAATATTAGTAACTTTTTAATCTTACTTTACGTGACATTCTTTCATTTTTAGTTTGTCTCAAAAAGAATGCCATCTTTCTAATAATTAGAAAAAAATTTAACTTTAAAATTCTCCTTTTGCCCTTAATTAAATGAATTATAGCCATACAAATATCTAAGATTTATTTTAGACCATACATGTTAAAAGTGTTTAATTTTTCTTTAAATTTTGTGTCAAATCATATGAGGCGGGGCCGGAGTTAGGGTGGCGAAAGGAGGTTCATCCGAACTTCCTTCGTCGGAAAATTACGTTGTATATATAAGATCAAATATGATATTTATGTGTGCATATTGCATATTGAACTCCCTTGACACAACTTGAAAATCTATTTCGAACCCCTTTGATGAAAATCCTGCGTCCACCGATATAAGGTCACTTAAATGGAGAAAAAGAAAGTATTTATCATGAGAGTATATACTTGTTTGGTTGAGAGCTTCCAAACACGTTAAATTAGTATTGATAAATAATCAACTCGCAATGAATGAAAAAGAAAAGGCAGAGTAGAAATTAATATGACAAAGAAAATATGCTAGAGTGGTCAAATTAATGAACACGTTCAATTTAATTTTAAAAAAAATCTTATTGTCCGATTCATTTTTTATATAATTTTATCGACGAAAATTAAAAGAGAGGAGAAGAAGTGGGGAAGTGACGAAGTGAGGAGAAGACTAATAAAAAAATGTAGTGAAGAATGGTACCTTCCCAAGAATACCAACTCCAACTTGTGAAAAAACAGACAACTGAGGATTCGAAATTTTGTCGTCCATAACTAAGCTACTATCCCTGCCATCATCTAGTAACAATAATAATAACACTGATCAAACAAATATATTATCAAGAGTAGATCTGCGTACAGAATGATATGATTCAGAGCCTAAAGATTAACAGTCCACACTAAATGATAACTACATGATTTTTTGGTATGGACCGTTAGCCTATATATATATATATGTGTGTGTTTGTCGGCATGAGATGAATGAGTTCTTCCATAATTTATTGATCATTTTGAAATTTTGATTTAAAAAAGTGTTTCTTTCAGACTTCGACCTCATTAGATCTGCATTATATCCCACAAAATGTTAAGAAGAAACCAAAATCAGATAAAAGAAGAAATTAAAGGAACTGCTACAATAATGATCGTATTAATTGCTAGGATACCATATCGTAAATTATATTTCTGGATGCTCAGAGTATTAATATGTTAATTCGAACTTAATATAAATATCCATCTTCTCATAAATTTTGTGTCTGAGTTTGCATTGATCACGGTTCATAATAAGTCCTAGCTCGTATATCTTATACGTATACTGTTCACTACCTTATTCCATAAATAACCCAAAACCTTTTTGTCCTTAGTTCATTTACTTCTCGATTCATGATTTTTGGGTGTGGCTATTAATTAATCATTAGAATTTGATGTTTAAAGTTACAAAAGTTATCTATTCTTTCAATAAAATGAGTTTAGGCATTTAAGAATTTTTAATTCATAGAATAACTTAGGATTATATTTAAAAGGAAGATATATCAGTCCAACTGGGGGCAAATATAATTTAATTAATAATTAAAAATCTAATTTTATTAGGTTAATCCATTGATTTGGATTTTAATTAAATAGCGGACCTACTTTTAACTAGGTATATTATTTTATTATAAAAATACAAATTGACGTCACATGTCAAATACATAACATGCTAGTCTTAAAGAGTCAAATAGATAATGTCAAATGCTAATTAATGTTTTATTGGGTTAATCCATTGGTTTGGATTTTAAATGATGACCCCACTTTTAACCATGCATGTTATTTTATTCTAGAGGTGGAAGTCGATCATGTGTCAAATGACGTGACAGGTGAGCAAATTAAAGAGCCAAAAAGATAATGTCAACTGCTACTTATCATGCATAGTTAAATGAAATGCCAATTAAAATTTTAACGCATCTAAATAATATGTTTCGACCTATCAAATGCGATTTTGCCGTTACTTCAATTTAATTGGTCAGCGATTCAACTCAACCAATCAATTAACCAAAGAAAAAGAATTTATCTTTATCATCACTATTCTCTCCTGCAACTACAATAAGATCTTCACAACTCAAAAAATAGGCTGGAATTCATAACAAGAAACAAAAGGAGAGTTGGTGGATTAAAACAACAAATATCTCTACA
This sequence comes from Datura wrightii, assembly GCA_035772735.1. Lineage (NCBI taxonomy): Eukaryota > Viridiplantae > Streptophyta > Magnoliopsida > Solanales > Solanaceae > Datura > Datura wrightii. The sequence goes on along the minus strand of JASDFA010000029.1, from coordinate 6,954,669 downwards.
AGTTATAAACACTCAAAAAATCAAGTTTAAGTTCTAGTTCATATATTTAGGTTCAAGCTCAAGAACAAAGAACTAATCAAGATTCAAGAAATGCGAGTTCAAATCATTTTTTCATGTTAGTTGAATTCAAGATCTATCATCGTTAATGATGGTAATATAAATTCAAAATCAAGCTTAAATATACTTGAATTTACTTAAGTAAATACTATATTAATTATAATATTTTCTAGTCTTAGATTATTTTTGAAACACAATTTATTTTTTTGCAATGAGTTCTTCTTGCCATAGAAGAGAAATCTTCGAAAATAGGAGTTTACAAGGAGGGATGCTTCCTTGCTGGCAATCGCCTTAGTGAAGCAATGCAACAATAATTGTATGTGGGAATAATTACGCCGCCCAAGCAACCCAAGGTATGGGACCTTATATTGCTCTGTTCTGACCCCTGTCTTTTACATGTAATAATCCACTCTTTTAAGCAAACCTAACTGACATTTTGCTCTATTCGTTCCTTCCCTTTACGTAAGTTTGTTGCAAATATTTAATAAGTCATGAAAGAGAGACCTAATAAAATTGAGATGGAAGCATGTGTATAATATTCGATAGTGGCTGAGTTGGTGTAACATGGATAATTCACAAGAGAAATCAGGGATTGAATTCCATCTAGTCCTTTTTCAGTTGGCTGAGTTGGCGCACCAAGTGCAGTATCTCAAATGATCTTAACCACCTGGTACTTTCTTGCACCGACTTGCCTAGTGCGATTTACATCTCATGTGCAAGGGCGGATTTAGCAAGGTTCGAGGGGTGTCACGTGACACTGCTTCGTCGAAAGTTTTTACTAAATATGTGGGCAAAAGAAAATATAGAGAATATATTGAATAAAGTGACATTTCTAGACATAAATGGTAGTGTAGCTCAATTGGTTAGGTGTTTCAAATTCTTTGTTGAGGTTGTGAGTTCTAATCATTTCCACAATTTTTTTTTTGGTAAAGGTGACACTGCTGACCAGAAATCCTGCGTACGCCACTGCTCATGTCTGGTTTGCAAGCTATTCTAAAAGAGCAGGTTTACCCAATGCGCACCCAATAAATGGCGACTATGAATTTCCAAAAAACATAAAAATTTAGATGTGTTTGGACCCTTTTTATTACTTTGCACATAATTCATCATATTATTCAAATTATGGATTCGAATATAATTTTTATTGAGATTTATCGATCTTTACATATATATCTATATTTCATGTCGAAAATCCTGTAGGCGGATAACCCATAGCCAAAAGACTACCTCCATCTAAACTCTTATTTGCATGTACACAATACAAGGATATTCATTATGATTATTTTGTCATATTTATAGCAGTCATGACGTCAGAATTTTCGCTAAGAAATTCGAAATATAAAACAATAAACACACAAAAGAAGTATGCAAATTTAACATCAATCTTAAAAATCATTATGACCAAATATATAATATATAATTTTTATTTATATATAGTGTAATTTTTTGAGAAAGGAATTTGAATGAACCCATTGCACATCTGTCCTCCCATGTTTATTTTTTTCTTTAAATTACGGATATGAAAAGAAAAATGAGAGAAAATTATAAAACGAAGAATTGAATTATTATCACTAAAATAAAAATTTAAATATCCAACCAACTAAACTACTAGGTTCTCATGTTTATCACCATACATCTTCGCGAGAGAGGGAAATTTAACTTTAGTTGTACTACTTGTATATGGTAATTCCTTTTTTACCACCACCGGATGTGTTTACTTTCCCGTGACGACTTCAGAAATGGCCTTGTTTATAGCAACTTCTTGAGTTGGTCCAGTAAAGGCCGAGGATCTCACTTCCTCTTGTAGTGTTCCTTGTTTATAGTAGTTTATCTAAAAGACAAATTGTAATTAAATTTCATGATCATTATCATGATTTCTTAGCTGTCAAAATCTTGTCGTTTTTGATAATTAAAGCTGTTGAAAATTCTGAAGAAACTACGGCATAATTGCCTACAATATACATCTGACTTTTCCACACATTTATGATTTACCAATCTTTTTCTAAAATTAAAAAAAAAACATATTTAACTAAATTTAATCTCCATGAACTCCCGACCTCCAAATTAAGTATTAGCCATATCAAATATGAAGCGAAGGAAGATCTGATCAATTTAAAATAGACGTCTAAATTAAAGGTCGCACGACACTACCCCAAATATCCCTTTTCAATTTCCTTATGAACATGTACTTTAACATTATTTCTTCATACCGTGTTTAGGGACGAATTTATCATTCAAAATTTAACATATAAATATATGTTTCACGTCACGAAGAGGTGATTGATATTAACCTAATATGCTGACTGTGTTTCTCGATATGCTAACTTATCCAGATCTATATTTTATGTATTTTAGCTTGTCCTAGTGGCCTATGCATTTATTACATTTATTTACCCCCTCTATAGTACATGAAGTACTTCAATTTATGATTTATGAGGAATTCTTGCTCATCCAGATCCCTGTTTAATTTTCTCATGTTTATTATTATACATATATATGTATCGTCGATCCATGATGTTTCAACAGTCATATTTCCTGCATTACCACTTGCCCTGAACCGCAATCGGCACTTCAAATTTTTGAAAAAATTTGTTTCACCCCGCCTCATAAGCTTAAACTAACACCATTTCGCACCTCTCCCACATCTTTACCGGTGTTACTGGTGGTCAATGACGAAGATGAAAGCTCGAATACTGATTTAGTTGAATTCAATAAATTTTTATTTAAATAATATATTTATATTTAAAAATTTATTAAATTTAATTGTACACATTAAATTTAGAATTAAAGTCATCATTTAAAAATTTAGAATTTATAAATGGTAAGATAAGTAACTTTGAAATAATAGCTAGGTGGAGGTTGATGGAAGATGGCTAGTAGAAGTAATAGATGCTGGCCTGGTAGTTGTTCGACAATAATGAGCAAATCGTTTGTATAAAAGGAATGTATATATTCACAAAATTGTTTCTAAGCGAATAATATTATTATTCATTTCAGAATTATATATATGAATAAGTCAAAATTATTCATAGCAAATAAGTAGTTGTAATTAGGAAAAAATAAGCATACTTAATAAACTGAGATCCTTATGATTCAGATTCATATCCTTGGCAATAAAAAAAATAAACGGACTTTAATGTGTATGTCTGTGTTTAGTTTTTAAAATTGAGCGGCACTACATCAAAAGTGATTTGGTTAAATAATACTACTAGGACTAGTCCACATCGTTCAACAGGTCTTGCAAGTTGCCAACCTCCAACTTGCAATGTTGAAAAAAGAAATATAAAAAAACCTTATCCTATATACATATCTATATAAGTTTCCTATACACAGTGAAACAAGATCATGGGTGTGATCTGATGGGCCATGAACTAAAGCCCTACTCGTACCACATACGAATCTAATATATTTTTAAAGTAATGTGTGTATAATTCCAATTACTCTGTTACAATTTTAAAAACAATTGATGCAAATGTAAACAAAAAAATTAAAAACATTCAAAAAATGCCCATGTCCTCATGCATCATTAATTCCATAACCAGTAGCTAACCCCCAATACCCATGTCCTGAACCAAATCAAAAGCTGTGTTCTATATATTCCTCTTTCTTACATCCAAAGCTCTCCCACAATTGGAAGGACAAATATTCTCTCTTTCCCACAAAAAAAAAAAAATGAGTGGAGGCATCATCAGCAAACCAACCTCCACTCTGTTCATTTTTCTTTTCCTTTTTGCTTCTGTTCAATCAGCTCGTCCCCCATTCGCCTGTGACCCAAAAGATGGGGCAACTAAAAAATTCCCCTTTTGTCAAACCAACTTGCCCATTGGTGACAGAGTAAGGGACCTCATTGGGCGATTGACATTGCAAGAGAAGGTGAGATTGTTGGCGAACAATGCCGCAGCTGTGCCGAGGCTGGGCATTAAAGGCTACGAGTGGTGGTCGGAGGCACTTCATGGAGTGTCAAATGTAGGGCCAGGGACTAAGTTTGGGGGTGAATTTCCTGGAGCCACCAGCTTCCCTCAAGTAATCACCACTGCTGCTTCTTTCAATGCTTCCTTGTGGGAAGAAATTGGACGGGTAAGATTAATTAAGATATTAATAATTTTACTTTTTGATACTCTGTTAATTTATTAAAGTATTAAGTTCTTTACACTAACTACATTGTGGAAACCTAGCCCAATCTAATCACTTATACTAATATAATTATAATAGGACTTCGAATAAAATCACATATTAATATATAGCTGGTAATATTATTAAAACAAATAATATTACATTATATTAAGAATATATTTAAATTGAGTTAGCCTAATAATTTTAATGATAATGTCATATCGTGAACTAGTAAAATGGTAACCAACGTACTTGAGCAGATTAAGCACGGTTAAAATCCATTATGTTAATTCGCTAAGCATCCTTTATTAAGGTCAGGGATAAATGATAATATTGTTGTTACTTTCTCCTAGAACTGATGGGTAGAGATCTTACAATTTTTCGATTCTTGCGCCTGCATGGAATTGCTGAATGTTGGCGGTGGCTACTTTTTATTTTTTAAACAGTTAACTATGTACAAAATTTGATATTTTTCAAATTAATTTTTAAGTAAAGAACAGGTCTGAAAAAATTACAAACTTATTACATTCGAAAGAATTAGTAGAACCTGATGCAAATGGTTAAGTTAATATCATTATGCACATTTTGTTATATTAAGGCTCCCCGTTAATCTTTGCAATGTAGATTCTAAACTCATGTCTGCTGGGATAAAAGTTATTCACTCCTATCTATTTTTACTCATTCAATATTAATTTTATGGATCATTTGAAAATAATAAATTCAATGATCATTTTATTATATAACTCTTTGAATATAGTAAGTTTAATGTATTAAAAAAATAACTATAATTAATACTCCCTTCATTTTAAAATAAGTGGTGTTTTAGTCTTTTGATTTTATTTTAAAATAAGTGATATTTTTGCCTTTTGATTTTATTTCAAAATAAGTGGTGTTTTACATAATCAAGAGATCATCCTTCCAATTTTATCCTTATTTAAATGGAGAAAGTTTTACATAATCAAAAAAATATTAAAAAGTTACATCTTTTTCAAGATATTTATTAGGAGTAAGTGGGTAAAATTACATTTTTGTGTCTAGAAATGAGTATTTTTTTAAGAAGTGTGTTCAAGCTAAAAATACCACTTATTTTGAAACGGAAGGAGTAAAAAATATAAAATAGAAATTAAATCATGAATTTTTAATTTTTCAAATGAAAATAAATAAAAATAAATATTTATTTTAATATAATCGACTAACGATAAAGATAAATAGAAAATGCCATTTGCACGTGTAAAGTCAAAGGTAGCTGCCCCACCGTGTAAAAAGTTTTTTTTTTAATTTCTTACTTGTAAAATTAATTAATATAAAGCTAGAAAAAATTATAATGCTTCACAAAGGAATTGACCCATTTATCCTTTATATTCGAAAGAGAATAGCGGGAGTGGGATAATTGGGTAGTAATTTTAAGAGGAAAAAGAAAATATTAAAAGCGCATTTTGGTATACAGTAAAAGAGGTTTTCTTTCTCGTGTTCTAGTTGCAACCAATCAAAGGTTTGGCAAGTTTGTGGATAGGTCCCCCAATAGGCCATAACTTATTCGACAGTGACTATATAAGGGCATCAAGCCCAAGTTTGCAAAATTTCCAGAACAGGCTCAGTCTTCTATATAAGGTCATATCCCTTTAATCAACTTCAAAATAATGTCTGTTTTATAATTTAGATTCATTATTTCAAAACTTCAATTTGAAAAAAAATATGAAACTAAAAGAATTCTAAGCTAAATACTAATAATTTGTCCACATGAATTTTGACTCTTTTTATTTCTATTTCATAAAATATAATTTTAACTTTGAGTTTTAATTTTAGATTTTTTTTTTCACCCTCAATCAAATATTAATTAATAACAGCAAAGCTAATAATGCGCTTATAAATTTTACAGACTAAATAATTTAACACATATTATATAATATGTATTAAAAATATATATAAATAATCTAGCTCCATCCTTAATCAAAAATGATATCCACTAATTGTCTGTGTTTTTCTTTACTAGTCTAAATTAATAATGAATGTGTGATGATGATATGGGGTCAGGTGGTATCCGACGAAGCAAGAGCAATGTACAATGGAGAAATGGGAGGTCTGACATATTGGAGCCCAAACGTGAACATTTTGCGAGACCCGAGGTGGGGAAGGGGACAGGAGACTCCCGGTGAGGATCCGGTGGTAGCCGGTGTATACGCGGAGCGTTACGTGAGAGGTTTACAGGGAAACGAAGAAGGCGACCGGCTGAAAGTGGCAGCATGTTGCAAGCACTATACGGCCTACGACCTCGATAACTGGAGTGGGGTTGACAGATTCCACTTTAATGCTAAGGTAATTTCATACGTCACTCTTATTTTTGTAATTCTCACTGCTCCCATCATATTTTCCATTATTACTGATTTACATTTTCTAGCAATTTGACCAAACAGTGGCTCAAACAGAGACATTAATAAAATTTTATGACAAGAGCATCATAAAAGATGTATGTATATTTCTAAACTTTCACTATATGTATAGTTTAAATTTAAGACAAGTGAATGTATATTTTAAAACTTCGTACCAACCTACAGAAAGACTGCATTACCTCACTGGACTCCACACTAATATTTAGTTTTTCAATGGGTTGTCAGGAGAAGATGCGAAATAGTTAAAGACACTAGTAATCATAGGGAATCTGGAATTTTAACCTTAGAGTTTGAATTTACGGATTTATCAAAACATATACAATTTAAGATTTTTTAAGCAAATATTATATTTCAAAATCATAATTATAAAAATTAAATTTTTTTAAATAAAATTATATAAATACAAATTATTTAAAATTTTATCTTTTTAATTACATTTTGTATATTTTTTTTGGGGGGGTAAAAATTTCAAAAATCCTTCAAAAATTTAAAGAATTACTCTATCTTCTCCATATTTATTTTTGCAAAAATTTCTATAATCCCTCTCTCTTCTCCATTTTTATTTTCCCAAAATTTCTTCTATCTTCCCCATATTTGTTTTTTTAAAAAAAATTCAAAAATGTCTCTTTCTTCTTTATTTTCATTTGATTTCCCAAAAATCTCTTTCTTCTCCGTTTTTTTTATAAATCAGTTCTGATTTATTAAAATTTACATTTATTTTATCGAAATATTTTAAGATCCTTGAATATTTTAGAATTTAGTATAAACTTTTATTAATAAAAATTATGCATAATATAAAAAATAGATGCACATATATGCTTCAATTATATAATATAATATATTGATACACATATGCATAGTATAATGTATAGTATATGGTGTCTAATATATATTATATTCATAATCTTTATATGTGAAAGACTAAAGTAAAAGAAAATTTTTTGGATGATGATATATGGATAATATGAATAAGTTCTTTAAAAAAATATATAATAATACAATTTAGTATATATGTATGATATTAAATTTTTACCATATTTAATTTACTAATTTATGGAACAAATTATTACTTATATCATTTATAGAAAATTACCATATTTATAATATTTATCCATTTAATCATGTACAAGGTATATATTATATATTATATAATTAAGAAAATAATTATAACTTTTATAATTATAATTTTAAATAATCGTATTTATGTAACCTCCCCTTTAATTTATTGAGTTCAGATTTAATTTTCGTACTAAATTTCATGAATTCCTAACACATATACCAAGTTTGAATCAATTTATTCAGTCTGTAATTTTAAAACCATTAGATAGAATATATGCATTTAAAAGAGTTGAAAATTTCTACGAAACGTCAACTATTTTCTTACAAAATCAATTAGTCGGAATTAGTAGGATGCATTTTTGGATCGTTTGAACGACTACAAACCATTAGTTGTCCAATCCTTCATCTATGCACAGACAGGTTAATTAGCAACAAAGGAATAAATATATCAAAAATCACTCAACTTTTGAATTTTCTGTTATATCAATTAAATTACTCAATTTAAGATATTTTTCATTTAAAAATTTGATATGATAAAATAAATTATTTTTTAATATCATATAAATATGAACTCCACAAATAAATAATTCATTTTTCTGATCTACCCACTCATATATCAAAATAGGTTTCTTTTCTGTCTATTCTCAGAATTTCTTTTATTTGATATTTGAATATTAATATTTATTTATTTTTAATATGAAATCGATCAAGTTGAATGACCTGATTTTTTGAATATGCCTATATCTATAAGTTTTCCTTCATTATTTGATTTCGAATATAATTTTATAAAATATAATTTTATTAATGTACAATATATACCTTATATAATATTATTTGTTATATATTAACTATCATATATTATATATAATTATTATTCTTATGTATCTTATACACAAGTATTATCTGATTTATATATATTTATATTCATAATGTACAATATATATACTTTATTTAATATTATGTGTTATATATTAGCTGTTATATATTATTATTATTATTATTATTATACAAAAAGTATTATTTGTTAATTATATATATTCATATTTGAGCATACATTATTGTATTCATATATTAGGTATATTGAAGAAACAAATAATATTATACATATATTTTTTATATATTGCATACTATATATCAAATTCAGATTTACTTTAAGTTTCTAAAAATATATAATAATGATGATAGAGAAATTCTTGGAATTTTAAAAAATATAAAAATATGGAGAAGAGAGACTTTTGAGAATTTTGAAAAAATCAATATAGAGAAGAGAAGATTTTTCGGAAAAACAAAGATGAAGAAGAGAGAGAAATACTTGAAATTTTTAACAAAAATAAATATAGAGAAGAGAGAGAGATTCTTTGTATTTTTGAAAGAGCAAATATGGAGAAGATAGGATTTCTTGAAATTTCGGGAGAAAAAAATGGAGAAGATGGAGCGTTTTATGGATTTTGTGTATTTGAATTCTTATATCAGGTATATAATCTTTTCTTTATATTTAATTAGAATAAATATTTTAGAAAAGTAAAAGTTATATAAAATGTAATTAAAAAATAAAATAATAATTTATTTTTATGTAAATTTTTTTCAAAGTAGTTAAAACTTTTGTAATTAGCATTTTTAAAAGTTATACTCACATAAGAATCTCAAAAATTATTTGCATTTTCCAATAAAGTTATGTCGATTTGCTTGTCAACTTATTTTTGAAGGACTGAAATCGATGAATTCGTCGGCTTTTTTTAGTTTCAGATCTGAAAAATTATTTTTTCTAATTGAGCATATCGCTAAATTGAACCGTAAAATTTGTTCTTTCATAAACTAATAAGTTTTTTTTAGTTTTATTTATTTGCGGAGTCCATATTTATATGATATAAAAAAATAATTTATTTTGTTATGTTAAATTATTTTATGATAAATTTAAGTGAATAATTTTATAAGAGAAATAGGTGATTTTATTGATACAAGAAAAATTGAATTTGCTGCATAAATACAGAAAGTTGGATGACCTTTTTGACTTTTTGTATGGAACTTCGCAAAACTTAAGAAATGGATTTATTTTAATGCATCACAGGTTAGCAAGCAAGATATTGAAGATACATTTGATGTACCATTTAGAAGTTGTGTTAAAGAGGGTAAAGTGGCTAGTATTATGTGTTCTTACAATCAAGTCAATGGCATACCAACTTGTGCTGATCCAAAACTTCTCCGGAAAACCATACGCGGCGGTTGGGGTCTCAACGGCTACATCGTCTCCGACTGTGACTCCGTCGGAGTTTTCTATGAAAGTCAACACTATAAGTCAACGCCTGAGGAAGCTGCTGCTGCTGCTATCAACGCGGGCCTGGATTTGGACTGTGGGCCTTTTCTGGCCCAACATACCGAGAATGCAGTGCATACTGGTATTCTCAAAGAGGCTGCTATAGATGCCAATTTAGCTAATACTGTTGCTGTCCAGATGAGGCTTGGGATGTTTGATGGAGAACCATCAGCCCAGCCCTATGGGCATCTTGGCCCAAGAGATGTTTGCAGCCCGGCCCACCAAGAACTCGCCCTTGAAGCTGCTAGACAGGGCATTGTTCTTCTTAAGAATCATGGTCCTGCTCTTCCGCTTTCTCCTCGACGCCATCGAACCGTGGCTGTTATTGGTCCTAATTCCGACGTTACTGTCACAATGATCGGAAATTACGCAGGTAAAATATAACAAACATTCTTTTAGAAACATTTCAATAGTCAAAACGTCACAATTTGCCTTACAGGTGGTTGTACAATTGGACCTTTTCTCTTCTTGTTAATTATGATAAAAGAAGACTAATTGGGCTTCTTTATTATAGGTGTTGCATGTGGATACACAAGCCCATTACAAGGAATTGCAAAGTATTCAAAGACCATTCATCAAAAAGGTTGTCGTAATGTGGCCTGCACTGATGATAAGCTCTTTGCTAGAGCCGTAGATGCTGCACGTCAAGCAGATGCAACAGTGCTTGTAATGGGCCTAGACCAGTCCATTGAGGCTGAATTCAGAGACAGGACTGGGCTACTATTGCCTGGGTTCCAACAGGAACTCATCTCCGAGGTATCCAAGGCCTCGAGAGGTCCTACAATATTGGTCCTCATGTCCGGAGGCCCAGTTGATGTTACGTTCGCCAATAACGATGCTCGAGTTGGTGGTATAGTGTGGGCTGGCTATCCTGGACAAGCTGGTGGTGCGGCAATTGCTGATATCCTTTTCGGAGCCCATAATCCAGGTAAACTCACTAAACATTTACAGAAAATTGGGCTTCTACGTCCTCTTTTGGACCCAACTCATTTGCAATTGCACAAATAACCTTTTTGAGATCACTAAATAAATTCTCTCGTTGTTAGTCCAATGAGCTAAATTCGTTAACAAAAAATTCATCCAACTACTTTTAAAGTGAAAATTTTGCTCAGCCTAAAAATGTCATACAGTTCAAGTAATCCCAAATACATTCAGTGACGTTTCACAAGTATAACTAAGTGAATACTGTTGTTTTTAGGTGGGAAGCTGCCAATGACATGGTACCCGCAGGAGTACCTGAACAATTTGCCAATGACAACAATGGACATGCGAGCAAACTTAGGCAAAGGCTACCCTGGTAGAACTTACCGTTTCTACAAAGGTCCACTAGTATACCCCTTCGGGCACGGATTAAGCTACACAAAATTCATAACTACGATTTTCGAAGCTCCAAAAACATTGGCCATCCCAATAGACGGCCGCCATACTTCCAACAGTACTAGCATATCAAACAAGGCAGTCCGAGTGACACACGCAAAATGCAGCAAGCTATCAATTCAGATTCATATGGACGTGAAAAATGTGGGACCAAAGGACGGTTCGCACACATTGCTCGTATTTTCAAAGCCGCCGGTTGGGGTATGGGCGCCACATAAACAATTGGTCGCATTTCAGAAAGTGCACGTACCAGCAAGATCACAGCAACGGGTGGCGATTAATATTCATGTGTGCAAGTATTTAAGCGTGGTAGACAGGGCTGGTGTTCGAAGAATTCCTATAGGTGAACACAGTCTTCACATTGGTGATGCTAAGCATTCCTTATCCCTTCAAGCATCAGTTCTTGGGGTTATTAAATCTTGATGATTTTTTCTTCTTCTCTTTTTTGGGTAAATTCTCCACCGTAAACATGTCTTTGCGTTTAATGGAGATTCTTTTCCCCCCCAAATTATTCTCATTCAACAAGGGGAATAAGCAAAACTTAGATTTTATTAGATCAGAAGAAAGAGGATACTGTTTGGAAAATTGTAACTTTCAATTGAAACAAATGGGTATCCATTGCGAGCATTATCCATATTTTCCTACGCTCTGCTTCTGTAAGGCCTCCTAATTAAACTGAAAAATTTACTAGGTAATAGCTGAATGTGTGATGGTCATTACCAAATTTAGTTAATTTGCAATTGTGAAATGCACGAGCCTGGTTGTCAGACTGCTATTTCTTTTTCCTTCATAATTTGTCACAAAAATTAGCAACTAGGTCGTACTCGCAGTAACACTTCAATAACTTCACCCCAAACGGCCTTGTACGAACACCAGTCTTGTGTAATATTTTGGATGATTTGAAATGTGTTCAACAGTTTAACTAGGTAGAAATTGTTGGACAATTGAGGGGTGTGGTATTATGATGGATGACATCACTTCATCCTTAATTAGGGATTTCGAGTTCAAGTTTTGAGAATGGAGAAATCTCTCATAGAAAGCACTCCCCCCCCTAATGGGCATTAAGCGATGCAAATTTGAATTGATTTGACCAATGAATTCGAAAAAAAAGGTAGAAAGTGTTGAAGAAAAGAACACAAGCTCATTTGAAGAACACACAAATGCTACGACTGAGAAGGAAATAGTGCAACATACCAAATCCTTCTCAGTCGGTTTGATAGAGGAATCAAATTTGTGGAGCAATAGTTTCAGCTTAAAAACAAAGGTAAGCTCCAGATTTTGCATAGAAATATTGGGGATAAGTAGTTTGAAATAAATGAGAATTATTTAAGAAATGAAAAGAACTTTAGCCACGCATGTCCTAACTTCAAATGATAATCACATATTATAATGAATTGGGTTATGAGCTATATATCAAATGAAATCTCTCTGAGTGTAGTTTCCAGAACTTCAAAACATTCGTCACCTTGATATTCCTACAAGAAGTTATGACCTTTTTACCAGACTGAGGTTATAGGTTTTCCTTCTGTCGTTTTTGGCTGAACCGTTCAGCTGCTTCTTTGCTCTTGGATCTATCTTCTCTGGAGCCTGGAAAGAATTTTGTGCAACCATCTATTGTTTCTGCTTGGATGGTTGCCTGCTGAAATTCAGGGGTGTGACCCAATTCCTATCTGTGCTGTAATGCCTTTTCCTGTATTCTCATTTTTGTCCACCGTTGGCTACTTAACCTAAACTGTTTCAGAAGTTTCTTTTGAGAATCATTCTCAGTATTCTCCTTTGGCTCAGTTAAGAACAACAACCTTCCCCTGCTTATCAACTTGTTGCTCATTGCCTTTCTGAGTGCCATTTTCCCTCAATCATCCTCTGAATGGCCATATTTGTGGCAGAATTTTCCAACTATATTGCACTTTTTATTCTATAGTTGTCCCTTTCTCATTTATGAATAAGACCAAATCAGGTGGTTTAGCATCGAATCCAGCCCCACTTAATTCCACCTATAATCTTGTAAAGCCAAGTTCCATCTTCTTTTCTGTTTTATGATCCGTCATTAAAGGCTTCCTCATTAAGCTTCCTATTTCACTAAGGACTTTAGGCTCCAATATATGAAATCAAGTTCAGGTGATCCAAATAGGAAACATATGTAGGTCCTCTAAACCAAAATTCATATTCGAGTTCCAAGTCTTAACAATAAATGGTGTATTGTCAAAATGGTAGATTTCCCCTTATTAGACCTCATTCTTCCCTACTACAGAGTCAAGACGCACCAGGACTTAACATAGTAATCTTATTTATCCTATGTTTTGCCCATAATCTCTAAATTAACGCAGTTAACACGGTGACAGTCGAGTATGCCCCAAGCACATAGCAAACTACAATAGTTTTTCAATAATAATCAATCTCCGAGCTAATATCGTTAACATCAATAGTACAGGAGTAGATTCACTATCATGTGTTTCAGGTTCCACATATTCTCATTTGCATCCAGCTTTGGAGACTTTCTCGATATCGAAATTATCTCAAATAGAACTATGCTTTAATTACTAGTGTTTTAACAACCTCCACTTCCTCAGCATCAACATAACTTACAATTGCTAGCAGGTGCCTGGACTTTCTTAGTCTACTCCTATAGTACTTGTGTCTCTGTCGCTGGTGTTTTGTTGAAAACCACAACTCCCTCTATTACTTCCTTAGATTTGGGCCTGTTTTGATACAGATACCGTTCTTCCCTTGTTGTGCTCCTCCTTGCGAAAAAGAAGCCTGGGCCATCAATGCCTTCTGGAAGGAATGTGAGCCCTCTTTCTCATGATGTGCGCATGTTAGTCTAGCGTGCGTCGAAATAGAAATGCATTCCCATGATAAGTTTTTACATGATTCAAGGTGAACTATTACTCCACAACATAGATTATAACATGATTTCATCTTGAAATCACCAAATAACCAATAAGGGTTCAAAAATAAGATTATCTCTCCAAGTTAGTTAAGGTTTGCAAATAGAGGTAAGCTTCGCAACTCATCTTCAAATGATATATTCATAAACGATATTACAGTTGATATTCATCCTAGAAACTACTATGAATACATAGAATAACTACGAAGGCCAGCAGTTAAGAAGAATCAAAACTAGGATTCAGAGTTGTGAAAAATGATTGGAAAATAAGAATTAATTATTGAATTGACTAATGTAGAAATCGTTTGGGGAAGCGACGATTATACTTTTAGAGAAGATTTGAGGTAAGTTAATAGCCTGTTTGGCCAAATTTCTTAAATCAGCTTATTTTGAGAAGTGTTTTTTTTAAAATTGTTTATCAAAAAAATACTCTTAGTGAGAAGCAGTTTGTGTTTGACCAATAAATTTAAAAGACACTTTTGAGCAACAATTAGTGTTTGGTCAAGCTTCTAAAAAGTGTTTCTAAGTGTATTTTTCAAAAAAGTATTTTTGGGGAGAAGTTACTTTTTTAGCTTCTGGAAAACAACTTCTTCTACTCACTAAAAACACTTATTTTCTCTCAAAAATTCGGTCAAACACCTCATTTTTTTAAATAAGTATTTTTTTAAAAAAATAAGCACTTTTGACCTCCCAAAAGCTTAGTCAAACAGGTTATAAGACTTGTTCTTACTAAAATTATTTTCTCACCAAGACATGCACTCTAGATGTTTGATAGCTCAAATTATCCATCCAAGAATTTCTCCTCGATTGGATATGTTGAATATTATGAAAGATGTGATTTTCTATAGTGTTATAGAAAATTGCGTCTCTTTCATATTATTACACATTTAACTTCATTTTATCCAGAAATTATTACACATTTAACTTCATTTTATCCAGAAAAGCATGTGTTAGATTTCAAGAAAGATGTATATTTATTCTGTGTTTAAATATTTTATTGGTTTGAGAACTTACCGTTTCATCATCAAGAATTTGAACACGAACTAAGTGATTTTCAAAAAGTCTTTAAAACTAGAATTAGACTCAAGTATTCATGACTATAGTAGTTCATGTTATCTCGAAATTGCTTGAGCTAGAGTAGGAGATTAGTATAACGTTGATTGGGGATATGTGATAAAAATTTCAATGACACGACATATAAGCCTCATAAGGCTTAAGAATGCAAGCATGCTAGAATCTTGAACCATGAGGCACCACATGAAATGGGTCTAGGTGATTAGACTGGGATCATCGACCATACTCATTATATGGTGACATATTAAGGATTAAAATTATGTTAGAATCTTTGATACTCACACCCCCCCCCCCAGAAAAAAAACGTGTTACGGAGAATTCACAAGGATTGCTTTGAGCAAAAATTTCAATATTTCTTTTGAGTTTTACAAATTGTTTCAGAAAATAAATAAATAAAAGATTTTTCGAAAGTTATGAAAATTGTTATTGCTCAGATGTTACTGAATTAAACGTTTGTGCTTTAAATATGATTTTTAAAATATCATGTCATGCATTCATATTTTAAAGTCTTTTTCCAGCTTTAATGAGAAGGATGTAGAGAATATTCTCCTCATTACATCGATTATTGGCGAGAACATTCATTCAACTTATCTTTAAACCTGTTAACTTGATTTTTTGTGACTATAGCATGCATCATATTTCCCTGATAGAAGAAAATCATAAGTGATTTGAAAATTGAAAGATTGAAAAAGAATCTATATAAAGAAAAAAAAAATCATGTGTTAAGGTACCTTTTCGTCAATAAACATCATATTCAGGCTAATCAATTCGCCATTTTTCTTGGGATTAATGGCATCCCACATTCTACAAATCATATCCCTTATCATCAAATCATCTCTATCAGCAACCAACTCTGAAAGAAAAAAATACGTCATTTTAAAAATTCAATCAAAAACAAGACAGACAAAGCAAGTTACAACGTGCGAAAAATTCACATTCAATTTATATATAGCACAAAAAATATAATATGAAGACACACAAAAATTAATTAGCATAATTATTCAAAAATAATTAAGACAAAATTAAAATTCGTTATAACTGCAAATGATGATGAGGAAGGAGAAAACAGCGGGGAAGATGCCAATACCTTTCGATTAAAAACAATTGAAAAAAATGCCTAATTAATTTTAATGCAAACAAAAACTCTTCATTAGTTTTTAAGGAAAAACCTATTTAATTACATTATATATATCATTATATATGGTAGTATGTGTGTGAAGTGGTTAATTGTCATTTTGACTTAAAGATAATGATACGTGGGACTTAACATTTATTTAACAAATTTTTGATATATATTAAAGGTACGCGTAAAAAAGGTGAGGTGACACCTCTCATTAGTATTTATCTTTTATATTAATTTTTTCGTCTTTTGTCACGACCCAGATAACCGTCATTGGCGCCCATACTAACCACCCGGTGGGCGAACCAGCAAAACCCGAAGACAATTCACAAGTGACCCCAAAATTAAGCCCTTCATAAATAAAATCAACTTTTATGCTCTAAAAACAATCTCGGATCAAAACACTGTGCATACCAAAATAAGTAAAACTGATCCCAAAACCCGATTGTCATTGCACCAGACGTCTATTTTTACAAGCTAAGAAACTAAAAACTAAAAATGAAATAAAGTTTCCAAATGTCTAAAGGAAAGACATCTGCAACGAAGGAGTGAACTACGTCCTCATCTGTTCACTTTCTTAATCTCCTAAAGCTGCTGGCTTACAGGCGAGGGACTTAGGAAAGAACTTTGTTGTTTAAACTCGAACTCTGCACTTAGGAAAGAATGCAGAGGTAGGGTCAGTACATGACACTGTACTAATAGCCATCATCGACCGACCTTACATAATAACAGATAATTAAAGCAACAGTGATATAAAAGAATCCAAAACATCATATAGAAGTATAAAGTCATTTTATGAACACTAGCTCCTCTCAGGTAACAACTGGCCTGTTCACTGGATTAGGCCTCTCACTGCAGCGGTCTCGCTGCGGGGAAGAAGTTCTGCTGCAGTGGCACTGCCTTAGGCAGTAGCTAGACTTAGCTGCTCCTTCAATAGTTCATCCATTCATTGACTTAACAATCACATAGTTTCAATAATTCACCTTCGCATTAAATTCAGACATCACACAAGTCTAGATCAAAATTAATACAAATCATACTCGCAAAACGGATTCAACAATTAATCCCAAGAAGAATAACACCACAGTTATGAACGCATAACCGAAATACACCTAACAACCAGATTCATGTTTTTTTTTTCAATTTTCATAACATAGTCCGCATTATCCAACAATCACTTAACACATTCTACATTCATTCATACATATAATCACAGTGACACAAGAATAAAGTAAAACATATGGTGACATGTCGGGCACACACCTCCGCCATGTCCCTATTATCATTCAATTTATAACTCAGCATACATACATGCCAGAAGGTCTTATTTTTGCCCTTCAAGTCATAACCTGCAGGGGACTCTAGAAATCTATGTACTGTGCCGGCGTGGCACCCACTCCCACTCATATGCTCATTTGGATGCTCCCCTCGGACACGAGCCACTTAAATAATATTATTCGCTCGCCCGGATGCTCCCTTCAGGCTCGAGCCTCCCACTTTAGGATGTTACTTCTATCAATCATCATTTTGACCAAAGAACGCATCAAAGTGCCTTGTTTCAACATACCGAAGGTTACAATCTACTTCTTAAGTAAGCCATTATCAACTAACAACTCTCTCATTAACAGAGTATAATCACATTTCTAAACACTCATCACAGTTAAATCCAATATCATATCCACTTTAAACACGTTACCACAGTTCAATATCACATTATAAGTATATTCTTGCAATAAGTTATTGACGATAGATTCACATAGCACATAAATGTCCGAAGACCAATCGTATATCGACATTGCACAAATATATATGCCATTATATAGGTCTATCCCTATAAACCGTAACCTATCTTGATCCAAAAAATAACAATTCAACTACTCCGCGGGAGTCTTTCCTTTCATCAAAGCTTCAAAATGCGTGAAATCTACACAACAAGGGTAATTAATTAATTACTCTTCAATCTTAGGGTCTAACAGATCAAACCCTCCCATTCGGGATAATATCGAGAGTAAAACCCCAATTCTTCTAGGTTCTAGATCTATAATTCTCGTGTAACCCTTGTTCCTGACATGTAATTCTAGGGTAATAATCAACACTTTCCAAGATCACTCAAATCTCTCATAATTCCAGCCCTAGTTTAACTATCTAGGGTTGTTCCTCTACAAAGCTTCCACCATTAGAGGTCTACCAAGATTCTAGGATAAAAAATACTCATATTAGAGATAGAAAATCAAAAATCTTACCTTGGGTTAAGAGGTTTTTGCTCTGAAGAGTTTTCCCATTCCTTAGACCTATGGATCGTGATTTTGGGAATAATGGGGTAAAACCCCATAATTTCCACTTAAAACCCACTTTCTGATTTCCGTCGTCCGCTGTAGTGGACCCTCTATAGCGGTCATAGGGTCGTTGTGGTGGTCCCAACGGTTACTCTCTAATTTCATGGCGGGACTCCGACCGCTACCACCGTCTCGCTGCAGCGAGGATCCCACCATTGCAGCGGTCCCTCGGACCAGTAGCTACCCAAAAATGCCCAATTTCATTACTTAGTTTATTTCACAACCTCCTATCTCTCCTTTTGACTCTTTTTTTAATTAAAAATTAAATATATTCATGAAAAAATTATTCCAATGCAAACAGAAAAACTATTTATTTTATTTATATTAAAACAAATTTCATAATTCACATCTCTTTATCTTCATAACGTCTGCACTTAATTAGCATTCGTAATAGTAATTTTTCATAACTTCCAACCTTTTATGTTTATAATTCCTTACTAACTAATATGCAAAATGTTACTATTTGTTAGACCTCAATGATTATCTAATAATCTATTAAGATCATGATTTTCATTTTAGTTACAAAAAATATGGTACCCAATTAAACTTCCTGCAAATAGAATATAATATTTTATCATAGCGCGTTGCTATTTTTGATATTCGACAGTAGTCAATTACCTTTATTGACTTAAAAATAATGATACATGTGAGTTAACACACACACACACGCACACACACATATATGTATGTATGTATGTATATGTATATGTATTTTATAATTAACACTTGTAATTCATACATACATACATACAATGATAAAAAATAAAAAATCAAATGTCTAATGAAAGAAAATAATTAACTATATATATATAAAAGAGTCATTGCCTCACCATTATCTGCCCTTTCAAATATAGAAATATAAAAATAGGAGAAAATACATATATAAACTGATCATAGAAGAAGGGGAGCGAGTAGAAAGATAGGCTACACGGAGTAGTCGCTCTGGAGTAGGTCCTTCAATGGAATCAATGCATATATAAATCTTCGCAATCTTTTTTCAATATCGATATATTCTCATGTTAGGTTATGAGACACCGAATTTATTGGAGAAAAAAATGTTAATTAGTTGATCATCATGTTTTGGATAAGGTGGTTATGAAGATAATTTTTTTAAATGTGATATCTAGTTCTTGAAAAATATATAATTGTGAAAATTTAGTTCTTGAGAAGAAATAGGAAAAAGAAAATCAAAAGGAACATTGACATAAAAGGAAAAAAATCAATTTTTGATAAGAAAATAAAAGGAAAAACCAAGAGGCTTGAAATAAAAGAAGAATATGTTTTATATTGAAATATTTTATTATGTTTAGTGATTGAATGAAAATAAGAAAAGTAATGAAAAGAGATAAAAAGGACAAATCCTTGGCCAAAGAACTATGCTACATCATTCGCTTATATACCACAATTATATAATATGTAGAAGATATAAATTGCTAATATAACATAAAATAAAATTAAAAATATTCATAAGACCAAGAATTAAGAGAGTACAAAGAGAGAAAAAAGGTCAAAAAAGATGAATCATTGACCAAAGAACTGTAACACCCTAAAAGTTCCTTAGACCAAATCCAGACTTAGAATGAAAAACTGGCAGAAAAATTAGAAGATTTTCTTAGGACGACTCGTCTGACGAGCCATTGTCAGAAACAATGGTCCGTTAGGACGGTCGTCAATTGCCTTGGCAAATTACTTCCCCAGGTTCAATGAGCGATGCAACGACCCGTTGCTTCTAGTAATGAATCGTTTTTCGATCGTGGTGTCCATCCAGAAGCTGGTTAAAAACTTTTCTAGAACCAACGAGTCATGAAAGAAATAAACACCTTGTCCTATTGAGCCGTTGGAAGAATACAAAAAGGGTGAGAAATCCCCTCCAGTGACAACGGTTGAATTCAACGATCCGTTGTTTTATCTGACGGGTCATTCTGTCTGTCTATTGGAGTATATCCAGAACTTGTTCAAAACCTCCCTAGTGATAAAGAGTGGAGACAATGGACCGTTGGTTCATCAAATGGGTCATTATTCTCACTCGTCGTTCAGTTTCAGTAGCTAGGATTCCCAAATTCAGGACCAACGACTGGTTCCAACAAGCCGTGGTTCCCACCAATGGCCCGTTGTGTGACCCGTTGGATCCCGACGGACAGTTTTTCAGACTTTCTTCCGGGGCATTTTTGTAACTTCCATTATCTTAGTTTGTAAACTACGTCATTTTGGGATTATTTTTCAGGAAATTAAGATGGTTAGTCGATATTCCTCTCTCATTTCTCACCTTTCTAGACCAATAGGGAATGATACAACGTTGAAACCGATTCTGAAGTTGGAAACCACTCAAGAAGAGTGCCAGTAGAGCTACAAAGGAGAGAAACTGAACGTGATCAAGATATGGACCGTATAAGAGCCCAAATGGAGTTGATCACCAAGCACTTGACCATCATGAACACACACAAAGATTACAGGTAGTGAAGCAAAGAGATACGTCCAGGTACAATGATTACTACTTTGATCTTGAGGAAGAAGAAGATTTAGTTAACTATCACATGGAGGATTACCATGGATGTACCCAAGTGCCTGCTCAAGGCACTTGGAGCCACAACCACGGGAATCAAATTCGGCACTATAAGAACTATGAATGACCAGGATATAAAGTCCAAGGTCAAGGCAGTTAGAGAACCAGGGGACCACCAACGACTGAGTCTAAAGATTCTAAAATTGAATCCATTCTCAGTCAAGTCCTGACTAAATTGGAATCCACAGAGCCAGGTGCGAAAAAAATATGTGATGATCTATCTAGTATGGGTAAATTGGTCGAATCACATTCATCCTCAATCAAACAGTTAAAGTAGCAAATGGGAATGTTTTCAGGGTCAAAGCCTGAAATAACCAATGCATGGTGGTAACAACAAAAAGTGGAAAGACCACCATTGAGATACAGGCACCTGAAACGGGACCCACGATAATAGAAAGCAACCCAAGGACAAGTGAATTAGGGGAGCAGCATAAAGCGCCACCTGACCAGAGCATCGGGGTGCTTGGTGCGTCTAAGTTTCAGTGCACTGGTGTGCGCGATGCACCAGACCAGCAGAGCACCGAGTTGTATGGTGCACTGGTGAATCAGCGCAGTGAGCCACGTGACGCGCCAATGGAGCAGCGCATTGAGCAATGCGCCACGCCAGCTAGTCAGCATAGTGAGGGACACAATGCATTGGAAATACCTCGCCTAGGGGTGCATGCTATGGATGAAGGAGAAAATAGTGAAAATGCTAAAGAAAAAATTAGCATGTACAAAAGGATTCCAAGAACCCCTCCTCCTTTTCCCCCAACATCTCAAGAAAAAAGCAAAAGACGAAAATTTTCATAAGTTCATCTCTGTGTTAAAGTAGTTATCAATTAATATTTTGTTGGTGGAAGCACTGGAGCAGATACCAGGATACGCAAAGTTCATGAAGGAGTTAGTGATAAAAAAGAGAACAATAATCTTTGACCCTAAGGATAAAATTCATCATTGTAGCGCTATTGCATCATACTCTTTAGTGCAAAAGAAGGAGGACCCGGGAGCCTTCACAATTCCTTGTCTTGGAGCTTTACAATTCGCCAAAGCATTATGTGATCTGGGAGCCAACACAAATTTGATGCCTTTGGCAGTATATGAGCAGCTGGGCTTGGGAGCCCCCAGACCAACTACAATGCGACTACTAACGGCAAACAGAATAGTAAATAGACCCATGGGTATACTGATTAATATTATGGTTAAGGTGGATAGATTTATCTTTCTAGCAGACTTTATCATATTAGATTGCGATGTTGATTTTAAAGTACCCATTATTTTGGTCCACCTATTTTTATCCACAGGAAGAGCACTGGTAGACATGGAGAGTGGGAAAATAAAGTTTAGGTTAAACGATGAAGAAGTAGTATTCAACGTTTGTAGAGTCATACAACAACCAAATGATTTAGGTATTAAATATGTTATTGATGTCATTGATGATACACTGATGAAATTAATAGAAGATAGCAACTCCACAGAAGCTCTAACGTCCACTGTGATTAAGTCAATGGAGAGGGAAGCTGATGAGTTGAACGAATCAGTAAAAGCTATAATGGGAGGTTGTGCTTATCCATATGCACCTAAAAGAGTGTATCTTTGTTTGAAAAATAGAGCAAACCCTCCCGCAAAGCCATCAATTGAAGAACCACCAGTGTTAGAGGTAAAGTCGTTACCTGCTCATTTTCGGTATGCATTTCTTGGTCGAAAAAATACACTACAAGTGATTATCTGTGCATAATTATTGGATTGGCAGGTAGAAGCATTGATCTCCATTCTAAGAACCTATAAAAGAGCCATAGAGTGGACTATTGCTAGCACTATTGGCATCCTACCAGGAATTTGCACTCACAAAATTAAATTGAAGGAAAATTGCATACCAAGTATTAAGCATCAAAGGAGGCTTAACCCAATCATGCAAGAAGTGGTAAAAAGGGAAATTATTAAATGGTTAGATGAAGGGGTGATTTATCCAATCTCTGACGGTCAATGGGTTAGCCCGGTGCAATGTGTACCAAAGAAAGGAGGAATAACAGTGGTGCAAAATGAGAAGGATGAACTTGTACCTACTAGAACAATGACTGGATGGAGAGTATGCATGGACTACCGAAAATTGAACAACTGCACTGAAAAAGGTCACTTTTCACTTCCCTTCATGGATCAGATGATAGACAGGCTTGTAGGGCGAGCTTATTATTGTTTCCTTAATGGGTAATCAAGATACAACCAGTCTTCTATTACAATAGAGAATCAGGAGAACATGACCTTCACCTACTCATATGGTACATTTGTGTTTAAGAGGATGCCTTTTGGGTTATGCAATACACTAACCATATTCTAGAGATGCATGATGTCTATATTCTATGACATGGTAGAAGTCGCCATAGAGGTATTTACGGATGATTTTTTGATAGTAGGTGATTCGTTCGAAATTGCTTAGCGCACTTGCCAGCCGTCTTGAAATAATGTGAAGAGACAAATTTGGTACTAAATCGGGAAAATTGTCAGTTCATGGTCACAGAAGGAATAGTACTAGGACACAAACTTTCTGAGAAAGGCATTGAGGTGGATAAAGCAAAGATTAAGGTAATTTCCAAACTTCCACCTCCCATCTTTGTTAAAGAAATTCGCAGTTTTCTAGGGCATGCGGGTTTCTAGAGGCGTTTTATAAAAAAAATTATTATGGACTCATCGAAAATGATTCTGATCTAGTTCATGTCCTGTTAGAAGTAGAAGGCGCTCTAGTGGGATCTTCACCGACAGAAAAAAGTTATGCAAGTTGTTGGAGAAAAATGCAAAGTTTGTATTCGATGAAGCCTGCCTCAAGGCATTCGAATGTTTAAAGGTAAAGCTCATCACAGCACCCATCAAGTGGCTCCTGATTGGAGTAAGCCATTCGAGATCATGTGTGATGTTAGTGGGGTAGCATTGGGTGTTGTCCTTGGACAAAGACATGACAAAAATTTTCTCCGTATCTACTATGCTAGCACAAAGATCTCAATGCAGCTCAAAAGAATTACACAGTCATAGAGCAAGAATTATTAGTGGTAGTATATGCGTTTGAGAAATTTCGTGCCTACCTCCTAGGTACTAGTGTTGTGGGCCATACTGACCATGTAGAAATTTGTTATCTAATGGCTAAAAAGGATTCAAAACCCCAACTCATTCATTGGGTATTGCTATTATAGGAGTTTGACTTCGAAGTGAAGGACATAAGAGGAACCGAAAATCAAGTTGCAGGTCATCTCTCCAGATTAGATGAAGAAGGGAAAGTGATGAACAAAGCATAAATAAATGACTCTTTTTCTGATGAACAGGTATTGTCCACCTCACATGACTTAATTCTTTGGTTCACAGACTTTGCAAATTACTTGGTGAGTGATATAATTCCCGAAAACATGAACTTTCATCAAACGAGGAAGTTTCTACATGATGTTTGAAAATTTTATTGGAATGAGCCATACTTATTCAGAATTTGTGCTGATAACATCATAAGAAAGTGTGTGCCTGAGTATGAGATGATTTACATTCTTGAGGCATGCCATTCGTCTCCTACGGGAGCATCATTGTGGGATTTGCACAGCGCCAAAAGATACTACAATATGGGTATTACTGACCTACCATTAATCAAGATTCTCATGATTTTGCAAAAGCCTATAATAAGTTCCAATGAGAAGGGGGAGTATCTCGAAGACACGAGCTACCGTTGACACCCATTCTCAAAGTAGAATTGTTTGATGTATGGGGCATAGATTTTACGGGCCCATTTGTGAGTTAGGATGAAATACATATTGGTAGCCGTTGATTACGTTTCCAAGTGGGTGGAAGCTGTAGCACTTTCAATTAATGAAAGTAAGTCGGTCGCCGCATTTTTAAGAAGTAACATATTTGCTAGGTTCGGTACTCCAAGGGCAATCATTAGTGACGGAGGATCACACTTTTGCAATAGGTTATTTGAAGTTTACTTGAAAAATATGGAGTCAAACATAAGGTGGAAACACCTTACCACCCGCAGACTAATGGACAAGTGGAAGTCTTGAACAGGGAGATCAAAACAATTTTGGCCAAGGCAGTTAATGCAAATAGAACAGATTGGTCAAGGAGACTAGAAGATGTTTTATAGGCATATCGCACAGCATTCAAACACCTATAGGTATTTCATCATATCAACTTGTCTATGGAAATCATGTCATTTACTTGTGGATCTTGAACACAAGGCCTTGTGGGCACTAAAAAAGCTAAATCTCAATTGGAACGAAGCAACAGATTTAAGACTCATTCAACTTAATGAGATGGATGATTTTAGATTAACAGTTTATGAGAATGCGACCATATATAAAAAGAGAATGAAACTCTATCATGATCACAAGATTGAGAAGTGAGAGTTCATGCCTGGGGACTTAGTGTTGTTATTCAACTCTAGACTCCGGCTATTTGCAAGAAAATTAAGGTCAAAATGGCCAGGGTCATTCAAAGTAGTAAGAGTATTTGCACATGGAGCAATTGAGCTTGAAACTAAAGAAGGAACTAAGTTCAAGGTGAACGGACAAAGGTTAAAGCATTATTTCAGTGATCCTGAAGAACTAAAGGTGTTGGAGGAAACTTACCTTGAGGAATTCTGAGTACTCAAGAGCCTCATATCGTGCCGCGACGTTAAATTAGGCGTTGCTTGGGAGGCAACACAAGATATATCTTAATTAAGCGTGTTAATGTATGCAGGAAGTGAGTCATGAGTACCTAACTGGGTTTCGAGCACGAGAAGAATTAGATAATGACAAAGCCAAACTCCACACGGAGTAGCGTGCCGCGAAGAGTTATACAGCGCGTAACGGCCTACCTCACCATCCAAAACACACGTCGTGCTGGCTTGTTAAAACTTGACCCACTGACAACGAGGATTAGAGGCCCAAGGTGTTCTTATTTCACTCTTTACTTTATGTTTATTGTTTTAGCACTGGGGACAGTGCTACCGATTAAGTATGGGGTGGGAAAAGTAAATTTCATGACCATGCATGCTTTAATTGCTAAATTTGTACATGGAGGACCTATTTTTTTGGGGTTGATGACTTATCTTGTATACTTAGTTTTGTCTGTATTAGTTTTTTTTGTTTTATTTTATTTTAGATTTCACCAATTTTCATTTCCGGTACTTTTCCAGTGGATAGTCCCTTAAAACCAATTAGTGGGTCTAGATTTTTTTTAGTTAGTTACAATTTCATGACTTTTCCCAATGATAGATGGATGACGATCGTCTTAAGGGAAAATTAGTCATTAGGAGCAAGAAATTGAGACCATATGAATGCTAGGTGCTTCACTTAGGTATCATTGAGACTTTATAACATTCACACAAAAATGCATGAAGAAGGTAGAAACACTTAGTCTTTTGGAACTCGACTCTTGTACTTGAAAAAGTGGGCTTAGTTATTCTATGCATGCAATATGGATATATGTGTTTATGTAATCTTGATAGCCATTGTTAAACCATTTGTGCCAATATGTGAGGAATTTTGATATACTCCATGCTTGCAAATTGATGTCTAGAACTTGCCCGGTGTGGTGCATAGCAAAATAAAAATGTTGAATCTAGAAAGTGATATAGGCGTTTCTTTGATAGCCTTGTTTGTATCTTGATTTTTACCTACCTTGAATGTAACTATCCTAGTTGGCTATTTTGAGCCTTAACTTATTCTTTTGATAGCCATATTATAAGTTTAAATCTCTTTTGTTTCATTGACCTTTATTTGATTTAAACGACTCCTAGAGCACTTTAATTGATAATTTTTGCATAAAAGGAGCATAAGTGGAGAAGTGAAGAGTAAGCTAAAAAGTGTGGAAATTAGAAAGAAAGAAAAGAGCGAAATTTGCTAAACAAGGAAGGTGATATTAATGGGGAAAGAAAAAGAAAGAAAGAAAGAGCTTTGAATAAATGGTGAAAAAAATGTAAATGAGCTTAATGTGAAAATTTTCCACTAGTCACCTAAGTTGAAAATTTGAAAAAATAAAAGAAGGTGCAAGGAGAAAGATAAGAAATTGAAGAATGTGCTAAAAGTCAAGTGTGGTGAAGTATTAAAGTGCTTAGGGAGATTAGTCACTATTTTGGCCAAATATTTCATACCCGTCCCTTATCCTACATTACAATCATGTTAAGTCCTAATTGATCCTTGACTCAAAGTTCTACATCAGTAGAGTATTACACTAAAGGCAAGCCTATGAATCGTCTTTTGCATGCATATTGAGTTCTTTTGGAGAGTGAGCAGAAATTATTTATTTATGCCCAAGTTCATATATATATATATATATCATGAGTGAATAAGGGCATCTCTCCAAATAGTGAGGAGCACAATGATAAGACTTTGATATATCTTGATTGCTAAATTACATATGATTCATGCTTGCTCAAATATATCTTGTTGAGTTAGTTTTAAAAGCTAAGTAATTTCAAATATTGGCATTTTAATATTGATCTTATATGCATATGAGTGAAATGTTTGAGCTTTATTGATTTGTCTGATTATCCTAAGTGTAAGTAGACCTGTTCGTAGGGTAAATTTTTTATTTGAATGTGAGAAGAGAAGTAGTTGATTGTTCGAGGACGAACAATAGTTTAAGTATAGGATGGTGATGAACGGTGAATTTACCTGTTTTGTAGCCATATTTTTTTCATACTTTACTATGTTTTGAGAATAAATTGTGTGCTTTTTCATGTGTTTTATGATATATTTGTGAGAAAAGCTAACACACATAATTAGATGCTTCCAGGACTTAAAAAATATATTTCAGGCTCAAATATAACTTAAAAGTGCAAGAATGGCAAAATAGGGTTGACGGATTAAGTTGATAGCACTTGGCACCACACCAGCATGTTGTGGGCAAGGCCTGCGTGACGCACAGGCCACACCAGTGTGCCAAGCGACGCGACGCGCAGTCGATCCTGCACATCAGCAGGCACAGCGCGGAGCCTATCCCGCGCGGTGCACCAAGCCAATCCAGCGGCCAGCAGTTGATTCCTACTTCAACTAGGAAAAGGAGTTACAAATCCTAATTCAAATCCAAGAAAAAATAGTGAAGGACGAATCTACTATTATAAATACCCTTTCATAACATGTTTTAGAGGTAGTTGTTAGTCCAATACTTTAATATTCAAACATAGTTATATTATTGCACAATTGATACTCTGATAATTTGTGTAATAGTGTAGTTGATAGTGTTGGAAATTTATCAAGTTCTTGTGGAACATTTTAGCTTGGAGATTTTATTGAACAAGTTTATATTAAAGTAATTATTTCATTATGATTTTTTCTACATCTTTTATTTGTTTTCTCATAAACATGAGCAGCAGCTAAATCTCTTAGCCTAGGGTTGTGGGAACCATGATGGATTAACTAATGTAGGCACAATAAAATAGTAATTCTTGAATGGCAAAATAAGTGGATTATTATTCTCTTTATTTTCATTAATTTTTAGCGGTTGCAAATGTTGAAACAAGCCTGTATCTTCAACTTTACCTGCCAAGGAGGTTGAAGTTAGGAAAAGAGAGTAACAATGGCAATTTGAGATTAATAATTCTCACCTAATTAACTTGAGCTCTAACTGAGGATAGTTAAAGTCAAGACTTATTGCAAAGTTAGAATATACACACTTTTGAGACCAAGAGGAGATGGGTGGAAAGCATATAAAGTCTATCGGCGCACGTAATGCATGTACTTTGAGACCAAAAGGAGATAAGTGTAGTTCTTAAGTCTAGAAACACTAAATATACTAAACATAAGTCTTACACAAAATTCACAGGATAGATCACTAGTAAAATCCTACTAAGTTATGAAATCATGGGGAACATAATCCGAGTTTAGTCTTAGTAATTTGATAAACAACTCAATAACTGTTAGCATTATTTTCTTTTTCTTTTTATTTGCAAACCCCCTTTCAAAATATTGATTACAAGTTAGCTTATTTTCATTATTAATATATTGTTTATGCCTATTCCATGTGGGATCGACCCTAACCTTTGTTGGATTACTATATTTGACAGTGAATGCTTTATACTTCTATTGCAAGGTGTAATTTGGATGTGATCAGTGTGTAATAACTTGGTGATGTGGTGGAATCTGCACCCTTGAGCTTCATTAATCCGGAGTTTCAACACGCGACCTGCTCCTTACTCAATCCTTATTTCGACGGCAGCTACTCTAGCTAATATTATTATAACAACTAAGCAGATCATGACAAATAGCCTGTTTCGCCAAGTTTCAGGGAGGACAAAAATGCTTATTTTTCCTAAAAAGCACTTTTTTTAAAAAAAAAAGTGAGGTGTTTGGGCAAGCTTTTGAGAGAAAATAAGCGCTTTTAGAGAGTAGCGGAAGTTGTTTTTCAAAAGCTAAAAAAGTAGCTTCTCCCTGAAAACACTTATCTGAAAAGTACTTTTATGAAAAATACACTTAGAAGCACTTTTCAAAAGCGTGGTCAAATATTAATTGTTACTCA
This sequence comes from Datura wrightii, assembly GCA_035772735.1. Taxonomy (NCBI): domain Eukaryota; kingdom Viridiplantae; phylum Streptophyta; class Magnoliopsida; order Solanales; family Solanaceae; genus Datura; species Datura wrightii. Next base: position 6,924,922 of record JASDFA010000029.1, on the reverse strand, counting down.
AAAGTATTTTTTAAATTTATTGGCAAAACACAAACTGCTTCTCACCAAAAGTACTTTTTCGATAAGCACTTTTGAAAAAAGCACTTCTCAAAATAAGCTGATTTGAAAAGTTTGGCCAACCAAACTAAAAATCCTTAGATTTTTGACATAAAACTAATGAGGATGTAACTTGTAATTTTCAAAAAAGTTCATAAATGTTTGTTGTTCACTGTAATAATGTAAGAATTCAGTTTAAATTTGAAATATAGTTAAAGAATGTTTTTGGCCATTGATTCTCCTTTTTATCTAAGAAAAAAGAAAAAAAGTTTTGTATTTAAGGAAGAACGTGATTTCTGTGACTAGACAAAGAAGAAGCATCCCGATGTTTTTCACACTTAATTTAGGATTAACATTGTCTAACTAATTATAAAATGGCTAAATACTGATTAGTTTTGAAATTGTGGTTAATATTTGATTAGTGGTAAACAAAGGGAAAAATTACATAGCAACTATATAATAATATTTATAGTAAATAGCGATAGTTTCAAATAATTACAATTTCTAGCTATACTTTCAATTTCTGACTATTTTTTCGTATTTACTAGCAAAAAAAAAAAAGAAATCCCTTAATCTCTCTCCAATATCGCTCGCCTCTCTCCTATCTCTCCCTCGCCTCTCTCTTCCATCTCTCTCTTGCTGCCTCTCTCTCTTCTCTCTCGTTCTATGTTATTTCCCTCATTCTTTCTCTTTCTCCTCTATCCCTCTCTCTCCCACTTTTTCTCTTTCTCTTTCTCTTTCTTCCTCTCTCTTTTCTGTGTTATTTTTTTGTATCTTCTGTATCACAAATTATATAATCGATATAAGAGTGAATAAATACACGTGATACAAGAGCGAATGAATACAAGTTAAATTAGAGCGAATGGATACGACCTAAATGCACATATTAATATAATAAATACAGTCGTCTGACATCTCAAAAAATATAAAAATACAAATAGAGAGGTGAAAATACAGCATACAGAGAGATAGATGATACAACCTAAATGCGTGTATGAATAAAACAATTATAGATGTCTAATACCTCAAAAGCTATAAAAATACAAATAGAGAAGGGTGAACATATAAATACATATAGATGTGAAAATACAATATACAAAGAGGGAGGGAGGTGGGGGAGAGAGAGAGAGAGAGATGGAAGATCATGTATTAATTCTAGCATGATTTTTGGTAATTTGTCATTTTAAAAAGATAGTATTTCATATTTAACTCAACACATTAATTAGTATATTAGTATCCAAATATAAAAAATACCCTAACTTTTTTAATGAATATATTTTATATTGGCCGTGAATTATAATCAATGAAAATATAGCTATAAAGTCCTATTTTTAGTCAAAAGTATGTCATTTATGTAAATTTCTTTAAAAAAAAGTGGTTATTTGACAATTTCTCCCACACTTCTAAACCATGGATTGATGGGCTTCAAGATGGATCTAAGCGTAGTTGGGCCAGTTGGGCTTATTATGTCAACATTTTCGCCGTTACATTCTTCTCCCTGATCTATTACTATTACTCCTTCCACAGTGAGGACAAATATTGACTTCTACATTTTTAGATAATACTCTCTAACATATAGAAAGGTTGCAGCCAGAACTAACACAAGTTTTGTGTTATATAAATAGTATTGAAACTTCCTTCAGAGAAATGCTGAATTATTTGAGACAGGTCAAAAAAAGGGAACTTTTTTATGGGTAAAAGGAGATGATAATGAGTTTAGGTGTCAAATTAGATCGTTTGGAAAAATTAGTAATACGTTGTATACTGACATAAATCGTATGAATTATTCTTTACTTTAAAAGTAAAATTTAAATTGTTCATTTTACCAACATTGTGAATTTCATGTAATTACCATGTAATTTACCTCCTCGCCATGTCTCAAAACTAAAGTATGAAGTGTACAGATTAGTTAATAGCTAAAATGAGGGTTAATTTTTAAAGAATCTGCTAGGATTGGGGCTTGAAAAAACATAATCTTTTTAATTATTGGCATGGCTCTATCAAATCTTTACTCTAGGAGAGATGTCACCATTAGTTTTCACTTTTAACCTTTTTATGTCAAATGATTAGTGATTATATATGGTCTCCCCATTCTGCTAATCAAGACAAGTGCTTTTACCTTAACCTAACTGATCATTTACCTCCTTAATCACCTGAATAAATTAGAACAGGTTGGTCGTCTTAATTATGATTCTTTTTTACTACTTTTTCCGTTCAGTTTTACTTGTCATATTTTGCTTAGTTTGATTAATTTTCGAAGCTAAATTAAATTAGCTTAATTCAATATTCAAAAACTATACCAGAAATATTCGTATTAATTTGATAAAAAAATATATCTTGATTAAAATTAGTATAATTTAACTCTCAAAAAATGAAACATGACAAATAAAATTAAATAGAAAAAAGTGCATAGTAGTTGAAAATACTTCACTGATTTTGGCTCAGGTATGGAAGTGTGAACATTTGTTGTGGTCAAAAGTATTGAATCTCCTTAGAATTTATGTCTTTGACAAATGAGAATGCCTCCAAAATTTATGAGTTTTGACTTCAGTACTCTTCTAACATGCATAAAACAAGAAACTATATATTGAGAATTGACAGTTTTGGTACATTATTAATCTTGCAAAATACTTGATGCATCATAATAATCTAACAAAATACCTAGGTGAACCATTTAGAAAAGATGTATAATTAACTAGTATATGATTTGATATTAATTATGTACCCATACAACCTCATGATAAACAAATAACAATGATACATATCAGGAATTATTTGCTATAATATATAATTGATGATCTAATAATCAAGCAAACGAATGATTACATTTATGATATCAGCTGCTACCTCATTCTTTTTTTATTTTCTTCCTGTAGAATATTCTTTTTTTCTTCTATTATGCATAATATTCCAATGGACCATGAAAAAACCTGATTTAGCTGGCAAAAAGAAAAAAGAATTAATTTTTATTTGTGCTCTTTAAACTCTATGTTTTTGTTAGTGGTTTCAGTATTTCTTTATTTTTTAATATATATTAATTGTATATATATGATGAAAAAAGCTTCAGAGTTCTGGGGTCTTTCCAACTATATATCACATGCGCTCTTTGATTGATTTACTAAATACGAGCTCCCACGTGAAATTTCATCCATCGGCACGTGCTCTCTCCCTTGGAGTTCAGAAAATTTCCTAATTCATTAATGAAATACTCATATATTTTCATTATTCTTTAATGATTTATAAATTGCCTTTATAATTTTTCGTCTTTTCATGTTTGTTATTAACTATTGTGATTTATATTTTGGTTAGTGGATTATTTTTCAAAAAGCTGAGGGTCTACCGAAAATAAATCTCTCTACCTCTAAGGTAGAGGTAAGATCTGTATATATTTTACCTTCCTCAGATGTTACTTTATGAAGTTACGCTGAATTATTGATATTGTTGTTTGATTTGTAAATTCATTTTATGTTATTAATTAATAATATTTCATGAATCCCTCCACCAAATCTAATTTTTAGTTGTTACCATATTTTTACTTATCCTATTTTTATCATTGTTCAATAGTTTGACAATAGATTGCGAATGACAATTCTCTAGAAAAAGACGAAAAAATCAATATAATATCAAAATTAATAGTATTTTTAATCTCTCAATTATTGATAAATTCTAATTTTAGTCAGTATGATATTTGAGTAAGTATATTTAACCCTCAATTAATATATGCGTTTTTGATCCATTTGCTTATGAATATTCATAAATTTATCATAATTTATTAATTATTCTATTACATAATTGTCCAATATATTATGTTAAACTTATATTATTATTTTATATTTTATGATATATACTCTTAAAAAGTAGTCCATATATATAGATATTTTCCTACATAAATGACTAAAAAACAGACATTCTAATACATTATAGGTTAAATATTACTAAGTCATAGTTCAAAATAAGAATTTACTAATAAATAATTATGGAATCAAATTACAGTTATACATTACACTTATACATTATATTAACATTAATCACTTGCATGCACTAATCCAAGAAGAACCTTATCTGACTTATAATAGTAGTAATAAACTACTAATAACTAACAAGTTGATTTGAGCCGTACTTCTCAAATTATATGTCATATTTTTTTTAAATGTCTTCTAAAAAATTGTTATACCTCATAGGATTCCCGGCACCTAGATGGCCTATTCGCACGTTGGTTAATCATATTTGAAGGCCATACATGCTAAAGAAAGGCCCGGGAAAAAGATCAGACGAGAAACCTGCCGAACCATCGCGGGAGGAGCCGAGGTAGAGCCCCTCCGCGATGGCAGCGTGTCACGGAGGTGGAGCCTCCGCGTTGGCTCCGTGACAGTTGGCCCTGTCCAGGCTCAAGTATATAAAGCCCCACTTCGGTTTTATTTCATTTAAACCATTAGAAATTTCCAGAGAAACGCAGGGGGCAGAGAGGGACGAAGGAGATAATATATTATCATCCGATTACGCTGCCAAACGCAGTCCAAACCCAAATTAACCTCAGGTACTGAGGTATTTAGCAGCGGAGAGCATTCCTACGGATTTAGTTTCGCGAAATACGGCCGACGAATCGTCGAGCTACCGGACTAAGGTAAGCGGAATTGCTCCAAACTAGTGTCTATGTGTTTCTAGCTGTGAATATTTCTCCCTTCTGGACTCCTGAAAAATAGCGAGTTTTTGACCGTCTTTCGATAAGCCTAAGTTTAGGCTATAATTATATCAAAAGTGATGGCGTCCTTCAGAATAAAGTTGTATTTAGTACTGATTGATATATATATATATGAATGCAGTTGGGAGGAATAGCTGAAATACTGACCAAGCTATGCAGTTAGTCGGGAAATCAGAAGCGAAGGTATGTAAAGCTAGTTTCCTCGGCAAGTTAGTAATCTCGGTATAGTAAAGTAATATAAAGGCCAGTAGAATGTTCAGAAGTCATGTGTTATGTTTAATACGAATGTTAGTACGATATTAGAAGCATCATGTTATACTTAGCGCGAAACTTGCTAGCACGATATAGGTTCTAATACAAGTATTAGGAACTGCACAGCATGCTCAGTATGTGATGTAGTACAGAATGTTGGGATATTAACGTATTCAGTTAAAACCCAGTAAAGCAATGTAATATCTGTAAAGTATCTCAGAAGTAGAATGATAGGTTAAAATGAAGTTTAAAAAGCATGTTAGAAATAGTAAGCCATGTTACCATAGAGACTCAGTATACAGCATGGTTGTCAGCAGAAAGATTATATCTTGTTCAGCATTGGACTCAGCACAGTATGGCAGAAGATTATATTTATACATATATACTATTATCAGTCTCAGCATGTATTAAGTACGTACACATTACCATTACTAGTTCAGCACACAGTATGTACAATACTTTACTACTATTAGCTTCAGTATGTGGGATATGCAGATAGTATTACTAGTTGAGACCATTGTATTGTTTTGGGGTTGGATTACCTAGCATCCATGACCGCCCTAGGGTTAATAGCTGTATCGACTCGTCCGCCAGAGGAAGAGGATACGTCGCTCTACGGAGTGGCATACCGTCCCACAGGGGACGAAGATGGGATGCCAGTTTTCCCCATATTGTGCCTTGGTCGGCCCTTACACACCCCTGTCGAGCGGATACGCCCGGGTGTTGATTCAGGAGTCCTCCGGACTCAGGTACAGTTATAGTCAGGGGCTCAGCGAGCCCAAGTGCATACCCAGGGGACCGACAGGATGCTTATAGCTATTATAGGAGATGGGATAACCGGGGTAGGGGTATAGATTTTGTGCTGGTTGTACCTCCCGGCTTATGGGGGCCGGGTAAGGTTTGCGTGTGCTATGTTATGTTATGTTATGTTATGCCATGTTGCACTAGATACGAGTAGATCGACAGTAGACCGATACATCTCCAGGTATGACTCCTACTCCCTCTAGTACAGTTAAGAGTAGGCATAGTTTTACATTTCCAGTCAGTTAGTCTATTCCTTCCTATTTCAGTTCCATCAGTTGCGTTGTTGCTTTCAGATATTTCTTTCAGTTATTGCTTTACATACTCAGTACCAGTGGTAATGACGCCCGTTTGGGGCGCTGCATTACTTGCCTGCAGGTACTCATAGACGAGGGGCCGATACCTCGTGATTCCAGCCAGCTCACAGGGTCATCAGCTCCAGTCATCCGGAGCTAGGTAGCTAGAGGTCTATCCCTTTTCTTTTGTTGGACAGCATGGGTAGGCCAGGGCCCTGTCCCGACCATCTTATCAGTATTCTTAGAGGCTTGCAGTCTGTATATATTTTCCCTGTGGTCAGATGAGTCGGTCGTGTGAGGCCGTGCAGTTGTATAGCTGATAGTACTTCTGTTTCTTTTATGTTGGCCGTATGGGGCCATAACTTGACGGTAGTGGTGACCTTGCCGGTCACGTAGCTTTCCAATATCTCATTGTTGAGCTACAGATAACTAGACAGCATGGTGGCCTTGTCGGCCCGCATAGGTTCCCTTATATTGATATATTTCTGGTTAGCTGCTAGTACAGGTACAGGTGGCTATAGGCCTAGTCGGTCGGAGCCTGTATTTACAGCCGTTATATAGCCCGTTGTTTCCCTGAATCTGAGTTAGAGCCAGCCAGGCACCAGATGTGCTCAGGCTCAGTAGTCTAGCAGTTCAGGTCCTAGTAGGGCACCAGGTGCCAGTCATACCCCCCAAGGCGGGGTGTGACAAAAATATTAATTAGAAAATATTTTTAATTATTTTATTTTTATTTATATTTTATGATATAACTTACTCCCTCCGTTTTCTTTTACTTTTTCCATTATATCAAACATAAATGTTTTATCGAGTTTAAAAAATCAAAAGATAATTATGTTTTAATTTATAATTTATCATAATTATTAACTATAGTCATTTTTAATATATTTCTCAAAATATTGAATTTCTTATACTCAAAAAGTAATATAAAAAATTTATTATTTTATTAATTATTTCTTAAGGCCAAATTAAATATGGATAGTAAAAATGGAAGGAGGGAGTACTCTATTCACATAACACAATATATAAATAATGGCTCCTTGGATTCCAACATGTCCAGAAAATGGGAGCATACTCTTTCCATTAACAAATTAAATCCCTTATAGGTTTAATACGACTTCAAGTATTTTAATGGGTACATTATTGTATTAACTAAATCAATATAATACATGATGTATGATGTATATTAATATTCCAATAATAATGTTTTTATTAAAAAATTGTTAAAGACTTTCTATATCTTAACTTAGATTGTTATGATCAATATATACGTATCGTTTCTAAAAAATAAAAATTAAAAAAAAAAAAAAAAAAAAAAAAACTACTTTTGGTCCCCTAACCCAGAACCCCTTTATACTAGAATACTATTAAGTTAAAATTAGATGAAGTGGCTGGTAACTTCATCACATCACATGGCTAGCTCTTCCACCTGCAATTCGCCAGTTGGACACACTTAGGACCGCTTCTTTTAATTTGGAATCATATACAGAGTGTTATTTGACAAATAAAAACATACTGAATATAAAAACAAAAACAAAAAAATAGTACCATAAATTTGCTACCAATTTTTGATGATATTTGAGTTTTCTTTAGGAATATTTTTAGGGTGCCTCCGGTATTAAGGAAAATATATTTTTTTAATTTTTTATATTTGGTTGGTTAAAAATATTTAAAAAATATTTTCTCTAGAGAAACAAGCTCTTTGAAAATAAGAAAAATTGATTTTCCTAATAAAATTTAGAAAAACAAGTCATATATTGTCTCCTCCCCGTCCTCACAATTATCCACCCCACACCCCACCCTCCACCCCCTCCTCCGCCTCCCGCCCTTGCCCCACCAACCTCTCCCTTGACCCACCGCCCCATCCTCATAAATTTATTTTAAATATACATACATACATACATATATATATATATATATAAATATTTTAAAAATCAAATATATTTTAATTATATATCACAAAAAAAAAAATTCTATGAAAAACAGTTTTGTAACGAGCACACCTTTAATGTTCGTTGTGGTTCTAGCTCCATGGAACAATCAAGTTGTTAGTTAACAAATGTAAGTTGTGAATTGGTCAGACTTGTTTGTCAAGGAATTAGTCAGACCTTGTGGAGGACTTTTGGATGTAATTAAAATACGTATGGGAGGACTTTTAACTGATTAATAGAAGAGTTTATATTAAAATTAAAGAGAAGTTTGGTTCTTACAACTGTTTGGATAAGTACACATTATCTACTATCTCAAAGCTTATACTATTATTTAATCTTAGAGAATTTATTAATTAGAGAGATTTTAAAAAATAACGACCGCAGTAGATAAAACAATAACACAATGTAACCAAAAAACAAAAAAAAGAAAAGTATTGCTCAATTATGAAGCCATCAATTCAAGTTTCACATATAAAGTAGTAGTAGCTGGCAAAACGCCTCTTTTTTTTCTTCTCTCTTTTCTTTTCTTTTTTTTTTTTGGGGGGGGGAGGGGGGTTGGGGGTCAATTTACATGGATAAACACAAAATGCCTCACATGATAGTTAATATATGAAGGTGCCCCAAAAAATAAACAAAAATGTCCTCCTATATTTTTTTCATGCCAAATTAGATGTGCCTAAAGGACGATTGTGGACAAATTTTATTTTTGACTTTGGAGGACAAAATGCCTGTCTCCTATACGCTCGTAGGGACATATTAACCCTATCCCTTCGAGGAACATCCCTTTTTCTCTCTTTACAAATAAGAACAAATTAAATTTCAATTGTATTAATACGCTCATGATTATTTCGATTGACAATAAGAACTCCTATGGAAAAAACAAACATTGATGAAACCCTTCGCCTATGCTTTCATGATTATTTGTTACGAAAGACAATTTAATAATTTTTGTGAAATATTTGCAGAGTTGATGGGTTTTATGCTATAAGAAATAGTTCAGTATCATTGATACAATGAAATGAAAGTGAAGTGATCATCTATTAAATCAATTCATATATTAATTATGGGTCACTTGAACTTTCAGCAAAGAAAATAAATAGGGGTCCTTTTCCTCCAAACAAAGTATCAATTTATTAAAATACACTATAACATTTTAGACCTTTAAGCATAACCTTTTTCTGGGAGTGAAGGCCATGCTTGTAATACCTTGTGGCCACACTTTTTAAGTCCTATAGCTACACTTTTTGAAGTGCGGTCTTTGTTACATTACAGACCATCATATTGAGCGTTACATCTAAAGCAACACATATAAAAAAATAGTTTGTGTTATGCATGACATCAAGTTAAGTGACATACTATTAATCAATTACAAGTAATTCTTTGTAGCAATCTATAAAATAGAGGAATCTATATTAGCTGGTTAAATAATTCCGTTGAGATTAAAGGGAAAGTGATGTGTTAGTGTACACTAAATTTTTTTAGGTTAGTTCACATGTTTTGGTTCTAGGGCTCCCATCCCAATTATTGTAATTGGATAAGCAGAGCCACAGAGAGTAAAGCGACAACCCACTAGGCACCATTAACTTCCAACACTTAGTGTAAAATTGATGTCCAGACCATGTTCTTGAATTGACATGATTTTGGATGATTCAAAAACACTAGTACAAAAATGGACCCCCTATTTTAAACATAGTTAACACGAAAGAGAAGCAACTCAACTAGGCACCACAAGTTACAAATATTAAACTCGTAATACTAGTATTATGTATAAAATTGATTAACCTTGATCAATACAACAACAACATATTACTCCCACGATACCCTCATAAAGTAGGCTCTGAAAATTTTACGTAGATTTTGGCCCTATCATAAAGATAGAGAGACTATTTGTAATAAATCTTGAGTTTAAGGAAAAACAGTCCAAAGCAGTTCATGAAAATAAGTCATGGGAGTACAAGTAACAACATATATTAATAAAAATAACAGATAGTAACAGAACAATAGCTACAACAACATAATATATGTAATAAAAAATATAAAAAATAACAGATAGTAATAGAAATCGATCGTCAACAAATTATAAAAGTATGCAATACCATAACTATTAATATATAAATCGGATAGAAAACAACACCCAACTGTATGCTAATTTGAACCGATAATTGGACTTATATTTTTCAATAATAACATTATTGTAGCCGTGGTATAGTGGTACTAGTGAGTAAGCGACATGAAGCAATAATTGAGGTAATCATATATACAGCCGTAGGCCTATAACTCCTGCCACTTTTTGTTTTATTGTCCTAACTTCCTGGATGAGCTGGAGCTCCAGGGTGGTCGGCTTATGAACTATGACACGTGGGTGCCACGTCCGAGCATTTAGAGATATGGCAACCTACAGGAGATTTGACGTTACTAATTTGCATTCTTTTCATTTAATTTAAGCAAAATATTAGGTTGGGGGCGATAAAATTAGCCCATAAAATTATAATTTATCTTATTATTTGTTTAAGTTGAATTGATAATTGATGCGCTTATTTATTAATTTAGCCCATTTTAGTTCAGCTTATTTCAATCCATTAAAGTTTGGGCTGATATTTAGCACAAATTGATTCATGAGAAATCTTATCAAAATATTTTTAAAAAGATATTTTCTTTTATTTAATATGTTATATTTAGTTATAATTATATAAGTTATCAAAAGATTATAAAAGAATAACTAAAATAATTAAAATTTAATTAGAATTGAGTAGATTAGGTTATGACCCACATTTTTTGCTCATTTAAGTCCAACTCATTTCTACCTAATTAGTATCTTTTGAACGAGTCAATAACTCTTCTAATTATTAATTCAGCATTTTAACTCCCTCAAATTTAATATAACCCGCCTATTAACACCTATAATCCTAGCATAGATAAAAATTATACAGGTAATAATAGAAAAATTATTTACAGTCTCAGAATATATACGTGCAAAATCCATCTTGTCCCCCATAAAGATAAAATGATAAAAGGTTTTGGTGGACCTGTATGTTACTGTGAGGGAGGGAAAAAAGATAATTTTAATTTGTTTTGGCCTGTAATTTACCAACTTATCTATCCTCTTCCTTTCTTCTCTCTTGTTGCTAAAGCATAGGTTTCTATTGTACAGTTCGTTTTATCTTTCTGTTCGTTTTAGTTATGAGAGGCTAGTTAATTAACTAGGTAAGTAAACATTAAACGTCAAAATTAGAATTAAAATTAGTAAAGTCAATATCATATTTGATAGCTTTTTAATTGATTTGTATAAAATTCAACCCATCAAATATAGTATTTGGTTAGCATTTTATAATCTTAAGTAAATAAAATAAATATAAATTATGAATCAAGTTATATATTTTTACGCTGAATAAAAAATAAAATAACTAATATAGAAATTAATAATACATGTATAAAAATACTAAAATCATAAATTTACCCTATGCTGAGCAAGAACGGATGATGTTTGCTCACTGCTAGACGCTTCCTTTTATCAGTCTATAAGGTCATTTGTTAGGGTATATAAAGATAATGTTGAATGCAGTTTATTGATAATGCTGACATTATTAATGTTGATATTAGTTATATGTTGACATTAGTTACATTGAGATTTGCCTTATGCACAATTTAATTTATTGTATTAAAAATAGCATACATTGTGTTTATCCTAAAAATGATAAAGTTAAATTTATATGAGGTCAAAAAAACACATAATGTCTCAATATAACTTATTTAAGTCCGATTAATCAGCACTTTAAATATCATGTGTGTTAAGAAAGCCAAAAATGAGAACAGATTGCACTACTAAAAAATTACTATTTTCCCACTGATTTCTCACTGAAAAATATTAAGTGACTATTCTTACTGATTGTCGGATGGAAAAGAAAAATAATAATAGTATTATCACATGGAAAAATTATGAAATTTCCCACTATTTCAGTACGAAACTGTTCCCACCATGTATTTTTTCAGTGAACAAGCTCGGTGGGAAATGAGTGGGAAAACCATGTCTTATAACACAAATTTCCCATTGATTCGCAGTGGAAATTTTTTTATTTCTAGTAGTATTAAAAGTAAATATAGAAAGAGCTGAATAAGATGGGTGAGCTCGGAAGTTGCTCATGTGCAATTAGAGGTGGCAAAATCAACTCATTAGATCATAATTTGCCCAACTTGCTCAAGTTTGGACTGATAATTGACTCGCTCATTTATTAGCTCAGCCCATTTCAACCCAATTCGTTTCAATTCATCAAAGTTTAGGCTAACATCTAGCCCAAATTGATTCATGAGAAATCTTGCCAAAATATTTTTAAAAAGATATTTTGTTTTATTTAATATGTTATATTTAGTCATAATAAAGATAAATATTAATTTTATAAGTTATCAAAAGATTATAAAAGGATAAATAAAGCAATTAAAACTTAATTAGAGTTGGGCGGGTTGGTTATGACCTTTATTTTATCACATTTCAGCCCAACCCGTTTTAACCCAAGTAACTTTTGGACAAGTCAATAACCCGCTCATTTTAACTCATCTCATTTTAACCAGCACAAATTCAGCCTAACCCGCTATTTTGTCACCTACAATGGATATGATGATGCGGAAGTTAAGTTTAGCTGCTGATCTATATCTGTTCTGACGACGAGGATGAATAAAGTAAAACATAATGAGACAGATGACGGAAACTTGAAGCACAAGAAAGTAGTGTATTGTTTTTCATATTGCTTCGAATATCCTCTTCTGCAGCTATGCAAATTAAAAATCACTATTTATTTGTTACAAAGGCTATTCATTAACCAATAAGGATATTTCTCAAAATTCCTAATATTACGTTCAATGACTGCCTTCCACAGTAAAATATCATTAGTAGTGCCCGCTAATATTTCTAACTCTATATTTTATAGGAGGTTGTATAAGTTATTATAGTGTTTTGGTCTTTTTTGTCTCATGTGCCACGTCATCAAGACACGAGTCATTTGCTATCTTCGGGTTATAAGTTTCCTCCTTCTTACCGATGATAATCACCTCGTGTCCCGGGAATCGCATCGAAATTGAGCTTTCTGGAACACATCTTTGAAGATATGGCCATCTCATCTAACTGGTTTGCTTCTAGTATGTTTTACCCATGCCACATGTCTCAGCTTCTGTCATGCCACGTGCTCAGGCCACTTACTTATCCTATTCACATCACATAATTTCTAAAAAATAATTTTTATTTACAAAATTATCCTCTACAAATCGGTGAAAATGATGTGAAAAAGGTTTTGAGGGGCACTCGTGTCTCTAATCATGCTAAAGCAAAAACTGTTCCGTTGCTAATACTATGATTTGTTGCGTATTAGTTATATATAACGTAATACCAAATAACGTTAGTTATAATAAATTGAAAAAGCTTATAAAAAAATATTAATAATACACAAAGTTAATGCATATACTTTTTTTTCTAATATATCCTATTAAACGATCCCTTAGAGACAAAATTAGTGAACTGAAATATATTTAATTCTCTCGACATTCAAAACATATATTTGTAAGCAAATATTTCATCTTAAAAATTATATAATGTTTATTAATTTCTAAGACAACAAAGAAATAATTCATTTATTATAATTAACACTGCACTACTTATTAGTTATTCCTGCATAAGTGAACACTAATTATAAACCAAATTAAGCACCCTAGAGCGTATGGAGTTATGTTGATTTAGGAGAATATACAATCAATAGGAGACCTTCTGATACTGAACTGATTATCTGAAAAAAGTGTAAGGAGGCAGGTAGAAAGAGTGCAGCCTTAAATTAATTAATTAATTACTGTAGTTTAAAAGAGGGTTAACTTTATATAGGGGGGTGGGCTCGAAAAACATAGTACATTTTTTGTTATTACAGTGTCCCAGTATATCTTTTTCTCAAGTAAAGCTGTCACAAGTTTTCACTTTTAACCTTTTGCATGTTAAATGACTTTAATTTGGCTTTCCATATCAAGCCCACATTCATCTGTCGCTTTTACCTAACTGCTGGTTATTTACTTCCTTAATTAATTACCTCCATGAATTTAATAGGGTTAGCACAGTCCTAGTGAGTTTTCCAGAGAGTGGGTGAAAATGAGTTTTGTATGGGCCTATTTGGATATGATTTCAGTGATCTGAAATTAAAATTTTATTGAATATGTAATTTAAATCTTACATTGTATTTTTTATTTCATAAATCTAAAAATATTATAATTTATAAAAATTATTGAAATTCTTATTCAATCTTATCAAATGAGCAAACTATAGTTAATAAGGCGTCGTATTAATACATTGCATTTCTTTTATAGATAGTTGTTTTATTACAAACTTTAAAATAAACATAATTTTATAAAGATTCACTAGTCCAAAAAATCAACAATAGTAGAAACTAGTTATTCTTTAATGTGATTCTTCCGCATGGTAAAAATGATTTATTCACTTCACACATGAAGTTTTTTATAAAATTTAAAATAATGAGTCCTTTTTGGTAGAATATAAACATAAGAATAAAATTTTATATTTTTTTTTAAATTAAAAAAAAAAGGTTCAAATCATAATTTGGCATCTTATTTTTTCAAAAATTTAAAATTTCAAAATTTCCGTTGTTCGCCTATAATTCTTATCAATTTTTTTAAATAAATGATTGGCTACAAAGAATTTTTTTTTAGTGAACACGTCACAAGCTTACTCCTATTTTTTTTTCTCTCCACCCGGACCAACCCAACGATTCGGCTTCTTAGATTTAAGGTGATTTGTGTATCTACCCCAACGATACTGTTGTTCCATACCGAATTTCAGATCTCCATAGACGACTAATAGTAGGGGTTGTATTTTTCGAAAAGAAAGATAGTGACAAAAGGATGCTAATCAAGAACCGACATCTCATGCCGACCCTATCTGCAATTGCTACTACACTGTTACATTCGAATAAAATAACCTATACTGGTGAAATAATTATAATGCGACTAAATTATGATTTGAATCTTTAATTTAAGTTTCATGCAACTTCTACTAACAAATATTAATTTTTTAAATTAAAATTTTAAATCATATGACCATACGCCTACTAAGTAGAGTTTGTAATGCTATACATATGTATGATACTCATAAATTAATCAACATGGTGTTTGACTTATTAGCAAGTGTGAATATTTCATGTGGTCAAAGTTTTTGCATCCTTCGAGAAGCACCATACCGCACAGTGGTGCCACCATAATCCTAAGTTTTGACTTTATTATACACCGTCCTTCCAAACCTCTATGCTATAGTACTGCATTTCCTCGCCATTGAATGTCTCGAATTTATATAAAGTCTTCCTTTAATAAGAAGTGTTTAATCTCGAAAATAAAAATACAAAGAATTATTGCAAATCTAAATTAATTTAATTTTATAATAAACACCAGTTATTAAATAAAAAGAAAAAAATTATATATCGCATTTGAACATTATTCGTTTAGATAAATATACACAAGCTAACTAGTTATCACTATAATATTCCTCCATTGATAAAGTCTTGAAAATAGAATATTTAGCTCGTTATTAAAAATTCTCTTATATCGTAGAATAATTACAAAAATAGATATGACTACTTGAAAATGATTATTCTTCCACAAACACGTTTTGATTTGATTCATATTATGCTATAAAATTTCAAACCTATATGTGAGTATAATTTTCTGATTAGAATTATTTCTTAATTGAAATTATGTGTTAAAAACATTATTGATCCAGTGATTTTCTTTTTAAACATCAAATAACTATTCTATATTATTGCATAAACCGTCGCAAAGAATTAAATGATGCAACATCATCATTTACAATCCAACTAGAAAAATTAGACAATCAAACAATCTAATGCAATAGTGAAATAGAAAATTAGCTAAATTGTACACTAACATATTCAAAGATCTAGGAATATGTACAACATAAACTTCATCAAAAGATCTCATAAGCGTCCAAATATCTTCACCAGTAGCCTCTATCTTCTATGAAATTTCATTTTTCTAGGTATCACATCCACCATATTTTTAGCATCAAACAATATTTGCACTTTTGACCATCCATTTCCCCTAGCATTTTCTAAAGCTTCACGAATTGCTAGTGCTTCAACAGTAATGGCCTTCCCATTGATCTAGTTGAAATGAGTTCAGCAGAAAATCTGCAAAAAATATCTCAGAACGACTCGCCCAACGAGTCGTTGTTGGGACTGACAAGTCGTTAGAAGCAGTCATTGGAAGTACTTCAGGAAAGGTGCCAGGTGATACCATGAGAGGAGGTACGAGTCGTTGTGGGAGACAACGACTCGTTGGGGGCAGTCGTGGTGAGATTGCAGCCTAGGCTACTCGAAGGGAACGAGTTAGGCGACGACTCATTGGTGGCTCTAAGGGGTCGTTGTGAGGAGTCGTGGGTTGGAGTCCAGGGTTTCAAGTCGGTGGCAATGGGTAGTTGCAAGGGGCCGTTGAAGTTTACAACGCCTCGTGGAATCAATCATTGGAAGGGGACTTAAGGATGGTCCAATGGGGGGTGACGAAAGAACTAATGAGTCATTGGATCGAGAAACGACTCGTCATGTCGGTCGTTGAATGGGTGACAGGTTGGGGAACCAGTGTAGTTAACGGAAGGTGTTGACGAGTCGTTAGATGTAGTAACGACTCGTCTTATTGATCGTTGGTTGAGGAAGCAGGAACCGTGAAATAGACCCCTGAAACAACGGATGGACACCACGAATCGTGGTGAGGACCAATGACTCATGGTGAGGGTCGTGGTCTCCGATCGGGCAGATTTTTAAGTTTTTCCTAGGGATATTTTGGTAAAGTCCTACGCTTCCAATTTTAAAGTGACGTCGTTTTGGCTTTTAAGGGACATTTTCAGGGAATTTTCAAGCCTAACCTCTCATTCTCTTAACTCTCCTTCCTTTCCTCTCAAGATCAAGGATCAACCAAAAGTTTTCTTCAAGGCTTCGAGGTATAATTTCGAGTGGAATTTCTCCTACCAGGTATATGGGTTTTTCAACAAGGATATTCTTTCATCCTTTGCCTCAAAATATTTTATCAAAAATCCGATTTCAATTATTCTAGAAAAACGTGACCTAGGGTTCCGAACTAAGGATGATTTCTTCTATATCTTCTATGAATCTTTAGATCCACTAGGATTACAAGTTAATTATGCTTATGAATTATTTTATTATCTTGAATTATGTGCTTGATGGTGAAAATGCATGATTATAAGATGTTCTTCATGAGATGGCTTGAACTTTGAATGGGACTCTATTATTTTTCACTCGATTATAGTAATAACTCGTATCCATGTTTAAAATATGTGAAGATCGTATGAATTCCCCTAAGAATTTGAATATGCCATTTGACAAATATGTTGAGATGAGACTAGGGTTTATGGGCTTGGTCAATTGAAAGTAAATATTTATTTTCATTATGTTCTCGATGAAGCTGTTTGGGTATGAGGTAAACCTATGATAATAGCATAACTATTGTACCTATCTTATGAATTAGAGTAAATTTTGAAATGGGTTCTATGAAATGAAAATGTATGCTTCTCCCATGATCTCATTGTAAATGATTCAAGTATAAGTTAAGTGTTTGGGCTTTCCGTAAAATCTAAATATATAAAATAATGTATCTATGCTAAAATTGTAAAGTGGACCTATGGATCCTACATGACCTATGTTATATGTTATACATTATGAACTCAGAACTTGAATGTTGTGGAAGTGTGTAAAGTATGATTTGAATTTATGAATGTTCGTAAATGTAAGACTTGTGGACTAAGCGATGGTTTGGTAGTATGACGATGTGAGTTATGACGATAAAGCATGAGAATGACATTTCAGACTGTTGAGCTTGTTGTTAGTAGAAAGTAGCCCTAATCTTCTCTAAATAAATGTCGTATGATAAAGCCAGTAAATGTTCATGTTTCTGATTAGCTGTAGTAGCATAGACCAGATGTATAATATCATAGCAGTACTCCTTATGTTCTAGTCAGCCAGGGACTCTCCATAGTTGAGAATATTTCCCTTGGTTAGCTCCGGACTCTCCATAGCAGAGAATGACTCCCTAGTTCAGTCAGGACTTTGCATAGCAGAAAATGACTCCCTAGTTCAGTCGGGACTCTCCATAGCAGAGAATGACTCCCTAGTTCAGTTGGGACTCTTCATAACAGAGAATGACTCCCTAGTTCAGTCGGGATTCTCCATAGCAGAGAATGACTCCAAGTCGGGATTACCAGCATGACTCAAATCCGTATGATTCAGACTTCAATTTAGAACAGATATTATATAATGAAATGCAGACTCAGTTAACAGTAGTTATCCAGTACAATGTGTGATACTAGTCTCAACTTCGGCTCTCATTAAATGTTCAGTACTTGACCCTTATGCATGAGTTCAATAAATATCTCAGAATATGAGATCCAAATGAAAGTTTAATGTCTATATATGTGTATGGGACCCAGAAGAGAATTTTTGCATTCTAAATCAGTTATATGTCGATGTACTAAGCTATTTCCTTTTTGTATACTTACATGTTTAGTTGTTTACGTTTGCCCGCATGCTCAGTACATTCCAAGTACTGACCGCATACTTTATGTGCTATATCATTCCATGATATAGATCCAGGTATCCAGACTCAGCCCCGCGGGTAGACACGCTTCTTCCTCTATCTTAGCGGATTATGGTGAGTCCTCATCCCTCGAGGACGAGGTCTATGTTCTTATTAAGTTGTATTTCAATCTTCAGACTTTAGGAGTTAGCTGGGGACCTGTCCCAGCAACTCATTAGTTTAGTAGAGGTTTTCAGACATGCGTAATCAGATTCAGTCTATGTATTATGTTTTTCTAGATTATGTCCTTAAATGTTAATCTTGGCTTTAAAGTTAGCTTCCGCTCAGTTACGTTTTATCAGTAGTTTATATTGTTAAGTGTTATGCTATGATTATGCCATTGATCGACTTGGAGTCTTTCGGGGTTCTTTATCCCGTGTTACGGCTAGGGTGTAAACTCGAGTCGTGACATTGACCTAGTTGGACATATACACTTTTGGTGCACACCAGTTGCACACTATACATACAAATAAGTATAACTCTGGCTCATCAGGAGCTCTGGCCGACAAGGCCACAATTAGAGAAATCCCGCAACTGTCATAACTTAGCTAGCCTAACCGTTCACAACAGAACATCAATTTATTCTTATATGGGCCAAAGAGACCATCATGATATCTATAATCACATAACATTATGCGGGTTGTCAAGCTACCATGATGTCTAAGATAACAAAAGGCTTTAAAATAACAAAGTCCGAGATGGCTACCATGTTGTGATATAAAAGTAATAAGGCCAACATGGCCAATAGCATGCAAATATACAATCCCAAGTCTGTAAGCCTTTAGATACTTGAATAATACAAGGCCCCGACCTACTCATTAATTGTACAACGAAAGGCTAAACGACCTTAGGATCTGGAAACTCCGTAAGAAGTGGAGCCAAACAATCTGCTAAACTTGACTATACTACTGAAGAGGCTTGTGTACCTATCTGTCAGGATCTATAGGCAAGAATACAATGCCTCCAAGCTCAGAGCGTTAGTACGAAATAATGTACTGAGTAAATAAGACAAAAAAATAACTAAGCAGATAGCAATATGTATTGAAAGTAATCAAGTAAAGGAATCAAGAATCGTGTTAACGTACTAAAATGCTCCTGAATCGTTAAGAATAAAATCAATAATCAAACAATAGTGTTAAAACCCCGTAAGTTTCTAATCTTTAGTCGGCGTATTCGTATGTTAGTCAAGAGTTTTAGAGTACGACGCATACGAGAAAGGGCTCGAAAAAAGGTCGAACGAGCGCAAAATCGGGGGAGCAAGGGAAAGGGCCCGACGAGCTGCCCAAAAGGGCAACGTGTCACGGACCCTTCCCTAGCGCATTGGGCTCCGTGACACGCCCGACTTTTGGTGTGTCGGGGGCCGTTCCACGGACCCCTCTGTCCACCACCTAAGTTTTATATAAATTCAATTGATTTCAATTGTTTTATTTCATATACATATATATTTTCTTCTAGAGAAAGGAAGACGCACTTTAAGTTAATTTTCTTCCGATTACGCTGTCAAACGCCATCTAAATTCAAATTAACTTTAGGTATCGAGTTATATGCCTGCGGGGAGCATTACTACGGAGTTAGTTTCTCGAAATTCGCCCGGCAAATCGTAACCCCGCCGAGTACAAGTTGTCATAATTGCTCCAAACTAATTGCTCTATGATCACAGGCTTCAAGTAAGTATTTCTCCCTTCTGAACTCTTGAGAAATTATACGTTTTCGACTGTGTTCTGTTAAGTTGAAGTATAGTTAATATTAATATTAAAAGTTATCGTTTTTGCTGAACTTAATATTAAAACTAGTCTCATTCTCCCAGTAATACGATTACAGTCTGAAAGAGCTATTGAATAAGGATTAAAACTTGCCCGTTAATCAGCAATCGACGATCCAGGTATGTTAAGGCAAATTTGTTCGGCAAGTTAGTTTTTTCAATATTATAATTTAGTTTGAATCCCAGTAAGATAGCCAGAAGTATACCTATTGTTATTAGCAGTTGTTATTAGCTGAGGCCAGTATCCTATGTATAGTTTGGGATTGACTTTGCCCTATATAGCCTTACATAGCCAATCCCAGGTTTAATAGCTGTGTCGACGCCCGCCAGGGCGAGATGACGTCGCTCCAAGGAGCGGTATGCCGTCCGCAAGGGACGAAGACAGGGTCCAAGGTCCTTATACAGTCCATTCTATGGCTGGACTATTATATGTCGTATCGGCACCACACCCCTTGTCGAGCCTAATGCCCGGGGTGCAGATATAAGGAGTTCACTAGACTTAGACACAACTACAGTTCAGGGGCTGAGCGGGCTCAGTTGCAGAGCCAGGGGACTGGTAGGACGACTATAGTTACTAGTTGATTCAGTGTGACCTTGTAGGGGTATATAGACTGAATTGTACTCGCCAAGGCTTATGGGGGCCGCAGTGGGTTATTCCATGCTGGTTGTACCTTCCGGCTTATGGGGGCCAGATAAGGTTCTTATTTGCATTAGTTACTGATAGATTAGACAACAGAAAGTTCACCTATTTAGGTAGTATTCCTATCCCTTCCTTGCAGTTACTTTCAGTTTCATTTTAGTTCATTCAGTTACTTATAATTACTGCCTTACATATTCGGTACATTTTGTACTGACGCCCTTCTTGGGACGCTGCATTACCTGCCTGCAGGTGTCGATAGATGCGGACTAGGATCTTCTTAACTTTCCGCCAGAGTTAGCATGGTAGTCAGCTCCTTTCCTCCGGAGCCAATAGTTAGAAGGTTTACTCTTTTTGTTTGTATAGTTTATGGGTAGGTCGGGGCCTTGTCTCGACCACTATATCACTCTTAGAGGCTTGCAGATTGTTTCAGATTTCCCGTGGTTAGTTGTTGTTGGCCGTGTGGGGCCTGTATATTATTTATCTTGTGTGTTGGCCGTGTGAGGCCTTGTTTAGTTGTTAGTTAGCGGCCTTGTCGACCATAGACTAGTTTGGTACTAGATTTACCTTACAGTTATAACTAGATATCATTTGTGGTCTTGTTGGCCCGCATAGAATTTCCTGTTATTACATGTTTTTGGTTAGCTATTCTCTTTTACAGGTGGCTATAAGGCTTTGTCGGCCGGGGACTGTGTTTACAGCCGAGATATAGCCCGTTGTTTTTTTGATTTGAGGATTTGTATTAGTCATGCACCAGAGGTGTGTAAGCTTAGTTAGGCCAGTTTAGATCCTAGTAGGGCATCAGGTGCCAGTCATGCCTCCCAAGGTGGAGTGTGACAAATAGCCTACCTAACCCCTATAAGCCCTGCAGATACAAACAACACTCGAACAACCTAACTGAGCCCCTATAAGCTCTACAAGTACCTATCAATCTATATACCCTTATTAGTAATATTCTAGCTCCGTAGGAAACTATTATATCTCAATATCCCCTCAAACAATCTGTATATAGCCTTAAAGGTGATCATTACGCCTTCAATGATTTCTTAGGCATTTTGTATTTCCCAATAGTTTTTTAAGAATCAAAACAACCTTATTGGTATTAACATAGCCCTATAGGTATGACATAGCCCTTCTAGGCATTAACGTAGCCATCCTTGACATCAACAAAGCCCGTAAGTGAACAGACTTTTATTACGATTCTGCAATTATCAATATAGCCCTTTTAGGCGTCACATAACGTTTCTAGGCATCAATGTAGCCCGTGAGTGAATAGGCTTTGTTACGGTTATGTAAGCGTCAATATAACTGGTAGACAATAGTACAACCCATAGACTTTGTACATACTTTAGTAGTCGTTAGGCAACAACATATGATAAGCTGACATATAATGGTGTTCGACATGATAGTCAAGTAATAAAAAAATAACGACAGTTTATAAAACAAATCAGGAATGTACTTGGTATGATTATGATAATATTATATGACAATTATGTAAGAATCAAGATGTAGATGATCAAATAGTTTGTTAAATGATAATTTGATAGATCTAATCACAAAGGTACTACCAATCTCAACATAGGATAAGTTGACATACAAGATTGAAGTTCATCATCTTCAAGAATTATGTGATGTTCAACCAGGGGAAGTAAAATACATGTATATTTTTTCTTAACCTAGGTTTGATCCCATTGAGTTTTCCTGGTAAGATTTTTAGTGAGACTACTAACAATGTGTGTTATTAGATACATGTACTATATTTTCGTTTTAGAATTTTTTTTCACAACATTTTTTCCTAATAAGATTTTAACAAGACATATTATTTGACGAACATTCAAGGAAAAATGTTATAAATGCATTATATTATGAATGTCCATTTTAAATGCATAATTTTCTGAATAAACTTGCAGCTGGATAAATAGTTGGATAAGCCTATAACTTTAGTATGGCTAGATAGGAGTCTAACTCGGTAGACATCAGATTAGATCTCATATAAATTTGCAATTGGATAAGCTTACAATCAAGCAGATAACTTCTAGAAAAGCCTTACCACAACTTCTTTTCTTTTATAATAGAATCAATTTAGTTTATTTATAAATCAATTTGAGAAAAAAAAATAATTAAATTTCTCTCCTCCGCAACTCTTTTAGCTATATATTTTATTGTTGTTTTAATACTTTATTATTATTTTAGTAATGATTTTCCAAATTTCTTCTACTATACTAGTTGTGAACATAATCACATGGCATAAGACAAGAATTAGAGTGTAGAAGTCATGTCATGTGTAAGTGGTACTTGAAATTATAGAGAAGAATGCTTCAAAAATCAATGTTTCAGTAAATAGGGAGTATGTACGTTTTGAACTTTTGTCTACTTAAAAGAAGAATGATGAGCTCAAAAGCTGGGCCTTTCCAACCCAGACCCACATGGCGCCCCTTTGATGGGACCACGTCAAATCTCATCCACTCGCCACGTGTCCTCTGCTTCCCGCTTCAGAAAGCTTGGTTATTCCCATGAAACTGTGAACCCTACTGCAAACCAAACCCTTAATATTTTAAGGAGAAAACTTCGTAAATAGCGCTACTCGTTCCAGATTTATGTGATGTATTAATATTTTGGTTTCGATATATAGCATAATTTATATAACATAATTTATTATATTTATGTGTATAATAATTAGAAAATATTATATATATTTAAATATATAATAACAATAAATATATTATATTTATATATTAATAGAAGCGGATTCAAGATTTAGGTGTATCAAGTGTATCTCTTGTAAAACCTAAAATTATTGATATATTATGTATTTTTTTAAACTACCACTATTTTAGGTAAATATAGGGCCTTAGTTTGCTATGTCACACATTTTTTTCTTTTTTAAAGGGATCGTTTGGTCGTTGGTTAGAGTTATATAAGTATGAGTAATGCAAGTAATAATGTAGAAATTAATTATGCATAATTTAATTATTCAGGAATATATTACTAACTCATTTCTTAATAATTTTATCTTCTACTCTTCATAAAATAATATACTATATATAAATTAACTAATAACTCATAATACATATTTTAATTATGTGAGATTATAAACTGATAATCATATATTATGTTTGATATATTGAATTATATCGAGAATTTAAATATATATTATATACATAATTAGTTTGATGAACTATCAGTAATAACAAATGTAGTAACAAAACGTCCTTTATAAGCTGTAACTTACCGTCTAAACAAGCTCCGTTTATCCGTTATATAATTATTAACATTGTTTGGGTGCATGATTACAAGAAGAGACTTATATTAAGTTCATGTTATTAGAAGCAGTAATTATTATTATAATAAAATAATATACTTGCTTCATTTGATAAGAGAATCTTTTAATTTAATGCCTAGCTCCTAGGATTCCAACATGTCCAGAAAATGGAAGCGTACTCTCCCCCGTTAACAGACCCTTTATTATTATTATTATAAATTATTATAGTTTTATAATTTAGTACAACTATAACAACTTGATTAATTACTCAATCAATGTATTGATTAAGTAGTTAATATGGTCCATGAAGTAGGATGCATCTCTATCTACTATATTCGATTTATAATACGGTTTCTTTGATTGTCATTTTAAAAAAAGGAAGAGTCATTACACTACCCCCCTCGCCCCCCACCCACCCAAAAATCCCAAATCCAAATCCCTTTAAATAAGGATCCATCTATAATTAAAGTTCCTAACCACTTGAAATAATTTTTTATCAAAAGTAATTAAGTCGTTATTTAAAATAATTTATAAAAATAATATTCATTTTTTAAAACTTTCAAAACTAAAATAAATGTATTCACGGCAATATATTAGATATTATTTTATTTAAAAAAATTAACGAAAAAAATAGCTGATGATTGACGGTGTTAAAGAGAAATTTGTTATTGGGGATAACATTTTATATATGCTTAATACATAACTCCCAGTAATAACTCTCCGTCAAATTCTGTCCATGTATGAATCTTAATGAACATGTTATAAAGTCGTAACTTTGAATTAGGAATTTGATTGAACATGTTATAAAGTCGTACGTAGCCCTTTAAAGAGTTCAATCGTGAATGATATATTTTAAGTGTTTTAAGCTATCATAAATATTTAACATAAAGTTTCAAATTTAAACCATAGAAAGTCAATTTTTTTATAAATTTAAAATTGAAAAGTCATTCTAACAACGGGAAAGTGTATAATTTTGTATAATTTTGCTATTCTTAATAATCAGATTATTTGCACTTCATCTAATTTTAATTTCTTTTATTGATATTGATCACCGTCTTTGAAGGCATGAAAAACAAATAAATCAATAGTGTTTTTATGTGTTTAGTGAGTTGTGATATAAGTATTAATAACGTAATAAATAAAAATAGGTACTTATTTTTAAAATATAAAAATATGAGATACTTAGTCAATCTAAGGTCTAACCAAGATAAAAGCAACTTTTAAAATTCGTATATGGGGAGAGCTTGATAAAAAGTCGCTACTTGGAGTCACGTACTTAAAGATAAAACGTGAACCACGATAACTAAAAAATTTTTAGTACCGTTTTTAACGCGTTAATTTTTAAAAATAAAATAATACTTAATACATTACTATAAAATACATTTTTTTTAATTTCAAAATTTTCAAAAAAAAATATTGTTCTTATAAATTAATTTAAATAATAGTTTATTTTGATAAAAAAATTCTACTTAAAACTGCGTCACCCCTGGACTTCTTTCACATATTCCCCACGTAAAAATAATTGCATTGACAGTGAAGAAATTAAAAAATTTAGTAACTTCTTTCACATATTCCCCACGTAAAAGTAATTGCATTCACAGTGAAAGAAATTAGAAATTTTAGTAAGAGGAATTTAAAATTTTAAAATTTATGAGCTCCGAGTAATTTTGAACTAATTTTAAAAAGGTGATTCATTGGAATCCCTTCCTTGGGAGGTGGTTAAGGAAACTAAAAAAAATATTGAAAAAAATAAAAAACTTGTAGAAAGAAGTTAGAATAAGAGGTGGTTAAGGAAACTGATCTGGGATATTTTTCTTATTTCTTAATTTATGATGCTAGGTCAATCTAATCTATTTTATTAATATATTAATATTTGGACCATATTTGACAAGTAAACCCCAACAATATTTTGGAATGGCTGAAAGGGAGAGAAAATTACAAATGGTGAAATAAAAAGACTTTGCACATACTATAATTTACTCCAACAAATAACAATAAATTACTTTTCATGTACTTCCTCCCCTGTATCAAAATTAGGTGTTTCAGTTTGCTTGTGCAATTTAAAAATCAAAGAGAATTTTATTATGTATATGTTTTTTTATTTTTAGTATTAAATAACTACATAAAGTAATATAATTAAATCTCATTATAATAATAATATTTTTCTGAAAATTATATACCCACTACAGTGAGATATTGTTATATATGTATACTGACATTTGCCGTTTAGATCTAATTTAGCAGTTATAAATAAAAATACACAAAAAAATAATTTGATGATTTTGTGTATCAAGAAGAAAGAATTATATATTAATCAATTTAATCAAAAAAATTTGAAAAGAGCTTGAATGTAAAAAACACAAATACCAGTAGCCTTTTCTCCTAAAGTAATGATCATATCTGATTGACGTCATTTAAATATACTTTTGAAAGTTACTATGTGCATGACACTAGTGATCAAAATATTATTACACAATACTTTTATAAAGGGATAGTTTTACAAAGAGTATATCGCGATAATGAATATTCATTGTTGTTATATGTAGAATATTATTATAAAGTAGTAAAATATTACATGAAAAATCAATTATGAAGAAAATCAATCCATTGTAATAAAATTTTATTACAACAAACAATTATTATAACGTGATTTGATTGCAGTAATTAAATTTAAAAATTTAGAATATTATTAATAAATTTAATTTAATAAAATATATTTTAAATAAAAATTTTCTTAATAAATATAATTCAAATAATAGAAAATAGCGAGACTATAATTTTTTAATAAACGTGAAAAAAAAAATATAGATCTGAATGTGAGAGGGGGGAGTATTATCTAGGGGTGGAAGTTTACGATGATTGTCTAAATTTAGAAATCTATTTAACGTTCTTTATTTGATTCTTAATAATAAAATCTATTAGTTAAAACAATTGTGTGTTTTGGATTGGTGAGATTTGTTTAAGGGGAGAAAGTCAAACCTTGTGGATGACATTCATCATGTTTGACATTAATTTAAACAGATGGAATATGTATTGGGGGATCAACTCATTTATAAAATTTGAAGACAAGTTTAGTTCTTACAACTTGCTGGATAGTAACACACTATCTACTATTCATATATTATATTCCCTTCTTTAAATTTATATATTACTGTTTAATTTAATTTAAAATTATTTTATCAAAATTTGAAATTATATTGTTCTTCATTATAATAAAATAATGTTATTATTAAAATGAATTCATATGATAAATATGTAGTTCTCGTGATGAACCTATCAAATCAACCAGTGGTGGGGACAGCCTTTGGGCTGTTAATGTAAAATTAGTCAGCATCATCAACATTATTTTTCCGCTAGATAATAAAAGTAAAATTATAACCATCTGCTGTTCGTTAGGATTCGCATAACTTACAATTAGGTAGTAAAAAATCAAAACTATCCTGTAAAAATATGATTGCTTCAAACTGTTCATTTGAGCTAAATATATCGCTCATTTATTAACTCAATTTTCATTTTAATCCATCAAAATTCAACTTAACTCATCCATTTGACACTCATATCTAAGTACTCGCCAGTACCCATAAAGGGAAAAAAGGCTCCCCACAACTGGTTTTAAAATTGAATGTAACCGAACAATAGTGACCTTTAGCTTAGAACTAGCCATCAGCAATATCAACTTCATCACAAAAACGCTGCAAGACACAGCATGTGCTTTCATTTTTTCTAGGGTCAATTTAGAGTGGTATTTTCCAAGTGTTTCATGTGATAGATCGAGTGCGTGCTAGAAAGGCCTTTCTATTTTCATGTACAGACATAATTTGACTTTGAAGGTCACTATATATTATTATGTTATTATAATAATAGGAACATAGTTGCCCCATTCTCTTACGCTGGAACCAACCCCCCCACCGTTTTTTTTTTTTTCATCTCTTAAGGTATAAAGACAAATTTAGCAAAGTCTGAACATTTCCTTAAGATGTTTGGATTGGCTGGCAAAAATGTAGATGAAGACCTATCGAGTGCGGAAATATATGGATGAAAAATTCGGGCTGAAAATTACTTTCAAGCGGGGTGGACCCGGAAACCCATCATACAACAGCTGCCTCTATTCATCATTACCCAACTGTGAAATGGCCCACTCTTCCATCCTGGAAATGGGGCCTACTTTCCCGTCCTTCACATTTTTCTTTCTTTTTTTTTTTTTAAAAAAGAAAGAAAATACAATAAATACGCTAAACCTATAACAGGAATTTTGTATATATTGGGCTGGAATGAAACCTACATCTGTAGACCCTCATATGAGCTGACACCTGGCAAGTCAGCAACTGTTGGACGACGTATCATTATTGGTCCCAAATATGTGCTATCTGTTTTTATATCGAATTAGTGTTGATTCAATTATAGAAGAAATAATTTTAGAAAATTTTCAACCGGTGTGTTCAAAAATATTCTAAAAAAATAAATTTTTTAAAAATAAAAAAATAATTAATTTAATAAAATTAGAAAAAATAAGTCATATTGTCTCCTTCTCCTTTTTAGAATTATCCAACCCACTCTCCATCTTGACCTACCCTGACCACCCCCCTCCTCCCCCCTATTCCTCCCCCATCTTGCCGTGCCTTCATCCTTAGTTTTATTTTATATATACATAAAATATTTTTATGATAACAGTTTTTACTTACCTAATGGACATAAGAAAATAAATAAGAAACAACTTGTTTTTGTAGAAAATATTTTTCAATTTTTTTTAATTTTTTGAAACCAATGAAACAATTATACACAGCTAGCTCATTTTGTCTATAAGCTAGATCCATAAGTTATCCGAGTAAAAACATCAGCATGTAAAACTAACTTATACTGGATAATTTTGCAACTTTTCTAGTATTGGACACTGTTTACAGTGTTTCTGTCCTCTAATATGCAGCTCCAAGATGATCTCTCTAATTAGCTGCACATTTGACCTCTCAATAGCTAGAAATCTTCTAGCATTTCTTTCAATCCACACATGGTAAACAAGTAGCAACTAGTACAAATCCCAAGATATTTGCTTTTTGCCCTACTGTTGTGTATGCTTGTAGCTATCGAGTTGACCTCTTCTGTCCAGGAACCAACCGATGCCAATCCCGTGTAGAAGGGTGCTTCATATTTGTGTTGAGAATGTGCAATCAAACAGGAGATGGTTCAATGTTTCCAATGCAACAGACTTACATCACACACATGCTTGGGATATTCAGTCTCCCATTTGGCTAATCTATCCACTGTGACTAATTTGTTTGGACTTTCAATTAAAGGATGAATTGATGTCTGTGGCGAAAGTTATTTTTATTAACAAACACTTGGACTTTATTAACATTCTTTCATGCTCAACAATTCACAAATTTAATCAAATTCTATAGCTTTGCTAATATTGTTATCAAATCTTTAATATATATTTTTCAACAAAATGATTTTCATCATACAAACCACACCTAGATTTTGTCTAATTTTCTATTTGCTAATGCTTTTTTTTTTTTTTTTTTGGGTTTTATGACGTTAAGTCACAAAACAACTAAAATGAAGAATGGACCAGTCATGTTAAAAGAAAATGCATTGGTACTAAATATTGTTAGGTCAGTACTCCACATGTTTTGTTCGATGATTCCCCACCCTAATTACGTAAAGATAAGCAGAGGCTCTCTGAGGAGAGCAGCAGCCAGGCAGGGGTTGTTTCTCATCTTGCACCATATGTACTTTCAAGCATCTGTTTTTTTTAAATTGTGTCTTGAATTATTGGCTTATTCCAAGTTCCCCTGTCTTCTTGAATTGACATCATTTTTGGACGATCCAAATGCTAGACCCAAAAATAAAATTTATTGTGTTAGGATGATAAATATTTCTTGAATTTTAATTGAAAAAAATTTAAATTCGAGTCTTGCCACTAAAAAAAGAGAAAAGAACTGAAATGGGAGAGGATGATGCCCTTAACAGGTTGATTGAGAAAAAAAAAAGAAAGAGTGGAATGAAACTGGCTGTAGACTGGCCTCTGAGTGCTTTAGCAGGGTTACATTATTGTATTCGAATTAGCGTCATGAATTAATAATAGAGCTAATCCATCCACATTTAAATGCTGCGACCTTTATTAGTGGTCCTAACTTACAGGATGAGCTGGAGGTCCAGGGTGGGGTTCGCTAATTAAACTACGACACGTTTGACGCAAGGTCTAGAAGCATTTTGGTGACGTGGCAGTACACATGTGATTGAGGTTAAATTACCAATCTATCCCCTTGTTTAAAGAGAAAGGTTTGGTATGGGACCTTTTGTGCCTTTAAGACAAAACCAACTAGCTATCCTATATATCTATCCATCCGCAGTTCATGTGCATTCATTAAATATGAATGTGGGTAAAATGGAATAAAGTAAAGTATGATTCTTGTGCCTTAAATCAATAAGTATTGTTATTGAGTTTGTAAATATTTACTTATTTTTAAGTTTGAATATTTTAAAATATAAAATTATTTTTGTTAGAAAATGTTTTACCTCTCGTTATGAAATTTAGATTTAATCGGGTTTTGAGGTGAAAAGAAAGAAGGAAAAAGAGATTCTTGTGCCTTAAGTGAGCACTAATTTTGCTTCTACTTTTACCGGCTTATCCTCTTGCTTTCTCTTTATTCTCCATTCCCTCCTTTAGCAAATTTAATTAAAAATAAACTTTCCTTCCTAATATACTATGATACATTGTTGTGCTTTATCAATGAAAGAAGATCATACATGTGATGTGACATGTCCCACAACTAATAACAGACTAAGGAAAAACACTTTTATCTCTAACAAACTAAAGTATTTTACTATAAACATCTTACCGTCCCAAAAGGATGGCCTAGAGATAAGAGTAATAACTTTGCAACCAAACCTTCAAATTCAACTCACGTTTGATTAAAAATATTATTTGTTTATAAAAAAGTTCCAAAAATTACCTCAAATCAGCTTGTAACTAAAATTTTATTTTATTTTTTTATACAATGTATGTTCAAACACACCTTCAAGTTTTAATTAAATTTATGATCAAATACTAGCTTAATAAAGACTACACTAGGTGAATTCTTTTGTCTATTTAAATTTTTATGAATATATAAAACTAATTTTCTTTGATATATTCATTGATAGAAGATAACAAAATATCCGATAAATCCATTAAGGTGCACAAAAATTGATCTAATATTATTTCTATTCAATTTTTTAATAGAAACTCTATATGTATCGTCCAAATACATATTACATTAATTTGTCTGTTAGAATTTTGTTGTCTCCTTTTTCCCATCAATTTTTCTTTTCTGGTTGTATTACTGCTTCTACTTCAATTATTGTTCTCCTCACTCATTCTAAATGTGTAAAGGGGAGAGAGAGGGGATCAATATGATGCTGCAGGGTAAAGAGTTAATGGAAACATTGGATTATATTTGGATAAAAGAAATGGAGACTTTTGTCTTCTATGATACTCATTACTCAAGATCACGAATGGAGATTAAATTTCCGCCTGTGAAACAAATTTAGTACTTCCAAAAGTTCGACTTGGCATGATAACAACTGAACAATTTAAAATTTTAAAACAATGACTATACTTTAGTTATTGGAATACTTGAAAACTGATTTTTATTTTAATTCAAACATGAATAAAAAATTAAAATAAAATTTATTTTTATTGGCATGATAAGAAATGAAAATGCTATATATATTTTCGATCTAGGAAATTGCAATCCCAATTTTCATTTCATGAATAGTACTGCTCTTTTCGTTTTATAATAAATAATATTTTTAATTTAGACATATATTTTAATAAAATTACTTATTTTTAAAGAGTCAGAAGTATTTTTTTATTAACGTATTCTTAATTAAATATTTTGGAGAAAAAGCAGTTCTATATTAGTAGTTTTAATTTTGATTATATAAAGTTTTATTTATTTAAATATAAATAAAATTAAAAAAATAATTAATGTCTTTTTAATTTTGTGAAACATCATTTAGTTTGAAACGATTAACGATTTTAGGAAATTTTTTTTTTTTTGAATTTCTTAAGCTCATATTGAGCTAAATTTTAGTTGTCACATTGTGCTTTCAAAATCTCTTTCATAAATTTAGAGATAAATTCTTTTTTAAGTTTTTGATAAAATAAGGAACAAAGCCTCATAAAGTCCTATGATCGACAGGTTTTATTAATTAACTCCAGTATACCTCATCTAAAATAGGACATTACTTAATATTTGGAGAATGAAAATAATTGTTTTGCATTTCTAAAAAGAAATTCAAGTAATAATAGTACTACATAATTTAGCAACACAAAAATGAAATTTATAGGTGTACATTTATTACTACGTACATTTTAGTCAGAAAACATTAATTATTTTATTCACATCGAAAAATTAAATAGATGACTATTATGTTTAAAATTCTGCTAAGTGCATATACATTGATTTGACTTAAAACAGAGAGATAACTTACGGTGTACAAAAGCAAAATATAGACCAAGAAAACTACGTTTTTACATTTTTTTCATCAACTGAAAATAGTGCATGTACGAGGGCAAAATAGACCCAATAGGATTTTCTCCGTCTACTTTTATTTATCAATTATGTTAAAAATAAATATTAATTTTTATTTATTTAGTTAAATAAATTAAAAATTAATTTTAATTGATTTTTAAAATATTTAATTAATTATATTTAAAAATAATAAAATAAAATTATTATTTTTAATAATATATTAAATTAATATTAAATAAGTAAAAATTAAAAGAAGGAATCACATTATTAAAATCCATCGTGGAGCCATTAATTGTTGCTTGTACTTTTTGGGTGTGAGGCTCATCAATGCAAACACCCAAGCAAGTTGAAATTGGGATTTTGAAGAGAGGGTTTTTATTTTATTTTGTTATCAATATTAATAATTAATAATGTTATTAATAAAAGAAAAGCAAATAAAATAAGGGTAAACTAGTAAATTGACACCCGGAGAAATAAATAAGGCGGGTATAGATTCACACACTGTATTTACTTTGTTAATTTTTTTTTTCTCACCGGTAGTTGAACCCACAATCCGTGATCTGGAAACCGGAAATTACCGGTTTTGAAGACGATAGTTGACCGATAATGTCCGGTCAAATAACATACTCCCGCTGATTTAGTATATCATCAATCTCTTTCAATTTTGGAACCTTCTAAATTTTTTATCTCACACACACACAATATATATATATTTTAATTAATTTTTTTTAAATGAATGACACTCAAATCTAATTACAAAAGTGATATTTTACTATCAAACAATAGTTTATTTCAATTTCTTTTACCGTCACTGTAATATATAGTTGGTTAAGTATAACAGAAAAGGATATTAGACAATTGGAATAAAATAGACTTTAATAAAAATATAGAATAAGGAGTAAGATCATTTATATAATCACTCCATGCTAATCTGAAACTAAGAAGAGAGCAGTAGTTGCTTGTATATTCATTTTATTTTAAATTAATATGAAATTATTATAATTTGAAAGATTACACTATTTTTTTATATGATAATCTTATCGTTACATAATAAAATTCGATTAATATGAATATCTCTATTTTTTCTAAAAATCTCATTTTTAAAATTGAACTTTAATTCAGGACCTTTTATTAAAATTTGAAGTATCGTATCTGACCACGAGACGAGCATGGTTATTATTTCGAATTCGGGTCTAAGTCAAATCTAAGTAAATAAAAAAACCGAAGGGATTAACTAGTAGTAGTAGGCCAAATATACATTAAACTCTGAAATAGGTAATAGAGCCTAGGGGGAGAGAGAATATTAGGGTGGGTGTGTGGTTTGCCAGCGAAGAAGCAGAAGGATCAATACTTTCTCTCAGCTCAGGTCAAAGCTGGCACTCTGTATTAAGCCCCCGCCCCTCTCTCTTTTTCCTCTTCTCTTATTTACATCTCCCTTTCCTCTCCTCTATTCCCCCGCCCCCCTCCAATCTCTCTCTCTCTCTCTCTCTGCTTCGAAGAGGGACAATGAGTATTTGAAAAGTTTTCACAAACAAAGAAGTGAGCATTTTAATGGTTGATCATTATACATCAACCATGGCTGCCTCCCCTTCTATCTCCTGTGCTGAAAAGAAACATTGGTGGATTAGCAACAGAAAGGTAAATAAACTAATTGTTTTTTCCCTCCCCACAATCTAATCTATTACTCTATTAATGAATACTAATTCATAGTTATATGATTACAGATTGTTGACAAATATATCAAAGATGCGAAGTTTCTCATTGCGACACAAGAACCCAATGAGATTGCTTCGGCTGTTAACCTTCTCGACGCGGCTCTTGCTCTGTTACCTCGTTTTGAGCTAGCCCTCGAGTTAAAAGCACGATCTTTGCTCTATCTCCGGCGATTCAAGGACGTCGCCGATATGCTTCAGGACTACATTCCCAGCCTGAAAATGCCCGCCGATGAAACATCGTCCGCTTCGTCTTCTGGGTCCTCCGATAACTCATCCTCACAGTTCTCGAGAGAGCGAATGAAGCTCCTCTCGTCAGGCAGTGACTCGCCGGGTCGTGATGAGCCCAGTTTCAAGTGCTTTTCCGTTTCCGATTTGAAGAAGAAAGTTATGGCCGGACTCTGCAAAAACTGTGATAAAGAAGGGCAATGGAGGTAATTTTCTGTTCCATTGATTCGGAAAATGGCTTCTACATTACGCGATAACAGCTAGCTGTCTGCAATTGATAGGATTGTCCCTAATCTCTATTTGTTTATTTCGTTCAAGCCAAATCTGCTTTGTTACTTTGCTTCTTTATTGTTTTCACTGATATTTTAGTATTAACTACTCCTTGAAAAATGTAGTCTTTATTGAAATTGCTGTATCAAGCTTGAATCTATGGTGAACGAGTTGACTCGGACTCACACTCGTTTCATATTTGTGATTTTCTTCAGGTACTTGGTTCTTGGGCAGGCTTGTTGCCATTTGGGTCTTATGGAAGATGCGATGGTTCTCTTACAGACAGGGAAACGCATTGCTACTGATGCATTCCGTCGAGAAAGCATTTGCTGGTCAGACGATAGTTTTTCGTTTGCCAAATTCCCAATCTCCGGCGAACCGGGCACCAGTAATAACCAGCCTCCGACTCCTCCTAAAACGGAGTCTGAGAGCATTTCTCAACTGCTCAGCCATATCAAACTCCTGCTCCGTCGAAAGACCGCTGCAATTGCAGCTCTTGATGCAGGTCTTTATTCAGAAGCTATAAGACACTTCTCTAAAATTGTTGATGGTCGTCGTGGGGCTCCACAGGGGTTCTTGGCAGAATGTTACGTGCATCGGGCCTCAGCATATCGATCTTCTGGTCGAATTGCTGAGGCAATAGCTGATTGTAATCGAACATTAGCATTAGACCCTTCTTGCATTGATGCTCTTAGAACTAGAGCTGCTTTGTTTGAAGCTATTCGATGCTTGCCTGACAGTCTTCACGATCTTGAGCACTTAAAACTCTTGTATAACTCAATCCTACGAGATAGGAAATTACCTGGACCTATATGGAAGCGTCAATGTGTGCAGTACAGGGAGATTCCAGGGAGACTTTGTTCATTGGGTGCCAAAATGCAAGAATTGAAGCAGAGGGTTGCTTCTGGTGAAACAGGGAATGTAGATTACTACGCATTGATTGGTTTGAGGCGGGGTTGTTCAAGATCTGAATTGGAAAGAGCACATCTACTGCTCACTTTAAGACATAAGCCTGATAAATCAACTAGTTTTGTGGAAAGGTGTGAGTTTGCGGATGAGAAGGATGTTGATTCTGTAAGGGATCGGGCAAAATTGTCTTCCTTGCTACTGTATAGATTGATCCAGAAAGGTCATACAAAATTAATGACAACAATCATGGATGAAGAAGCTGCTGAGAAGCAGAGAACTAAAGCAGCAGCTGCATTACAAGCAATGCAGCAACAAGTTCAGCAAACTCAAGAACTACAGCAATCTAGAGCTGAAGCAATCAGCAATGCAGCATCAAGAAGAGCATTAGAGGCTGCTTCGAGTACTTCATCAAGAGTACCTTCAAAGGCTGCTGCAAATGCTACATCAAGAGAGGCTGCTGTTAGTACTACGCCATGTAACAGCAGCAGGGCAGAAAGCAAGGTGGTGGTATCAAGCTCAACAAATGCATCTACATTTCAAGGGGTGTTCTGCAGAGACCTTGCAATTGTTGGGAATTTGTTGTCTCAAGCTGGAGCCGGATTTAATCGCTCAATTCCTATGAAATATGAGGCACTGAGCTGCTAAATGTTAAGGATTCATAGTAAAAATCCGATGCAGAACAGAGATTTAGCTTGGACAATGTTAATACAATCGGCGGGCGCAGGGGAATCTGAATTTGGTCCAATATCTTTGTACAAAGGGGAAAAAAATGAATTTTACTATTTGCAGCCGGGAAAATTTTGCTATTTTTATCTTCTTATCTGTTTCTCCCTTACTCTATTTTCTTCTTATATTTTTGTTGTCAAATCTTTTGGTGGCTTTTGCACTACGTGTAATGTACAGAGTTAAATTCAGCACCTAATTTATCTAGCAGTACTCCTTTTGTTATTGTTTGCTTTGTCATATTATTTAAGTTGTCCTTTGTTTGTTTAGATTTGAAGCCAAGCGGAAACTCCTAAAGAGGGGGTGATTTTAATGGCTCCACAGGAAAGGAAGGAGTGTAAGGTAGAAAAAGTAGCAAATTTGAGCTTCCATCTCATGTCCTTATCTGCTGCAGCAAAGGCCATTGCATTAATTAGAGCAAGTGTTTACTACTAGTACTATGCTCTTGTTTTTATGTCAGGCTTATCTATTCACTACCCTGCCAAAACCCTGACATTCTACTTGATTTCAATAAAGATGACTTCGCACCACCTCAAGATTAAAAGAAAAAAAAAACTAGAATCTTTTTGGTTCATGCTATCAATTGTAATTTGTCCCATTACATAGCTTTGTAGACTTATTATATGCAGTAGGTGTATGAATAAAATGATGATGGAGTTTGGCACGCAAAGTTTGCATGAATTGCAAAGATACATATATCTACCCAAGAAGAGTGGACTCTGAGGAGAGAGTTGTCTGTTTCATAGGTGGATGAAAGGAAACCAAGAAAAAAAGTGTACGAAATGATGCACAGTAGTAACTGATTAAAGTATTTTTGGTTCAGATGAACTCAACAAACCAAACAATTGAAAAACCATAGGGGATATTTATAGGCCTTTTTTTGGGAGTAGTAGGGGTTTTCTGTTCAAACTTTTTCCAATTGTCATTATCACAGTTTACCATTTTACTCTGTCCTTTGCCTTTGCATGGGCTCTCATTTAGTGCAGGACAGTGAGGTACGGGTAAAAAAGAAGAAGGGGACCTCGTTCACTTTTCTTTCTTCCATACACACTACTCCCTTTTTTCTTCTCTTTCTGGGCTCAGCAAGGCACGAATTTCGGAGTCTCATCTACTTCCCCATACACATATGTCACCCATGCAAACGTAACATGTACTTAATTTGTACAGTTTCTTCAATATCTTCTTCTTTTTCCATTCATATAGTAGTATCAAATTGATAACAAAATTGCCATAATGAAGTCATTTTTAATAGGAATCCTTTATTTTTAAAGTAAGGATTTTCTAGCAAATTCGGATTAGAAAGGATCCAAGGGAGTAACATATATTGATGAGAAATAAAAGGAAAAAAGTTGAACCTTTCCAAATACATTTTCTTATTTAATTAATCATCCCGTATTTAAATTGTATCAGCCTAACTGATTTAGATTCTGGCAAAATAGTCATGCGAAGGTGCCAGTATTCTCATCGAAATCTTTTTATTCTCACATCTCAAACTTAAACCTATAGTTAAACAGGCGAAAGAAATTTCAACTTTCTACCACATCACTTAATGGTAGCATCACTACTTAAAAAATTAATTTTTTCCACTGAAAAATGTTAATTGGCTATTCCAACAGATATTTTGATTGAATCAGTGAAAAAAAGAAAAACAAATAGTATTTTCACATGGAAAAATCAGGAAGCTTCCTACTATTTCAGTGAGAATCTGTTTTCCACCATTAAATTGGTTCGGTGGGAAATGTTTTAGAAAAGTCACCTTTTATAGTAAATATTTTTTATTGATTTGCAATGAAAAAAATTTATATTTCTGATAGTGTGTTGCTATGCACAAGGGCGAAGGTAGTGTAGAGCTTTTAGGATTAATCTGGGAATGGGAGTAAGCCAATGGTTGATTGAAAGTGGTGCATATCCCATTGAAGAGAGGGAGATAAGAATTACAATGCATGCTTGAACCAATGCAAGAACAAATATTCTCGTAGAGGTCGTCTGTTAAAAAAAGTAACCATAACAATTTTTTTTTTAAAAAAAACTTTGTTATTACCAAAATCCCCATTTTAGTGTTCCCCACTTCCCACTTCCACCTAAATGGACCACTACTCGTACACTTATTCTTGCCTTATACAACAATGAAATAATACCCTCCAGCTTTCATGATATAACTTTTTTAAAAATCCTGTTAGTTACTTAAAATTTAATGGTGGTTTTATAACTTACAAAGATTATTTTGTTGTGCCATGCGGCAAAGTTTCATCCATTTTTAATCAGAGTTCTTATATTCAATTGTTGAGAATAAAAATTTTCTTTGACACCACAAAGTTTTCAAAGGTGCAAATTGGAATTACTTCCGAACGTGAAATACATAAAGTAAAAAAGTTTAAGTAACTTATTATGATCAACTAAGTTACGTAATAATATTAAAATTGTTTATACAAATAGTTCATGAAAAATATTTATTTGCGCTCTATGTTTATATCAACTTAAACAATTTAAAGTTTGTGAGAATATATACATATAGACTATAGTTAAATGATAAAATTATATATTTAAGACACGTATCTTATATCATTTAATTTAATATAAACATTGAATACGAGTATTCTTTTCTAACCTTTCATATAACTAATAAAATTAGTATTTGCAACTTTACTTGCAAGTGACTTCATCAGGAGATGAAATCGACTTCTTTTTGTATGTATCACTTCATCTTTTTCTTTCCTTTTCATTTAGTTGTTTAATTTCCTATGTGTGGATAGGGTTGTAGCCCTTTGCTTCTACACTAATCAACTCATTTCGTGATTCCCAAACTCCACATTGGGGAAAGTAAAAATTCTGAGAGGACCATCTTACCATGTTCCCCTTTTCCACTTTAAAATCCATATAAGAAGAAAAAAAGAAAATACTAGTAGTAATTTTTATTCTTTTTCCCTTCTATGAAAATGTTTGACAAAATTGTAATGTGAAGTGTACATAGAACAAGATTAACAACATAATGATGATGATTAAAGAGAGGGTAATATAATAGGGGGTTATAATGAGAGAATATATTCATACTTCCCTGGCACTCTGCAGTTTTAGATAGCAATCATTAACCATATGTAAGATGGACAGAGAAAGCACAATAACAAAGAAAAGAAAAGAAAAGAGCATAAAAAGAGAAGTGTCACGTGCAGCCCATAAAGAATACTCTGCAATCTGGAAATGTGGGTGACCAGTGAGGATTAACGAATCTAGATGAAGAGCATAAAGATTAAAATTAAAAAAAAGAAAGAAAAAAGGGTACTATTACATGATAATTGATTTCCATTTATTTAACATCTAACTAATGAAACATTTGCACAGTTGTTATTCTTTTGGCTATATCACCAAAATGAAATTAGTGCTCCATACTGAAAATTGTTACTATGAAATAATTATTTGATTCGTTCGATTAGATTATCTTTAGATATCAATTTGATTAAGAAGGGGAATAGACCCATGATTTTATTCTAGTGGTAAGAACGCATCAAGTGACATGTGGATTAAGGTCATTAAGCAAAAGTCACGAGCTCCGATCCTGTTACGGACTAAATGTTTGATATTTAAGCGGAGAAAATTGAAAGGACAGATCGATTCATGATTATAAATAAATAAACAAAAGAGAAAGGGGAATAGGGGAAGTGAGTAAAAAAGTAGAAGGACAAGTTTTGATATTCTGCAAAACAAGTTTGAATTTGGCGATCTTTGCAAGTAGTTTCTCAAATCTCAATGTTTTCCTTGTTAGTAAAAAAATTAGTTTATGAAACTTTCAATGCTTATTCTGACAGGTGAAAGAATAAAAAACTCTATCCTATGGGTAAAGCACGAAACATTAAATTAATTAAAAGTGAGGGATATTAGCCTATGGGATCATATCAAATTGAAAAACATCCTCTTGATCGAGAAAGAAAATTTTACATTTTAAGTAAAGTATAAAAATAATTTCTTGAGGCGAAAGTGAAGGTATTAGCACTGTTTTCTAAAGGGCATCTTTTGATATATGGTTACTTATAATACGTAACACTCTTTGAACTGTAGATACAAACCCCCTTTCCCATTTCCCACACATTTGTATAACTATATCTTATATTGAGTTTTCCAAGAGTTGGTTCATTCAAGTTATTGAGAACTGATAAATGTAAGCTAATAATCCTACTTCTATGTTGTCACCTTTTTGTTTTTACTTTCATTTTTAACTATAATGTGAAATCATCAATCAGCACAGTTCGTGAACTTACATAATTCGGAATAAACCAAACTTGTCTGCAAGTCTTACTAATGCCTTTGTATTGACTAATCACCGTAAAAAATTTAAGTGAAGAGAAAATACATATATTGAAGATAGATTAAAGAGAGAATATTTATAAGAATAGAGATTAAACAGAATATTTATTGGAGATAAATTAAAGAGGAAATATTTATTGAAGGAAAATTAATATATTTTAAATAATTAAAAATAATAAATAAGGATATGATAAATAATAAATAAGGATATGATAATCAAAGCATATAATGTTTTTTAAGGGGCGTGTAAACAAAAAAATGTGACAAGTGATTCAAAGGGTGTACTTGTCATTTTATAGATGAAATTAATTATTTTTATCTTATTTTACTAATTAAATGTTCTTGAAATAAGATCAGCTTATTAGTTTTATTCTTAAATAAAACATTATTTATCGGAGCAAAACAAAATAAAATAATAAAAAATACTTGTTATTTATAACTTTTTTAAAAACATGCAAAAAAGAAAATGATAACTAATATGAAACATCGAGAGCAATAACACATTTATTTTAGCCTAAAGCAAATTTTAAACGGTTTAAGTAATCATCCAAGTACATTCTGACCTAAAAGAATTCCTCAGTTATAATTGGGTTATAGTACTAAGATTCAACTTAATTGATATTCGTCATATATCTATCATCAATCTATAGCTCGAATATGGAGTCTTCATTATGAAAAAAAAAGGTTGGTATATTAAATAATACTTATAAAATATATATAATTAAAAAAAAAGAGGAGAACACGTGATGTTTGAATGTTGGGGACATTGGAAAGAGGAGAAGTCGTGGCCAGATAAGGAACAGTAGTTGGAAAACAGATTGGAGTTTTTAGTACTAATAACAAATATATATGATGTCACTCACTCACTCCCCTCCATTGTCTGTGGATGCATGTGATTTTATGTATTTGAGATGATCATACTCACTTCATGTGCTCTCTCTCTCCCTCTCTGACTTTGGTTTTGGCCATTCCCCATTGACATTGTCATACCTATTCAAAATTCCCCTCCATTAATTTAAATTTATTAAAACAATAAGTATTTCTTTCATTCAAATCTATGTGAATAAACTTTTAACTGAATAAGAATTTTAAGAAAAAATGAAAATTTATTTTAATCTAACGGTGTAAAAAATAAAAATAAAATGTATAATGAGTACATCCATGACTTTTGATCTCTGCAGATTCTTTTCTTTTCTGTTCAGTTGAAAAGAAATTAATACCATGTTGTGTCAACGACGTTCCTATACGTACTGTGATTGTTGTGTTTGGCACA
This sequence comes from Datura wrightii, assembly GCA_035772735.1. Classification (NCBI taxonomy): domain Eukaryota; kingdom Viridiplantae; phylum Streptophyta; class Magnoliopsida; order Solanales; family Solanaceae; genus Datura; species Datura wrightii. The sequence continues at coordinate 6,882,675 of JASDFA010000029.1, read as the reverse complement.
ATTACAAATCAGTCAAATCATGTGTCCTATTTATTTACATCTCTTCATCAATTTCACAAGTTCATGATTGTTTCTTGCTTTGACTTAATTAAAAATCACAATCATATTGTTAACTTTGAATTCCATTAATAATGTTGGTTAATTGTCCCAAGGTGTGGAAACTTTTTCAAAGTATTTCTACGAACTAAATATATCAGTGTTTTAAAAGGTAAAGGACACATAGTATGATGTGAGACGTAAGTTTCGAAATACGGGGTGTAAGTTTCATGAATCTACGTAACGTATATCTCATGTATTGTTAATTTTATAATTTTATTACTAAGAAAATAAGCAAAAGTAATTTTTTTTATAATTCTGCAAATAAATTTAAACAAATCACCAATAATATAAAAAAGATATTATAATTATTATTTGAGAAAAGTAACACAAAAAATGATAATAGCTTAGATAATCTTTAAAATAAAATCATCATTCACTTCATCAGCGATCTCCACATCTACTTGTCCTTCTCACTCTCAATAAAATATAGATAAAGTTATCTCAGGAACATAGTGTTATGAAATTTCTATCCTATCAATTTCAAACAATTAAAAAAGGTCAGTTTCAAAATAGATATTATTAATTTTGATTTTGAATGCAATAAATTAAATCAATCACAAGACAAGGGTGATCAAAGTGAGAGGGAGCTCGGGTTTCCCGTGCAACAAAATTTGAGTTTACATAAAGCTAAAGAAGCATATATTAATTTTAAATCTCTTGCGGATTCAGCAAAGATAATTGATTTCACATGTACGTCCATAAAATTTTATAACTATTAATCCTTAACCTTTTTATTCACGCACCAAATAATGTTATATTTATTTATTTATTCAACTAAGATCTGAATTTGAATTTAACACAATCATTCTTCCTAAATGACCGTTTACACGTGCCAACTATTCAGGATTCTGGACGGCTGCTTTTTTTTTTTTTTTTTTTCTTTTCAAAATAATATTCCATTCAGATTTCAAATTATTTGCCAGAAGCGTTTGATCATGTAGCAGTCCATGACCTAATCTTTTGCTTGATTAATATTTTTATCTGCCAGCATTCGCTGCAGGTTTCCCGTTGGAAAGGGTTATACACAAACGGATTTAGAACCGGACGAATTCTGTAATCTAACTCATTGTCTTTTCTTCCCAACTAAATATACATACACTTAAATTTCGTTATAATAGTTATATAATAATATTTTATTATAATGACTTGATTTTATTCAAAAGTTGATTTTTCATGTTATATTTTATTTCTCTATAACAATATTCTTTCTATCACTGCAGTGACGTTCAGTATAACGGTGTACTCTTTATAAAATTACCTCTCTATAACAGTTATGCTCAAATATTGTGCAATAATATTTTATAAGAAATATATTATGTACAAAAATAAATATTAAAATATTTATGATAAATTATCATTAATATCATGTACATAGTAAATTTTAAGTACGAATATCTGAAAGAAATTTTTTGTATTAAAATAGTGTCCGCTAGTTATAGTCGTAATTTTATGGGAAAAGCTAATGGTATTTGCTTTTTTCTTTTTTTACCTTCACACTCTTTCTATATTTTTTAAATAAATTGGTTAACAAATACACTATTTCTTAATATACATAATCATTAAACTAGTTTTTTCCGTACTTTTATTCACAATAGCTAAATGATATCTAAAAGTCAAATATCAAAAAATATATAACAATATCTCATTATAACAACAATTATTTTTTCATACAAACATTTCACTATAACGAAATTTGACTGTATACGTAAAAAAAAAAAATAATAATAAAACCGCAAACATCTAAAACAACTGACTCTCTAGATCGTGGATTTGCGTAGGGTTGTACATCTTGTAAAGTTGAATATTTGAACATTATATAATGTGAATTATCCAACAGCATGCATGTGCCCCACTATTTTCACCTAAACTAACAAAGAGGGGAAAACAAACACGTATAGACATAGTAAAAGCCATGGTAGGTTTTAGTGAATAGAAGAAAATATCTCCTTAATAGCTTTTTACTGATCAAGTTTAATTAAATACAGGATCAGTAAGAAAGTGCCTCAAAATTTCTTTAAATGTTTAATAATCTTGAAAAATGGTGTTTTAATTTTTAAGCGGGCACTTCTCATAATAACTCCGAACTAAAAGAATAATTAATTTTAGTGGCGTACGTAGGAGAACTCACAATTCAAAGTGTTACTAGTTTCGAATTCATGACCTCTAACTGATACTTGACTCGCCTAATCAAATGAGTTGTGCTGCTCTTTGGTGAAAGTAGTGTCACATTATTCTCTTTGTTCTTTATTTTGATTTTGCCTTCCAATTATGTATATATATTTAATAGAAATTTCAATGAAGCAGTGTCACGTGACATCTCTCGGTCTAAAGTAAATTCGCCTTTGATTAATCTTTAAGTACTAGTTTTTAACTTCAACTTAAGTTTTTTTTAATTTTCAATTTAAATCAAATATGATTGAAAATCGAAATGCCTCCCAAAGTGGGCTTTCCAAGCCACACACCCAGCTCCTCTTTCCTTCCGTCCCCCCACCCCTTTCCCAGGGCAAGTAGGCCTTTTCTTGATCTTAAATGGGCCTGGAGGCCCTGGGCCGAGCCTGGTGTCGGTCCTGGGGCTTGCTGATTGAACTCCTTAACCCTGGGCCTTGAGGGTGATTTATACAGTCAAACCTTCCTATAATTACAGCGTTTGTCTAAAAATTTTATGATTGTTATAATAAGATACTGTTATATATATATACTGACATTTGATGTTTAGATATCATTTAACCGTTATAAACAAAAGTATAACAAATATCTAGTTTAATGATTTTATGTATAAAGAAAAAGGAATATATTTGTTAATCATTCAAACTTAAAAAAATAGAAAGAGTATGAATGTAAAAAGACCAAAGTCTTTCCTCATAAAGTTACGACCATACCTGGATGATATTATTTTAATATAATGTTTTCCTTTTGGATATTCATACTTGAAATTTACTATGTGCATGACATTAATGATAATTAACATAAATATTTTAATATTTATTTACACATAATATATTTTTATAGAATTGTTGACACCCAATTTTGACCTGCCTACACCTTAATATGCTGCTTATATATGTATATATTTATTTATTTATTTTTACGCAAAATTCGACTTACTTTTATATTTATAAAATAATTTATTATCATATTGTGAAAATTATTTCAAGTTACATATATATGACTCATATTATTTTAAGTTTTGATATTAAATAATTACGCCGTATATAATGTATTTCGTTTATATGCGCCCTTATCTTGAAATATATATCTACTTAATAAACTATTTACCTAATTTTACTAAATTTTATAAATTTATTTGAAAAATAATATTACTCGAATTTATAAATTATTTATGTTAATAGTATGATTTTTATAATATTTGATAACTTAATTTATTTTCTAGTCGTTAAACTATTTATATATAATAATTTAATTATATGATATTTACATAGGTATACTAATATTTATGATTTTATTTATTAATGATAATATTTATATGAGTTTCTATGATTTAAATTATTTTATTTATTTATTATTAAACTATCTATAAATTTTAGTATATTTATTAATTTAATAGCAGCTAAATTAAATTTCATTCAATTTATTTAAATTATAGCCATTTTTCTATTTAATTTCATTCAATTTATTTCAAATCTGGCCACTTTCTATTCAATTTATGCCAATTCTAATCACTTTGATCAATTTCTGGCCATAATTTAAATATTGATTCAGCCTATTCAAATTAAATATCCGCGACCCGCATATGACCCGTAAACCGACCCATCTAACCTAAACTAATCCTAACCGTTTGTTTCATTTGATCCTACGGTCCATATTAACTTCCAACACATTTTCTTATTTATCAACCTAACCCCCCAAAACCCTAAATCATTTTCATTCTTTCCCTCTTCTCCCCACACAGCAGCCGCCGCCCATTCCTCCCTCCTCTCGACCTTCTCTCCCCATCGCCGGCCATCTCCGGCCGAACAACACCACTGCCAACAGCCCGCCGACCGGTCACCTCTCTCCCTACCTCTTCTCCCCTCCGTCGCCCATCACCAACGCCGGAAAAATGACAGACCACCATTATTTCCGGCGTACCACAACCGCTCAACTCCCCTCTATTCTCCCTCATCGCCTTCCTACAACCACCATCGCCGCCTCTCCTTCTCCCTTCGACTGTCGACCAAACCAAACTCACCCTTTCCTCTTTTCTTCTTTTTCTCTCCATCTCGCCGCACCACCAGCACCCTTTTTTTTTTCTCCGGCGACAACACCTGCGCCGCCCTTTCCCTCTCCTCTCCGTTTCGCCACCAAACCCCCATAAAATCCGGCCAGCACTTCGCCGAAACACCACCCTGTCGCTCCGGTTACCTCCCAACTGATGGATCGAACAGATCTATGATCTGTCCGTAAATTATTTATTTATTTTTATTTTTTATTTTATTGTTTATTGTTATGTATATATGTATATAATAATATATCTATAAATAATAAATAAATATATATATATATATATGAATAATACATAAATATATAATAATATATTAGATATATATATGATACTGTTTTTCGTTTCATTTTTTATATAACATAATAAATATAAATATATATGTATATAAATATATAATGAAATGTGTGTGTATATATATATATATATGTAATATATATATGTATATAGATATATATAATATAATATATGTGTAATATATATAACTATATGTGCTGTTCTTTTCCTTCTGTTCATTACTGTTACCCTCTCTGTGCTTGCCTGTTCATGGTAAGGCTGATTGCAGGAATAACTGCAGCATATATTAGTTTACAGATTTTTGACTAATAGTTATTTCATTTTGCATAAGTTGGTGAGAAAATAATCTGCTTGATTCCCCCTCCCATATATTAATTCTGTATTTTATAAATATTAGCTCGCTTGCTGAACACAAAACAAGTTTAATACATGCACTATTATACGATGATCGTTTTATAGAATGGCTTGACTGATTATCTTAGTTCGCTCAAATGATTTAATAGCAGTAACTTCAGCTTATCAATCTTCTGCTTGATTGAATATGATTTGAGTAAAATATTGGGATTTCGTCTCTCTTATCTTGAATTGATATGAAAGATTAATGCTTGTCTATTTGTGTTAAATCGTTTGGATATGATTTGAGTAAAATATTGGATTCCGCCTCTCTTATCTTGAATTAATATGAAAGATTAATGTTTGTCTATTTATGTTAATTTGATATTCTTAGCCTAAAATTTTACGTGACAGCTTGAATTGATGATTAGTTTATGGTAAAGTTTCTTGATTGATTTCTCCAATCTGTTCAGTATCTGTAATTATGGAAGAAAGACTATTTGATTTTATTGGTTAAAAATAATATTTAGAGTAATTTCTTATTTAGTTTGACCTATTTAATTTATTATTATTATTGTCTTGGTTTATAACAAATATTTCACATAATTTCAGCACTTGCTAATTAAAAATAAAGTTTCTTTTGATAGGAAAGTATTTATGACGAATATATTGGATTGGTGATTGATTATTATTTCCTTCCTTGGACATTGATTTATTGTTTGTTTATTATGGGAGGTAGGATTAGCTGTTGTGGCTTTGCTAATTAAGGGAAATTTTTCCTTTGATTACGATTCGGTCCTACTGCTCCTTTAATCCCTATTGACTCTTCTACTATAAAATGGGCATTCCCCTCCCCTTTGAGGACGGTCGAACACTTTTAGAATTTTCTAGCAATTGTGTTCTAACAACTTTTTCCTCCGAGAAAAGAAAGATAAAAAAAAAAAAAAAGAGAAGACTTCTCTTTAGCAATTAATTTAAGACGAGTAGATTTTCAAGAATTCGCTTTGGCTTTTCTTCAACCGGTTAGTGCATCTTTCGTATTATATTTTGTAATAATATGCTACGTATTTGTTGAATGACTTGGTTCTTTTGAATTTATTTATTTATTTTTCTATTTGAAGCAAGGTAAAAAATACAATCTGTTTTAGGACTAGAGTGTCGATGTCTTTGTTGTTCTTTTCTTATCATCTAACAGGTTCCGTTACAGAGTGAAATATCTAAGAGTCGCTTCGAGTTTAGAATAGAAACAGTCAGAGGCATTTGTTTTGGATCAGTTTAAAATCTGTGTTTATTTATGTATTTGTTTTATTCGATTTATTATTATAATTGTAATTTGTAAACGAACAGTGATAAATAGTGAAAAAATGGGATTTTATGGGGGTGGGGATTATGTTTCTTTATTGTTTTCTTTAAATTTTCAAATCCACCTAGAATGCATGTCCGTAGGGTTTAATAAATTATGTGGTAGAAATTATGTCCTGTAGGAACTTAAATATATATATATATATAATTTCTAATACGAAGCAGATAGTTTAATTTTTGTCAGTAATAAGGGATTAATGGTTTTAATTTTCATTTAGAGCTCCGATTACTAGTCCATTCTATTTTCTTTTGGTAGTTCGATCGTGGAATTTCTTTGTTTCTGTATTTCCGGAGTATGAGTGTGTGACTTGTTATAATTGATCCTATTGATAGTACAGAGAATGGTTCTGTCATCTTGATAGAGATGGTTCTACTTCGTCAGATATTTATTCTAATATTTGGAACACGAAATAGATTAAGAAATATTTGAACTATGATTCATACTTAATATTCAGACCTCGTGTCCGGGCTCCAAAAAATTTTCAAACAAAGAATTCGAATTTCTAAATCGAAAGATTCTTTTCTTTCAACCCCTATTTATATTTTGACCAAAAGCAAAACCTTTCTTTGAATTTTTAGTCATTCTATTTATTCAGGGAATAAGTGATGATATGAGGATTCTTACTCAGGGAATAAATGACTGTTTTAAAACTTAGCATTTAACTTTTAAAGCATGGATTATGTTTAATTGTTAGCATATCTACCTATAGGAAATTTCCTGCCGATTTGCTCTAAATCACGAAAGCAATTTGTTTAAGGCATACCCTCTCGCATGCATTTTCGAAGTTGAATAAGCCTATTAGATATTATTGATTGCAGGATATAAATGTAAAGCTTTCAATAGTCTATCATGAATTGGAATTTAACTTTCTAGCCACTATTTGATATATATTTGAAATCTGCATCATGCTCCATTAAATAAATGTTGTGGACGGTAAGCTGTTCAGATCTTCTCTATAAGATAAACTAATTAAAATTTCAGCTGTGTCGAACCAAACATCTGCAGATCATGTTTCACAAGTTTTGATTGATTCTTGTTTCATTTATGTGGATAATGGTAGAATGTAATGTTTGCATGTCAGAAATAATGCTTGTGAGATTTGCTGCTCTTAATATAAAACAAGTAGGATAAAAGACTAGTTCACTTGACTAAAGCATTAACCAGGCTAGTGCATTCTCTCAACTGTTACATTTGCATTATGTTTACGAGAATTAATTTAGGTTTATGTGAAGTCTTTTATATTCCAATTACATTTTCATTTGTAGTTAAATCATGTTAAGTGTCATTTTGGCGTAGTCTTTAGTGTTACTATCCAGAAGAATGTGCAATTTTCAGATTTGAGTCGCAGTTTTATTTTAACTCGATGATGATTCATCATTTAACTTTAGCAAGCCTGTTTGTAGGGCCATTACATATAGATCCACGTATTTGCACATTATGCCTATAGAATCTAACACATATTCATTCAAGATCACAGATATTGTCTATTAAATGTTACGTTATATGTCCCATGTTCAAAATCGAACCTCTTGCATTAGATACAATATTATAAGAACTGTCACAATAGATGCCATGCCTATAGTCATTGCCATCGCTCATTTTAAGAGGCTTATGTGAAACCTTGCTAAACTGCCTTTCAAATTTGTCTGTTTTGTTTGACGTTTTCTTTAAAACCATAAGATTTTAGATCCAAAACTCCAAAGTAGATGTCCAATGCCTCTTGGACTTTAAGATCGGGGCGGGTAGGCAAATATTAGGACGATAGTCTATCACATAGAACGACTTAGGTTAATAATCAACTAGGGGGTAGATGGTAAATGATAGTCCGTGCTCGCTGAATAATACGAGCAATTCCAAAGATTGCGAAATATTTTTTAAGTTGCACGGGGTGATCCCATTAGGTCAAACATTTCTAAATGTAGAACTACGTTTGGCCTGATTCTCTTAAGGGATACGTAGGCGCCTTACCGAGGCTCGGCCCCATAATTAAATAAGATATTCATTTATTCGTTGTTTGTTTATTGTTAATTTCTGTTTGTATTATTCTGCCACAAATTTTTGCATATAATAAGTTAAAACTTTCTTAAATTTCATTTCTGCCCAAATTCCTTCTTGTCACCCGTCTAAATAAAAATTAATCTTTTATTATCGACTTCTTTTATCAAATCATTTTTAGTGTAAAACAAACTTTATTTGATCGCTTAGTTAAAATTTCCATTTTAATGAGTACGGTCGGGAACCACTTTTGTGGACCTCGAAAGGTGCCTAACACCTTCCTTTCGAGGTAATTAAAGCCCTTATCCAACTACCCTTAAGAGTTGTCACGTGTTGTATCCGGCTTTTCCGCGAGGAAAAATGGGGCGCGACAGCATGGCGACTCCGCTGGAGATTTTAGGCTTTTACCATTACGTAATCATCTAAATGGGGTTTAGTAAGTTTTTATTTTCTAAATGTTCAATTTATTTTTTAACTTTACCATGAAGTTACTAACCGTTTTCTTTGTTTTCTTATTATTTTTGATTATTTTCACATGTAATTGTTAATAAATAAAATGTTGTAATTTTCTAATTGACATATCGCTCATATTTCCCCCACTTGAGAATTTACACTATCACACACAATGACGGTTGTGTGGTTTCACGGCCGTTCACTAGTTTAAAACAGCTCGAGGATTGTTTGTGATTTGGTCGATCAGCGGTGCGTTGACGGTCATAAGCTTCCTCACTCTCGAGTTGTCCGCTCGAGGGAATCGTGTCATACCCACTCTTATTTCTAGAACGTGACCGTGTACGCCTTTAGTAAGGTATGCATATCATTTCAAACTTAGAAAAATCGCAACGTCCATGGTACATCAAGATTAAATAGAAAACTTGCCCTCAGTCTTAAGGGATTTTTAAAATCCCGAAAAAAGATGACCCATAAATTATGTGCATTTTTTTGAGAGAAATTTTGTTTAAAGTAATGTCATTTTGCTCCCGGGGTGGGTAGGTTAGTCTATCTTTGTTTTCGCTGCAGGCACCATGAGTCTTCCAACTTCTTACCCAAGGTTCGGTATGGTTTGGTGCATACCGGTAGGCATGAAAGCATGGTGGTTTGATTTGGGAGAATACGGTCAAAACGAAATAAGGAAAGTATTAGGACACTTACCTTCGCTAATGCAAGTCACTTCCTGCCGAGAACTCATCGAACCGGCCACAGCTTTTTGGGACGAGAAAAGAGTGGTATTCAGATTTGGTGAGGTTGAAATGACCCCGTTATTGGAAGAAATCGGGGGTTATGTGGAGAATGGGAGTTTGTTATGGAGAAATAGGAAGTGGGAAAAAGCATAAATGATCATACCGAAACGCGTCACCCTAGAAGATGCGCGTAACAAATTGGGATTGCAAGGTAGCGAAATGGTGTCCTTTGTAATGAAGGGGAGGATGCGGGAAAATATCTGCTAACCCAATTCGGTCACAGTTCTTCTCGGGATATTTACAAAGAAGATGGCTCTGATCTAGACTCATGGACGAGCAAACGAATTTTTGCTTTCATGGTTTACTTCTTAGGGATGGTGGTTTTCCCACGAGGAGCTGAGGAGGACATCGATATTCGTCTCATTTCAGTTGTTCATGCTTTGTGCAAGGGTATAGACAAAGGACATTGCACTATTGTTCCAATGATCGTGGCCGACATTTACCGATCTCTGGGAAAGTGCAAAAATGGGTTTAAGCACTTTGAGGGATGTAATTTATTGCTCCAGCTTTGGCTTATTGAACATCTCCAAAAGGTGCGTAGAAATCCAAGCATGCCTCTGCCTACAGAAACCGATCACATTACCGCTCACCATTATAGGGTCACCATGGGAGTTAAGCCAATAAAACGGCCCGAAGAGGTGGAGAAATGGGGTCAAATGTTGGGTAATTTGACTGAAGACTCGGTACAGTGGATGTTTGACTGGTTTCCTAGATCCAACTTCGTGGTATATACCAAGTCTAGATACTACTTGGTTCTGATAGGACTACGAGGTCTCCAACCGTACTCTCCAATGCGAACGATGCGGCAGGCTGGAAGAATGCAAATAATACCCCGGGTTGCCGACATGGACGCATACCAAGTGGATTACAAGGACGATTTTGTTCCACATGCTTTAGATATTGCAAAAGCATGGAACAAAAAGATTTATCTTGATGAAAAGAGCATAGAGGTTGACCGGTATCGGGCAGGCTACGTAACCGGGTATATTGAGTGGTTGCATGATGATTGGGCTAGTACTGCAATAGCAAGTGTCAAACGAGGCAAACATGTGGAGTATAAGGAGGCTAAAGCACAAACCCTTTATCGCCGTTTAAAAAGAAAAGTCCAGGATTCTGAGGCTTGACATCGGCAGCTGCACGACGACAATGCCAAAGAAATTGCTGAAGTAGGAAAGGAATTGGAATATTGGAAAGATCGCGCTTTAGGTTTGGATTTGAGGATACAAGATTTGCGGGATGAGTTCAGCAAACAAGGAGAAGAGTGCTTGAATAAAGGAGCTATGGGGAAAGATCTAGCATTGGCCTACCTTCTGTCCAGTCGCCACCGTTTCGACAAAGTACTAGAAGATCCGAAGAAGTTGGATGTCGACGAAGATGTTTTTAAGATTTAATGTTTGTTGTAATTCTTGTAATTTTTATATAATAATAAAGTTTATTTTGGGTTTATTTTGGGAGCAAAATGACAATACTTGATAACAAATTTCTCTCAAACTCGTTAGGCCTACCTCTGGCATGAAAGAGGCCCCGAAATTAGGAAAATACGTCATTATTGTTATTTGATTTTAACTTCTATTACTAATTGTGGTTGTTTGTTGTTGGTGTTGTTTTTTCCCCTTCCCAAAGGTTGATTTGTGCAAACCTGGCTTACTACACAAGATCAAAAGGGTCTCCTCCTCCCATCCCTAACCGCAACAAAGGAAAGGACAGAATGGATGAGCATAATAGCAGCGGTAGCGACACACCCAGAAATGAGCGAGACAACTTTGAAGGGGCCGGCCCTCCAGGTTATAATGAGATCATTATGAGGCTCGAACAGAAAATCTTTGAGCTACAAGAAGAGTTGGCACAAGTTCGAAACGCAAATACTCAGGCAACACTATTTGGGACACAAGCTGATGCCTCAACTTCAAAAGCACCAGCCAGTCTTCCCATGTCTTCACAACCCGCAGCTCCACCACAAGACGCTCCACCCCAACATTACCAATACCCTCCATATACTTATCCACATTCGCCAGCTCCAGCTACCGCCCATTATCCATCACCACCTCAAGAAATACCTCCTCCAACCCATATAAATACAGCCTACGCCCACACCCATACCAACCCAATCTATGTGGAGACTGCACCTGTAACACATCATTGTGAGGAATCTGAGCCTTCTGAAAAGGATAGACTGATTCAGACTCTAGCAGAAGAGTTGAAGAAAATAAATAGCAGATTGCAAAATGTTGAAGGCAATAAGGGAATAAAGGGTCTAGATTATGAAGATTTGTGTATACATCCAGATGTTGAATTACCGGAGGGGTACAAACCTCCTAAGTTCGAGCTCTTCAACGGAACCGGTGATCCAAGGGCTCACCTGAGGTTGTATTGTGACAAATTGGTAGGAGTAGGGCGGAATGAGAAGATAAGGATGAAATTGTTTATGCAAAGTCTGACCGGAGAAACTCTTAGCTGGTATGTAGAGCAGGATCCGAGAAAATGGTTTACTTGGGCAGAAATGGCGTCAGCCTTTGTAGAACGTTTTGGATTCAACACAGAAAATGCACCTGTCTTGCATTATATCCAAAACTTGAAGAGGAAACCCACCGAGACTTTCAGGGAATTCGCGACTCGTTGGAGGTCCGAGGCCGCCAGAGTGCGACCTCCAATGGAAGAGTCTCAAATGAAAGACATTTTCATGCGGACCTTAAAACCGCAAGTTTATGATAGATTGATGCTGGTTAGCGAAAAATGCTTTGCAGAGATCATCAAGCTTGGAGAAAGGATTGAGGATGGTACCAAGGATGGTACCATTATCAACTTGAATGCCTTGCAGGCGGCCAACAAAGCGTTGCAGTCCGGAACTGCTTTGGAGAGCCGCAAGAAAAAAGAAATTGGAACAGTTATGATGGCCCAGGGGCCAAAAAGTTATGTGTACAGACCCCAGACCCCAACCCCACACTACCAAATGCCAACCCCACACTTCCAAACTCCACCTCCACCATATCATGCTCCGTCATCACCTTACCAAACTCCATCTCCATATCAAATTCTCCATCCCTATCAAGCTCCATATCAAACTCCCCCTCCAACCCACTTCCAAACACCTCCCTCACATTACCAAGCCCCTGCTTACCCTGTTTACAACACACAACCCTCTTATCCACAGCCCTCTCACCCACAACCTCTAATCCATGACCTTCTCACTCACGACCTTCTTTCTCACCAAACCAAAGGCCTAGAGCTCAATTTAGGCCAACAAAAACTTATACCCCTCTAGACGAACCAATTGACCAGCTGTATGTAAGGTTGAAAGAAGCTGGTTACATTGAGCCTATTCCTGCACTGCCGGTCGATACCCAAGCTAAGTGGTACGACCACAATAAAATATGCATGTACCACTCGGGAATGAGGGGGCACACCATAGAGTCCTGCAGGTCTTTGAAGGACAAAATACAGAAGTTGATTGACACTAAGGTTATTTACCTCAAGGATCCGGCACCAAATGTGACAAGAAATCCTCTGCCGAATCATCAGGTGAACATGATTTCTTGTAATGAGGTTGAGGACTTGGCAGATGTTATTGGGATGATTGAACACGGAGTAGGTTCTTCTTCAGATTCATCTCGGAGAGTACAGGAGCGCCCTCCATTCGTGGTTGAGGTAGCTGCACCAAGGCCTCCCTTCACGGTGGTAAGAGCCGTTCCAGTTTCATACAAGACAGTCCCTTGGAACTACAAGGAAAATGCCTCGCATAAAACAAAGGTGTTGGAGGCAGATGCGGCACAAGGAGTGACACGGTCTGGAAGAGTATACACTCCTGAAACCTTGGTCCAAGGAGCCGATAAAGGGAAACAGCCAACGGTGGAAGCAGAAAATGGGATATGGAAAAAGGTGCAAGCGAAGGAGTATTCGGTAGTAGAACAGTTGGCCAAGACCCAAGCTCAAATTTCTATCTTATCTCTTCTGCAGAGCTCTGAGAAACACCAAAAGGCTTTGATGAAGGTTCCAGGAGAAGCTTATGTCCCTGCAAGCATATCTAGTAGTGAGGTGGCCAATATGGTGGGTCAGGTATTCGAGGCCCAGAAAATATCCTTCCACGAAGATGAGTTGCCTGTGGAAGGCGTGACCCATAACAAACCGCTGCATATCACAGTGCAGCATTCGGACAAATTCATCACCAAGGTATTGATTGATCTAGGCTCCGATCTGAATATTTGTCCACTGAATACTTTGACCCGGTTGGAAGTTTACCTTGCCCGGATCAAACAATGGAAGATGAACGTCAAAGCGTTTGACGGTTCACAAAGGGACACTGTGGGAGAAATAGATCTTGATGTGCTAGTTGGCCCTGCCACATTCACCATGACGTTTCAAGTAATGGACATCCTAGCCTCTTATAATCTGTTATTGGGACGTCCATGGATTCATGCTGCGGGAGCGGTGCCTTCAACTCTGCACCAATGCCTGAAATTTGAGTGGGACCATCAAGAAGTCGTGGTCCACGGGGATGAAAGCCGTCCAATTTACACTGCTCCTGTTATCCCTGTCATTGAAGGAAAGGGAGGCCTAGACGGGGAAAGTTTCCACACCGTAGAGCTGGTCGGTGTCGTTGAAGAAGGTAGATGGTGGAGTGATAAGATCCTGAGTATGCTACTTTGGCTAGGGTTCGAGCCAGGTCGGGGTCTTGGAGTGAAATTACAAGGAATCTCTGAGCCGTTGCAAGTGGCAACGCAAAAGACCACTTTTGGATTGGGATATCAACCTACTGAGGAAGAACTGGACAATTGGAAATATCCCTTAGGAAAGAGAAATTTTCTGTTGCCAAACCCATTGCCTTCGCTTCAATAAACCTTTATCTCTGATGGCTTCCTTGATGTTAAACAGGCTGAAGAAGATGTCGTGCTGCTCAGTCTAAGGGATTTGTTTCTGGATGATAATAGCTGTAACGCCATTAGAAACGGGGAGGAAGGAGGGGTCCCACAACAGGAATACGGAGTTCAAAGAACCGCAAATTGGACAGCCACATCGTCCAGAGCTCACCGGGCATCTGGGTAGACCAAAGGACCAGTTTTTCATTTTTTGTTCAAAATAAATATGTGTTTTAAAAAGTTGCGAATTTTCTTTTGAGTATGATGTCAAATTCTGATTGATTTTAATAAAATTATTTCTCTTTCATATATTTAATTTAATTTTATTTATTTTCAGCATTTCTAATATGAAACGAGTTGAATCTAAGGCCATGGCTTATAATAAAACTGTGCCGCATAAAACAGGCAACTCTTTAGAAGCTGAAGAAGATGAGTTATCTGCTGAGATTGTTAGGGAAATAGAAGAGTTCGAGGACAAGCCCAAAGCCAATCTGACAGATACCGATGTGGTAATTTTGGAAGATTCAAAAACGCCCAAAGAGACTCAAGTCAGTACTCACTTGCCAAAAGATGAGATTGAGAAGTACATAGAGTTTTTGAAAGAGTATAAGGACATCTTCGCCTGGTCCTATGATGATATGACTGGGTTCAACCACTCTATAGTAGCGCATAAATTGCCTACTGATCCAGCGTATCCCCCTGTGAAGCAAAAACCGAGGAAATACAAGCCTGACATGAGTTTGAAAATCAAAGAAGAGGTAGCCAAGCAGATTGATGCCGGAATCCTCAATGTGGTAGAATATCCCACTTGGTTGGCCAACATCGTGCCTGTACCGAAGAACTACGGAAAGGTCAGAGTCTGTGTGGATTACAGGGATCTCAACAAGGCTAGCCCTAAAGACGATTTTCCGTTACCAAACATCCATATCCTTATTGACAACTGTGCAAAGCATGAGACACAGTCGTTTGTGGATTGTTTCGCTGGTTATCATCAGATCAGAATGCATGAAGAGGATGCTGAGAAAACTGCATTTCTTTCCCCATGGGGGGTGTATTGTTACAAGGTAATTCCATTCGGGTTGAAAAATGCTGGAGACACCTACATGCGGGCTATGACTACCATCTTCCACGACATGATTCACAATGAAATTGATGTTTATGTGGATGATGTCATCATCAAGTCAAAAAGAAGCTCAGATCATCTGGCAAACTCTCAGAAAGTTCTTTGACAGACTGAGGAAGTATAATCTGAAGCTAAATCTGGCAAAGTGTGCATTTGGGGTTCCGTCAGGGAAATTATTGGGTTTTATCGTCGGCCGTCGTGGTATTGAGCTGGATCCAAGCAAGATTAAAGTCATCCAAGAGCTCCCACCACCGAAAAGTAAGAAAGAGGTTATGAGCTTTTTAGGACGCCTCAACTACATTAGCCGTTTCATTGCTCAGTCAACGGTTATTTGTGAACCTATCTTCAAACTGCTGAAAAAGGATGCTGCTACAGAATGGACTCCTGAGTGTCAGCAAGCTTTCAATAGAATCAAAGATTATCTATTCGAAGCCTCCAGTTTTAGTGCCACCAGAACAAGGAAGACCTTTGCTCCTGTATTTGTCCGTGCTAGAGAATGTCTTTGGCTGTGTTTTGGGACAACATGATGAGACAGGGAGAAAGGAGCAAGCCATATACTATTTGAGTAAAAAGTTCACACCGTATGAGGCTCGGTATACACTGTTGGAAAGAACGTGTTGCGCTTTGACTTGGGTCGCTCAGAAGTTGAGGCACTATTTGTCTGCCTACACAACTTATTTGATTTCAAGGATGGATCCATTGAAGTATATCTTTCAAAAGCCCATGCCTACGGGGAAGTTGGCCAAGTGACAGATATTGCTAAGTGAGTTTGACATTGTTTACGTTACGCAGAAAGCCGTAAAAGGACAGGCTCTTGCAGACCATTTGGCAGAAAATCCTGTAGATGTGGAGTATGAGCCACTGAAGACATACTTTCCTGACGAGGAAGTAGCCTTCGTAGGAGAAGATATTGCCGAAGAGTACGATGGTTGGAGGTTATTCTTCGATGGAGCAGCGAACTTCAAAGGAGTGGGCATTGGAGCAGTGTTAGTATCAGAAACTGGGCAACATTATCCTGTATTGGCTAAGCTTCGATTTCCTTGTACCAATAATATGGATGAGTATGAAGCCTGCATTTTGGGTATTCGATTGGCAGTTGACATGAACGTGCAATCATTACTGGTAATTGGAGACTCAGATTTACTGATGCACCAAGTAAGGGGAGAATGGGCCACGAAGAACACGAAGATTCTTCCCTATCTATATTGTGTGCAAGATTTGTGCAAGAGGTTTATCAAGATTGAGTTCCATCATGTTCCCAGAATACAGAATGAATTTGCGGATGCTTTAGCCACATTGTCGTCGATGATCCAGCACACTGATAAGAATTACATCGATCCCATTCCTGTTCACATACATAAGCAGCCGACTTATTGCTTTCATGTTGAGGAAGAACCAGATGGTGAACCATGGTATGCCGACATCAAAAGGTATCTGAAAAACGGGGGTTATCCTGAGCATGCTACAAGTGTCTAAAAGCGCACGATTCGGAGGCTAGCCAATCAGTTTTTCCTAAGCGGGGAAATCCTTTATAGGAGGACTCCCGACTTGGGATTGCTAAGATGTGTGGATGCTAAAGAGGCAACAACTTTGATTGAGGAAGTTCACGCTGGAACTTGTGGACCCCATATGAACGGTTTCATGTTGGCGAAGAAAATCGTGAGAGCTGGTTATTTTTGGTTGACTATGGAGACGGACTGTATCAAGTACGTGCAAAGATGTCATCGCTGTCAAACCCACGCTGATGTGATTAGAGCTCCTCCTAATGAGCTTCGGGCCACAAGTTCGCCTTGGCCATCCGCAGCTTGGGGAATGGATGTAATTGGCCCCATCGAGCTGGCAGCGTCCAATGGACATAGATTCATTCTGGTTGCAATTGACTACTTCACTAAGTGTGTTGAAGCTACCTCTCACAAGTCTATCACAAAGAAAGTGGTGACAGATTTTGTCCGCGATCATCTCATTTGCTGATTCGGAGTACCTGAATCAATTATTACCGATAATGGTGCTAATCTGAATAGTGACTTGATGAGAGCAACGTGTGAAAATTTCAAGATCAAGCACCGCCATTCTACTGCATATAGGCCGCAAATGAATGGAGCCGTGGAGGCTGCAAACAAGAACATCAAGAGAATTCTGCGCAAGATGATTGACAACTATAGACATTGGCATGAGAAGCTGCCCTTTGCTTTGTTGGGATACCGCACCACTCTCCGAACGTCTACTGGTGCCACACCTTATATGTTGGTATATGGTAATGAAGCAGTGATACCAGCTGAAGTGGAAATTCCTTCTTTGAGAATCATTCAAGAAGCAGAACTGAATGATGCGTAATGGGTGCAAAGTAGATTCGAGCAACTCGCACTCATTGATGGGAAAAGGATAAATGCAATCTGTCACGGTCAACTTTATCAGAACAGGATGACCAAGGCCTTTAACAAGAAAGTTAGGCCAAGACTTTTCACGTCTGGGCAACTGGTTTTGAAGCGGATTTTTCCAAATCAAGATGAGGCTAAAGGCAAGTTCTCGCCTAACTGGCAACGTCCCTACATAGTTCACCGAGTACTGACAGGAGGAGCACTTATCCTAGCAGAGATGGATGGTGAAATCTAGCCTAAACCTATCAACTCAGACGCGGTTAAGAGATACTACATTTAGATTGGGATTTTTTTATTTCTTTTTTGCTCTGCTTTGTAACCTGAACTACGTTGGACCTGATTCCCGTTTAAGAGGGATACGTAGGCGTCCTTGTGGGACTCGGTCTATATCTTTATAAAATTTTCTTCTCCCCTTCAAAGGTTCTTGGTGCTTCTGTCACATTATCACGGTATTTCGGTTAACAAGCAGCAACTGGGGCAGAATTTTTGAGAGGACCTCAAAAATTCTCAAATCTCTGTTACTTACGAGGAAGTTTATGTCATCTTCTACACTGGGGCAGAAATTTTGAGAAGGATCTCAAAATTTCGTCAAACTAGGTCAAGACGAGGTTCCAATTTACAAAAGGACGTCGTACGGTTTTAAAATATGCCATGGCCCATGATTTAACTCAATTTTTCTATGTTTTCACTTTAATTTTACTAAGTTATTCACCTTTCGTTTTTACTCTGTGCCCGAGCGTATGCCTGGATGGAGTGCGACAACAGATGTCCAGCGAATAGAAGAAAGCTACAAGATATACACACAGATCAACCTCCCCTTTTCGAACTAACAAATTTTCTTTGAACGCAGAAATAACAGAAATAACAGAAATGCAAAAGGCAGAGATGGAAATGTCTTGTCACAAGGAGACATAGAGCTAAGTCATTCTCCCTTATGCCTCTTACTTATTATTTTGCTATTCTATCGTCGGAGTACTCAGTTGCATATCAAGCCCGTGATATACACTTTATATATGCATTTGAGCCCGGATATACATTTACATACGCATTTGAGCCCTTGGTATAACTTTATATATGCATTTGAGCCATTGATATATATTTTCATATGCATTCTGAGCCCGGATATACATTTACATACGTATTTGAGCCCTTGGTATAACTTTATATATGCATTTGAACCCTTGATATATATTTGCATATGCATTCTGAGCCCGTGATATACACTTTATATATACATTTGAGCCCGGATATACATTTACATACGCATTTGAGCCCTTGGTATAACTTTATATATGCATTTGAACCCTTGATATATATTTTCATATGCATTCTGAGCCCGTGATATACACTTTATATATGCATTTGATCCCGGATATACATTTACATACGCATTTGAGCCCTTGGTATAACTTTATATATGCATTTGAACCCTTGATATATATTTGCATATGCATTTTGAGCCCGTGATATACACTTTATATATGCATTTGAGCCGTTGATATACATTTACATAGGCATTTAAGCCCTAAATATACATTTTATATATACATTTGAGCCCGTGGTATACATTTATATTCATTTCGAGCCCGTGATAGACATTCATATTCATTTTGAGCCCATGATATACATTCATATTCATTTTGAGCCCGTCGTATACATTTACATATGCATTTTGAGCCTGTGGTATGCATTTTGAGCCCGTATTCACATATTGAGCCCGTGATATATATTATATAACATGCATTTGAGATTTTATTGAGCCCGTAATGCACGTAATATTGAGCCTGTACATGCATTTGAAGCCCGTTATTCGCATCTTAAGCCTGTTATTTACATTTCAAGTCCATTTATGCATTTTGAGCCCGTTTATGCATTTTGAGCCCATTATTTACATTTTCAGCCCATTTATGCATTTCGAGCCCGTTTATGCATTTTGAGCCCGTTATTTACATTTCAAGCCCATTTATGTATTTCGAGCCCGTTTATTTGCATGTCAAGCCCATGCATTCCGACCCCGCTATGCACACTTCGAGCCCGTTATTTGCATCTTAAGCTCGTCTATGCATTCGAAGCCCGTTATTCGCACTTCGAGCCCGTAGTTGCATTCTAAGCCCCGTAATTTATTTGCATTGAGCCCGAATAAACTGAAGCTCTCGATTGAATTATTGAGGCCCTCGAACAATTTACTTTCTTTGAATAAGCATTTCTTCCGCTTATCCGAAGGCGTCATAGTCTAAAGGCGTCATTTTTCATGGGCTGCAGACATCAGTCATGGCCTAAGGAATTTTACTTTCCGGTTTATCATGCCCTAAGGCGTCATAGTCTAAAGGCGTCATTTCTCATGGCCTGCAGACATCATTTCATGGCCTAGGGAAATTATTTTCTGCGTATCATGCTCCTAAGGCGTCATAGTCTAAAGACGTCATTTTTCATGGCCTGCAGACATCATTTCATGGCCTAAGGAATTTATCTTGCGTATCATGACCCGAGACATCATGGCTTAGAGACATCATCCTTTTAATCTCAAAGCAAACTTTCATTGTCTAAAGGGAACTTGCATCATGTTTAAATTCCTTGCATCCGTTTATTTTACGAAAATAATTGATGCACATGCTTTAGTATTTGCGCGGACATCGAAGAAATCAAGTTATGAATGATAGTGTCTTCCCACTTTCTTCTTTTGAACTGTATTCTCACCTGCTTATTTTCATAACGCATCCCAAATCATGACGATTCGTGCCCCCATTCTTATCCAAGCTTCGTGTTGTCAATTCTTAGGGATCTCGTTCGTCCCTAAATCCAGAACTACACGCGGCCTGATTCTCGTGAAATCGAGATATGTAGGCTACTTGAAACTGAAGTCTCGGTCGCGATATCTTAATGACTTTATTTCCTTTTATTTGGCCTCACTGAAATTTTTTCTTCGGTCGGACAAAATTGGCTACTAAGTCAACGTTCTTTGCTCAACAATTCATTCTTCATTTCCGGGCAAAGAAGGGGCAGCTGTTGACACCCAATTTTGACCTGCCTACGCCTTAATATGCTGCTTATATATGTATATATTTATTTATTTATTTTTACGCAAAATTTGACTTACTTTTATATTTATAAAATAATTTATTATCATATTGTGAAAATTATTTCAAGTTACATATATATGACTCATATTATTTTAAGTTTTGATATTAAATAATTACGCCGTATATAATGTATTTCGTTTATATGCGCCCTTATCTTGAAATATATATTTACTTAATAAACTATTTACCTAATTTTACTAAATTTTATAAATTTATTTGAACAATAATATTACTCGAATTTATAAATTATTTATGTTAATAGTATGATTTTTATAATATTTGATAACTTAATTTATTTTCTAGTCGTTAAACTATTTATATATAATAATTTAATTATATGATATTTACATAGGTATACTAATATTTATGATTTTATTTATTAATGATAATATTTATATGAGTTTCTATGATTTAAATTATTTATTTATTTATTATTAAACTATCTATAAATTTTAGTATATATATTAATTTAATAGCAGCTAAATTCAATTTCATTCAATTTATTTAAATTATAGCCATTTTTCTATTTAATTTCATTCAATTTATTTCAAATCTGGCCACTTTCTATTCAATTTATGCCAATTCTAATCACTTTGATCAATTTCTGGCCATAATTTAAATACTGATTCAGCCTATTCAAATTAAATATCCGCGACCCGCATATGACCCATAAACCGATCCATCTAGCCTAAACTAATCCTAACCGTTTGTTTCATTAGATCATACGGTCCATATTAACTTCCAACACATTTCCTTATTTATCAACCTAACCCCCCAAAACCCTAAATCATTTTCATTCTTTCCCTCTTCTCCCCACACAGCAGCCGCCACCTATTCCTCCCTCCTCTCGACCTTCTCTCCCCATCGCCGGCCATCTCCGGCCGAACAACACCACTGCCAACAGCCCGCCGACCGGTCACCTCTCTCCCTACCTCTTCTCCCCTCCGTCGCCCATCACCAACGCCGGAAAAACGACAGACCACCATTATTTCCGGCGTACCATAACCGCTCAACTCCCCTCTATTCTCCCTCATCGCCTTCCTACAACCACCATCGCCGCCTCTCCTTCTCCCTTCGACTGTCGACCAAACCAAACTCACCCTTTCCTCTTTTCTTCTTTTTCTCTCCATCTCGCCGCACCACCAGCACCCATTTTTTTTCTCCGGCGACAACACCTGCGCCGCCCTTTCCCTCTCCTCTCCGTTTCGCCACCAAACCCCCATAAAATCCGGCCAGCACTTCGCCGAAACACCACCCTGTCGCTCCGGTTACCTCCCAACTGATGGATCGGACAGATCTATGATCTGTCCGTAAATTATTTATTTATTTTTATTTTTTATTTTGTTGTTTATTGTTATGTATATATGTATATAATAATATATCTATAAATAAATAATATATATATATATATATATATATATATATATATATGAATAATACATAAATATATAATAATATATTAGATATATATATGATACTGTTTTTCATTTCATTTTTTATATAACATAATAAATATAAATATATATGTATATAAATATATAATGAAATGTGTGTGTATATATATATATATATATATATATATATATATATATATATATATGTAATATATATATGTATATAGATATATATAATTTAATATATGTGTAATATATATAACTATATGTGCTGTTCTTTTCCTTCTGTTCATTACTGTTACCCTCTCTGTGCTTGCCTGTTCATGGTAAGGCTGATTGCAGGAATAACTGCAGCATATATTAGTTTACAGATTTTTGACTAATAGTTATTTCATTTTGCATAAGTTGGTGAGAAAATAATCTGCTTGATTCCCCCTCCCATATATTAATTCTGTATTTTATAAATATTAGCTCGCTTGCTGAACACAAAACAAGTTTAATACATGCACTATTATACGATGATCGTTTTATAGAATGGCTTGACTGATTATCTTAGTTCGCTCAAATGATTTAATAGCAGTAACTTCAGCTTATCAATCTTCTGCTTGATTGAATATGATTTGAGTAAAATATTGGGATTTCGTCTCTCTTATCTTGAATTGATATGAAAGATTAATGCTTGTCTATTTGTGTTAAATCGTTTGGATATGATTTGAGTAAAATATTGGATTCCGCCTCTCTTATCTTGAATTAATATGAAAGATTAATGTTTGTCTATTTATGTTAATTTGATATTCTTAGCCTAAAATTTTATGTGACAGCTTGAATTGATGATTAGTTTATGGTAAAGTTTCTTGATTGATTCCTCCAATCTGTTCAGTATCTGTAGTTATGGAAGAAAGACTATTTGATTTTATTGGTTAAAAATAATATTTAGAGTAATTTCTTATTTAGTTTGACCTATTTAATTTATTATTATTATTGTCTTGGTTTATAACAAATATTTCACATAATTTCAGCACTTGCTAATTAAAAATAAAGTTTCTTTTGATAGGAAAGTATTTATGACGAATATATTGGATTGGTGATTGATTATTATTTCCTTCCTTGGACATTGATTTATTGTTTGTTTATTATGGGAGGTAGGATTAGCTGTTGTGGCTTTGCTAATTAAGGGAAATTTTTCCTTTGATTACGATTCGGTCCTACTGCTCCTTTAATCCCTATTGACTCTTCTACTATAAAATGGGCATTCCCCTCCCCTTTGAGGACGGTCGAACACTTTTAGAATTTTCTAGCAATTGTGTTCTAATAATTTTTTCCTCCGAGAAAAGAAAGATAAAAAAAAAAGAGAGAAGACTTCTCTTTAGCAATTAATTTAAGACGAGTAGATTTTCAAGAATTCGCTTTGACTTTTCTTCAACCGGTTAGTGCATCTTTCGTATTATATTTTGTAATAATATGCTACGTATTTGTTGAATGACTTGGTTCTTTTGAATTTATTTATTTATTTTTCTATTTGAAGCAAGGTAAAAAATACAATCTGTTTTAGGACTAGAGTGTCGATGTCTTTGTTGTTCTTTTCTTATCATCTAACAGGTTCCGTTACAGAGTGAAATATCTAAGAGTCGCTTCGGGTTTAGAATAGAAACAGTCAGAGGCATATGTTTTGGATTAGTTTAAAGTCTGTGTTTATTTATGTATTTGTTTTATTTGATCCATTTTTATAATTGTAATTTGTAAACGAATAGTGATAAATAGTGAAAAAATGGGGTTTTATGGGGGTGGGAATTATGTTTCTTTATTGTTTTCTTTAAATTTTTAAATCCACCTAGAATGCATGTCCGTAGGGCTTAATAAAATATGTGGTAGAAATTATGTCCTGTAGGAACTTAAATATATATATATATAATTTCTAATACGAAGCAGATAGTTTAATTTTCGTCTGTAATAAGGGATTAATGGTTTTAATTAATGACTGTTTTAAAACTTAGCATTTAACTTTTAAAGCATGGATTATGTTTAATTGTTAGCATATCTACCTATAGGAAATTTCCTGCCGATTTGCTCTAAATCACGAAAGCAATTTGTTTAAGGCATACCCTCTCGCATGCATTTTCGAAGTTGAATAAGCCTATTAGATATTATTGATTGCAGGATATAAATGTAAATCTTTCAATAGTCTAACATGAATTGGAATTTAACTTTCTAGCCACTATTTGATATTTATTTGAAATCTGCATCATGCTCCATTAAATAAATGTTGTGGACGGTAAGCTGTTCAGATCTTCTCTATAAGATAAACTAATTAAAATTTCAGTTGTGTCGAACCAAACATCTGCAGATCATGTTTCACAAGTTTTGATTGATTCTTGTTTCATTTATATGGATAATGATAGATGTAATGTTTGCATGTCAGAAATAATGCTTGTGAGATTTACTGCTCTTAATATAAAACAAGTAGGATAAAAGACTAGTTCACTTGACTAAAGCATTAACCAGGCTAGTGCATTCTCTCAACTGTTACATTTGCATTATGTTTACGAGAGTTAATTTAGGTTTATGTGAAGTCTTCTATATTCCAATTACATTTTCATTTGTAGTTAAATCATGTTAAGTGTCATTTTGGCGTAGTCTTTAGTGTTACTATCCAGAAGAATGTGCAATTTTCAGATTTGAGTCGCAGTTTTATTTTAACTCGATGATGATTCATCATTTAACTTTAGCAAGCCTGTTTGTAGGGCCATTACATATAGATCCACGTATTTGCACATTATGCCTATAGAATCTAACACATATTCATTCAAGATCACAGATATTGTCTATTAAATGTTACGTTATATGTCCCATGTTCAAAATCGAACCTCTTGCATTAGATACAATATTATAAGAACTGTCACAATAGATGCCATGCCTATAGTCATTGCCATCGCTCATTTTAAGAGGCTTATATGAAACCTTGCTAAACTGCCTTTCAAATTTGTCTGTTTTGTTTGACGTTTTCTTTACAACCATAAGATTTTAGATCCAAAAATTCAAAGTAGATGTCCAATGCCTCTTGGACTTTAAGATCGGGGCGGGTAGACAAATATTAGGACTATAGTCTATCACATAGAATGACTTAGGTTAATAATCAACTAGGGGGTAGATGGGAAATGATAGTCCGTGCTCGCTGAATAATACGAGAAATTCCAAAGATTGCGAAATATTATTTAAGTTGCACGGGGTGATCCCATTAGGTCAAACATTTCTAAATGTAGAACTACGTTTTGCCTGATTCCCTTAAGGGATACGTAGGCGCCTTACTGAGGCTCGGCCCCATAATTAAATAAGATATTCATTTATTCGTTGTTTGTTTATTGTTAATTTCTGTTTGTATTATTCTGCCACAAATTTTTGCATATAATAAGTTAAAACTTTCTTAAATTTCATTTCTGCCCAAAATCCTTCTTGTCACTCGTCTAAGTAAAAATTAATCTTTTATTATCGACTTCTTTTATCAAATCATTTTTAGTGTAAAACAAACTTTATTTGATCGCTTAGTTAAAATTTCTATTTTAATGAGTACGGTCGGGAACCACTTTTGTGGACCTCGAAAGGTGCCTAACACCTTCCTTTCGAGGTAATTAAAGCCCTTATCCAACTCTGGTTATCTAGGAAATAAAACTCATCTTAGAACGGTGTCCTAACGTACCTTAAATTCGTTAGGTGGCGACTCTTCAATAATCTACCCTTAAGAGTTGTTATGTGTTGTATCCCGCTTTTCCGCGAGGAAAAATGGGGCGCGACAAGAATATAATTGCATAATATTTGAGAATGACTATTATAGAAGGGTAATTTTACAAAGAGTGTACCACTATAACGAACGACACTGTTGTTATAGGTAGAATGTTGTTACAGAGAAGTAAAATATAACATGAAAAATCAGTTCTGCAGAAAATCAGGCAGTTATAGTGAAGTGTTGTTATAACGAGTGGATTTTATAGAGAGTTTTGACTCTACAAGTCTTTGCACTAACTGCCCTATTTTGGGGTGGTCTTTAATTTTTTCCCCTCAAATTGGAAGCCTTTAATTTTTGCCCATACAGCTCATTTAATAAAAAATTTATGTCCAAAATATCCTTAATTATGACTTACTTTTGCTAGACAAACTTTTTTTAGAGAATATTTTCCTGAAGGCGTAAATTAAGTGTTATTTAATTCACAAGGCATACTTTTACCTTTAATATTTTTTTTAAAAATTCGTCAGGCATAGATTAGTCCTAAACGACACAAGTTAATGCTGCTGATGTAGTATCCTTGATCAGTTGTTTTGATGATTGACAAACTATACAGGGACCATGTTCAGTTAAGTGATGCAGTATGTAGTAGCAGACAAAAAGTACTGCTGTAAAAAGTGTACTATTTTCTGTCTGCGAGTGGGGTTGTGAAGGTCCTGAAAAAGGTGCCTCAACGTGGCAGAGGGCCAGTGTACTAAACCAATAGAATTTCACCTTCGGTTATGCTCTCTCATATTTATCCCTTGGGGTCTTCTTTTTAAAACCTAGTTTTTGGGAATACACATATCGAAGCTTCTTCTCTCAAAAGCTGCTCAGCCATTGTGAAAAGCATGAATGAATACTCTCTAAAAGCATCAAGACGTTTTGAATATTCCCTCAGTCCTTTTGCTTGTTAGTTAGTGGTTTGATCTTATATGTAAACCTACTCTTCAATATGAAGTTTGTGTAGGTATTTCGCTTGTAATCGTTCTTATTGTTGGTGGAGTTTTCTTCAACTAGAGTTAGTTGATAGAATAGCTAGAGGTGTTGTGTAGTTTTGGCTAGAGTTAGCCTGTTAGAACGTGCAGTAGTGTTATTGCATTATAAACCTTGTAGTAGAGTTGCTTCAATGGGGTTGAGGATTAAGAGCTTAATCCTAAGGTGCTTTGGAGTTTGTAATCATCTTTTGCTCAGTGATTTAGTGAAGATGATTGTTAAATCCTACGAGGTAGGTTGTGGTTTTTTCTTCCCTTGAGCAAGGAAGTTTTTCACGTGAAAAATTGATCTTCTTATTTACTTTGTTTCTGCTTTATTTGCTTTACGTTAGTGTTACATAAGTCTAGGAACCTGATCCCTAGACTATTGGTGGACTTTTCTAAGTTAACAATTGGTATTAGAGCAGGTTCTTCCTAAAAGGTTAACACCTAGGAAGGATCCTGCAAGGATGCCAGCTCAACCAAATTTGGAAGAAGGGCAGTCTACCACAAGACCTCCTCGTTTCAATGGCCAATACTATGGTTGGTGGAAAATCCGTATGCATGATTTTATCATGGCTGAAGATAGTGAAATGTGGGACATCATTCTAGATGACCCATATGTGTCCATGAAGAATGTTACAGAAGGAGAGATTACTACATCTGTTCCCAAGACCAGGAGGGAATACAATCATAGTGACAGGATGCAGATTGAGAAGAATTCCAAAGCCAAGAAGTCGTTGGTTTGTGGGATAGGACCAAATGAATATAATAGAATTTCTGCTTGTGAATCTACCAAAGAAATCGGGGATTGCCTCAGCACTACTCATGAAGGGACCAGTCAGGAATTTCTCCCTATCTTGCTTTTTCATTCTTCAAATTTCAAATCCTCACAAAACCCTTGTCTTCCTCAGTTTTCTTCTCAAAAATGTCTCTTTCTTCCTCTTCTACTTCGGCCTCTCAAATTACTCCATCCGCAACCCTTTATTTCGAATCAACCCCAGACCCAATCTCATTTGAAAATCCTTTCTCGAAAATTTCGGATTCCTCTCTTGCTCCTCCTGTAAAAGAGGGCTCGACAAACCCTCTTCAGGGTGACTCCTCCACTGCCCCTATTGATCTTAACACCTTAGTAGATACAAGAACTGAGAATTCTCCAGTCGATACCTCAGCAGGCATGGCGGCTCCAGTTGATCACCAGACTTTGTTTTGCTTCCTAACACATCTGGTCCCTCTCTTGTCCAAAATGATGATGAAGAAGGTATTACTGAAAAGGGTGCAATGGATACCTCTTATGATTATCTCTTTGAGGAGGACTTACCAGTGGAAAAGGGATTTCATCTAACCATTCTTGCTCATGGAGACCAACTCATTGTTTAAAGTCTGACTCAGATAGCCATGGGTGATGAGCGTCCTTTAAGCAGTAAGAGGACACTGTCTCGATCCTCTTCTCCTACTCCAAAATCTCTGGTATTGAGCTCCTCCCCCAGATGGGATGGAACTCCAGGAAATTTGAACCTACAATAAAATGTTGAGAATGCAGATGACCTAAGTGATGATGATCAACCATTGGCATGGAAAGTTAGAAAGTTAGTGGGTCATCAGCATCAGCAATCATCAAGGGACCAGGTTCGTCCCCCTACTACCATGTCCAGCTCCAGAAAATTATTGTCACATGCCCTGAAGGAAAATCATCAAAAGACGACTCAAAGAAGAAATCTTAAGAGGAAAATGATTGTTGAGGATGAACCATCAATTCAACCAGAGAATATTCTTGATCCTGAGGACGGAGATAAAGAATCTGAGGACGAGGTGCTTGCTATAGTGAAGAAGGGCAGAACATTGTCTCAGCCCACCTCAAGAAAATGCTCCATAGTGACCAAATGATTTCCTACTAAGAAGATTTCTTTGAGCTCACGTAGGCAATCAGGGGATGTGATTGCTGAAGATGTGCCTGCAAAAAGCGTGACCTCTTTCAAAACTAAGCAAAACCCTTCATCTGCTAGTCAAACCTCTGAGGGACCAGGTACTTCCTCTGTTTCCAAGTCTCTTATCAGAGCTGAACGTCAGGAATTGCTGAAGCAACAAAAAGTGCTTGGAGGAAGAGTGTTTGATCCTGAAGTGACAAACATGCATGTAATGGTTGAGTTGGTAGAAATGGTTGTGTATCAAGAGTGAAAAGGTCTTTTCTCTCCACCTGTTCCTGATTTGCATGAAAAGGAGGTTCGTGAGTTCTATCATGAAATGGTTTTTACTGGTGAAGGTTTGGAGTTGAGTAGTGTGGTTCAAGGTGTTTCCATTGTTCTTGATGAAGTGATACTTGGAAAGATTACGAGAGTATCAACTGAAGGCATCAAATTAGTAAAGTATGAATGTGCTTCTCTCAAATTTATGGCCCTGATAGGAAAGTTGGATAATCTTGGTGGTGAAAGGCTCCTTAAGAAATAGTTGAAAGGGGAGTATCAACTTATTTTTGAGTTTGTCAATAAAGTTCTGCTTCCCCGAACAGAGAAAAGGACAATTGCAGGGGTTGCTGATCTTTTTCTCATGAGGCCTTAAGAACTTTCCAGGCTATAAGTTTGCCTGCAATTATGATAGAGCACATGTACAAGATTATGATAGTGAAGGATGGGAAACATGGATTAGCTTATGGGTTTCTTATGAATAAAGTGTTTGATTACTTCAAGGTTCCTTGTGGAAAAGGGATTGTAGGTTTAATGAAGCAAATGTTCACGTTGTCTACCCTTGAGGAATATGAATGTGTTCAAAGGAGGGGTGGTGTGGGTTCTCAGTCAATTATCTCTGACCTAATTGCCTCTCAAGAGAATTCTACCAGAGAAGTAGAAAAACTTACTAGCTTGCTTGCTCAACATGATGCTGAGATTGCTAATTTGAAGGCTGCACAGACTGAGGAATTAGGTCATCTAAAAGCTCTGCGCCAAGAAAATGATGAGCTCAAGGCTAAGGTTCATGAATTGACCCAGAAGTTGTTGCATGTACATGAAGCTGTAGATGAGCGCATGTCCCTCTTGCTTCAAAAACTCTCTGGCCCTTCTTGTCCTTAATCCTAGTCCTTGTCCGCATGTCTTGCTCTACTCTCACCGTTTCTCCTCTTGATGGCCCCGTGTGTCTAATCTGTGATGTTTTTATGATGGTTTTTGCTGTTAATGCTTGTAAAGCTTATCCTATATATGAATGAATGATGTCCTTTGGTTCCTTGTCTACTGTCTCCCTCTCTTATTTTCTACTTATTGGTTATTCATGTTAGTGTTGCCCCAGTGGCCATGAATTCACATTGTGCGAAATGTATTTTGCTTGATTTATTGTTAGTTCTTTTTTATGATGCCAAAAAGGGGAAGAGTAGGAGATGTATGAAATGTATGAATTTGGAGAGGAATATGGAGTCAGGGGAACTGTGAAAGGGGGAATATGGAGTTAGGGGGAATCATGAGTAAATGAAGAGTTGGAGTTTGTCATCATCAAAAAGGGGGAAATTGTAGTATCCTTGATCAACTATTTTGATGATTGACAAACTATACAGGGACCAGGTTCAGTTAAGTGATGCAGTATGTAGTAGCAGACAAAAAGTACAGCTGTAAAAAGTGTACTATTTTCTGTCTGCAAGAGGGGTTGTGAAGGTGCTGAAAAAGATGCTTCAACGTGGCAGAGGGCCAGTGTACTAAACCAATAGAATTTCACCTTTGGTCATGCTCTCTCATATTTATCTCTTGGGGACTTCTTTTCAAAACCTAGTTTTTGTGAATACACACATCGAAGCTTCTTCTCTCAAAAGTTGCTCAGCCATTGTTAAAAGCATGAACATATACTCTCTGAAAGCATCAAGACGTTTTGAATATTCCTTCAGTCCTTTTGCTTTTTAGTTAGTGGTTTGATCTTATGTAAACCTACTCTTCAATATGAAGTTTGTGTAGGTATTTCGCTTGTAATCGTTCTTATTGTTGGTGGAGTTTTCTTCAACTAGAGTTAGTTGATAGAATAGCTAGAGGTAGCTGTGCGATTTTGGCTAGGGTTAGCCTGTTGGAACGTGCAGTAGAGTTATTTCATTATAATCCTTGTAGTAGAGTTGCTTCAAGGGGGTTGGGGATTAAGAGCTTAAACCTAAGGTGCTTTGGAGTCTGTAATCATCTTTTGCTCAGTGATTTAGTGAAGATGATTGTTACATCCTACGAGGTAGGTTGTGGTTTTTTCTTCCCTTGAGCAAGGAAGTTTTCCACGTGGAAAAATGATCTTCTTATTTACTCCTGTTCTGCTTTATTTGCTTTACGTTAGTGTTGCATAAGTCTAGGAACCTGGTCCCTAGACTGTTGGTGGACTCTTCTAAGTTAACAGTTGAACTTATGCCCAAGACACAGATTCATTCATGCTGCTGAATTAATGTCTCAGGCACAAAGTCACGCTGCTGAACTTATGCCATACTACTAAATTTATGACAGTGATGCATAAACTGTGTGAATTTATGTCATGAGGCATAACTTGTCTTAAAACTTATGCCTTACAAATTTTTCTTTTGTTTTGCAATAGTTTTTTACTATTAGGCCCTTTTTTATCATTTAAAGTGATGAAGGACAAAATTTTAAAACTATAAATTAGAGAGGTAAAAATTAAAACCACTTTTAGAAAAAGATATTCACGCAAATGACCTTGATTTTTACAAGTGTTCCTTTTTAAGTATCGTTTAAATTTTGTCCTTAGTTTTCAGAAGTCATACAAATATATTCCGTGAACAACAAAGTCGTGTAATATGCTTTCTCATTAGATTTCAATTTTCATGTAAACGGTTGTCCTAAAAGATTTATAAGTTACACTATATAGAATTAGAAAGAAAATTATTTATTAAGAAAAAGAATAACTGCCGAAATTTTCTGGGGCCTGACTTTTAATTTCTCCATTTGAGCGCTCACATCAGCTTTTATTTTTATTTTATTTTACTATAGTTATCATATAAAGAATAAAATAATTAAAGAGTTGGTGTAAATGAGAGACTAAAACTTTAAACTGACACATAATCTGAACTTATGTGTTCGATTCATTTTTGTTATACAAGATCTGCTTAATTTTGAAAGAGTACCCTTTTAGAATTTCAATAAGGACTTTCTCAAAATGTTTGGATAAAAATTAAATAAGGTGACCAAGAATCCCAATTGTTTCTGTAAATATATATATATAATGTCAATATTAATAATCCATAGTTGCTAATCACTACTTAACAGTCTGTAAATTGGTTATAGATACAAATTCATTGATTTAATTATTTGCATTTAAAGTGAATCATTGGTCACAAATTACTGTTTGAATGGTTCTATAATCTTAACCCTGTCAAGATAAGGCAAAAGTTTTCAAAACTGATTGTAACAACTTGGATACAGTAATATTTTTGACTCGAATGCTACAACTTTTTCAAACCTAATGCTACAAATTTAAGGCACAAAAGGAGTAACAGAAACCAAGAAACAAAAATCTCGTTCTCATTATTTTAAGGTCTATTAAATTAAAGCTTCGTTTTGGCATATATGATAAACAGCATATTTGATAAAATCTTACTGTAATTGGGTTCTGACTATGCTCAAATAATGACCAGCAGACTCTGGGCCAAGAAATGGCAGCAAGAGGCTACTCTATACAAAATTGAACAGTTTCTAACACCAACATGCAGCAAGTCATTTACCTCTGAACCATAAGAAGCTGCTAATTACGGAATAAAATGGTCACTATGCCTAACTATATAAGCAATCATACGAGTAAAATAACTACTTTGTACGCCCAGAATTACCGAGCTCAGCTGGTACCACCTTAATGAAAAGGATTATTACTTTCCTCCATGCTGGGGGCGCCTTGCTGGAATACTTTATCTTCATACTATTCTTGCTATAGTCCGGGCAACACCAGTCTTTCTCTGGTACACATTCACGGCGAGGGTCACAGTAATAAACCATAAATGTCAATGTAACATCCATGGAAGCCACTTTCATCAAAACGTATTAGCAATCCATGTTACTATTGTCATCTGATGGTATCATATCCACAACCACCTCTTTCAAGTGATCTCCCAGGTTTTTCAATGACCTTTCTGCCCAAGTATGAGTATTGTACTGTATATAACTGTCACAAGGATAACCAGGCTTGCACACATACGCCACCAAGTAATCAGGCAAAATGCAAGGTATCTCGCACCTTAGGAATTCTTGAACCCACATATCATAACGGGGCATGGTCTCATCAACAACGGCAAAATCAACACCTGAGTTAAGGAAGCGAGTGTAAGGAGGTGAAGTTGCTAATATAGTACCATCACCGGCCTTGACAGCACGCTTCAGTGTATCCTGATTCAACAAAAAGTAGTGATATTGAGACATTCTAGAGGAGATATAGGAATTCAATTTACAAGGAACTAGTGAACAAGTGCAAAATAACTAACCAACGGTGGTACAATGCAGTCTCCATATATGATTATCTTCATTCCATAAAATGCTCCATGTCCAGTTCTCTCCCTCAGAAGCCGCCACTTCCTTGGAGCTTGTAAGTCGATTGTTAAATCTTCTGTTAAGCCCTTTTTGTGCCACTCATATTTTTCTTCATCCAAGAATCTTCCAGCTTCGTTGCTAGCTGTTAAATAATCATAGTTCAGGATCCACCTGCCAGAATCAATACACCAATCAGTTTACCTGTACAATTGACACTATCGTAAATCATGATTATTGAAGCATTACCTTCCAGAGGCTGCAGCAGCAAACAATTTTTCAGTTCTGCCAACTGGATGGGGAACAATGAAATGAGTTGCCTGATATGACCATTGATGAGAATCTCCGCACACATTTCCTTTCAAACGTTTGATGACCTTCTGAAATTCCTTTCTTTGCAGCCGATGCCCACTGAGGATAAACCACCTCGGCTCAGTTCCTACTCTAGTAACCTGCAATGAGCGAGGATTTGCAACATCAGCCTTTAGAGATTTTTTCTTATCACATTTTGGAGAACTTTTGCCAGCAGCACGTTCATTATAACTCGTGCTTTGGCCTCCAATAAAAGGTCTAATCTCCTTCTCCACATCCATGGAGTTCAATTCATGATCAAGTGCCGGTACTGTGGGTTCACCTGTTTCAGCTAAACCTTTTTCATTCTCTGTTTTCACATTCTTTTTATCATTTTTGGACTTCTTCCTTTTGGCAACTTTTGCGGAAATTACAGCTCTTTTAGCTGCTAAATTAGTTGTTTTGCACCTCTTCATCAAATACTTTGGAACTTTGGTTACTTTCTCATCTACATCATTCTCTGTAGAAGTCGCTTTATCTGACCTGGTCTTCTTGCCAGAAATAGTCTTTTGAGCTTCAGAGTTCTTGTTGTCAGCATCATGCGTCACAGCACAATCTTTTGCATCAGTCCGATTCACCAACTGGTTCACAACTAACTTCTCTGTAGATTTAACCCCAGACTGTGGTGCTCCACTGAACTCCCCTGTTAAGACATTCAACTCATCATACTCTTTGTTCTTTGGAGTTTTAGCATCATCATATATGGATTCAGCTGTTTTAACATCTTTCTTTCCAGAATCCAAGTACTTTCTTTTCTTAGACTCTTTGCTTAATTCTGCACCATCTGCTGGTGGAACCTCAACCCTTGCAAAGCTGAGAACCTCTTGGTGATCTCTTTCCTTTCTGCCCCAGCTCACAGAGGGTGCAGAATCATTTGCCGGAATAGTCTTGTTAAGAAATATAGCACCTTTCTGATTTCTTGTGTCCCTTACGCAGAGACTTAGTCCAGATCCCAGTGTCTTCTTGGAAAGGGATTTTATCTTTAACGGCTTAGACCCTGACCTAGTATCTCCTACAGCATTTTCCAATTCAGCCAACATATCTTCTTTGTCGTTGCCTGGAGATGGATTTTTGACAGCTTGTAGTTCATTCGTTTGGCCATTATGTTCACCAGTAGAATGCTCAGTCTCACATGAGTGAAAATTCACAGGATCCACATTGCTGCTCAAAGCAGTCTTTTCTAACCCTACGACCGCACAAGTGACAGTTTGCAATGCATCCTCATCACAATCTCGCTGATTTCCATGTTTAATAGGATTGGAAACAGAATCACAGTTTTGCAAGGGATCATGACTTGCAGCATTGCCAGACTGGATATCCTTCCGTAATGACAAATCTTTGCCTAACTCTTCACCATGATCTTCCACCAGGTCACCATCTAACATGTTTTCTAGATTATAACTAGTTTTTGGAGAGCCATTATATAACATGTCCACCCTCCTTTTCTCAGGGAGCATACCACTTAGGCCCTTTTCAAGGCATGACATTTTACTTGTAGGAATTTTTGCAGAACCAACTTCACTTCCATCCTTCTTTCTCGGAGGAGATGTTCAAGTTATCACAGTGTTGACTCACCTCATTAGTGGGAGGACATCCCGCACTCTCAATTTGTTCCGAGGCCATGGCGTGACCAATTTTTCTAGGTTTTTCCCTGGAATTACTTTTACCACAATTGTTTGACAAACAAGAGTTAGGAGACATCTTAGCACTATTAGGAACTGAAGCTGGACTATATCCATCTTGCGGCATGCTATGCGGCACATCTTCATTTCTACTCACAGTGGCGCCAAGGGTCTCAAGATACCTATTATGGGATTCTTCAAAGGATGTAACCAGGTCTGATTTTGATTCCTTGGGAGAACATAATACCAGTTGCTTATTGTTTCCAAGATCTGACAAACCTGTAGGTGTGTGTATCTCTAAGATGTTTCTAGAGATGTCCTCCTTCAAAAGGAATTGATTGGGACTCTTTGAATGTCGAGGACTAGTGAAAGAAACTCTCTCTCGGCCCATGTTTGCAGCAATGTCGTCTTGCTCATCTTCAGAATCCTTGGCTTCAGCTTCCATCATCTCCAACTCATACCCACTAGAGCCCAAAAAGAAAAAGCACAATCATGAGCAAGTTAGAAGCCTTCTTATTAATTTAATTGCATAGTCAAAATTGAGGCTCACAAATATAAGCATATTGTGTCTAGCTTGACCTCATGTTTTTTCCAATAGATAGGATCGTCAACAGTCTGTACCTAATGCCATTTTCATTTGACAGCTCTTTAGCAATTATAACATCATCTTAGGAGCAGAATGCTTTCAAGTGTATGTTTGTTGACCCATTTCTTCCTAGGCACGTTACTACAACTAAGAAAGAAAACAAGCGAAGCAAGAAAGCAATTAACATTACAAACCTATGCCATAATAACAATTTGATTACTGAAATCTGAGAAGGTGCCTCAAATTTTCTGCATGAGCTCCCCTTAGATTGGGCTTAAGCACATACAATAATTTATATTTTTTATACTATTAATTACATAAGACAAATTGATAGTGCCGTATTATGCAAAATGATCTGTTACCCTTAAAACATTAATCTTTATGTTGATTACGTCAAATAGGAATACTATGGCATTGTAGAACAGGATTTCATAATCCACAATATAAAACTTCAGATATTCAGGTTCTGCAAAAATAAAGGGCCAACTTGTGGACTTCGCACATTGAAACGACCACCAAGGTGACCTCGATATTCTGTAAACTAAACCATCACAGCCAAAAACAAAACAAGATGCCGTCCGACAGAGAGAACGTGCCAATTCACATTCAGGGCGGAAAAGGTGTCACCTTTTATCATAGCCAGCCTCAGGAAGAACTTCCCATGCCATTAAACTGCAGAATAAAACGAGTTTAGAAGGAAGCATATTTAGCAACTTGAAAGTAGAAAAGTTCCTATCGAGGAAAAGTGACCAAAGGGGTAGCAAAGCCATGTGTAACTTCCATAAAAAGTTCTGGCTTACCAATCTTCTAACCACCGGTGATTCACTAGCTTTATCATCTTCAGTTTCTTGGCAAGCTCGTATTTCTCTCCTATCAAATAATACAGGCTCGTTTGGAATAGTAAAAGTGCAGTAAACAGAACAATAACAAAAACAGTAAAAAGAAAAATCGGATTGAACTTGAATTATCTTTCTCCCAACTTCTAATTTGGTGGGAGAAGCGAAAAAAAGGCATAACCAGTCTCATAAGAGTGAATTGCCATAGCTCATCACTTGCCAAAATAGCAGACAATGACAGCTGTATTAGCAAGTGCCATCATCTTAAGCCTCAATCCCTGAAATTTCCTACTGTAAACCACATGTATAGAAGAAAGAACAGAGAGTGAAGCTTATCAAGCACTTTCAGCTTACCATGCGGATTTCAAAAATGCAGGTGGTATCATTAAATTAGATGCTATGCTAACTAGATCTTTCACTTTGCTGTGAAGCACCCATGTCCGGCACATACCAATATCCAACATAAATTACGCCACAGAATGAGCACTGCAGGTGACATATTTAGATGTTACATTCAAGTATTAAAATGAGGCTATTGGGGCTGCTCCTTAAAAAGAGAGCTTCACCGACCTGAAACTCCCTTAACTCCAGCTAGGGTAAAACGCACTGGAAAGCAAGATAAGAAATAAAGGCTCGCGGTATTATAGCCAGCAATACTGCAACAGAAAAAATCGATTTACCCTCAAATTTGTAGCAAATAAGATGGGTGACTTTGTATGTGACCAATGGCTTTGAAAAATTAGCACCCATCAGCCCAACCATTGTCTGCAAGAAGGAACCAAATAACAGGGTCACATAACATGAAATTGAGAAGCAACTGTCTAAAATTCTCTTTCCTGAGAAATATATAATGGTCTTAAAAAAACAAGAGAGTTGAAATCTACAAACCATAATATTATCTCGATCTTTTCGCTGATATCCACTTAAGCACAGAATTAGAGATTTAGCACATGGGATTCCATCCAAATCCCTCGGAAGTCTGTACATGATCTGTAAGAAAAGTAGTGAATATTCTAAGCTGTGAATATCAACAAGTATTTGGGGATTGGGGTTGGGGAGGACGGAGGTCCACTGTCTAATTTTAAAGTGATGGACTACAAATGTCCAGAAAGCAAGGACCAAAATGTTCCAGCTGAGAGAACTTTGAGCTCATACAAACCAATGAATACATCCATGTCAAATTTTAAAGGAGCAAGACACAGGCCAATAGCTACACTCATGAGGCCATCAAAAGGTCAAAGTAGTTAGTTACTTAGTCATTTAGGACAAATTTTGTACAGATCTTCCATGCACA
Source organism: Datura wrightii (assembly GCA_035772735.1). Lineage (NCBI taxonomy): Eukaryota > Viridiplantae > Streptophyta > Magnoliopsida > Solanales > Solanaceae > Datura > Datura wrightii. The sequence goes on along the minus strand of JASDFA010000029.1, from coordinate 6,844,401 downwards.
ATATTTTCAACTTTGCTTTGTCCTGAATGATAAAAAAGAAATACGGGCTCCTGAACTTACTTCATCATTGATCAAAGATGCAGCCCTGTGGAAAAGTAAAAGCAGGTGAAATGAAAAGAGTGTGAGAGCTGGACTCATGAACACAACGTAAGACATCAATTCAGGCACCATAGGCATTCGTAAGAGGAGAAATGGAGAACAAGCAAATCTCAGAGAAATGTGCATATGCCGACATCCCATGTACTTCCAATTCATAAAACACACCATATGTATGACATAAGGACATTCCCCAGTGAACTCACAGAGAGGTGATCGACTGTCATTCCCACATTAAAACTGTGTTCAACCCACAAGCCTGGACTAAAACTTTTCCATCCTGTCGAGCAGCAACACATATGGGATCAACCTAAATATGAAAAGAACAGTGTCCGGCTTCATTAATAATGGTAAGATATCTAAGAAAAAAGTTAAAACTTTGGGATGAGTTGATCAACCAAGAGGGGTCTTTATAAACACGTTAACACAGGGAATTCATAAAATTGGGACAAGTGACAAATGAAAACAAGAACTGACCAAAAATGGGAAGGAAAAAAAAAAGTTGCAGCAAAATCAGTTATTCAGCTGTTCTTACAGAAATTGTTCCATCTACAATGAGGTGTGTGCAATCCGGTCCATATTCACTCACGTCAACTCCACCACCCTCCAAAAGCTTGGACCGAATCTTCAAGGAAACAGTGAAGAAAATTAAAAGTAGAACTATGACAGTGACAACGGAATATAAATGAAGCCCCTGATAACAATTCATAGTAGTAACCATAACACTTTGAACAGTGAAAATACAAATTGACGAGCTTTGTAAATTAGGGGATAAAGGGGGAAATACCTGCTCTTTTTTTAGAAAATCGAATCCGGCAAGAACAAAACGAACACCGATGAAAATTCTGGAGAAGTTTTGTGTAACATATCTTGCTTGATCTCTGCCATTGTAATTCCTATGCGTGTTATCAAATATATTTGTTCAAAATAGAAAATTCAAAGTTATGACATCTAAGAACCCCTAGAAAACAGACGGTGGAATTAGTAACGATTGAGTTTTCAAAATCATAGGGAAGAGATATCTTTTCATTTTCAGTGGCTTTTCTTTTTCAATTTTGGCCTGCAATGGCGCCTGGCGGGAGATAAAATTGATGCACACATAATATACACGTGTCTTCTGGTCCATGGGCCAAAGCAGGTCCTTACATTTTGGGTTACCAAAACCCGTTCCAACCAAAGCAGTCCAATAATCAAGTTACACATCTCATTAAGAGAAATTTATATAAATGACACACTTTTAACTGAAAATAGATTTTTATAGCTATAATTTTAATAATTATAATTTATGGATAATGTACTCATTTAAAAAGTAAGATATTTTATATTTGAATATAAATACACTAATTAATGTATTGAGTTAAATATGGAATACTATCTTTTTAAAATAACAAATTATCAAAAATCATGCTATAATTATGACATGATCTTTCATATCTATCTTTCTCTCTCTCACTCTCTCTACCCCCTTCTCTCTCTCTCTCTTTGCCCTCTCTCTCCCTCTTTCTCCTTTTTTTTCTCTCTCTCTCTCCCCCTCTTTTTATACTGTTTTTTTCTTTATCTCTCTATATATTTGTATTTTCACCCTTCTTTATTTGTATTTCTGTATTCTTTAAGATATTAGACAACTGTATTTATTGTATTCATACACGCATTTAGGTTGTATCATTTATCTCTCTATATGTTGTATTTTCATCTCTCTTTGTATTTTTATATTTTTTGAGATATCAAAAGACTATATTTGTTGTATTAATATGTGCATTTAGTTGTATCCATTTGCTCTAATATAGCTTATTTGCTCTTGTATCACATGTGTTTATTCCCTCCTATATTGATTGTATAATTCATAATACAAAAATTACAAACAAATAAACACAAAAAAGAGATAGGGAGAGAGAAAAAGAGAATAAGAGGGAGAGAGAGGGATAGAGGAGAAAGAGAAAGGGAAGAGAGAGGCAACGAAAGAGAGACGGAGGAGAGAGGCGAGGGAAAGATGGAGGATAAAGGCGGGGTGGAGAGAGGAGAGAGGTGAGCGACATTGGAGAGAGATTAAGAGATTTCTTCCTTATTTGCTAGATTGGAGAGAGATTAAGAGATTTCTCCCTTATTTACTAGAAAATATAAAAAAAAATAACCAATTAATTGAAATATAGCTAGATATTATAATTATTTGAAATTGTAGCTATAATTTGTATAAATTATCTTATTTGTGCTATATTATGTAATTTTTTCCTGATTAACTAAGATCCGTTTAGACATAAGAATTTTTTACTTTTTCCCGAAAACAAATTTCACTTCATTCGAAGATTAATTTTTTATCATGAAAATTTTAAATACAAAGTTGGTATTTGGCCTTGAAACGAAATATTATTTATTTTATTTGAAAATTTTAAAGTTGGAGTTTAAGTTGTGTCTAGCCATTTTTCTATTCAGAATATTTAGAATTTGAATGTACTTTTTCTAAATATAGTTTATAACCCTAATTTTTAACGACTAAAAGAATTTACCAACTTGACTAATTTGCCTGAAACATACAATTAAATCTGCTCTAAAAGAGTAATATCTCAAAATAGATAGTCACATAATGTCATAGTTTAAATTTCATACACAAGCTACTATATACCATTACAAAAAAAAAATTTCACATTATTTGAAGTGTTTGAAGATGAAGTTGTGTTTGGTTATGATTTTTAAAAATAATATTTAGTTGTTTGAATGTACTTTCTATAAAATATGAAATATAATTTGAACATGAAATATGATTTAAATTAGGTAATTTTTATAAAAATAAAAATTTATAGAGTGTGTGTGTGTGTATAGTAGTGAAAGTGAAAAAAGTAAATGTCACACCCCACCTTGGGGGGTATGACGGCACTTGGTGCCTGCTAGACTCTGGACTGCTAACTGGTCCAGCCTGAGCACATCTGGTGCTTTGGCTGGCTTTGGCCCTATTTCAAGAAACAAATCGGCTATATGACGGCTGTAACTACAGCCTCCGGCCAACTGGCATGTAGCCATCTGAACCTGTGACAACAGCTAACCAGAAACAGACCTGTAACAAGGAACCTATGCGGGCCAACAAGGCCACCATGCTGTCTAGTTATCTGTAACTCAACACAAAACTGCTATAAAACTACGTGACCGGCAAGGTCACCACTACTGTCAAACTAAGGCCCCACACGGCCAACATAAACTGGAACACAAAACAGCTACAGCAGACTGCACGGCCCCACACGACCGGCTCAAATAGCCACAGGGAATATATACAGATTGCAAGCCTCTACGAATACTGTAAGAAACTAATAGAAATGATCGGGACAGGGCCCCGACCTACCCATACTGCACAACAAAAGAAAAGGAGCTACACCTTTGGGAATCAGACTCCGGATGACAAGAGCTGATGACTCACTGGCTGGCTGGAATCACGAGGGATCGGCTCCTCGTCCGTGAGTACCTGTAGGCAAGCAATACAGCGCCCCGATGGGCGTCAGTACCACAGGTACTGAGCATGTAAAGCAAACTGAAATATGCAACTGAAACGAATAGCACAATAACATGACATTTAAGCAGGAAGTAGCTGAGTCTACCTAACTGAGGATAACTGGGGAGAGTTTATACATTCTGCAACTAACTGAACGTACCTGAAGACGTATCGTCCTTCTGTCTATCAGTATCTACTAGCACATATCAATATACATAACCGTACATACAATACCTGACCGACCCCCATAAGCCGGAAGGTGCCAACCAAGCAAGCAATCTATTTACCCCTACCCGGGTCTAAACCAACCAAAAACAAGTCACTCCCCTTATCTGATAACTGTGAGCTCCTCCTACCGGCCCCCTTGGGTACGTAGCTCAGGCCTTGGCCTCTGACAATAAACTGTGTCTAAGTCCGAAGACTCCTGCCTCTGGGCACAGGTGTGCACACAGAGTGGTCTGCCCCTGTAAACAGGGTGTGCTAGCTCTGCGCAGAGTAAACTGAACTACCCCTGCAAGCAGGGTGGTCTGGACCGTATTATCATGGTGGTCGGCCATCATCGTCCTTTAGTCGGACGGCATCGCCCAGCTAGTGGCGGTATCTGAATCTGGTATCGACACAGCTATAACCCAGGGGCGGTGGGGATGCTAAAGGGTGCCCACATGCCACAACAAGTCTCAACATACAAAACACATACACAACAAGCATGCTTAAATGAAAAATACTAATCATATTCTCTTCTTGTATCTCAAGGCCAGTTTGTATTAAACAACTGATACTATATTCTGTTTTACACTACTTCTGATTGCTGGTCTAACTGCTACCTGGCCTTTATCTGTCTATCTGATTATATCTGGATATAGCTCAATAACATAAAATGTACCATCTACTACTGGATACAATCTCAACAGATGTACTACGTGTTGCCTGAATATCTACTATTCTGATTATCGCATGATACGTGATTAATGTACTAGCATGCTTGCTGGAAATTATACTAAAATCATTCCTGTACGCTGGGTATCGGTTAATAGCCTTTATTCTATTTACTTTCTAAGCTGTACTTCCTGGCTTGCCGAAAGAATAACTTTACATACCTGGTTTCTGAGTATCCGACTGACCGGTGTGATTTCCGTCGGTACTTCTGCTGTTTCTCCCAACTACATTCATATACACGTCAATTAGGACTAAATACATTAATATTCGGGAGAAATTATCACTTTAGATATATATATTTATCCCAACTTAACCTTTCGAAAAACGGTCGAAAACTCGTTATTTTTCAGCGGTCCAGAAGGGAGAAATATTCACTTCTCAGCTAGGAACACATAGACATTAATTTAGAGCAATTCCACTTACCTTAGCTCGGTGGCTCGACGATTCGTCGGCCGTATTTTACGAAACTGAATCCGTAGGAATGCTCTCCGCTGCTAAATACTTCGGTATCTGGGATTAATTTGAGTTTGGGCAGCGTTTGGCAGCGTAATCGGACGAAAATATATAATTTCCTTCGTTCCTTTCTCTTTCTCTACGTTTGCCCTCTGTTCTCTGGAAATTTTAAAGATTTTACTCAATTAAAACCGAAGTGGGGCTTTATATACTTGGGCCTGAACCTGGGCAACGTGTCACGGAGCCATCGCGGAGGCCTCACCTCCGTGACACGCTGCCATCGCGGAGGGGCTCTGCCTCAGTTCCTCCCGCGATGGTTCGACGGGTTTCTCGTCCGATCTTTTTTTCCGGCCTTTCCCTAGCACGTATGGCCTTCAATATGCTTGACCAACGTGTGAATAGGTCGTCTAGGTGCCGGGAATTCTACGGGGTATAACAGTAAAAACAAGGTGTTGGGTGTTTCTTTTCCTTTTTTCTTTTTAAAATAAAGTGGCCAGCTGAGCCTTATTATTAAAAACCGAAACAAGTATAGTAAAAGAAATGAAAAGAAGAATAAAAAATTTAAGCCCAAACAACAGATCTAACCCAATAGAAAATCTACTCTAAACTAAAAAGGAAAGGAAAGAGCAAAAGGGAAGTTCACTAGAAGATTCCTAACTTCAGAAGCTTCGACCACACAGAATCAGACGAGATGCAGAACCTTTGTCTCTGATGTTCTTTTGATCTCATAGTTGCCAAAATTAGTAAGAGGTTTCGCCAGTTCACAGCCCTGGGAGTATGCATTTCAATAGCCTCAAAGTCTCACGACTGTTATGTCATCCTACCCAGATCGGACCTTTTTTCTGCTATGGCTTCTCAGATCCTCCTACCAACAGAGGTAAGCCAAGCGATACATTCATACACAGATAATTTGAGTCTAGATCTAATATCTATGTTATTTTTCTCCTGATAGATTGATCTACATGAGCTGATATCATACCTCAGGTAGAAATACAATATAGACATTCTCTCTATTGGGATTACGAACACTGGTGACCTTTACACTGCATCAGGTAAGCCATTGCTACTTAAACCCCTCTGTTATGTGTTGTGGTTTTGTGCTTATTTATTGTTTATGTGACTGTCCTCAATCTTGGTTGCGTTTCTTTATTGTTTTGAATCGAAAACTTAGGATTTGCTCTTTATCTGCTCTGATAAGTGAAACTACTTTTGAAGGAATATTTTGAACTTGATTAAATTCTAAAGTACCTACAAAATGAAAAACTAAATTAGTAAAAACATTTGCTTTGTCTTCTCTCATTACATGTTGTATTTTATGTATTCTGTCGGCCCTCAATTGATTAATTCTCTGTATGTCTCCTTTTACACTCCATGTAATGTCCCATTCTCCTTTAAGTACCTTTTTCAAAACCTGCGAGTCCATTTCTAGGATTATTGGAAACATGTCTCGTACACAATAATACTCTATTCCCTCTCTTTGTGCTCTGGCCTCTGTAACCATATTAGTGGTATCCTATACTCTCTTAGCTCTAGCATAGACAAAGTCTCCTGATTCATTCCTTATGTAAAATGCTATTGAGCTTGGCCCTGGGTTCCCCTTTGAAGCTCCATCTGAATTGCATTTATACCACCCCTCTGGGGGTTTACTCCACAGGACGTTCAGTACTCTAATTCTTGGTCTGTACTCCTCAAAATATTATACCATCTGTATCCAATTTTTTGGGATATCCCTGCCATGGATATTTAGTTTTAGCTAGTAAATAGAGTTGCTAGTTTATTTCGTGGATCGCCTTACTTTTTTCATCACTCCATCATGTTGTATTGTGTTTCTCCACTTTGATATCTGCCAAAAAATTATCGCAAGTGCTGCCTAAAACAAAGGTTTAAGGGCTGGTGCACACTGTGTCCCCCGCTATGTAGATATAACATGATTAACCTATATAAAAGGGCCCATAACTCCTGCTGCTGATGTAAAACAATTCCAAATATCCATAGCAATCTGACCTTTTAGGAACAAGTATAGCACTGTCTCCTGTTGAGGTTGTTCATAATATCTGGATTTAGACACTAATGAGATTCCCCAATTTGTAAGTACCTCATCCACTGGAATTTTCTTTTGTCACAACCTCAGTGACAATTTAAAAGGTAGTCCCTTAACCCACATCTTCTCATAAAACACTTGTGTTTGCTTCCTATGTCTGATAATATTTTAAGCACTCTTTACTGCAAATCTTTCATTGCTTGTAGGCATCCACCAAGGGCAGTCCCACTCCTTCTCTGTAATTCTGATATTAAACTCCCTGTATACATAATCAGCTACATCCTAGGGTAGATATTGATAGACCCTCTGTTCATTGCATTCTTCATTTTCCATTAGGAAACTTAAGTTCTCTATTCTTTCATCAAACAAGAAATCTTCTGGCAAAGCCTGATATAAAGACCCTAATTCAGTCCAGTTATCACACCATACAATAGATGCGCTAGAGTTTGGCTCCCACCATATTTCCTTCTCCATCTCATCTCTTGACTTTAGCATACTTTTCTATAATGGTGATCCTCCTTTCCATTGCACTATAGCTGGGATAAGCTTTTTGCAGTATTTGTTCTACATAAAATCTGACCACAGTGTTCTGATAGTTCTGAACTTCCACCAAAAGCTTTACAAATAATGCATTTGATACATTAAAAAGTGATCTAAAGCCCAACCCTCCTTCCTCTTTATGAATACACACTTTATGCCATGCTGCCAGTGTCTACTTTTTCCTTCCTCCCTGGTACTTCAAAAAAATCTACTGAAGATTTTATGGAGTTCATTAATAGTATATTTTGTTGGGACTAATGCTGACAATAGATATATTGGCATACTTTGGAGAATATTATTTATTAAGCACGACTTTGCCTCCATAAAATAATAGTTTCCCTTTCCAGTTCTGTAGCTTATCTTTTACCTTCTTAATTAAGAGCCCATTTGGTTAAGCTGAAAAAAATGGCAAAACACTTTTTAAAGTGTTGAAATTTATTTTATAAATAAGTAGTTATATGTTTGATAAAAGTGCTGAAGCTGAAAAAAAGTTATTGATGTGTTTGGTATATAAGTGTTGTTAAGCACTTATTTTTTGGTCAAATGACTGAAATGACCTTAAAGTTGTTAGCACTGTAGAAAGTGAATTACTTTGATATTCTTATTTCTAAAATAATTAAAATTTAAATTCATTTATTTTTATATTATTTTTATTATAAGCTAATTAGTTATATTATTTTTAATTTTTAAAATATATAATTTGAATAAAATTAGGCAAATCTCCCATTTACTTTTTATTAGAAAAGAAAGAGAAGAAGAGAAAAATTTACTAGGTTTTATTTGCTTGAGGGTATTTTTGAAATTACAAAAATAGTATAAGAATAAAAGGTAAATATATTGGTCAAACATGAATGACTTATAAGCCAAAAAATGAAAAGTTGGAGGAAATCAACTTTTATTTTTTAGCTTTTTAAAAGCACTTTTTAACTTTTTCAAAGCACTTTTTGGCTGAGCAAACACTCCAAAAAGTTAAAAAAGTGCTTATAAGTTGGTTCAGGGTTCTAAGTCATTATAGAAGACCTTCTTCCTACAATGAAAAATGGGGCAGCCCAGATATTTTATAGGAAAATTGCCTTTTACAAACCCTGTACTTTCTTCGACCTCTTGTATTACTCCAACAACAGCCTTTATATATATAGAATGAGCTCTTTTCCTTATTAATTAGTTGCCCATAAGCTTTTTCATACTCCTTTAAGATGTCCATAATCAATTTAATAGAACCCTTGTCTGATGATGTGAAGATGATTGTGTCATCAGCATATGCCAAGTGATTCAATTTTGCACTCCACCTTGCATACCATAACCTCTATATTCCCCGTTCTCAAATAAAAAGTTTAGAGCTCTTAATAGTACTTCTGTAGCAATAATAAAAAGGGCTGGAGATAGTAGATCACCTTGTTTGACTCCCCTTGTTGAAGGAAAAAAAAATCATGGCTTTGTCCATTCAATACATTAGAGTATTAGTTATTAGCAATCAATCTCCATATCAGATCAATTATAACCTCATTAAAAGCCCATTTTTCTCATCACCCTTGTCAAATACAGCCATGAAATTCTATCATATGCTTTAGTCACATCCAGTTTAATCACCACATTTGTTGGATATCCTCTCTTCCTAATGTCTGTCACAATTTCCTGTAGTAATAGGACATTCTATAATGCACCTACTTTTTATAAAACCAGATTGATTTGGTGAAATGATTTGTGGCAATAAGCTTTCCAACCTTCCATGTACCACTCTAGAGATTACTTTATTGATAAAATTACTTAAACTAATTGGTCTGCGATTTGAGAAACTGACAACTGTCTCCTTCTTGGGATGAGAACCAAATTAGTGTGGGTAATTGATTTAGGAAGAGTATCTCCTAAGAAAAAAACCTTTACCACCTTAAGAACATCACATCCTAGTGTGTCCTAGAATGCTTGATAAAATAAGCCTGACAGTCCATCTGGTCCACTAGCACTAGTGCCTTTTAGGGCAAAAACAACATTCTGTACTTCCTTTATAGTTGGAGACTTATCCAGGGCTTCATTGTTCCATTCTTTCACCATTACTGGAATGTGTTCTAGTATCGAAAAATTCTCCCCTTCCTGTTCGTGAGTAAACTACTGCTTGAAGAATCTGGTTGCCTCTTCTGCCATATCTCTGTCATTCTCTAACCATGACCTTTCCGCATTTTGGATCCTCTTCACTTGAAGCCTCTTCCTTCTACCATCCACTAAATTGTGAAAGAATCTGGTGTTTCTATCTCCTTGTACATACCAATCTATCCCAACTCTTTGTTTCCAATATTCTTCTTCAAAATGGAGGTACTTCTTCATTTATGCTTGTGCCTGTTGTAGTCCCATTCTGTTGTTAGGTGAAGGTTCCTCTTCAAATAGCTGCTCCTTTATCTTTACCAGTTCTTCCCTTATAATGAGCTGCTGAAAGATGTCTTCATATTTCTCTTTGCTCCACCTTGCCAAGGCCTTTTTTATATTCTTCACTCTGTGTTTAAAAGTTAGATAAGGATGCCCTTCAAAGTCTGTGACCCAGTTCTGCTCACTACCCTCTGAAAGTCCTCATGTTCTGTCCAGAAGTTTAAAAATCTGAAATATTTTTTAACTACAGTATTCTGTTTCCCCATGCTAAGTAAAAGAGGAGCATGATCAGATCCAGTTCTAGATAAATGCTCCACTTCCATCACTCTATATTTATCTTGTAACTGTTGATTTACCACTAACCTGTCCAACCTCTAAAAAATGCAGCTACTATCTGTTCTCCCATTCCACCATGTAAAAAGGATGCCTTTAAAACTTATATCAAATAATTCTGAGAAATTTATACAGTAGGCAAAATCTTCACAATTTTCTGGTGTTACAGGCAAGCCTCCTATTTTCTCCTTATCTAATAACACAATATTGAAGTCTCCCCTCACTAGCCATGAATGTGTCATGTTGTTGGCTAGTTGATAAATAGAGACCCACAACTGAGTTGTTACAGTTCTATCACAATTAGCATACACTAATGTTGTGACAATTTGAAAATTTTCCTCTTCCATAAATAACTTTAAGGAAATTTATTGCTTTGTGTACAAAATCACCTCCACTTCTACATCCTCCCTTACAAAGTATCAAATCTTATCATTCATATTAGATCTAGCTGACCCCATATTCAATCTTCTCTTATAAGTCTAAATATTCCTGCTGTGCTGGAGAGGCTCCATCAATCCAACTATAAGAAAATGATACTGTTTGTTAAACATTTGTACCCTGTTAAATGTTTGTTGTGTTCTGACTGATCTGATATTCCATATTAGAGCTTTCCTAGTCATGTTTCATTACTTTTAGTTGTAGCCCTTCTAGTAACCACTCATTGTGATTGTTGGGATATGTTACGATGTTGCTTTTTGCCTCTCCTTGTCCCCTTGAGTTCAGACTTAGGTGACCTACCCATCTGCTCCCTTGTATCTTCTATGTTCCCTCCTTTGTTTCTTCAATCTGATTCTGTGGAATTATTCCTCCATGGGAGCATATGTCATGAAGTGCCTTGCTTGGGGATCTATCTTTCCTTTCCTCACTTGATCTCTGACAGGCCTTTTCCTCTCTATCCTTTTCACATGTTTTTGAGGGATATGTATTTATTTTTGTGGAATATAGAATCATATTGCGTTCAGTATTCTGCCTTTCTTCATGTTTTGGTCTATCTGGTTTTCTCAGACTATCATTTTTTGGGGTGTTTCTCAATTTTCGAATGCAACTAGTTGTATTTAAAATTTTCATGGTCAAACACTGATTTTCAAATAAAGTAAATTTTTTTTAAAAAAAATAAATAATTTTGATGGCCAAACAGGTCCAAAAATACCCAAACCTTGTTTTACTTTTTTCACTTTCACTATAATCTTCTTTTTTAAAACTTACACTAAAATTTTTATTTTTATAAAAATAATCTCATGTAAATTATCTTTCTTGTTTAAATTGGATTTCATGTTTTTTAGAAAAAATATATTCAGATGACCAAATATAATTTTCAAAAACTATAATCAAACACAATAACTCATATATGAGATTTAATCAATGACATTATATAACTATCTTTTTTGAGATATCACTCAAGTAGATTTAATTGCATGTTTCAGTTAAATTATTCAAATTGGATGATTTTGCTAGTTTTTTAAAAAATTAAGGTAGCGATATTTAGAAAAAGTGTATTCAGATTCTAAATATATATATATATATATATATATATATATATATATATATATTATTTAATTATTATTATTATTATTATTATTATAATTATATACTTCAAAGGAAGAAAGTCTAGTCTAAAACTAAGCCAAGTGGCAATGTAAGAGAAAGACACGTGATAGTTTTACGACAAATTAGATGAGTTAGGTAAAATTAGTTATTGTTTGTCTTTAACTTTTATAGTTTTTAAAAAAAAAAAATTCAAATTTTAATAGTTATTTTTATTTTTTTACAATTTTCCTTCAATTTTTATAGATCATCTAAAAGTTTAATTTTCATAATTATTTAAAACAATTTACAATTTTTTTTACAGCTATCTAAAAAGTTCCACTTTTTTTTGTTATTACTTTGAATTATAAAATAGACAAAAAACCTATTATTTGCTAATATTCAAAAGACAAGCCAAGTTATTTTTCTTTATCTGTTTTGAATTTATAAATATTAGTTATTATTTTTTAAAATTTTTATAATATATTTTAATACACAATAGAGGAGATTTTAAATATAATACAAAGAGATATATTTTATTTGAGAAAGCATATACTTATACTGAACATTATACAAAAGATTTGGGGCAACATTATAATTTTTTAATGATACAATGCACAATTTTTTAAATTCATAATTCATTAACATAATTTTATTTTTTACAGGATAAAATTATATGAATCATAATTACTGTTATTGATATACTAAGAAAATATAATACAATAACAAGACACAAAAAAGAAAAGACATAAAATATAGATAAAAATATATGGATATAAGGATACAGAAGGATAAATTTAGTTGTAATTAAGATGAGAATATTAACTTTATTAAAGTTAAGTTAAATTAATAAACAAATGATGGCAAAGTTAAAGCACCTCATTATCAAGTGTCGGCATAAAAATTAATTAAAAAACTTATGTTAACTCATGCAACTCCTAAAATTTTAATAACTAATTATATCTCCTAAAATTCTGAAAATTAATAAAAAATTTGAATTTAAATATATAAAAAAAAGAATATCTAAGAAAAGAAGGTAGTTTTTCCTTAAAAAAAGAAATGTTAAATATTATCTTTTTTATGACTCAAGTGGCCGCGATGGGCAACCACTCAATTTTTCACGGTGGGTAACCAACGTGTCCCAATTAATTTTTCAAATTCCACAGTCATATTAACGAATATGCATTCTGAAGACGATAACGGAAGCCTTGAATAAATCAAAGAAAATAATCGCAATCTATCTAGTACATTCCAAGAAACTGAAAGTCATTGTATTTGAGGACATCTACCTAACATCGTCTAAAAAGAATAAAGTGAGAAAATAAATAAACCAATGTCCGAATAAAAGACATTCTCTGTGGTGGAATCATGACATCACGACCGGATCCGCTCACCTTCTAAATATCTTGCTGCTGCTCTACGAATGGGTCACAGTATGCACTCTGAAAAGAAGTGCAGGAGTAGCATCAAAATGACACAATGTACTGGTAGGCATCATTGGACGACCTTAGATAATAATGAATATATATATATATGATATATGGAAGTGATATTAGGGTGTATGTATATTGATGAGGAAAATGTAGCAAAAATAATTTAAAACTAATTCTTTTTTAGTGAAAAAATATATGAGGTATGTAGAAAGTATGATATACATATAATATACTCATGATATATGAGATATATGTAGCATAAAAGTATATGTGAAATAATTGAAATAAAGTGTACATGTAATTATATAGAGTGTATAAAATAATATATATGGGATGAGATATATGTGTGTAACTATATGTAAGTTACAAATAACTTATAAACATTTATGTGCATGCGCGTGTAAAATAAAATGTGTAGCATGTATATGGGTATGTGAATGATATATGTAATATGTATAACGATATAAAGTAATATATGTAGTATATGTGTATGAGGAGTAAATTATGAGAAAAATTAGTCCATGATATGTAGATAATAAAATAATTATGTATGATACGTGACATGCAAAATAAGTATGTATAAATAGATGCTAATATATGAGTAGAAAATAATTTAAAAGTATGCACATATGAATGGATAAAATAGTAAATATCTATATCAAAAGAAATTATAATATAATAATACGTAAAATATATTTATAAAATAATATATGTATATTCCTCATACTTGAGCTTTTTAAAGGAAAACTTGAATTGGGCCAAACAATTGGGCTGAAAAATCTGTAAATATATTTATTTTCTTAAAGAAAAACAATAATTGGGTCAGCAACCCACTTTAGCAATAGTGACAGATTTAAATTATTTAGAGCCTAGTATTTAAACAAGATTCATTTGGACATTGAAAAATGGTTTGTTGCCTCTTTTATTACTAGTTAATTGCCTAAAGCGGTGATTAATAATAAAAAAGTGCATTTTTTCAGATTTCGAAAAAAGAAAAGTTTATCTACTTACTTTCTTTAGGAAAACTCAACCGCCTTTAAGGTATCAAAAATCTTTTTCGCTAAAAAATCTTAACACCATAAAGAGAAGATAGGTGAATTATTTGCTAACAAGACTACAAATTCATGCATATATACACAAAACACATGTATAATTAGTAGATAATCAAATAATAATATAAAAAAGAAGTTGTAAGAGATAAGCTAAGAAGTGTTGACCTCTTTTAAGAGATCAAATCCTAATATTTGACTCCGAGAGATGCGAGGATCCTAATAACCATTGACCTATGTATGTCGGGCGAGGTTGAGTTTCAAATGTCTCAGCTCCGGTTTACACCGTGAAAAATGAAAGGGTAAAAGAAATAGAGGCCATTTAGCTAATCAAGAAAATATATAAAGAAAAGAGTAAGCCCAACAATAGCTTTCGAAAATCAAAGAAGGGTGTTAATAATTCTTAGATAAACAAAATCTCTCTAGTTACTCCTATTTCCCGAAAGTCAATCAAGATAGCAGACATACTATAAGACAAGTTTAAAAATTCAAGTCCCAAGCAAATAAAAATATCTCTTTAAGTCATTATTGAAATCTCAAGCTTGCAATAAAGGCTAAATTAAAGAGAAACACTCTAAAAAAAAATCAAATAAAATAACTCATATCCCTTATTACCATTTTGGCTAAAGGACCATTTCAACACATACAAACAATTAACCAATTAAGAAGGATATTCGACTTAAACAATTTAAACTAATAAAGATACATAATCATTGTAATACCTCGAAAATTCTAAGATCAGACCCAGGAATTTAAACGGAGAAAATAAGATTTTCTGCACCAGGTCATAGGACTAGTCATCCAGTGACCTGTGGGGTGCACCATGAGTCTTTGAGTGACTCATGGGGAGGTGCTTGGACTGGGTTGGAATTTTGAGTTTTGAGGTGACCACGGATGTGACCACGAGTCGTGGTCAGCACCACGATTCATTGAGTGGTCCATGGTCAAGAGTTGGTTGAAGGTTGAATATTTTTGGCAGTATCCCTAACGGGTTGTCACCACGAGTCATAGGGTACACCACGAGTCGTGGTGTCCCTCGTGGTGACAAGTGGTGATGAATTTCCAGTGCCGACAATGAGAGCAGACCACGAGTCATGGTGATTGGGCACGAGTCGTTCAGTTCCTCGTTGGGACTGGCAGTGTGTTTTTCCCTGTGAATTTATTAAGGGATTTTCCGTAATTCCTAAGTTCCTAAGGCCTAAACTACATCATTTTCAGCTCAGAATAGAGTGTTTTAAGAGGGGTAAGTTCATTCTGAACTTATTCACTTCCATCCATGCAAGTCTAGAACCTGCTAAGGGTGATCAAGCCTAAATTTCTCAAGTTCTTCCCCAAATTTTCATTAGGAAATCAAGGAAGTTGTGAAATCAGATTTCTACAGGTATGTAGGGTTATGAATAGGTGTAATTGTCCACACCCATGCCCAATTCCCTCTCAATTCATGAAAATTCTAATTGATGAATCTATGGAGTTTTTATCCAACATGTGAATTCTCTAAGTTTCTATCATGGGTATGATCTAAGCATGTTTCTAACATTGAATTATGATTAATGGACATATTTTATAATATTTTTAATTATAAATTATGTTTTCAAGTTTTACAAATTATGATGCCCATCCATGAAAGTTGAGATCTATGAGATATGTATTCAAGCATGATGAGATGTTTATAAAGAAAGTATGATTTCGAATTACCCATGTCTATGTTCATATTTTCAAATGACCAAGCCTAAGTCAAGCATGTTTAAATATTGGGAAAGCCTATATGATCAAGTATGTTTCATGATTTACCTAAACTTCATGTATTAGCTTACCACATGAATTTTGGAGTTTAGACTCCCACTATTTTCAGCTTGTGGTATGGTTTGAGCCCAAGGCTCCTCATGTTATGATTTCAAATTTATGTATGTATGTTATGAGTCATCTTCATCACTAGACGATGGTTCAGCTTCGTTGAAAGACGATGAAGAGCATATGCATATTTTGGGAGTAGTGTCCAGCACCGAGTAGGCTAAGAATCAGTCAACCCTATGCCTCAGACTACGTGCCAATGTAGGTATGCTCAGATTATTTAGGACCTCCCTTGTGAGCTTCTCCTACCCCCAAGGGGCCTTTAGCTTGATATCGATATCATGGTAGTGTCCTTAGCCTTGGCAAGGCTTTGGACGGCTTTGCCCACTTGACTGTAATAGTCAGGACCACGTAAGCTCTATCGTGGTAATGTTGGTTATATCACGAGTCTTCCATTATTCCTCATGATTTCAGTTATGCATGTTAATTGGTAAGATATTATGTTTTCAGCAGGTTTGACCCAATATTCAGTTTTACTTATGGTTAACAATTTTCAGCTTTGGGTCATTCGATTCAGTTATGTTTAAGTCATGTTTTCATATAATAGCATTCAATCCCTTTTCTTAGACTCTTATGATGAAATATTTTATGATATGCATGATCTCTGTTTTACTTACTTAGCAGTTTTACTTACCCTGCATACTCGGTACATTCCACGTACTGATCGCATACCCTATGCTGTATCATTTCATGATACAGCCTCAAACATTCAGGCCCGGTGCCGCCGTTAGTCAGATCCTCAGTGTTTGCATTCTCCAGCCGGAGTTGATTAATCCTCATCTTTCAAGGGCCCTTCTTATCAGTTATATTCGGTATTTTCAGTATTAGACTTTTGTGAGTTAGTTGGGGTCTTGTCCCATCAACTCATCAGTAGTAGATGCTTATTAGATATAGAATATATTCAGCTTCAGACTTGTATTATGTATTCAGATGTTAAGATGTTATGAGATTTTCAGACTTCCGCTGTGTTATATGTTGGATTTCTGCATTTTTAAATGTTGAGCTTTGATGATATGTTCATGCCATGGTCGACTTGGAGCCTCTCGGGTTCTTTGTCCCGTGTCTCGATTTGGACCTATGTTCAGATCGGTGACAAACTTGATATCAGAGCATTAGGTTTTGAAGTGTCCTAGGGTGTCTAAACGCCGTGTTGAGTAGAGTCATTTTAATAGGTATGAAGCGCGCCACACTTATGACGAAGAGGCTACAAAATGTTTAGGAAATGTTCCCTTCTTTCATGATCTGAGTCGTGCGAGGAAATGTCTCTCTATCCTTCTAACTAGTGCTATATGTGTTTGTAAAATCATGCCTCCTCGCCGATTTAATGGAAGAAGAAATGGAAATAGAATGGCCACGAGAATGGCAATGGAGATGGGCACCAACAGGCCCCACTAGACCATGATGAGCATGTACCCGAGCTGGTTTCTGGCGCTGATTTTAGGACAACCAATCAGATGCTAGATCAGGCCTTGACCACTCAGGCCTAGACCGCTCAGGTCAACAGTAGGCGGTAGCGCATGTCCCCTAAAATGGGGATGCGGCGACGGCGAGAGTCAGAGATTTTCTGACGATGAACCTTCTAGAGTTCCTTGGGTCAAAGGTGGATGAGGACCCATATGAATTTATTGATGAGATTCTAAATATCACCCAAATCATTGAGGGTGACTAGGGAGGATGTCACGCCCCACCTTGGGAGGTGACTGACACCTAATTCCATATTGGAATATGGGCTGACCTGGTTGGGCATAGGCACCTATAGTGCCTACCAGTTACTCAAAATCAAGAAAACAAACTACTATCTCAGTTGTAAACACAACCTGGGGTCGACAATGCTGTTCGGGTGGTTTTGGGGTTATAAAACCGACACACAAGTGCACGTGGTCGAACAAGTAGTAAGTGGCTTTAGTAAGCCAAGTATCGATCCCACAGAGACTTGGGTTAAGTGCAATTTGTTCAAGTATACTATATTTTTACTTCTAAATATGCTGACAACAAAGTAACCAAAAAGTGAATAATTTGTTTTATAAATTTTATACTAAAACTACGAGCAATTATCTACTTTGAATTTGGACTATGAATAAGAGCATGCCGCGGTTAAAGAACATGTAATGAAACTGATTATCATCATAAATTGGTTAATCTTTTCTTCCAGTTGCTAGCCAAGAACATTTGCCGAGAGATTAAAACTCTCGTATTTAATCTCACTTAAGAATCATGAACCATCCGTCTACATTTCTGTGATCAAATGCAATTCATGTTCTAGCCATACAATTCCGGTTCCTAAATTGACTAATACGACTTTCAGGTATATTTCTATCCTGAATGCACATCAAAACTCAATTTTCCCAAATCAAGTAAAGAACAATATCCTATTAATTCACAACTTTCCAATTTCGTGCTCTCTCGAGTGAAATCGGACTTTTTAGATGTACATTAATGTAGGCCACACACCAATGCAATAAGAACAAGAATTAATAGAACAACATGGAAGAAAAAGATGAAAAACCATATAATCAATAATCAAAATTCATCACAAGTGTTCATAACCTCAGCAAGGAAGGGAATTAGCCACTCATTTGTGGATTAATCATCATAAAACGAGTGTTAATCATACAAACAATTGAATTAGAGAAGAAAGAAAGAGAGAAAAAACCCTGAACTTTTCGTCCCTCAACTGCCTGTAACCCACGTCCTTGCTCCACCAAGTCTGAATTATGAAAAATACACTTAAGCGTTCTATTTATACTAGTGGGAATTTTTTCCGGAATAATGAGCAACGTGTCACGGAGTGCATCGCGGAGCACTGCCTCCGTGACACGCCATGAACGCGGACCCTCACTGGAACTGGGGGTCCGGGAATTTAAACTCAATGTGGCACGTCGTGCATCACGGAGCACTGGCTCCGTGCCACGGAGCAAACGCGGACCTCCACTGGAAATATGGTGAATTTTCACCCCCCAGGCAGAATGCCTCCGCAATGACAGCGTGACACGGCTCCATCGCGGAGCCCCTTTAAATCATGCTGTCCACTGCCTTTTCCTTGCTCGCATCCAAGTCCAACTCCGATATCGTCCAACATGTCATTTAGCTTCTCGAAATCACATTTTACCTGCAAAACAATGCTAATCATGTTGGTTAGTATAAATTCACATTTTATTCCTAATTACATAAAAATGTATACACATTGCTAGATAAACAAGGCTAAAATGATACTTTTGAGTATCACTTGGGCATATAAATCTGCCCAAGATCACTTACCCCACACTTAAATCCTTGTTCGTCCTCGAACAACAAACATACAATACATGCAATTTACATCCCAACCTCGCTACTATGGTACAACAATTTAAGCTACGGTCATACCGATCATTCAATATTGCAAATCATCAAGAAAACATGCATGGTCTTAACAATGCAATGACCTTCAATACATTAAGACTTCCTAGACTTTAAGAATCGACTCTCGATATTGGCAAACTCATGCAAATCAGCTAATCAAGATATCCGACACGAAAATCAATCTTTCATCAAGCATGTGCCCTCACAACTCAAGAGAATCTTCCCCTTTTTGCTCATGTGACACACAATCATTCAAGCAGGGGCATGTACACACACTTTCACTCTCTCTCCCAAAAAAATTCACATGCATCATGTCGTGACCCATAAGCTTGCCTTTAGTGTATTACTTCACTAATGTAAAGAAATGCAATGTAAGATCACGTAGGACTTTAATGGGTTGTAATGGAAGCTATGGAACTAGTAAATATTGGATTATCCAATAATAGCCACTAGCATCCTTAAGCGCCTTTTCAACACATTCCCATCAACTCATGGGCATTGTTTCTCTCTTTTTCTTTTTTTTCATCATCCCATTCTTGATGATTTACTTTAGTATGGCCCATTTCATTAAGCACTCCTGACACAATAACAAAGATTATACATGCACCTTTATTATCGTTTATTTATAACAAATGCACCTTCAACCTTTTCTTTTCTTCCCTTACTCCACTTTTCTTTTTCTTTTTCACCATTCTCACTCTTTGACACTTTGGGAAAATTATTTTCTCTTCTTAAGCGCTTAAGAGTTTTGTATAGGCTTTACGGCTAATGAAAAGAAGGAATTAAGCTCGGTTTACACTTTTTGGACAAAAGAAAGAAATAATAGGCTAAAGGCTCAAAGGGCTGACTAGGGTATACAATCACAGGAAGAGGGGAGTATGACAAGAAAAAAATAGAAACTCTCGGTTAAAACAAAGAAATGCCTACATCCTTTCCTACAATACACCTCCTTCATTTCATTTTGTACACACACCAGGCAAGTTCTAGACACTTCACAATAGCATGGAATATCAACACCTCACTTCACACTTTATGCACATGCTCAATTCAAGATGTATTCACAGACTCTTCAATCATCTAATTACAGGAATTAAAACATTAAGCCTCAATCACACCGAATCGAACTCTACAACCTAGGTATCTCAACTTATTTACAAGATTGCATGCTTTCATACGAATCACTTTTGCATTTTGAATATCAGGTACAACACGCAACCAAACTCTCGCAACCATATAGTAACTACAGGTTCCGGGATGCAATCCACCAAAGAAAAAAATTGAAAATTAATTGAAAAAAAAACTACTCCTACCGACTACATTTCCCTTAAGACGGTCGTCATCCATCCATCATAGGGAACAGTCACTACTATGACGTCGGTTCAATGAGACCATTCTCGGTAAAAGAACCTAAAACAAACGCCGAGAAACCCAAAATTAAAAAGTTTAAAAATTTGCAAAATATCGATCATTTCGACAGAAATTTTTTTTTTTACAAAATATTCTAAATATGAACAAAATATTTTCAAAAATTTTAAAAATATTGTGTCACACCCCGCCTTGGGGGTATGACTGGCACCTGGTGCCCTACTAGGACCCGAACTACTGGACTACTAAGCCTAGGCACATCTGGTGCCTGGCTGGCTCTAATTCACATTTCTGGAAACAAAGGGCTATATAACGGCTGTAAACACAGCCCCCGGCCCATTGGCCTATAGCCTCCTGTACCTGTAATAACAGCTGGCCAGAACATGCAACTATAGGGAAACCTATGCGGGCCGACAAGGCCACCATGCTGTCTAGTTATCTGCAACTCAACAATAAAATACTAGAAGGCTACGTGACCGGCAAGGTCACCACTACTGTCAAACTTATGGCCCCACACGGCCAACATAAAGAAGCAAAAGTACTAACAGCTAACAACTGCACGGCCTCACACGACCGGCTCAACTGACCACAGGAAAACACACAGACTGCAAGCCTCTAAGAATAGCAATAGAAATGATTGGGATAGGGCCCCGACCTACCCGTACTATACAACAGAAGAAACTGAATTACACCTCTGGAATTCAGTCTCCGGATGACAGGAGCTGAATGCTCGATCGCTGACAGGAATCACGTGGTATCGCCTGCTCGTCTACGAGTACCTGCAGGCAAGTAATGCAGCGCCCCACCGGGCGTCAGTACCGCTGGTACTGAGTATGTAAAGCAATAACTGAAAGCAAAATCTGAAAACAACAATGTAACTGATAAAACTGAAGTAGAGAGAATAGATTAACTGTCTGATAATGTAAATCATGCCTTCTCTCAATCTTTACTGGAAGGGATAGGAGTCATACCTGGAGACGTATCCCTCTACTGCTGATCTACTCGTATCTAACGTAACATGGCATAACATGAAATAACATAACATAGCACACACAAACCTTACCCGGCCCCCATAAGCCGGGAGGTCCAACCAGCACAGAATCTATACCCCTACCCCGGTCATCCCATCTCCTATAACCCCGTAAGCATCCTGCCGGTCCTCTGGGTATGCACTTGGGCTCGCTGAGCCCCTGACTATAACTGCATCTGAGTCCGGAGGACTCCTGAATCAACACCCGGGCGTATCCGCTCGACGGGGGTGTATAAAAGCCGACCAAGGCAAAATATGGGGAAAACTGGCATCCCATCTTCGTCCCCTGGGGGACGGCATGCCACTCCGTAGAGCGACGTATCCTCGTCCTCTGGCGGACAAGTCGATACAGCTATTAACCCTGGGGCGGTCATGGATGCTAGGTAGTCCAACCCCAACAACACAACGGTCTCAACTAGTAATACTGTCTGCATATCTCACATGCTGAGGCTAATAGGGGTAAAGTATCGTATATATTACATGCTGAACTAGTGATAATAATCTGTACGTATTTAATACATGCTGAGACTAGTAAATATGTATATATGAGTATAGTCTCCTGCCAGACTGTACTGGGGTAAATGCTATACGAAATATAGTATTTCTGCTGCAACCTATGCTGTATACTGAGTTTCTGTATTAATGTGATTTACTATTCCTAACATGCGTTCTAAACTTTATTTTAGCCTGCCATTCTATTCCTGAGGTGCTTTACGGATATTGCCTCGCTTTACGGGGTTTCAACTGAATACAATAATATCTTAACATTCCGTATCACATCACATACTGAGCATGCTGAGCAGTTTCTAACACTTGTGTTAGAATCTATGTCGTACTAGTAAGTTTCACGCAAGTTACAACTTAATGCTTCTAATACCGTATCAACATTCACAATAAACGTAACATTTGATTTCTGAACATTCTACTGGCCTGTAAATTACTATACTGTACCGATATTACTTAACTTGCCGAGGGGACTAGCTTTACATACCTTATCCTTGAACTATTCGTCTGTCGGACGAGACTCGGCCGGCACTTCAACTATTTTCTCCCAACTGCATTCATAATTATGTCAATTAATACTAAATACAGCTTTACTTTAAAAGGCAACGTCACTTTTGACATAGTTTATAGCCTAAACTTAGGCTTATCGAAAGACAGTCGAAAACTCGCTATTTTTCAGCGGTCCAGAAGGGAGAAATATTCACTACACAGCTAGGAACACATAGACACTAATTTAGAGCAATTCCACTTACCTTAGCTCGGTGGCTCGATGATTCGTCGGCCGTATTTTACGAAACTGAATCCGTAGGAATGCTCTCTGCTACTAAATATCTCAGTATCAGGAGTTAATTTGAATTTGGACAACGTTTAGCAGCGTAATCGGTCGGAAATTATGTTGTCCCCTTCGTCCCTTTTTCTTTCTCTGCGTTTGCTCTCTGTTCTCTGGAAGTTATAATATGTTTTTATCATTTAAAACCGAAGTGGGGCTTTATATACTTGGGCCTGGACAAGGCCAACGTGTCACTGAGCCAACACGGAGGCCTCTCCTCCGTGACACGCTGCCATCGCGGAGGGGCTCTGCCTCGGCTCCTTCCGCGATGGTTCGACAGGTTTCTCGCCTGATCTTTTCCCGGGCCTTTCTCTAGCACGTATGGTCTTCAAATATGCTTAACCAACGTGCGAATAGGTCGTCTAGGTGCTGGAAATTCTACGGGGTATAACATATCGATCATTTCAATAATTAAAATATTTACAGAAATCAGCTGGCAGCATTCAACAACACACATCAATTTTACAAATATGTACAAATACCGAACAATTTGAAAATTCACAAACACAGGGAAACACAACATATAAAAATACAGAGGAGAACATACAAGCAAACCAGCCCAGCCCAACACCTAACTACTCCCACCCCACACTTAATCCGAACACTGTCCCCAGTGTTCACAAAAATTAAATAGCACAGAATCGGGTGGTGGAACTCCCTGATCAATCAAAGTATTCCACTTCTTCGTCGGGTGCTGCTGCTTCATCTCCCATGTCCGAGTCGCCTCTGTCGTCATCATCGGACTCCACATCGGAGTCCTCCCGACGCGTCTCCTCGTCCGTGGGGACGTCATCGTCTATGGGCTCTACAAAGGCTGGCCCTACTCGGCATAGAGCCTTGGCATTTTCGCCAAACAGGTAATCTAGCTCGAGTTGCCATAGCTCCTCCTCCGTCGCCGGACTCCCACCTATCCTGAGTTGGAGCATCTGCATCCCATACATCCGCGCCATATACTGGTCATCACGAGCGTGTCGCTCGCCAAGTGTCAGCACTGGCCCGTGGGTGGTGTCGGGAGCCTTAGTTTTAGTCACATCCAAGGCCCGCCTCTCCAACTGCGGGGTATAATCAAGGGCCTCCTCCTCAACATCGAGGCCCCTGAGAAAGGTGGTGAGTAGTCCACCGAAACCATACCTGTGCCCCTGGTGCAACCGGGCTCTCTTCATGGCGGATATAATAACCGCCCCGACATTTATCTCCAGCCCTTTCATCAGGGCGTACACCAGGCAAACACGATCCCGGGTTACATCGGTCATATGTACCCCCGGGATGAGGCAAGAGCAGACTATCTTCAGCCAAATTCGGGCTTCCCTATTCATCTGAGAATATGGAAGAGTCTGATGGTAGCCCCTTTCCTTGTGCCTGCTCCATCTAGCTGTAGATCGGGCCCTACACAGTGTGCGTCTGATGTCAGCATACGGTGGGGTAATGTTCAGCTGTCGGAGGACGTGGGCATCTGTGTCCCGCTCTCCTATGATGGCATTGAGCTGGTGGGGCTCCAGAGTGACTATCTGCCCTCTAATTTTGATGGTGTGGCTTCGGATTGACGGGTTCCAGTTGGCATAGAACTCCCGAACCAAGTGCAGGTTGCATTCTTTGGGCTCCTTGAATATGAACTTGAGCCCCGCTGCCTCGATCCGGTGAACTATTCTGGGGAACTCCTGTGCCAATGGCTCCCTTGCTATATGCTCCTCGGGGAAATATTTATTCTCTTTGTGCTTTGCGTACCACTTTTTCCCCTTGTCAGTTACCCATCTTGTTCCATATTGGCGGCGCTGGCCGCGTGGAACTGCTGGTGCTGCTGGGACTGCTGTGCCCAGTCTGAGTCTCTTCCTGCCGGTGCCTGAAGTTGATGCACCTTTCCCTTTATCTTGCCGGCTTGCCATTTTACCTGTCAACCCAAGTAAACAAGCTCAATGTTAAGCTAAATAATTATTAACTTCGGCTAAGGTCGGGTTATGCTAAGTTACCCCACACTTAGTCCTTAGCTACAGTTACAACAATACAGCAAGAATAGCTTTATTTACATCAAACAACCAGCTATACAATCATGCTTAGTGCGTTTAAAAAGAAAAATTCGACGGTATAACTTCTGCGTACTACTCAGACTTCGTATAGCTAATCACAATCACTACCATCGCAAACATTTTAACCCTCGCACTTAGCAAAGAAAAACGAAGAAACAAAAATAACAACAAAAGTTTATATACATGAACCTATCCAACCAACCCAATTCGAGCAAATTTAACCAATTCCCCTAAACCCCGAGAATTTGTCATCTATTAACATCCTAACAATTTGTACAACAACTCATCTCATTCAACACATACAACCCGGCATAAAATTCACAGTTTCAATATATTTCTAACTTCACATTCAACAACAAGCCCTAGAATTGATTTTCGCAATCAAATTCGAATAATTTATGCAATCGACAAGTTCAAACATTATAACGACATTCCGAACATTTATCAATCAACAAATAACTTGAATTCATGCTTAATTTCGACCTAGGGCAATTTAGTTCACCTCCCATGCTTAAAATCAAAGAAAATCGACAAAAACTTGAGAGGGAATCGGAAAACATACCTTGTAGTTGAAGAATCGAAGAAAACTCCAAAATTTGTTGCCTTAAGCCGTGGCACGTTGATGGGAGAGGGGTTTTGGGATGTTTGGTCGCGGAAGAAATCAAAAATGAGGGGAAAAGGGGAGTTTTCGGGGTTTAAAAGGTAGAAAAACACGCGGGTCACCCGGAAACCCGGTGTGACCCGTCGCGATATACAAGGCAATGTGTCACGGAGTGCATCGCGTTGCACTGCCTCCGTGACACGGAGCCATCGTGACAACAAACTGGAAATTTTTTTAAAATTTCCGGGTTATACCTCAACGTGTCATGGAGGGTAACGCGGAGGTCCTCCTCCGTGACACGGAGCTATCGCCCCAGCTCACTGTTTTCTACATTTTATTAATTTTTCATACCTCGACTTTTCCTTCACGATTCCGTGCACATTTTCCTCCGTTTGACCTGAAAATCATCTCACTAAACAAAATTGGTTAGAATAATAGGTTTCACCTAACTAAAATTAAAAACACTAACTAAAATGAAAAATTTTGTACTAAATCAAGAAAAAGAAAAAGAAAAATCTATTTACACTTTACAAAATGAAAGAAAAAATTTCCATGGGTTGCCTCCCGTGCAGCGCCTGGTTTACCATCGCGGCTCGACGTCATTTAAGCTCCATTGTCCGCTAGGGTGATGGACGATTTCTCTCGATCACTGTCCTCCCCCCAGTAGTGCTTACCCCTATCCGGTGGTCTTCCCATTAACTCTCGGGAATCCTTCATCTGCTTAGCATTACCATGATCAATCACATTGATCACCGAGAGTTCTTTATGCACCATCGGGAGCTTGAGTGCTTTGTACACATCGAACACCTCTACCTTGTCATGTGCTCGCATTGTGAGTTGCCCCGCAGCTACGTCGATTAATGCTTTCCCGGTTGCCAAGAAGGGTCGTCCCAAAATAAATGGGACTTCCGCGTCTGGTTCAAAGTCCAGCACAACAAAATCTACAGGGAAAATTAGGGAGCCAACTTGCACTAGAACATCCTCAACAATGCCATCCGGCCTAGCTAAGGATCGATCCGCCAACTGCAAGATTACGGTTGTAGGTCTAGGACTCCCTAAACCCAACTTTCTGAATACCGAAGACGACATCAGATTTATACTTGCCCCCAAGTCACACAATCCACGAGTTCGGATGCTCTGCCCAATAGTAAGCTGGATAGTGAAACTTCCAGGATCTTTTAGCTTTGTGGGCAGTCTGTTTTGGATCCGGGAAGTGCACTCCTCCGTTAAAGCCACCGCAGCATACTCAGTCAACCGACTTTTGTTGGCCACGATGTCCTCTATGTACTTGGCATATTTAGGTACTCCCTGCAATTCATCAACAAGAGGTAAATTAACATGTACCTGTTTAAGCACCTCCATGAATTTCTTGAAACACACCTCCGCTTTGTGTTTCTTGAGTCGTTGAGGGAACGGGGGTGGAGGTCTTTCTGATTCAGCTTCTTTGGTCTTCCCCCTTTCCGAACTTTGCTCCCCCTCAACTTCTGCTGCTCCCGAGTGTTGAGGTGGTCTTTCTGGTTCCACCTCCTTCAGCTGCAAACCACTTCTTGTGGTCACTGTATTTACCTGCTTGGGATTCAGATCCGTGTCGCTTGGCAGTCCTCCTCTAGGCCTTGTATTTTGGGCACTAGCAAATTGCCCAAATTGATACTCAAGAGCCTTGGTAGCTAACTGATTGTTTTTCACTTCGGCTGCTAATTTCACATAGTCAGCCTGCAATTGAGCTTGGTTAGCTATCATGGTATTGAACATCTCCTCAATGCTGGGTGATGGTGGTGGAGGAGGTGCATTGTTATTTATGAATTGAGTTTGGTAGTTCTATTGCCCTCCTTGGTTCCTTTGCACACCCTGACCCGAACTTTGGCCTTGATGGTTGTTGCTACCCCATGAGAAGTTAGGATGATTCCTCCAATTTGAATTGTAGCTACTACCATACTGCTGGTGATTTCTTTGTGCATTACCCACAAAGTTTACCGAGTCAGGATTGGCTCCACAACACTCAGCTGAGTGCTCATTGCTTCCACACACTTCACACCACAATTGCTGGACTGCATTAACCGGAGCTGAAGGCTGGTTCAAAGTCATGTTGCTGAAGTGGTTGTTCAATTGATTTTGCAAGGCAGCTATCTGTGCAACGATAGCTGTAAACCCATCCACTTCAAGCACTCCTACTGCTTTCCTTGCCCCACCTCATGATGAATCAGCATTCCATTCTGGATTGCCCTGTGAAATCCGGTTTAGCAAGGTATACAGCTCCTCATAAGTCTTTTCCAGCGCTTGCCCTCCAGCTGCTGAATCTAGCAATATTTTGGTGTGGGGTTCCAAACCCTCAATAAATATGTGCACCAACACCTCATTGGACTGATGATGATGAGGACAGTCCTGCAACATAGATTTAAATCTCTCCCAGGCTTGATATAAATTTTCTCCCTCCCTTTGTTTGAAACTTAGAATTTGACTTCTAAGTCTTGCTGTTTTGCCCGAGGGAAAAAATCTTATCAAGAACTTCCGTGCAAGATCATCCCATGTTGAAATAGAATTTGGTGGCTCCGCTTTCAGCCACCTCTTGGCTTCTCCGAGTAATGAGAACGGAAATAATGTAAGTCAAACATAATCAGGTGACACTCCAGCGGGTATGTAAGTGTCACTTATCTCCAAAAAGTTTTGGAGATGCTGTTGTGGGTCTTCATGAGGGAGACCGGTAAATTTCCCGCTTGTGTGCAACAATTGCACCATATTTTGCTTGAGTTCAAATCTCCCTCCAGGCTCTGGTTTGCGGATACTGGATGTAACATTGTTGGCATGTGGGATTGCCACGTCACGAACCGGCCTTGCTGCTGCTTCTTCGGGCACTAACACTGCCCTCACAACTGGTGGATTCTGTTGCTCCATAATGGTCTGTCTGAGCAACTGCAGCTTTCTTTGTAGAGCTTCTCTCCGTTTACTGTGAAATATACGTTCTGGCTCTATATAAGATTCCACCAGCTCTTTGGCTCTTGCCAGTGTTCACAACAATTAAGTCTGCAAAATACAGGCTAAGACCAAGTTGTCAACACTTAAGAAAATGAAAATACAGTAAAATTAACACTTAAATCAAATTCACCAATTGCCAAGTCCCCGGCGACGGCGCCAAAAACTTGTTCGGGTGGTTTTGGGGTTATAAAACCGACACGCAAGTGCACGCGGTCGAACAAGTAGTAAGTGACTTTAGTAAGCCAAGTATCGATCCCACAGAGACTTGGGTTAAGTGCAATTTGTTCAAGTATACTATATTTTTACTTCTAAATATGCTGACAACAAAGTAACCAAAAAGTGAATAATTTGTTTTATAAATTTTATACTAAAGCTACGAGCAATTATCTACTTTGAATTTGGACTATGAATAAGAGCATGCCGAGGTTAAAGAACATGTAATGAAACTGATTATCATCATAAATTGGTTAATCTTTTCTTCCAGTTGCTAGCCAAGAACATTTGCCGAGAGATTAAAACTCTCGTATTTAATCTCACTTAAGAATCATGAACCATCCGTCTACATTTCTGTGATCAAATGCAATTCATGTTCTAGCCATACAATTCCAGTTCCTAAATTGACTAATACGACTTTCAGGTATATTTCTATCCTGAATGCACATCAAAACTCAGTTTTCCCAAATCAAGTAAAGAACAATAGCCTATTAATTCACAACTTTCCAATTTCGTGCTCTCTCGAGTGAAATCGGACTTTTTAGATGTACATTAATGTCGGCCACACACCAATGCAGTAGAAACAAGAATTAATAGAACAACATGGAAGAAGAAGATGAAAAACCATATAATTCAATAATCAAAATTCATCACAAGTGTTCATAACCTCAGCAAGGAAGGGAATTAGCCACTCATTTGTGGATTAATCATCATAAAACGAGTGTTAATCATACAAACAATTGAATTAGAGAAGAAAGAAAGAGAGAAAAAACCCTGAACTTTTCATCCCTCAACTGCCTGTAACCCACGTCCTTGCTCCACCAAGTCTGAATTATGAAAAATACACTTAAGTGTTCTATTTATACTAGTGGGAATTTTTCCCGGAATAATGAGCAACGTGTCACGGAGTGCATCACGGAGCACTGCCTCCGTGACACGCCATGAACGCGGACCCTCACTGGGAATGGGGGTCCAGGAATTTAAACTCAACGTGGCACGTCGTGCATCGCGGAGCACTGGCTCCGTGCCACGGAGCAAACGCGGACCTCCACTGGAAATATGGTGAATTTTCACCCCCCAGGCAGAATGCCTCCGCGATGGCAGCGTGACACGGCTCCATCGCGGAGCCCCTTTAAATCATGCTGTCCACTGCCTTTTCTTTGCTCGCATCCAAGTCCAACTCCGATATCGTCCAACATGTCATTTAGCTTCTCGAAATCAAATTTTACCTGCAAAACAATGCTAATCATGTTGGTTAGTATAAATTCACATTTTATTCCTAATTACATGAAAATGTATACACATTGCTAGATAAACAAGGCTAAAATGATACTTTTGAGTATCACTTGGGCATATAAATCTGTCCAAGATCAAATGCCACGCAACACCTGTAAAAGAAAATAACTAACTTAGCCAACATAACCTTAATAGGGATCTTATGCGGGCCAACAAGATCACCATGCTGTCTAGTTATACCAGGGATAAAAACAGACAGCTATACTAGGCCCCATACGGACAACACATAAAATAATACATATATAGGCCCCACATGGCCAACGACAACCAGCTAACTGAAAACTGTAGTCTGCAAGCCTCTAAGAATAGAAATAATAGTTGGGACAGGGCCCCGACCTACCCAAATGCTATATAAATGAAAGAATGTAATCTCTATAACCTGGCAACTTCAAATAAAAGGAGCTAGCCAAATTGCTGACACTGAACAACTCCTAATGGAGATCCTGAACTCTGTCTGTCTAAACCTGTAGGCAAGTAATGCAGTGCCCCATTGTTGGGCGTCAGTACAATGTGTACCGAATATGTAAGACAGTAATAAAAAGCCGAATAGAAGCTGTTAAACACTGAAAGTAAGTAGAAAGAAGGGGCGGAAGCATTAACCTATAAGCTTTCTTATTCATAACCTGCATCTAGAAAAACACTACACATATATGAGCTAAGACTATACAATTACATATTCATAAGCTATGACTAGTAGGCAGGAATACAAACAAGAACCTAACCTGGTCCCCATAAGCCTCAAAGGTACAAGCAACACAGAAATAACCTACCGGGGCCCCCATAATCCTCGAGAAGCACAATCTAATCTATATACCCCTATCCAGGTTCCTATGACTCTACTGGTGCTATAAACAACCTACCTATCCCCTGGGTCTGCAACTGAACCCGCTTGGCTCCTGTAGCTATGTCTGTGTTTGGTGGACTCTTGTAACTCCACCCTGGGCACCAGGTTCGATGAGGGTCAGTGATGTTGATACGGCATGAAATAATAGTCCAACCATGGAATGGACTGTAATATGGCCCTTGGGCCTCTACATAGTCCCTTAGGACAACATCTGGCTCCTTGGAGCGATCTATATAACCCCGTAGGCAACGACACAACTAATAACCCTAAGGCTGGTCAATGGAAGGCTATCCTAGGTGGGGTCAATCCCAACCAATATACTGCATCATAGTCTCAACCTAGCCACTCCGAAGGCGTATCTGGCTCTTAAGGGCTAAGGCGACTTCTACTCACCCCTAGTATAATCTGCATAGCTGCTAACAGGTGCACCCCGTGTGCCTATATCTGATTAGAGGATCCTGATAGTGATCATAATCTCTAACGGTCTGGACCGAATAGGGAGAGATCTAGAGTGGCCTAACGATACTCTGAATATCATGCTAGGACAGTGGTAGCTCATAAGCGAATCGTAATGTCGCGAACGGTCAACTGCCTAATTCCTTTACTTAGGACAACTGTAGGGCTGCCACTTAATCGGACATGCTCCCGAGAAGTCAACCCCTAATCTTCCTTAGATGGTTTGCTATAATTCCTAGTCTGAAGGTAATACTGTGCTATTATGATTCTAGTCCCTAGGACACTAACTTAATCTGTTCAGATTCCATATAATTTCTCCAGGTGATCCCTAACCTCGTAGGCAGATTTACTTGGTCCTAGCCACATGCGGCAACCTATATCTGAGTATCTATAAGAGCGGGCTGGGACGTTGGCCCCGCATTTCACTATTGATAATATTCCCTCCTTAAGGTATTCACGGGTCTATCTGACTCGTATGAATAGAGTGACCTCCTGGAGACCCGTAGGTGTGAAACTAAGTCGACTATAGCTAATAACCTCTAGCAGTGTCTAACTATATTACAGGTCGTCACCTTCCCCACCGGCAACCTTGGTGCTGCTGACTCTAGGGTAGGACTATTTATTCAAACTCTGGCCCTGTAGGCACTAAGGTATGCCAATGGCCTCTGGGCGAGCGTCACTATCTATCCAGGCGTCAAACTGCAAGTTATATCGGCTGTCTACGCCCTTCGCTGTCCAATTTACTGAAATAGGCCCAACAGTTAACCCTAAGTTTCTAAGGCCTTGGCATGGCAGCAACATGCCAGAATCCTACTACACAGTGAACAGAAGGACATAGGGCTTACTCTCACACTTCTAGCATATCAAACCTAACCTGCTCTTTCCCGACGGGGGATACTATAATCTATTCTCAATACATCTTGTAACAGCTAACCACAACATATATAAGCATTATCTACAAGCAGTAGCTAATACAACACATGGGATTGTTATCTATGTTCAAAAGCATAAGTTGTATCATTACACGACGAGAATAACTTGCCGAGGGAATAAGCCTTAACATACCTCGAATGCCTACTTTCGTTCCCCTGAATAGTTTCCAACCTGGAGCCAGCACTTCCACTCACTTGCAGCCCTTACACAGAGAGAACAAAACTATTTCAATAGTAGGAGTCGACACACAATGATATCTTTCGATATTAATATCAACTATAATTCAACTCTATTTAACTCGGCCGAAAACCCACAATTTCTCAAGAGTTTAGAAGGGTGAAATGCTTACCTAATGCCTGTGGATATTTTGGATTCAGTTTGAAGTGATTCTTAAAACCTTTTTTTCAGTGGGGTTTCGATACTCCAAGCGAATTTTTAAGAATTAACTCCGCAGGGATGATCCTAGTAGGCCTAGAACTTGTTATCCAAGGTGAATTGACATTTGAACTGAGTTTAGCTGTGTAACTTAACGAAAACCCATGTTGCTCTCTATTTTGTTGAGGCAAAATATTGAAAATGATTTCAAATCGTCAAGAAGGGACTTTATATAATAATATGGTGGTGGCAGGGGGCGCGGCGTGCCGGTCGTAGCGCCAAAACACGAGTGCGACGCGCCGACCCTTGAGCCGAGGGTGTGGCGCGACGCGACACTTGGGGTGCCTTGCCCCGGGCTTCGGCCTCCTATTCGCACAATTCTGTACTCATCCGTTCATTCCCAAAGCAATTTTACAAGTGCGTCATACTCTAAAACTCTCAACATACGTACGCACGCGTTCGTCATACATTAGAACCTTAGGAACATTCGTCCTCAAATAATCTACAATATCGAGAGACTCAATTTCTTGAACTACTGTTAGAAAAATTTTGGCAGAGTCTTAACATGGTCTATCTGGAAATTTGAAATGCAAAAAAGTCCAACACCTGCATCTTACAGGACACTAGTTGAAACTGAAACATAGCTCTATCACATATAGCATAATCAACTGATAATAATAGCAACAATGTCAACTATATAACATTTGAAACTATCTTTCCATAACTTAAATCATCTGGGTCTGTGTACTATCGTCGTAGAGCCTAGAATAATTGAAACTGTCCAGACTTCACATCATTCATAGTTTTTCAATCCATTTCTTATATATTTCTATTTTCCCATAATACTGTAATGAGCTACAACTTTGGTTCTCAAGATGGCTCCTATATCTATTGGAGTCTCTCTGCGGAATAGTGCTTCTATATTTTAGGTATCTCTAATTGGATTAATATGAGACATGGTCTTCTATGCACTTGCTTAGTGTTGATGAATAGATCTTAGCCCCGAAGGTAACTCTATCTCATAGGCCACTTGGCAAATCTTTCGGAGGATCTGATAAGGCTTAATGAATCTAGGGATGGGCTTGCCCTTCTTATCAGATTCCATGATGCCCTTCGTTGGTGAAGTTTCCAGGAATACCCAGTTTTCTCTTCAATCTTTAACTCCCTACGCCATACGTTAAGGTAGGACTTTCGATAACCCTGGGCTGCCGATACATCCTTCTTGAAAGGCTTAACTTCCTTCGTTTGGCTGATGTATTTGTATGCTCGGTTCAACTACCTCTAGTTTATCTACTTCAAGTCATCATTTAGGGGGCCTCCAATTCCACTCATAGCAGATCTCCGGGCGTCTGAATTGTGTGCTCTTCTTGGCTGTTTGTTTGGGGACGAGAAGCCACACTTAAGCTAACACATGTCCCAATCTGTTCCGACGGCTTCCCAGAACCTAGCTAGGAATTGTGTCTCTTTTTCAGAGTTTATTAGACACTGGGGCTCCACGTAACCAGACTACTTCTTAAACATTTAACTTGGCATAAGCTTTAGCTGAAACATAATTCCATCCGGCGAGACATGAATTGATCTCGTTAGCCTTTCTATACTTAACTCAATAGGGTCAATTTACATCTGGTACGAGGTAACCTTATAACTATATTCATGTTGTCTACTACCCACTCCTCTGCAGGCACGACTATCTTCTGAATTAGTCTTCTCGGTTCCTGCTGTCCAGCTTTCCCTGGCTGGTCATTGGAGCTCTACACTATCACTCAACAAGACCTTCCTGCTTCCCCTGCTATCTGTAGGCCCATTTTACAACTTGACGCAATTTCGTTCAACTCTGGGTGGAGGAGGATAACAAACATAATATACCTTACTGTAATCTACTAACAAAGTTCTGCCATATTTGGAATGTAAAGTCGACCTCTGGATCTCATGACTCCCCACCCTATTACCTTAAAGGCCGATGACTCCCTGTTGGACCTTGTCTTTGGGATGTACTAGGTTAGAGTCTTTGTACAATCACTCCTTTACCTCCACAACTAGTGGCAATATTGCGGTACCCTAGGTTACAACCTCAATATCTCTAAAATGTCAGCCCGATGCTTATTTCTCGACATTCAGTGCTGGACCGCATTAACTGGAGCTGACGGCTGGTTCAAAGTCATGTTGCTGAAGTGGTTGTTCAATTGATTCTGCAAGGCAGCTATCTGTGCAGCGATAGCTGTAAATCCATCCACTTCAAGCACTCCCGCTGCTTTCCTTGCTCCACCTCGTGATGAATCAGCATTCCATTCTGGGTTGCCCTATGAAATCCGGTTTAGCAAGGTGTACAGCTCCTCATAAGTCTTTTCCAGCGCTTGCCCTCCAGCTGCTGAATCTAGAAAAATTTTGGTATGGGGTTCCAAACCCTCAATAAATGTGTGCACCAACACCTCATTGGACTGATGATGATGAGGACAGTCCCGCAACATGGATTTAAATCTTTCCCAGGCTTGATATAAATTTTCTCCCTCCCTCTGTTTGAAACTTAGAATTTGACTTCTAAGTCTTGCTGTTTTGCCCGAGGGAAAAAATCTTATCAAGAACTTTCGTGCAAGATCATCCCACGTTGAAATAGAATTTGGTGGCTCAGCTTTCAACCACCTCTTGGCTTCACTGAGTAATGAGAACGGAAATAATGTAAGCCGAACATAATCAGGTGACACTCCAGTGGGTATATAAGTGTCACTTATCTCCAAAATGTTTTGGAGATGCTGTTGTGGGTCTTCGTGAGGGAGACCGGTAAATTGCCCGCTTGTGTGCAACAGTTGCACCATATTTTGCTTGAGTTCAAATCTCCCTCCAGGCTCTGGTTTGCGGATATTGGATGTAACATTGTTGGCATGTGGGATTACAACCTCGTGAACTGGCCTTGTTGCTGCTTCTTCGGGCACTAACACTGCCCTCACAACCGGTGGATTTTGTTGCTCCATAATAGTCTGTCTGAGCAACTGCAGCTTCCTTTGTAGAGCTTCTCTCCGTTTACTGTGAAATATACGTTCAGGCTCTATATAAGATTCCACCAGCTCTTTATCTCTTGCCAGTGTTCACAGCAATTAAATCTGCAAAATACAGGCTAAGACCAAGTTGTCAACACTTAAGAAAATAAAATAAAAATACAGTAAATTTACACTTAATACAATTTCACCAATTGCCTAGTCTCCCCGGCAACGACGCCAAAAACTTGTTCGGTGCATTTGTTATAGGTATCTAAACAGACACGCAAGTGCACGTGGTCAAACAAGTAGTAAGTGGCTTTAGTAAGCCAAGTATCGATCCACGAAGACTCTGGATAAGTGAAAATTGCTTAAGTATACTATATTCTATCTCACTTCTAAATATGCTGACAACAACGTAACCAAAATTTGAATAATTTTGTTTTATAAATTCTATACTAAAACTACTAACAATTATCTACTTTGAATTTAAACTATGGATATGAGCATGCCGAGGTTAAGAACATGCAATGAAACTGATTATAATCATAAAATGGTTAATCTTTTCTTTCAGTTGCTAGCCAAGAACATTAGCCAAGAGATTAAAACTCTCGTATTTAATCTCACTTAAGAATCATAAACTATCCGTCTACATTTCTGTGATCAAATGCAATTCATGACCTAGCAATACAATTCCGATTCCTAAATTGACTAATACGACTTTCAAGTATATTTCTATTAGGAAAGCACATCAAAACTCAATTTTCCCAAATCAAGTAAAGAACAATATCCTATTAATTCACAACTTTCCTATTTCGTGCTCTCTCGAGTGAAATCGGACTTTTTAGATATACATTAATGTCGGCCACACACCAATGCAGTAGAAACAAGAATTAATAGAACAACATGGAAGAAGAAGATGAAAAACCATATAATTCAATAATCAAAATTCATCACAAGTGTTCATAACCTCAGCAAGGAAGGGAGTTAGCCACTCATTTGTGGATTAATCATCCTAAAACAAGTGTTAATCATACAAACAATTGAATTAGAGAATAAAGAAAGAGAGAAAAAACCCTGAACATTTCATCCCTCAACTGCCTGTAACCCACGTCCTTGCTCCACCAAGTCTGATTTCTGAAAAATACACTTAAGTGTTCTATTTATACTAATGGGAATTTTTCCCGGAATAACAAGCAATGTGTCACGGAGTGCATCGCGGAGCACTGCCTCCGTGACACGGCGTGAACGCGGACCCTCACTGGAAATTGGGGGTCCGGGAATAAAGCATCAACGTGGCACGACGTGCAACGCGGAGGCTTGCCACCGTGCCACGGAGCTGTCGCGAGCCTCCACTGGAATTGATGCAATTTGTCACCCTCCAAGCAGAATGCCTCCACGATGGCAGCGTGACACGGCTCCATTGCGGAGCCCCTTTAATTGGTGCAGTCCAATGCTTTTCCCTTGCTCGCATCCAAGTCCAACTCCGATATCCTCCAACATGCATTTTAGCTCTTCGAAATCACATTTTACCTACAAAACAATGCTAATCATGTTGGTTAGTATAAATTCACATTTTATTACCAATTACATGAAAATGTATACACATTGCTAGATAAACAAGGTGAAAATGATACGTTTGAGTATCACTTGGGCATATAAATCTGCCCAAGATCACTGGAAATATTATCCACCCCTCCTAATTTACTACCGTAAAGGTATAGATAGCTTATTTAAACACTTGGGGTCTCAACCACGTTCTAACACTTTCTAGGAGTCAACGGGTCTAGCCCTCCTTTAATATTTACTCCGGTCAACATCACCTCAATACTTACACTCTTTATTATACTGAAAACAAAACTGAGAGGCGGATGATAGCCATTTCTTACTATAATAGAACAGAGGTATAGAACTGTACAACATACGAAGTGTTGGAGGTAAGAATCCCGCAATTCCCCCTTCTTTCGTACCCTTCAGGTAATCAGTGTTAACTGTCGCCCCTGTCTGATCCTATATATCTAGTAGATAAGTTAACTCATATCCCATACTCCTGACCTCTTACTTTAAGGCTATATAAAGAACTTGGGACAGTGCTGGCATATCTATTACTTTATGAGGTTCCCAGTGCCCCATGAAGATACTGGGAAGATTAAAAGACATCCACCTTCGTCCTTAGTCTGGCTGTCCCCCAACTATGGCATCACACTGGTACCCTTTCCTGCTGCTGCAACTAACTGGAAGCTGGCTGGAGTCTGTCTTATATCAAACTTTATTCTAAAGGGACATAACAATGAAAGCTTAGGGACTCAACCCTGTATAACTCGACTCTATAGCCGATCTGAGAAGAAGAAAGGGTAACCATACTATCATGCCTCGTAGCCCCTGCTTATAGAATGTGGTGCATGACACATTTATAAGCAAGACTCTACTAGACACGGCTTGTAGACTCCCTAGGATATGACCTGCTCTGATACCAAGTTTGTCACGCCCCACCTTGGGAGGCATAACTGACACCTAATGCCATACTGGAATCTGCGCTGACCTAGCTGGGTATAGGCACCCCTGGTGCCTACTAGCTACTCAAAATTAAGAAAACAAACTGCTATATCTCGATTGTAAACACAGCCTCAGGCCGACAAGGCCACGTAGTACCTGTAAAAGAAAATAGCTAACCTAGCCAACATAACCTTAATAGGGATCCTATGCGGGCTGACAAGACCACCATGCTTTCTAGTTACACCAGGGATGAAAACAGACAGCTATACTAGGTCCCACACAGCCAACATGTAAAATAAGACATACAGAGGCCCCACACCGCCAACAACAACCAGCTAACTAAAAACTGTAGTCTGCAAGCCTCTAGGAATAGAAATAATAGTCAGGACAGGGCCCCGACATACCCAAATGCTATATAAATGAAGGATTGTAATCTCTACAACCTGGCAACTCCGAATGAAAGGAGCTAGCCAAACTGCTGACTCTGAACAACTGCTAATGGAGATCCTGAACTTTGTCTGTCTAAATCTGCAGGCAAGTAATGCAGCGCCCCATCGTAGGACATCAATACAATGTGTACCGAATATGTAAGGTAGTAATAAAAAGCTGAATAGAAGCTGTTAAAGAATGAAAGTAAGTAGAGAAAAGGGGCGGAAGCATTAACCTGTAAGCTTGCTTATTCATAACCTGCACCTAGAAAACACTACACATATACGAGCTAAGACTGTACAATTACATATTCATAAGCTATGACTAGCAGGCAGGAATACAAATATGAATCTAAGTTGAACCCCATAAGACTGGAAGGTACAAACAACACAGAAATAACCTACCAGGGCCCCCATAAGCCCTGGCAAGCACAATCCAATCTATATACCTCTATACAGGTTCCTATGACTCTACCGGTGCTATAGCCAACCTACCTGCCCCTGGTTCTGCAACTGAACCCGCTTGGCTCCTGTAGCTGTGTCTGAGTCCAGTGAACTCTTGTAACTCCACCCTGAGCACCAGGATCGATGAGGGTTAGTGATCCCAATACGACATAAAATAATAGTCCGGCCATGGAATGGACTGTAATATGGCCCTTGGGCCTCTGCATAGTCCCTTGGGACAACATCTGGATCCTTGGAGCAGTCTATATAACCCCGTAGGCAACGAAACAGCTAGTAACCTTGAGGCTGGTTAACAGAAGGCTATCTTAGGTGGGGTCAATCCCAACTGATATACTGCATTATAGTCTCAACCTAGCCACTCAGAAGACGTATCTAGCTCTTAAGGCCTAACGCGACTGCTACTCGGCCCTAGAATAATCTGCGTACCTGCTAACAGGCGCACCCCGTGTACCTATATCTGATCAGAGGATCCTGATAGTGATCATAAATCTCTAACGGTATGGACCGAATAGGGCGAGCTCTAGAGTGGCCTAATAATACTCTGAATGTCATGTTAGGACAGTGGTAGCTCATAAGAGAATCGTAATGTCGCAAACGATCAACTGCCTAATTCCTTTACTTAGGACAACTGTAGGGATGCCACTTAATTGGACATGCTCCTGAGCAGTCAGCCCCTAACCTTCCTCAGGCGGTTTGCTATAATTCCTAGCTTGAAGGTAATACCGTGCTACTATGATTCTAGTTACTAGGACACTAACTTGATCTGTTCACATTCCATATAATTTCTCCAAGTGATCCCTAACCTCGTAGGTAGGTTTACTTGGTCCTAGCCACACGCGACAACCTGTATCTGAGTATCTATAAGAGCGGGCTGGGGCATTGGCCCCGCATTTCACTATTGATAAGATTCCCTCCTTAGGGTATTCGCGGGTCTATCTCACTCGAATGACTAGAGTGACCTACTGGCGACCCGTAGGTGTGACACTAAGTCGACTGTAGCTAATAACCTCTAGCAGTGTCTAACTATATAATAGGTCGTCACCTTCCCCACCGGTAAGCTTGGTACTGCTGACTCTAGTGTAGGACTATTTTATTCAGACTCTGGACCTGAAGGCGCTAAGGTATGCCAACGGCCTCTGGGCGAGTGTCACTATCTATCCAGGCGTCAAAATGCAAGTTATATCGGCCGTCTACGCCCTTCGCTATCCAATTTACTAAAATAGGCCCAAAAGTTAACCCTAAGTTTCTAAGGCCTTGGCATGGTAGCAACATGCCCGAATCCTACTACACATTGAATAGAAGGACAGAGGGCTTATTATAACACTTCTAGTGTGTCACACTAGATCCTTCAAGTACTCCTTTAGCTTAGCTGGAGCCATTCTGTAAGGAGGAATAGATATAGGCTACATATCGGGAAGAAGGTCAATACCAAAATCAATCTCCCTCTCGGGAGGGATTCCTGGTAGATCATCTGGAAACACTTCTGGATATTCACATACTACTAGAACTGACTAGATAGTCGGGGTCTCGGACGCAGCATCCTTAACCTTAACTAGGTGGTACACACAACCTTTGAAGATCATCTTTTAGGCCTTAAGGTAGGAAATGAAACGACATACAAGCACAGCTGAACTACCCTTCCACTCTATGGCTAGCTCACCTAGAAATCTGAACTCTACCGTACGAGTTATACAATTAATTGAGTCATAGCATGCATGTAGCCAATCCATGTCGAAGATAACATCAAAATTGGTCATGGATAACTCCAATAAATTTGCTGAGGTGAATTTCTGAAGAACTGTGATAGGAAAATTTCTGTATACTCGTCGAGCTGTGACTGAATCACCAACTGGAGTTGAGACTGAGAAGGGTTCTGATAGGATTTCGAGACTGACTCCAAAACTACTAGCAACATAGGGCATCACAAAAGATAAAGTAGGCTCGAGATCTAACCATGCATATACATCAAGGTGGAATACCCGTAACATATCAGTGACTACGTCTGGAGAGACCTCCTCCTCCTGACGAGATGCTGGGGTATAAAATCTTTTTTCATGGTGACCACCACCTGCACTAATAAATACCCCATGTTGGTCAGGGCGTGTTGGTGGAGTTGCTGAACTGGAGGCTGGGCCTCAGCCCCTATCATGACCCTGTCTGGCTACTGGTCAATACCTAAGCATATATCTGAGCTTCCCGCACCTGAAACAAGCACTTGAACCAGCTAAGCACTGACCCAAGTGTCTCTAGCCACATCTGTTATACTCTAGAGTGCTGGTCTATGCAGGTCTGCTACCCTGACATCTAGAGCCTGAGGTTCATCCCCTCTATCGTGCCTGGATCTGGATGGCACACTCATAGCCAATGGAGTTGGGGCTGAAGATCTCTGATGGGACTACTGACGGTGCCCACTATGTCTCTGCTTAGGGAATCCGAAGCTATCAGTCCTGGCCCTCTTGGCCTCTCTCTCCCGCTCACTCCTCTACACTGCCTCCATCTATTGGGCGTATAGGATTATCCGAGCAAAGTCAATATCTTGATGAAGCATTGCAGTCCAGTAATCCTTAACCAAGTAGTCTACTATACCATGCACAAACTGGCTCACTCGGGCTCTCTAATCTGCCACCATCTCAGGTGCATACTTGGACAAGCAAGTGAGCTCCAAGGTATACTCCTGAACTGTCATTTTTCCTTGCTTTAGGTTCACAAACTCGGCTGCTCCGATCTCTCTCATCTTACGAGGGAAGAACCAGTCCAGAAATGCGGCATGAAACTTATCCCAACCAATGGGGCCTGCTCCAACCGCCCTACTATCCTTCCATTGCTTGAACCAAATGTGTGTAATCCCTTTAAACTAATACGAGGCTGAATCTGCACACTCCTCTGTTACACCCCATAAGTTTTTATCGTGTGACAAACGTGTGTGTACGTATGTTGAGAGTTTTAGAGTATGATGCACATGGAAAAAGGCTTAGGGAATGAACA
Organism: Datura wrightii; assembly: GCA_035772735.1. Lineage (NCBI taxonomy): Eukaryota > Viridiplantae > Streptophyta > Magnoliopsida > Solanales > Solanaceae > Datura > Datura wrightii. The sequence goes on along the minus strand of JASDFA010000029.1, from coordinate 6,802,178 downwards.
GATGTGTACGGAATTGTGCGAGCAAGAGGCCAAATCCCGGGGTAGGGCACCCCAGGCACCGCATTGCGCCACACCCTCGGCGCAAGGGCTGGCGCGTCGCGCCCCATCCTCAGCGTGTTGGGTAGCGCATCGTGCCGGTGTTTTGGCGCTACGGACAGCGCGTTGCGCCCCCCTTCCACCACCCTATTATTATATGAAGTCCTTTCTTGATGATTTGAAATCATTTTCAACATTTTGCCTCGGCCAAAATAGAGAGCAACGTGGGTTTTCATCTAATTTTGTTTCATGTTACCCCACTAAAATCCGTTCAAATGCAAATTCACCTTGGATAACAAGTTCTAGGCCTATGAGGATCATCCCTGCGGAGTCATTTATTAAAAATTTTCTCGGAGTACTAGAACCCCACTGAGTAAAGGTTGTTAGAATCACTTCAAATTGAATCCTAAATGGCCACAGAAGCATTACTCTCTTTTGAACTCCTGAGAAATTGTGGGTTTTCGGCCGAGTTAAATAGAGTCGAATTATAGTTGATACTAATATCAAAAGATATCACTGTATGCCGACTCCTACTATTAAAATAGCTTTGTTCTCTCAGCATAAGGGCTGCAAGTGAGTGGAAGTGCTAGCTCCAAGTTGGAAAATTGTTCGGGTGAACGAAAGTCGGCATTCGAGGTATGTTAAGGCCTATTCCTTCGGCAAGTTATTCTCGTCGTATAATGATATGACTTATTCTTTTGAACATAGATAACAATCTCATGTTTTGTATTTGATGCTGCTTATAGATAATGCTTATATAGGTTATGGTAGCTGTTAGAAGATGTATTGAGAATAGATTACAGTATCCCCTATCGGGAAAGAGTAGGTTAGGTGTGACATACTATAAGTGTTATAGTAGATTTCTAGGTGAGCTAGCCGTAGAGTGGAAGGGTAGTTCAGCTGTGCTTGTATGTCGTTTCATTTCCTACCTTAAGGCCTAAAAGATGATCTTCAAAGGTTGTGTGTACCACCTAGTTAAGGTTAAGGATGCTACGTCCGAGACCCCGACTATCTAGTCAGTTCTAGTAGTATGTGAATATCCAGAAGTGTTTCCAGATGATCTACCAGGAATCCCTCCTGAGAGGGAGATTGATTTTGGTATTGACCTTCTTCCCGATATGTAGCCTATATCTATTCCTCCTTACAAAATGGCTCCAGCTGAGCTAAAGGAGTACTTGAAGGATCTCTTAGACAAGGTTTTGATCAGACCAAGCAAATCCCCATGGGGTGCACCAGTTCTCTTTGTTCGCAAGAAAGATGGTCTCTTCGTATGTGTATTGATTATCGGCAATTGAACAAGGTCACCATCAAGAACAGGTATCCTCTTCCCAGGATTGACAATTTGTTTGACCAGCTTCAGGGTACCAATTGCTTTTTGAAGATTGATCTCAGATTCGAATATCATCAGCTCAGGGTTCGGGAGAGTGACATCCCGAAGACAGCCTTCAGGACTCGGTATGGTCATTACAAGTTTGTAGTTATGTCTTTTGGACTAATGAATGCTCCTGCAGCTTTCATAAATTTGATGAATAGGGTGTTCAAGACATACTTTGATATGTTCTTGATCGTGTTTATCGATGAAATCCTGATATACTCTCGGAGAGAGGAGGAGCATGCCGCTCATTTGAGGGTCGTGCTACAGACTCTTAAGGATCATCAATTATATGCTAAGTTCAGCAAATGCGAGTTTTGGTTGAACTCGGTGGCATTTTTGGGTCATGTGGTGTCGAGTGAGGGTGTATAGGTGGAATCTCAAAAGATAAAAGCGGTGAAGAATTGGCCTAAACCAATGAGTCCTTTGGACATCAGGAGTTTCTTGGATTTAACTGGTTACGATCGGAGGTTTATTGAAGGGTTTTCATCCATTGTAGCACCGTTGACTAAGTTGACCTAGAAGAAAGTGAAGTCTTAATGATCGGAGGCTTGTGAGGAGAGCTTCCAAGAGTTGAAAACTCGACTCACCTCAGCACCAGTGTTGACCCTACCTGAGGGTACCGAGGGGTGTGTGATATATTGTGACTCTTAAAGGATCGGCCTTGGTTGTGTCATGAAGCACGGTAAGGTTATATCCTATGATTCCAGGCAGTTGAAGGTCCATGAAATGAACTATACAACTCACGACCTAGAATTAGCGGTGGTAGTATTTGCCTTGAAGATTTGGAGACACTATTTGTGCGGGGTCAATGTAGATGTGTTTACGGACCACAAAAGCCTATAGTACGTGTTTATCCAAAGGGATTTGAATCTGCGTTAGAGAAGGTGGTTGGAGCTTTTGAAGGATTATGATATGAGTGTTCTGTACCATCTGGGCAAGGTGAATGTGGCGGCAGATGCTCTTACCAGACTTTCTATGGAGAGTGTGTCTCATGTAGATGAGGAAAGGAAGGAGTTAGCGAATGATGTACATCGGCTTGCACGACTAGGAGTTCATCTCGTTGACTCGACAGATGGTGGTGTCATTGTTCAGAATGGGTCAGAATCATCCTTAGTGACCGAAGTTAAAGCTACACAAGATGAGGACCCTATTTTGGTAAGTTGAAGGAAGCCGTTCAGAATCAGAAGGAAGAAGTCTTCTCCAAAGGGGGAGATGGGGTGCTTCGATATCAGGGTCATTTATGTGTTTCGAGTGTTGATGATTTGAGAGATCGGATATTGCACGAGGCTCATGGTTCCTGATACTCTATACATCTAGGTGCCACCAAGATGTACCGTGACCTTTGGAAAGTCTATTGGTGGAGTGGCATGAAGAGGGACACAACAGAATTTATGGCTAAGTGTTCGAATTGTCAACAGGTGAAAGTGGAACATCAAAGACCTGGAGGTTTTCTTCAAGACATTAGTATCCCTACTTGAAAGTGGGAGGAGATCAATATGGACTTCATCACAGGGTTGCCTCGCACTCATCGACAATATGACTCTATTTGGGTGATTGTGGACAAGTTGACTAAGGCAGCTCATTTTCTACCGGTTAAAACTACTTATTCAGCGGAGGATTATGCTAAGTTGTACATTTGGGAGCTAGTTCGGTTGCATGGAGTGCCCTTTTCCATCATATCAAATAGAGGTACTCAGTTTACCTCCCAGTTTTGAAAATTATTTCAAAAAGGACTTGGTACTCAGGCCAAGCTTAGCACAATATTTCTCCAGCAGACAGATGGTCAGGCCGAGTTGATCATTCAGACTCTCGAGGATATGTTGAGAGCGTGTGTGATTGACTTCAAGGGTAGTTGGGGTGGCCATTTGCCTCACATTGAGTTTGCTAATAGCTACCATTTCAGCATTCAGATGGCTCCGTTTGAGGCTCTTTATGGGCGAAGGTGTAGATCACCTATTGGTTGATTTGAGGTCGGTAAAGCTACATTAATATGTCCAGATTCAGTCCATGATTCTATTGAGGAAGTTCAGCTTATAAGGGACAGGTTGAAAATAGCTCAGAGTCGCCAAAAGTCCTATGCAGATGTGAGGAGGAGAGAACTTGAGTTTAAACTTGATGATTGGGTGTTTCTAAAGGTGTCTCCTATGAAGGGAGTGATGAGGTTCGAAAAGAAAGAGAAACTCAGTCCCCGTTATGTTGGACCGTATCGGATTGTGAAACGGGTTGGCAAGGTAGCATATGAGTTGGAGTTTCCCTCAGAATTAGCTTCAGTCCATCCAGTTTTCCATGTATCGCTCTTAAATAAGTGTTTGTGTGATCCAGCTCTAGTTGTCCCGGTGGAGAGTGTAGGTGTGAAGGATAGCCTTAGCTATGAGGAGGTTCCGGTGGGAAATACTTGATCGGCAGGTTCGCAAGATAAGGATCAAGGAAGTAGCCTTAGTCAAGGTGTTGTGGAGGAATCAACATGTTAAGGGAGCTAAGTGGAAAGCCGAAGCAGATATAATGGCTAAATACCCACATTTACTCCCTTCCAACTCAGTCTCAGCTTGAGGTATCAATTTCCTCCAAAGTACCGTATTTAGTTTCATGTTCAGCTCATGTGCCCCAGTTTCTTTCATGTCAATGAATGTATGTGTGATTCATGAATTCAGTTCAGTTATGTAGTTCAGTCCAGAGGCAATCACTCTATCAATTTCCAGCCTGTATGTTCAGTATTTGAGTATGATGATTGCATTTCTCTGCTTTTCAGCATGTTTTCTCACATTTGAGGACGACTGTTCCCAAGGGGGAGATATTGTAATACCCTGAAAACCCTAAAATCAGACCCGGGAGTTTAAATGGAGAAAATAAAATTTTCTACACCAGGTCACAGGACGAGTCGTCCAGTGACCTATGGGGTGCACCACGTGTTGTTGAGTGACTCGTGGGGAGGAGCTTGGATTGGGTTGGAATTTTGAGTTTTGAGGTGACCACGAGTGTGACCACGAGTCGTGGTCAGCACCACGATTCGTTGAGTGGTCCATGGTCAAGAGTTGGTTGAAGGTTGAATATTTTCTGTAGTATCCCTAACGGGTTGTCACCACGAGTCATAGGGTACACCACGAGTCGTGGTGACTAGTGGTGATGAATTTCTAGTGCTGGCAGTGAGAGCAGACCACGAGTCATTGTGATGGGGCACAAGTTGTCCAGTTCCTCGTTTGGGATGGCAGTGTGTTTTTCCAGCGAATTTATTAAGGGTTTTTCCATAATTCTTAAGTTCCTAAGGCCCAAACTACGTCGTCTTAAGCTCATAATAGAGTGTTTTAAGAGGGGTAAGTTCATTCTAGGCTTATTCACTTCCATGCATACAAGTCTAGAAGCTCCTAAGGATGATCAAGCCTAAAATTCTCAAGTTCTTCCCCAAATTTTCATTGGGCAATCAAGGAAGTTTTGAAATCAGATCTCTACAGGTATGTAGGGTTATGAATGGGTGTAATTGTCCACACCGATGTCCAATTCCCTCTCAATTCATGAAAATTGTTGAATCTATGGGGTTTTTACCCAACATGTGAATTCTCTAAGTTTCTATCATGGGTATGATCTAAGCATGTTTCTGATATTGAATTATGATTAATGGGAATATCTTATAATGTTTACAATTATAAATTATGTTTTCAAATTTTACAAATTATGATGCCCATCCATGAAAGTTGAGATCTATGAGATATATATTTAAGCATGATGAGATGTTTATGAAGAAAGTATGATTTTGAATTACCCATGTCTATGTTCATGTTTTCAAATGACCAAGTCTATGTTAAGCATGTTTATGTATTGGGCAAGCCCATATGATCAAGTATGTTTCATGATTTACCTAAACTTCATGTATTAGCTTACCACATGGATTTTGGAGTCTAGACTCCCACTATTTTCAGCTTGTGGTATGGTTTGAGCCCGAGGCTCCTCATGTTATGATTTCAGATTTATGTATGTATGTTATGAGTAAGCTTCATCACTAGATGATGATTCAGCTTCATTGAAAGACGGTGGAGAGCATATGCATATTTTTGGGAGTAGTGTCGAGCACCGAGTAGGCTAAGGGTCAGTCAACCCTATGCCTCAGAACTACGCGCCAAGGTAGGTATGTTCAGATTATTTTGGACCTTCCTTGTGAGCTTCCCTTTCCCCAAGGGGACTTTAGCTTGATATCGATATCATGGTAGCGTCCTTAGCCTGGCAAGGCTTTGGACAGCTCTACCCACTTGAGTGTAATAGTCGGGACCACGTAATCTCTATCGTGGTAATGTCGGTTATATGATGAGTCTCCCATTGTTCCTCATGATTTCAGTTATACATGTTCATCAGTAAGATATTATGTTTTAGCATGTTTGACCCAATGTGCAGTTTTATTTATGGTTAACAGTTTTCAGCTTTAGGTTATTCGATTCAGTTATGATATTCATTTATGTTTAAGTCATGTTTTCAGATAATAACATGCAAGCCCTTTTCTCAGAATCTTATGATTAAATGTTTTATGATATGCATGGTCTCTATTTTACTTACTTAGCGATTTTACTTCCCTGCATACTCGATATATTCCACGTATTGACCGCATAGCCTATGCTATATCATTTCATGATACAGGCGCAGACATGTAGGCCCAGTCCTGCCGTTAGTTAGATCCTCATTGTTCGCATCCTCCAGCCGGAGTTGGTGAGTCCTCATCTTTCGAGGGCCCTTCTTATCAATTATATTCAGTATTTTCGGTCTCAGACTTTAGTGAGTTAGTTGGGGTCTTGGCGCATCAACTCGTCAGTAGTAGAGGCTTATCAGACATAGAATGTATTCAGCTTCAGACTTGTGTTATGTATTTAGATATTAAGATGTTATGAGATTTTCAGACTTCCGCTATGTTATATGTTAGATTTCCGCATTTTAAAATGTTGAGCTTAGATGATATGTTCATGCCATGGGTCGACTTGGAGCCTCTTAGGGTTCTTTGTCCCGTGTCTCGATTTGAGCCTATGTTCGGGCCGTGACAATCATACACATGGATTCTAAAAAAAATTAAATTCATGTCATACCACAACCATCCTTGCGCACATGATGAAGATTTTAGAAATGTAAACTCAAAAACAAAAAGAAGAGATGGTTTACTTGTAAGGATCACACCATCATACTAACTACTTCTTTAAATACTAATTATTATTAGTTAAACCTAAAGATGTGTAAAAACTTGGCAACAAAAAGAACACTTCCACAAATTAAATCTTCAAACAAGAAGGAGAAATAGTTTCAAAGTTTCATTTCATATCCTTCATTCTTATTATTTGAAAAACTCATTAGGTTTCAACACATTTAAAGGGAAATGCTTTCAACATCAAAGCAAATAGTTATGGTCAAGATAGGAGTAGCAAGTATTTAAGTAGATTATATTGATGTTGGTTAGCCCTTTTATGTGAACACTTCACTATTTCGAATAAGAACTCGCGTGTGACATACTCAAGAAGTTAAAAAGAAAGAAACATGTAATGCCCAATAGGTATTCAAATTATGAAGAAATAATAATAATTATTATATCATATTTTTGAGCATAGAGTTGGAATCATGATTGAGTAATTAACATAAACAAAATGCTTAAAAGATGTACATGACTAGCTTTTCAAAAATGAACAATGACAACTATTTATGCTACATTCTAAAAAAATTTAAAAAAAACAAAAAAAAAAAAAACTCAACACCATTCCTTAAACTAGTTAGATCATGATTAAATGGCTAACATAAACAAGATTTCAAGACAACTAATAAGGTGCATATGCTTAGTTCTTCAAGAAATGAGTAGTAATAATTTCTATCATCAGCTTTAAAAAATCAGGTTAACTATTGCTATTCATATTAAGTGATTCAAACTTGCATAATACTTAGCCATATAAGTAACTACTCAATCAGGATAATCATTCTTAAAATAAATAACTTTATCAAATCAGACTTCATATTATCTCCAGAGTTGACAGCTACTGCCATATTTAGATGCTCAAACAAAATGTTATAACAATCTCAAGACAAACAACTATATGTACTTCAAGTTAGATTTTAAAGCGTCTATTTCATTATCATTTTTATTGCCTAGTTAAAGGTTAAACAAACTACCTAGAAATACATAACAAACAAGGTTACGTTAAACCATTACAAATCATTCCGCTGTTACCTTTACTCAAATGAACTACTAATATCAACTATGAACCACACTAAATCACCTAAATAATTGGACAAACTGCAACATAATAACCAATAGAGAGTTTGAGTTTTATTGAATATTGTGCAGTGATTGAAGCTTGTGAGTCGTCGAGTTTTAAACTAGTTTCTACGACTCCAAAGCAGGTAATAAAGGACACTGCAGAGGAAGGAAGTTGAACATAACACAAGATGAAAAATAATTTTGACAATGTGATTGTGGGTGTTGCTGTGTTGCTGCATTTTTTTGGGTTTATTGCAATTCACTACCTTTTTTTGATTATTTTCTTTTTCAGTGTTTTCTCCTTTTTTCCAGTGAGTTTTTTTGGTTGTTATACCCTGAAATCCCTAAGATCAGACTGGAAGTTAAAATGGAGAAAACAGGATTTTCTGCACCAGGTCACAGGACGAGCCGTCCAGTGACCCATCAGGATGACCATGGGTCGTTAAGTGACTCGTGATGAGGAGTTTGAATTAGTTGAAAATTTTCAAGTTTGGGGTGACCACGAGTCATGGTCAACCCCACGATCCGTTAGGTCACCCGTGGTCAAGGATGGTCGAAGGAAGAAGAGAAGCTGGGAGTGTTGGCGACGGGTCATCACCACGACTCATTGGGTGCATCATGAGTCGTGGTATCCCCCGTGGTGATCCCAGGTGATTTCTTGGAAGTGCAGAGGACGGAAGGTGACCATGAGTCATGGTCACTGATAATGAATTGTTAAGTGCCTCTTAGTGACAATCTAGATGTAATTTCCAGTGGAGGCAACGGACGTCGACCACGAGTCGTTGCCAGGGACGACGACTCGTCCAATCCCTCATGGGACTGGCAGTCTGTTATTCCCTGCAAGTTCAGTAAGGGATTTTTCGTAATTTCTATATTCCAAAAGCCTAAACTATGTCATTTTAAGGTCAAAATTGAGTGTTTTAAGAAGGGTTAAGTCATTCTAAGCCCATCCTAATTCATGCATGAAAGTTTAGAAGTTTGAGAGGTTATCAAGGCAAGTTCTTCCAAGTTCTTACTCAATTCTCTTTGGGCTATCAAGGAAGTGTGAAAATCAGATCCTCTCAGGTATGTAAGGCTACGAATAGGTGAAATTTTCCACACTTATGCTCAATTCCCTCTAAATTCATGATGTTCTAGTTGATGATTCCATAGAATTTTTACCCAATGCATGAATTCCTAAGTTTCTATCATGGGTATGATCTAAGCATGTTTTAAATGATGAATTATAATTAATGGGTAGATTTTACAATATTTTAAATTATAAATTATGTTTCAAGTTCTCGAAACTATGATTCCTATCCATGAATGTTCATGAAAGTTGAAATCTATGAGATATATGTTCAAGTATGATGTGATGTTTATGAAGAAAGTATGATTTCAAAATGCCCATGTTTATGTTCACGTTTTCAAAGGAATCAAGTTGATTTCAAGCATGTTAAAGTATTGGGCAAACCCAAAGTATCAAGTATGTTTTATGATTTCATGAATTAGCTTACCACATGGTTTCGGAGTCAAGACTCCTATTATTTTCAGCTTGCGGTATGGTTTTAGCCAAGGGTCCTCATGTTGTGATTTAAGATTATGCATGTATGTCATTATTTAGCTTCGTCACTAGACGGCGGTCAGATTCATTGAAAAATGATGGAGAGCATATGTATGTTTTTGGGAGTAGTGTCTAGCACCAAGTAGGCTAAGGGTCAGTCAACCTTATGCCTCAAAACTACGCACCAACATAGGTACGATCAGATTATTTGTGACCTCCTTTGGAGCTTTCCCCTTCCCCCAAGGGGCCTTGAGCTTGATATCGGTATCATGGTAGCATCCTTAGTCATGGCAAAGCTTTGGACGGCTCTGCCCACTTGAGTATGATAGTCGGGATCACGTAATCTCTATCCTGGTAATGTCGGTTATATGACGAGTCTTCTATTGTTCCCCATGATTTCAGTTATGCATGTACATCAGTTATGATATTACGTTTTCAATAGGTTTGACCCAATGTTCAGCTTTACTTATGATTATCATTTTTTAGCTTTGGGTCATCCGATTCCATTATAATGTTCAGATCATGATTTTGGAAAATAGCTTGCAAGCCCTACTCTCAGAATCTTATCTTGATTATGTTTTATTATATTCATGATTTTAATGATTTTAATTACTTAGCGGTTTTACTTACCTTGCATACTCGGTACATTCCACGTACTGACCGCATACCTATGCTGCATTGTTTCATGATATAGAATCAGATATCCAGACTCAGTCCCGCCGCAAGTCAGACTTCCGAAGTTAGCACTTCTCAGTCTCAGTTGGTGAGTCCTCATCTTACGAGAGCCCTTTTTCATCAGTTGCATGTCGTATTTTCAGTTTTCAGACTATAATGAGTTAGTTGGGGTCTTGTCCCATCAACTAGTCAGTGTTAGTGTCTTTTTCGGACATAGTTTGTATTTCAGCTTCAGACTCATGTATAAGTTCTAATGTTATATTCCGTTTAGACTTCCGCTATATTATTCATGATGATTTTTTGTATTGTTGATTGAGTTAGATGTATGTTTATGCCATGAGTTGACTTGGAGCCTCTCGGAGTTTCTCGTCCTGTGTCTCGATCTGGGCTTATGATCGGGTTGTGACATTGTCTTACTACTTTCTTCTTTTATAGGAGGAGATGGGGATTCCAAAAACAATAATAAAAAAAACTTAGAGGGATTCAAATTTGAATCTTTGATTGAATAATTGCCTGAGAAAAGAGAGAATAAATCTGAAACAAGTTTGACAAAAGGGGCGACTTACCTGCTCCAAATGGTCAGCGAAATTTCGAGGTCTTTGGGGGAAGAGGGGTTAGAAGTGACAACTTTAAAAAAGGGGGGTGGGGGAGATGGGTCTGGAAGGGGAGAGGGGAGAGGGGGAGTCATCGATATTTGGGGTTTATGAGGGTGGGGCGGTCTGGCGGAGGAGGGACGTTTGGGGCGGTGGTCGGTGATATTGTTGGTGGAGAGAGGGAGAGAGGGAATGACATGAGGTGGGGGTGGGGGGTGGGGGGGGTCTGTTTAGACAATAGATTAGGGATTGCGGGGGAACTTTGATGGATTTAGGTGGGTTTGGGGTGGGTCAATGCTGTCTAGATCGTCTGATATTTCGATCAGACGGTTAGGAATTAAAAAAGTAATTAAATATAAATAAATAAATAATAAATAAATAATAATATATAAAAATCTATTATATAATAAATATTATATATATATATATATATATATATAAAATGAAAAAATCAAAGCCATTGGATCAAAATTGAGGGCTAGAATTAAAGGAAAAGAAGCACAATTCATGTAGTGCCTATGTGGCATGCATGGATTGGCTAAGATATGATGGCATGAATTGAGGAAGTATGATTGATTTTAGCTCAAATTTGTGGCTAGAATTTTAATTTAAAACAAAGCTAATTCATTTCAATTTTAGCTATTTCTTAACAAAATAACATTAATTGATAAAATATAAAATCAACTAAATTGTAAAATCATTTCATACTTGAAATATAAATAAAAATCAAGATGCATTATTAATCAATTCATTTAATTAATCTTCCGACTTAAGTAAAAATAAATATTTATTTACAAATATGGGACATTCAGTATTTAAATTATAATGGACCTAAAATTAATAATTTAAAATATACATTCAAATAAAATACTTATTTTTGACATGAAAAATATAATAACATACACACACACACATATATTATACACAAATGCACATATAAATTGACTCTTTTTTAAAAATGTTTTTAAATGTTTAAAATCGTAAGAAATAACATATATATATATTTTCATCTTTTTCCAATGAAAATATTAATTTTCCGGAAAAGCATAAATTTTGTAGGCATAGAGTGGCTAACTGAGTTGTTTAATGTTATTTAAAGACCTCAAAAATGTCAGAAGAATGGAGGTGGAGCACAATGATCCCGTTATACAAGAACAAGAGTGATATTCAGAATTGTAATAACTAAAGGGGTATCATATTGCTGAGCCACACTATAAAATTTTGGGAGAGGGTGATAGAGATGAGGATAAGGAGGAATGTGTCTATCACCGTGAATTAATTTGAATTCATGTCGGGGTGTTTGACTATAAAAACTATACACCTCGTAAGGAGATTGATGGGCAATATAGGGAGAGGAAGAGAGACTTACATATACTGTTCATTGACCTAGAAAGAACTTATGACAAAGTCTTTAGGGGGGGGGGGTTCTATGGAGATATGTTTGAAGGCTAGAGGTGTATATGTAACTTACATCAGGTCTATTAAGGACATGGATGATGGAGCCACGACATGTGTGAGGACAATGGGAGGAGACTCGGACCACTTTTCAGTCGTGATTGGGTTGCACCACAGATCAACCCTTAGACTATTTCTATTTTCCTTGGTGATTGATGAATTAATGCAACATATACAAGGAGAGGTACCATGGTGTCTGCTATTTGCAGATGACATAGTTTTGATTGAAGAGACACGCGACAGAGTTAACGATAGGTTGGAGGTTTGGAGACAGATCGTAGAGTTTAAAGATTTCGAATTGAGCAAAACTAAGATAGAATACTTGAAATGCAAATTCAGTGATGTAATTCACGTGGCAGATGTTGATGTAAAGATTGATACACAAGTCATTTTCAATAAAGGTAGTTTAAATATTTAGGTCAATAATCCAAAGAAATGCGGAGATTGACGATGATGTTATATATCATATTGAAGTAGGGTGAATAAAATGGAGGTTCACATATGGTGTTTTGTGTGATAAAAATATGCCACCACACCTTAAAGGTATGTTTTATAAAGTGGTGGTCAGACCAACTGTGTATTGAATATGATGGTGAAAGTTGGATAATATGTCCTTATCCTGAGGTGAGTTGCTCGTGCTCGAGGTGAGTATCCTGGCGAGCGGATGGACTTGAGTTGCTCGATTTCGAGGTGAGCATTCGGATGAATAGATGAGTGGGAGCAGGTACCACGTCGATATAGTATATGAATTTCTAGAGTTCCCTGTAGGTCATGAATGGAAGGGTAAACATAAGACCCTCTTACATGTGTGTACATTGTGTGACATAGATGTGCGTACAAACATTGGATTATACGAGACTGGTGGATGGTCCATGTGAGAGTAAGATGGTTTAGAAATGAGAACTTATGAGATAGGATTAATTACCTGTATGTTTCTATGTGCTTACAAAGTGTTGTATTGATTTTGCCTTGTTTATGTGCTAAACCTGTAAAGAGTTGATAATTGATTGTTGAGGATTGTTATATGTTCTGTTGATTAACAATGTAAGACTTGGTGTATGAATACTCTTTTTTGGGTTAATAAACTTCGTAAACTATTGAAAAATTAATGTTGTCAGTGATAGTCGAGCTACTGCCTTGAGTAGTACAACTGCAACGACACCATTTTCATTGCAGCGAGACCGTGATAGCAGTCAAGTTACAGCTGCAGCGAGGGCTAGATAGTGTACAAGCCAGCTGGTGTTCTAGAACTGGTTTTCATTAAATTATAAATAGTATGTTTGTTGTCTGATTCGAATGCTGGGTGTTTGTTGTATTATGATTTATATTTTTGTTAAGTAAGATCGGCATATGATGCCTATCAATATATTGTGAATGTACTGATGATACTCCTGCACTTCTTTTTATTGAGCGTAAACTGCGATCAGGAAGTTTCACCCATCTGAATCTCTAGTTGACGTTGATATCTGATCTGACGGTGAACGACTTTCATCCAGGCTACCGTAGATCCTCCTTTGCAGATGTCCTTATTTCCTGACATTGAATATTATTTTATTTTATTTCTTCCACTACTCTTAGATATTGTTTAAGTCAAAGTCCTACGTAAAATTACTTTCAGGTTTTGGGAGATGTAATAGATAGTCCGTATATTTGTTGATTGATTTATTTAATTAAGACTTCCGCATTGTTATTTCTGAATTATTTTGGTTTGGGTTAAAATGCGCACATAAATGAACGGGTTAGTTGGTAATGATAGTTCGCTCACTAGAGGGTTAGTGTGGGTGCCAATCATGGCCATTTGGATCATGACATTGTCATTGGGAGGTATATCTACCACTTGAGGAGATGACCACATTAGATGAGCACCACCAGCTCAATAAGCATGCCTAACAGATGTGCAGGGTAGGGCCAAGCTATGAGAAGCCATTGGATGATGATGTCCCCATGTCCGAGCATATAGTCCACAATATAGAGAAGTATAATGATGACGAGGGGGGAAATTTTATGCTTGAGCATGATAGTGGAGAGGAGGACACTGACTTTGGTCCGTCAGATGATGAGGACGAAAGGGCCAATGATTAGACAGGGAGTTCTTCGATCTTCACCCTTTACTATTTTATTTGAGCACTTAGGATATTGCAAATTTTTAAGTGTGAGGTGAAAAAGAAGAAACTTCTTATTTTGCTGTATCTTGATCATGCAGGGTACTATGTACATTTTATTTATTTCTTTTTAGGAACAATAATAATAAGTAGTATAAATTTATCAGTATTGTATAGATTGCTATGTATTGTTAGTAATCACACAACTCTTGATTTTTATTCTTGATTCTTTTTCAAGGGAGTTTTTGAACCGTATGTAGGTAGATTTTTATTTTGAGTCATTAGATAGAGACTTTTCCCAGCGATGGATGGATGACAACCTTCTCGAGAAAAACACTAGTGGCTAGATAGTAGGATTAGTATAGAACCCCGACACCATTCAAATGCTTGGTACTCAATCTAGGGTCACCATAAATAATGTTGGATAACTCTCAAAATGTTTTGCATAAAGATATAGACTAATTGTAGTTAAGCCACGTGGACTCTTCCACTTGACTCTAGACTTGGCTTAAAAATTAATTTCATTGAATTTGGTATGTCTTCGAGTAGAGGATCCATGGGAAACTATTTTGAGTTGTTTGTGTGTCAAATGTGGTAAGGTTGTCACGCAAGTGACCCCAAGTCAACCCCCGTTCTATCATACACTAGCATTCTAAGTAAACATGCACAATGGAACTTTTAAATAACGGATTTATCAGTTTAAGAAAATGTAAAGACTGGAAGTAGAGAAACAAATAATATATCTGAAATACAATTCTGAAAGACAAGTCTGGTCTGAAAGCCAACTACTGAGGTGTTGCTGGGATAGACCCCCAACTAACTCTAATTCTACACAAAAACCATATCCAACATAAGTAAATAAACAAGGCCCTCAAATGATGAGGACTCACACTCTGATCTGCTGAAATGGAATGCTCTGAAACTGAAGTAACTATATGTGCCGAAACTGAGAACCTGTAGCTGTATCATAAAATGATACAGTATGAAAAACATGCGTCAGTACGTTGAATATACTGAGTAAGTTGGAGAAACATACTGAATATAAAGTCTAAACTGAAATGACACGCCATGACCAACAGGTAAACTGAACTAAACTACTGATATAATATGAAATGGTCAAGATGACCCTGTCTGAGGTCAAGGACATGCCCTAACTCTGAAACACTAATTCTAAGATACTGTATTGAACTGAGCTGCTTATTCTGATACTGGACTGGACTGACTAGTGGGAGAGTCTATAACCGACATTTAACCACGCGAGCTAGACATGTAGTCCGATGTATACACCCCACCAATAGGACCCAATATACCTTGCCAAGGTATAAAGGCATGAATTGGTGATCGCAAAAACATCTGGGGCCAATCAGGACAAGTAATACTATAACCTACGCTGGCAACGTAGTTCTGGGAACCTGGGTGCGCTGGAAACCCGGCCCGTTTGGTGCTAAATTTTACTCCCACTAGAAAACCTAGGCTGAACTACTAAGCTGATAGCTAGAAACTAGGGCCTAAGACTAGTCAGAGATGAATAACTGCATGTACCCTGAGAGCCTTATCGGACCAGATTCTGAAACTGGGTTCTAAGACTGGTCAGAGCTGCTTATCTAGAAGCGTCATAACTGTCTACAGAACAACTAATAACTGATCTAGGGTCTTGGGGCTGGTCAGAGCTATAACTGAGTGTCATGACCGCCTAATGGACCAAATAACTGAAATCTAAATCTGAGTCTGAAAACTGGGAGGCACCACTGACACCTCAAAAATAAACTGGAGTCAAACTGATAAGTTGACATTTTCTGGACAACACTGAGGTTGCTAAAATTTGACTGAAGCTAGACTAATATGATTCTGATTGAGACTAGACTGATATAGTTCTGTGTTTTAACTAACTAAATTACTAAGCAGATAATAGATAATTTCATTCAATTTACTAAAGTCATTCTGATTCTTTGGATATTTACCCAATATATACGAATAGCAAGAAAATTCTAGGAATTCAACCCAAAGCATCCTTCATTCATGAGAGGGAATTTAACAAGTAAAATCATTACTCAAAATTTAAGGCTCAAATTCACTTTTGTAATAATACTGACAATTTGATGAGGAGCTGATAAAGATTATATTAACAATAAGTATAAACATCATTCTGAGGAAAATAAATGAAAATAAACATGAATGCTTCTCATACTCGAAAGGTTAGGGCTTAAAACTGATAGAAGAAATTGAGGAGGACTTTGGGGATGCAAGGGAAGGACAATCCCCTTGCTAAAACCCCACATACCT
Organism: Datura wrightii; assembly: GCA_035772735.1. Classification (NCBI taxonomy): domain Eukaryota; kingdom Viridiplantae; phylum Streptophyta; class Magnoliopsida; order Solanales; family Solanaceae; genus Datura; species Datura wrightii. The sequence goes on along the minus strand of JASDFA010000029.1, from coordinate 6,785,899 downwards.
GGCTAAATTTCTCCAGATAAAGAAGCTTGAATGACTGAAGTTGGTGAGGAACCCTAGACTTCACTTGAGAGTTCATGAGATGAGACTTCGATGATTTCTTGAGAACTGAGAGTGGGGAGTGAGGAATAGACCGATATTCCCCACTAAAACGTCTAAACTATAGCCAAAACGATGTAGTTTACGGCTTGGAAGGATAGAAAATTACTAAATAGCCCTAAAAGATTCGCTAGGAAAAACTGTCAGGTGTTCCTAATGGGTGACCTAACGACTCATTACCAGGTCCAACGAGTTGTTGGGTCCTCCCGTCAAGTTCACTGGAAAATTTCTACTAACTCCTGACGGGCACATGATGAGTCGTTATAACTGGAAATGATTCGTCGTGTCGTCCGTCAGGTGCACTGGTAAGAAGGTTAGGAAGGACTGGAAATGAAGGACCTGACGAGTCGTTACTGCTGATGACGACTCGTGGTGACCTTCTGTCAAGTACATTGTAAATTTCTCAAATTTCTGAACTCCATCTTGGAAATGGGCGACTTAACGAGTTGTAGGGATTGATAACGACTCGTGGGGTCGTCCGTTAGGAATACTGGTATAATTTATCGGGATCCCTCTCACAGTTGACTTGACGAGTCGTTGGGTCCCCTAATGACTCGTCAGGTTGGTCGTTCTGCAACATTCCTGCAGTTTTCCACATTTTCTGGTTTGTGTCCCGGATATTGATTTTGAGCTTCCGGGGCATTTCAATATCTCCCCCTTGAAAATATTCGTCCTCAAATGTTAGAAAACTCATAACAACCAGAAAAATAACAATCAAAGCATTCAAATACTACTCATTCAACTTCAAAACGACCGAAGTGACTACCTCCATTTTAGAGAATATAACTGAACTGAATTTTGCTTTTCATAAACACAACCAGAATCAGAAAGAAAATTTGGTTACATGAATTGATTCAACAACTAGCTCAAGTCTTAAAACAAAATTCACATATCAAACTGCAACAGAGTCAGTAGAGAACAAGTGTGGGTATTTGGCCCTCATATCTGCTTCGGCCTCCCACGTAGCTCCTTCAACTTACTGATTGCTCCATAAAACCTTGACTGAAGCTATTTCCTTATTCCTCAATCTACGAACCTGACGGTCTAGGATTTGGACTGGTACCTCCTCATAGGTGAGGCTATCCTTGACTGCCACACTATCCAATGGCACCACAGATGTTGGATCTCCGATACACTTTTTCCAAAGTGATACATGGAAGACTGGATGTACAACTGCTAGTTCTGAAGGCAACTCTAGCTCATAGGCCACCTTGTCGATTTGCTGCAAAATTCTGTAGGGTCTCACATACCTAGGACTGAGTTTCCCCTTCTTTCTAAACCTCATCACCCCTTTCATGGGCGTAAGTTTTAGGTATACCCAGTCATAAACTGAAAACTCCAGCTCTCTTCTTTGCACATCGGCATAGGATTTCTGATAGCTCTGGGCTATTTTCAATCTCTCTCAAATGAGCTGAGCTTTCTGCATTGCCTCGTGAACCGAGTCTGGCCCTATCAAAGTAGCTTCACCGACTTCAAACCAACCTATAGGAGATCTACACCTCCTACCGTATAATGCCTCAAACAGGGCCATCTAAATGCTGGAATGGCAGCTGTTGTTGTACACAAATTCAACAAGAGGCAGATCTTCATCCCAATTACCCTTAAAATCGATCGCGCAATCTCTTAGCATATCTTCTAGAGTCTGAATAGTCCGCTCAGCTTGCCCATCTGTCTGCGGGTGAAAAGCTATACTGAGCTTGACCTGAGCGCCAAGTCCCTTCTGAAAAGACTTCCAGAAATGGGAGGTGAACTGGGTATCCCTGTCTGAAATAATAGCCAATGGCACCCCATGAAGTCTAACCAGCTCCCGAATATAAAGTTTAGCATAATCCTCAGCTGTATCTGTGGTTTTAACTGGAAGGAAGTGGGCTGACTTGGTCATCCGATCTACAACCACCCAGATTGAGTCATGCTGTCGGCGAGTCCGCGGTAGACTTGTAATAAAGTCCATATTTACCTCTTCCCACTTCCACGTAGGTGTACCGATATCTTGAGCCATGCCCCCTGGCCTTTGATGTTCCACCTTTACTTATTGGCAGTTTGGGCACTTAGCCACGAATTCGGCAATGTCTCTTTTTATGCCATTCAACCAGTAAATGTCCCTCAAGTCATGGTACATTTTAGTTGCACCAGGGTGAATGGAATACCTTGAGCTGTGTGCCTCAGCCAAAATCTACTGTCTTAACTCACCAACATCTGGCACGCACAATCTGCCCTGGTAACGAAGCACCTCATCTCCCCCTTGGGAGAAAGACTCAACCTCCTTTTTAAGGACTGCTTCTTTAAGTTTAAGTAGAACTGGATCTTCATATTGTCTGGACTTAACTTCTACTACCAAGGATGAAGCCGACCCGCTTTGCATTACCACGCCACCTTCAGCTGAATCCACCAACTGCACCCCTAACCGGGCTAGTCTGTGAACTTCTTTCGCCAGCTCCCTCTTGCCTTCCTTAATGTGAGCTACACTTCCCATAGACCACCTGCTTAGGGCGTTAGCCACCATATTTACCTTACCCGGGTGATACAACACACTCATGTCATAATCCTTTAGCAGTTCCAACCACCGCCTCTGACGCAGGTTTAGGTCTTTTTGACTGAACTCATACTGAAGTCTCTTGTAATCTCTAAACATGTCAACGTGAGCTCCGTACAAGTAGTGTCTCCATATTTTTAATGCGAATACCACCGCTGCCAACTCCAAGTCATGAGTTGGATAATTCTTCTCATGAACTTTGAGCTGTCTGGAGTCATAGGCTATCACTTTGCCCCACTGCATCAAAACGCAACCAAGTCCAACTCTGGAGGCATCACAATAAACAACTAACCCATCTGATCCTTTCGGTAAAGTTAACACTGGAGCGGTAGTGAGTCGAGTATTCAACTCCTGAAAACTCTTCTCACACTCATCTAACCACTGGAATTTCACCTTCTTCTGAGTTAACTTGGTCAGAGGAGAGGCTATGGAGGAGAAAGCTTCCACAAACCATCGGTAATAACCCACTAAGCCCAGAAAACTCCTAATTTCTATTAGAGAGGTAGGTCTGGGCCAATCCTTCACTGTTGCTATTTTATGATGATCTACTTGTATCCCTTCACCTGAGACCACATGACCCAAGAAGGTCACAGAGTTCAACCAGAATTCACACTTACTGAACTTGGTGAATAACTGGCGATCTTTGAGAGTCTGTAATGCTAACCTTAGGTGATTGGCATGCTCTTCCTTATTTCTAGAGTATACCAGAATATCGTCGATAAATATGATGACGAACATATCTAGGTACGACTTGAAAACCCTATTCATTAGGTCCATGAAGGCTGATGGGGGCATTCGTTAACCCAAAGGACATCATCACAAACTCGTAGTGACCATACCTAGTTATGAATGTTCTTTTCGGTATGTCACACTCTCTGACCCTTAACTGATAGTATCCCGACCTAAGGTCGATATTAGAGAAACAGCTGGCTCCCTGAAGCTGGTCGAACAGGTCATTAATTCTAGGTAAGGGATATTTGTTCTTGATTGTGACTTTGTTCAGCTGACGGTAATCTATGCACATTCTGAGGTTACCGTCTTTCTTACGCACGAATAGCACTGGAGCACCCCAGGGAGAGATGCTGGGTCTAAGAAAACCCTTATCAAGAAGGTCTTTTAATTTCTCCTTTAGCTCCTTAAGCTCCGCTGGAGCCATTTTGTAAGGAGGGATGGAGATGGTCTAAGTTTCTGGGAGGAGATCTATCCCGAAGTCTATTTTTCATTCAGGGGGAACTCTATAAAGATCTTTAGGAAATACATCTGGGAACTTACTGACAATTGGAACGGACTGAATGGTTGGGGCCTCAGAGTTGGAATATTTGACCCGTATCAGATGATATAAACATACCTTGGAAATGAGTTTCTGGGCCTTAAGGAAGGAAATAAACCTACCCTTAGGCGCTGAACTACTGCCCGACCATTCTAACACGGGCTCATCTGGAAACTGAAACTTGACAACTCTAGTCCTGTAGTCAATTGAGGCATTACAGGAGTGTAACCAATCCATGCCTAGAATAAGGTCGATGTCGACCATGTCTAGCTCTACAAGATCAGCTGGAATAATTTTATTCAAGACTAAGATTGGGCAGCTTCTATACACCCGACTGGCCCTAAAACTGACTCTCCAACTAGGGTGGAAACTGAGAAGGGTTCTGATAGGACCTCTGGATTGATGCTGAACTGAACTGCTACATAAGGAGTTACAAACGAAAGAGTAGCTCCCAGATCTAGGAGGGCATACACATCTAGGTGAAAGAGACGTAACATACCAGTAACTACGTCAGGTGAGCTTTCTTGATCCTAACGAGAAGAGAGAGCATAAAAATGATTCTGGCGTTGACCGCCATCTGTACCTGATGGGTTTGCCTGCTGAGCTGGTTGGCCTGTTGCAGCTAATGAGGTAGTGGATTGTGATCTCCCTCGCCCTATTGATGGGCACTACCTAAGCCTGTGTCCAAGTTGTCCACACCTAAAGCAACTCTCTCGTCCCTAAAGGCATTCTCCTGGGTGATTTCTGCCACACTTGGGACAAACTGGATACTTGTTTCCTTTACTGTGGGCCTGAGACTGAGTGCCAAAAGACCCATCCCTCTGATCCCAGCGGGATAGAAAGGTTGGGGCGCTGGCTGGGCTAGGTGTTGGGGCCCTCTGTTGTTGCTGCTGTGGGCGGCTACCACCACCAGATCTCTGGTGGCTAAAATCTGTATGACCAGCTCTTGCCCGCTTGTTCTACGTTTCATATCTTTCAACTTCTCTGCCTCAATCTACTGGGCATACACAATTAAACTAGAAAGATCCATGTCCTTGATTAGCATTGCCGTCCTACACTCTTTGAGGACCAGATAAGATACTCTATTTACGAACTTCAGCATACGAGCCCTTGGCTTGGCCACCATCTCTAGAGCATAATTTGATAGTCTAGTAAACTCTAGAGCATACTCCTCCACTATCCGGTTGACCTGTCGTAGGTTCGTAAACTCTGTCATCTTAGCCTCCCTCAGCTCCCGGAGAAAGAACCTATCCAGAAAACCTGTATGAAACTCCTCCCACTCGACCGGTCCTGCTTCTGCTGACTGACCCTCCTTCCACTACTAGTACCACACCTGGGCTACCCCTTTTAGCTGGTAGGCATCCAGGTCAGCACTCTTGGAGGAGCTGACACCCATGATCCTGGTGATCTTTCTGATCTCATCTACAAAGTCTTGTGGGTCCTCTCCCACCTTTGTTCCGTGAAAGGCTGAAGGGTTCATTCGGGGCCAGAGAAGCATCTGCAGACCCATTTGTGGCTACTGGAACCACCTGCTGGTTCACTTGGTTGGTGACGGTCTGAGCAAGCAACTAAATGGCCGCCCTGAATTCGGCGGTAGATATAGAGTCGTCTTGAGGAACTGCCGAAGCTGGTGGAGTGGGTCTGTTGGCATTTTCGGCTCTTCGTCCATTTCCACGTCGAGGAGGCATTGTTCACTGAAAGAAAACAAGACACGATTTAGAAATACGCCTTTGGATTGGACTTTAATGCACAATAAAGAGCATGAACAAAAGAGGAATTTTCCTAATAACATCTCATAGCCTCCCGTCATAGGTGTGACACGCTTTACACCCATGAAAAGGACTCGACTCGATGCGAGTTTCAAACTTTTTGAGGATACTCTAAATATAGGGCTCTGATACCAAGTTTGTCACGCCACGAGCCTACACCCTGGACGTACCACGGTACTTGAAGCCGTAAGTGACCCCAAGTCAACCTCTGGTCTATCATACACTAGCATTCTGAGTAAACATGCACAACGGAACTTTTAAATAATAGATTTATCAGTTTAAGAAAATGTAAAGACTGAAAGTAGAGAAAGAAATAATATATTTGAAATACAATTCTGAAAGACAAGTCTGGTTTGAAAGCCAACTACTGAGGAGTTGCTAGGACAGGCCCCCAGCTAACTCTAAGTCTATACAAAAACCATATCCAAATGAAGTAAATAAACAAGTCCCTCGAATGATGAGGACTCACACTCTGATATGCTGAAATGGAATGCTCTGAAACTGAAGTAACTATCTGTGCCAAAACTGAGAACCTGCAGCTGTATCATAAAATGATACAACATGAAAAGCATGCGTCAGTACCTTGAATGTACTGAGTAAGTGGGAGAAATATACTGAATATAAAGTATGAACTGAAATGACACCACATGACCAACAGGTAAACTGAACTGAACTACTGATATAATCTGAAATGGTCAAGATGACCCTGTCTGAAGTCAAGGACATGCCCTAAGTATGAAACACTGATTCTGAGATACTGTACTGAACTGAGCTGCTTATTCTGATACTGGAATGGATTGAATAGTGGGAAAATCTATAAGTGACATTTAACCACATGAGTTAGACGTGGAGTCTGATATATATACCCCAACGGTAGGACCTAATAAATCTTGCCAGGGTATAAAGGCATGAACTGGTGATCACAAAAATATCTGGGGCCAATCAGGCCAAGTAATACTGTAACCTACATTGGCAACGTAGTTCTGGGTACCTGGGTGTTCTGGAACCCCGGCCTGCTCGGTGCTAAGTTCTACTCCCACTGGAAAACCCAAGCTGAACTACTAAGCTGATAGATCGAAACTGTGGCCCAAGACTAGTTAGAGACGAATAACTGCATGTACCCTGAGAGCCTTATCAGACCAGATTCTGAAATTGGGTTCTAAGACTGGTCAGAGCTTCTTATCTAGAAGCGTCGTAATCATCTACAGAACAACTAATAACTGAACTAGGGTCCTGAGGCTGGTCAGAGCTGTAACTAAATGTCATGACCGCCTAATGGACCAAATAACTGAAATCTAAATCTGATTCTGAAAACTAGGAGGCACCACTGACACCTAAAAAATAAACTGGAGTCAAACTGATCAGTTGGCATTTTCTGGACAACACTGAGGTTGCTAAAATCTGACTGAAGCTAGATTGATATGATTTTGACTGAGACTAGACTGATAGAGTTCTGTGTTCTAACTAACTAAATTACTAAGTAAATAATAGATAATTTCATTTAACGTACTAAGGTCATTCTGATTCTTGGGATATTTACCCAACATAGACGAATAACAAGAAAATTCTAGGAATTCAACCCAAAGCATCCTTCATTCACTAGAGGGAATTTAACAAGTAAAATCATTACTCAAAATTTAGGGCTCAAATTCACTTTTGTAATAATATTGACAATTTGATGAGGAGCTGATATAGATTATATTAACAATAAACATCGTTCTGAGGGAAATCAATGAAAATAAACATGAATGCTTCTCATACTTGAAAGCTCAGGGCTTAAAACTGATAGAAGAAATTGAGGAGGACTTTGGGGACGCAAGGGAAGGACAATCCCCTTGCTAAAACCTCACATACCTGGCTAAATTTCTCCAGATAAAGAAGCTTGAATGACTGAAGTTGGTGACGAACCCTAGACTTCGCTTGAGAGTTCTTGAGAGGAGACTTCAATGATTTCTTGAGAACTGAGAGTGGGGAATGAGGAATGGACCGCTTTTTCCCACTAAAACGTCTGCAATTGTAGCCAAAACGACGTAGTTTAGGGCTTGGAAGGATAGGATATTACTAAATAGCCCTTAGAGATTCGCTGGAAAAAACTGTCAGGTGTTCCTAATGGGTGACCTAATGACTCGTTACCAGGTCCAACGAGTCGTTGGGTCCACCCGTCAAGTTCACTGGAAAATTTCTACTGACTCCTGAAGGGCACATGACGAGTCGTTCGTCGAGTCGTCCGTCAGGTGCACTGGTAAGAAGGTTAGAAAGGACTATAAATGAAGGACCTGACGAGTCTTTACTACTGATGACAACTCGTGGTGACCTTTCGTCAAGTACACTGTAAATTCCTGATATTTTTGAACTCCGTCTTGGAAATGGGCGACTTAACGAGTCGTAGGGCTTGATAACGACTCTTGGGGTCGTCTGTTAGGAATACTGGTATAAATTCTTGGCATCCCTCTCACGGTTGACCAGACGAGTCGTTTGGTCCCCTAACAACTCGTCAGGTTGGTCGCTCTACAACATTCCTGTAGTTTTTCAGAATTTTTGATTTATGTCCCGGATATTGATTTTGAGCTTCTGGGGTATTACAAGGGTTTAGTTGCATTCCATTCATTATATAGATATATTAAACTTGCTGATGTGTCTACAAAGTAAAATAAATTGTGTAAGCATAGGAGATGACATAGATAATTCTTTGTAAAGCCATAACTTTAACTGTGATTTTTTCCTACTAGCGCATTATCCATGTTAGCTCCTTTGAACCTATAGCCATGTTCCTTTGATAACCGGTTAAATAGCCTTTTCCATTTGTTGTAAGCCTAATAATATTTTATCCAAGATTTCCTAAAGCACTTTTAGAAATGAAACATTTTAAAGAAAAGGGGAGGATTAAGTTAAACAAAGGGAGATGAGGCAGAAATTGAAGATAATAAGTTGAGGGTGCAGTTATAAGAAAATATATATTATGTTGTTACTAAGGAGTAGAAAAATAAGAAGATAAACATATTTGATTGCTTGAAAAAGAGAAAAAATATAAAAAAATTTCTCCTTGCTAGTGGTGTATGAAAATTAAGAAGTGCTTAAATATTAATGGAGATATAAGGGGAAGTAAATAAAAAGTGAAAAAGATGGAAAAAAAGAACGAAGTGAATCAGAATTTAGTGTGATGTCTTAAAAGTGTTTAGGGAGGTTAGTCACTATTCTCAAATAATTTCAACCTATTCTTTAACTAATATTACAACCTATGAAATCCTACTTGATCTTATTCTTTGATCATTTTTGTTAGTGAAGTCTGACAATAAGGGAAGCTAATGGTATGTCATGTATGCATTTGAATTTTCTTGATTAGAGTGAGCAAAATTTTCTTCCTATCCATATATCTTGGTAGCCACATCGGTTATTACATCATATTGACTAGGGGCATCTCTTGTGAGTAGTGATGGCGCATGAATGATGATAAATTGGTGAACCAATTGATGTCTTCACTTGATAGCTTGATGTTGTTTGCCATGTATTGTACGAGAGCCGGTTCTAAAGGCTATGTTGTCTTGATAAAAGTGTCATTGTGTTGATAATTGATAATGTACTAGTTGACTGAGAGTGTATCTATGTTTGAAAATGTCTTGGTGACCTTGGAATGAGTAGATCTATTTGGATTGGTATTATATGTTGCATAATTTTTTTGAGTATATACGAGTTTGTTTGAGGATGAACAAAGGTTAAAGTGTGGAGTGGTGATGTTAGGCATATTTATACGTCTATTGGCCATGTTTTACCCACATTTATGCATTATTTTGAGAGCAAAGAAGCTAAATACACCTAACTATTACTCATTATTGTGTTATTGACATAATGAAAGTGTTATGCTGACCTAGTAGGGAAAGTGTCCACGAAATTGACTAAATATGAAGGAAGTGGATGTACCTCATGGAGCAAGGCTCAAAGCAAGCTCACACGTCACTCTAGAGCTTGCTGGGTGAGCATGGGAAAAGAAAACAACTAGAAAATCAACTAAATGTGGAAAATCAATATGCCTTGAGGAGTGAAGCTCAAAGCGAGCAGTTATTTTATTGTGGAGCTTGCCCCGCGAGCAAAGGAGGAGGCTTTTCCGAATTATAAAAAGTATGGGAGTTTATGAGCACTCCTTGCCAAGAAAAGCCCAGAACAAGCTACTTCTGGCTTTGAAGATCGCCCCGCGAGCTTAGGATGGGAGATCATTGGATTTTGGCTAAGTCTCAAGACTCAAGGTACACCTTTCCGAGTGAAGCCGAGAGCGAGGTTATGTTTCACATAGATCTTGACCTGTGAGATGGTGTTAATGGCATGTTTAGTTGGAAGTGATGTACAGACAGAGAGGAACCTTGAGATGTAAGGTCCCCTCTCGCCATAGACCTCGTCCTGCGAGAACGATGTGCAAATTGGAATTTTGGCCAAATACCCACCCGTTTGATGGGATTTTTAAGTCTTTTTTAATTAGTATAAAAAGGACTTTTAGTCATTTTTAGACATCATCAGTATTTTGGAAAGTAGAAAAAACGAGAGTAGAGCTTCTCAACCTAGGGTTATTCTCTTTTCTCCATTTTTTTCTTATAATGTATTTGAACATGATTAAACATATTAGTAATCTGAACATGAATGGCTAAACGCTCTTATTCGGGGGTTATGTCCTGAACGTGATTGTTTGTGTATGAACTTGAGTTAGTTATGTATTTTTATCATTTAAGTTGTTTAATTGATTTGTACTTACTATCATGCTGATTCACGACCAGTGGGGTAAACTTATAGTTTATAACAGAACTCGAAAGAGGGAAGTTCAGATAAAACTAGGGTCAATTAAAGCAGGATCTTTTCCAAGAGAAAGAATTTGCGGCTAGGATATCAATATACCTAGTTCGCCCTATATAATTCATAGAAGGGGATATAAATGTGTTCTTCTTATAATCATATCATAGAAATCTAGTTATGTGAATAGTCTGAGCAGATGGTTAGAAACTCGAAATAGTCATGACTATACTATTATCCCATGAATTAACATTTCGATAAATATTTGCATATTAATGAAAGTATTACCACAAGCATGAATGTCTTTATTTTTGTGGAGACACCACAAAAATTCTTGTTTTTATTAGTGACAGCGTTGGTCGCCGCAAAAAATCATCACTAGAAATCTCATATTTTGTAGTGGCATTGTCAGAAGTAGAGCTACCTATTGGAAGAGATTCAATTGGATCCTTTTTATTGAAAAATTATACAATTGGATAAATATGACAAAATAATGAAATATTATGAATAGTTCAATCACCTTGACACTAGAGAAACATTTAATGTAATAGTTGAGGTAATTTAAGAATAATTTTAGGTCGCATATTCAAATTCCAGATGTTATATTTCTAGCTTCGCCATTGATCAGAAGGCTACATTCTTTGATAACCTTCATAAGTTTCATTTTTGTTTAATGTCTCATTTTTAAAAACTAATAATATTCTTTTTGTGTGTGTGCCTGCAATGCTAATAGTTGATGCAAAGATGAGATGCAAGTTGATGCTTCTTCTTGGAAATCAGTATTACCCAATTTACCTAAATTCAACATTGAATTCGACCAAATTAGTTAGGAACCTTATATAAGAATGAGTTTAGAATTTGGGACACAAATACAAATATAATGTCTAAAAGTAAATCAATATAATTGCCTAGAATAGCTACTGAATCAAGAAGGTGTGTGCGCTCTATTGGTGCATGAATCTAAATTTGCATAAGAGAATGCAACATGTGTAGTGTGAGTATGAGAATCAATGTGTTTCTCAATGTGTCTTCAGTAAGTATTATTAACTGACCCCATCAAAATAGTGGTGAGGGTTGGTCAATTATAATTCTCCATAGTTAGATAAACACCGAATAAGAATAAAATAACTAATTTGACAACGTGACTCACGGGAGTCGCACAAAGTCCACACCGCAGCATATCAATCGGCCAGCTAGGCTAGTTGTCACGCCCCGAATCTGCACCCTAGATGGGACACTGTACTTGAATCCACAAGTGACCCCAAGTCAACCCATGGTCTATCATACATTGGTACTCTGAGTAAAGAAAATATAGCGGAAGCTTTGAAATAATGACATAAAAGCATTTATGAAAATAAAACTGAAAATATAAAGTTTAAGAACATCCGAAGTCTAGACTTAACTCTATGCCTGAAAGCCTTCTAATTGATGAGTTGCTGGGACAAGCCCCCAGCTAACTCTAAATCTAGCTAAAAATAATGAACTAACTGAAAAAAGTAAGATAAGGCCCTCGAATGATGAGGAATCACACTTCAACTGCTGAGGACAAGGATCGACCCACGGCGACTAACTGCAACTATATCATGAAACGATACAGCATAAAAGTATGCGTCAGTACTTTGAATGTACTGAGTAAGTGGGAGAAAACATAACTGAATATAATGTCTGAACTGATATGACATGTAATGACCAGTAAGTAAACTGAACTGAACTACTGAAGTAAACTGAGGCAGTCAAAATGACCCTGTCTGATGGTCAAGACATGTCCTAAGTCTGAAAATACTGAGTCTGAGATACTGAATTGAATTGAGCTAAACTGATAGAACTAGAGCTTAACTAAGATTCTTAATCTGAAACTGGACTGGAATGACTAGTGGGAGAGTCTATAACCGATATATAACCACGTGAGCTAGACATCGAGTATGATGTATACACACCACAGGTAGGACCCAATATACCTTGCTAGGGTATAAAGGCATGAACTGGGTGATCACAAAAATCTAGGGCCAATCAGGCTAAGTAATACTGTAACCTATGTTGGCAACGTAGTTCTGGGAACCTGGGTGCGCTGGAACCCCAGCCCGCTTGGTGCTAAGTCCTACTCCCATTGAAAAACCTAAACTGAACTACTAGGCTGATAACTCGGAACTAGGGTCTAAGACTAGTCAGGGACATATAATTGAAAGTACCCTGAGAGTCTTATCGGACTAGATTCTGAAACTGGGTTCTAGACTGGTCAGAGCTACTTATCTGAAAGCGTCGTAACCGTCTAAGAACAAATTGTAAACTGAAGTGGGGTCCTAGGGCTAGTTAGATCTATGTATCTAAAATGTCATGACCGCCTAATGGAATAAACTAGATTCTGATTCTGATTCTGATAACTGGGAGGCACCACTGACACCTCAGGGAAAAGATTGAAGTCAAACTGATCAATTGACACTTTCTATATAGTTCTAAAGATATTCTACATTCTAACTGAATGAAACTACTAAGCAGCTAATAGAGAACACAACGCATTCTAACAACATGGGAATTTCATAATATGGCGGAATTTCAAGAATTTAAAGGGATCTCATCCAACAAGGGTAAAATCATTCTCCTCAATGGAATAATTGATCGCATATATATATATATATATATATATATATATATATATATATATATATATATATATATATATATAATAAGAATTACTAGGAAATTCATCCCAAAACATACTTCGCAAGATAGACGGGATTTAATACGCAATAATCTTTACTCGAAAATTTAGGGCTGTAAATCATCTTGGAAAGAACAACAACAATTTACTTATGAATTGATGAAGATCATATGAATAATAGACATGGATAATAACCCAATTGAAATTAATGAAAACCAACATGAAAATCTCTTTACATTCGAAAATTTCAGGGCTAAACTGATAGGGAAATTATTGGAAGATATTGGGGGACACAAGGGAAGGACAATTCCCTTGTTGAATTCCCACATACCTGGCTGAAAATTCCTCGAAGCAGAAGACCTAAACTGCTGCAATGAGAGTAAACCCTAAGCCTGCTAGAGAGTTTCTTGAGAGACTTTCGTTAGATTTTTTGAGAGTAAACGTGAGAATGAGGGGAGGAACCGTCCAAATCCTCTAATAAGTCTGAATTTAGGTCCAAAACGATATAGTTTAGAGCTTATAAGAATAGGAAATTTACTAAATAACCCTTAGGAAAATTGATGGGAAAACTGAAAGGTGACCCTAACAGGTGACCTAATGAGTCGTGGTGGCTGACCACGACTCGTGGTCACCCCCATTGAGTACACTGTCTGAGTCCTCAGCAAGTCACCACGAGGGACCCAATGAGTCATGGTGACTGAGCACGACTCGTGGTCACCAGTCGTGAGCCTCACTGCCTCACTTCTGAAATTCTATACAAGACTTGACAATGAGTCACTTAACGAGTCGTTGCCACTGATGACGACTCGTGGTGACACTCTTTAGGTACACTGCCTAAAAGCCGACTAAGGCTGGTAACGGGGGACATAACGAGTCATTGCGGGTGACCATGACTCGTTGTCCCCACCCGTCAAGTACACTGCTTCTCATTATACAATATTTACTCCTTCTCATGACTGACCTAACGAGTCGTTGTATCTCATAACGACCCATTAGGTGAGTCATCCTGTAGCATTTCTGCAGCTTTTCCAGATTTTTTGTTTTAAGTCCCAGATTTAGATTTTGGATTTTTGGGGCATTACAATATCTCTCCCTTGAAAACATTCGTCCTCGAATGTTAGAAAACACACAGGAAAGTAGAGAATAACAATCAAAGTTCCATATACTATCCATTTAACTCCAAAATTGATGAAACGACTACCTCCGTTCCAAAATACATAACTGAACTGAGTTCTCTTTTCATACATACATTTAAAAACATAAAAGAGACTTGAACACTTGAACTGATTCATGAAAACTAAATTGAGTTCTAGGGTCAAAACTAATATCTCAAGCTGTGCTAGAGCCGGTATGGAACAAATGCGGGTATTTGGCCATCATATCTGCTTCGGCCTCCCACGTAGCTCCTTCAACCTGATGATTTCTCCATAAAACCTTGACTGAAGCTATCTCCTTGTTCCTTATCTTACGAACCTGACGGTCAAGTATCTGGATTGGTACTTTCTCATATGAGAGACTATCTTTTATTCCTACACTGTCCAATGGCACAACTGAGGTTGGATCCATAATGCACTTCTTCAAAAGTGACACATGGAAAACTGGGTGTACAGCTGCTAGTTCTAACAGTAATTCTAGCTCATAGGTTACATTGCCGATACGCCTCAAAATTCTATAAGTTCCCATGTACCTCGGACTGAGCTTTCCCTTCTTGCCAAACTTCATCACTCCTTTCATGGGTGAGATTTTCAGGTACACCCAATCATCAACTGCAAACTCCAACTCTCTTCTCCGCACATCGGCATAAGATTTCTGGCGGCTCTGAGCTGTTTTTAACCTTTCTTGGATGAGCTGAACTTTCTGCATTGCCTCATGAACCGAGTCTGGCCCTACTAAAGCAGCTTCACCAACTTCAAACCAACCTATAGGAGATCTACACCTTCTACCATACAATGCCTCAAACAGGGCCATCTGAATGCTGGAATGGTAGCTGGTTTTGTATGCACATTTGATAAGAGGCAGATGGTCATCCCAATTACCCTTAAAATCGATCGCGCACGCTCTTAGTATATCCTATAGAGTCTGAATAGTCCGCTCAACTTTTCCATCTGTCTGTGGGTGAAAAGTTGTACTGAGCTTGACCTGAGTGCCAAGCCCCTTCTGGAAAAACTTCTAGAAATGGAAGGTGAACTGAGTCCTCTATCTGATATAATGGACAAGGGCACCCCATGCAACCTAACCAACTCTCGAATGTACAACTTTTCATAATCTTCTGCTGCATCTGAGGTTTTGACTGGTAGGAAATGAGCAGTCTTAGTCAACCTGTCCACCACAACCCAGATGGATCATATTGCCTATGAGTGCGAGGTAAATCGGTGACAAAGTCCATGTTGATCTCTTCCCACTTCCAAGTAGGAATTCTTATATCTTGAAGTATACCCCCCGGTCTCTGATGCTCGACTTTCACTTGTTGGCAATCCCAGCACTTGGCTACAAATTTTGCAATGTCTCTTTTCATGTCATTCCACCAGTAAATATCCCTCAAGTTGCGGTACATTTTAGTAGCACCAGGGTGAATAGAATACCTTGAGCTGTGTGCCTCCGCCAACATCTGCTGTCTCAACTCACCGATATCTGGCACACACAACCTTCCCCGGTAACGGAGCACTCCATCTCCCCCTTGGGAGAAAGCCTCAACTTCTTTTTTGCGAACCGCTTCCTTGAGTTTAAGTAGAACTGGATCTTCATCTTATCTGGACTTAACTTCAACTACCAAAGATGAATCTAACCCATTTTTTACTACTGCTCCACCTTCGGCTGAGTCTACTAGCCGCACCCCTAACCGCGCTAGTCTGTGAACATCCTTTGCTAACTCCCTTTTTCCTCCCTCAAAGTGAGCTACACTTCCCATAGATCTACTGCTTAGGGCATCAGCCACCACATTGGCCTTGCCCGAGTGATACAACACACTCATGTCATAATCTTTCAAGAGCTCTAACCACCTTCTCTATCGTAGGTTTAGGTCCTTCTGGCTGAACACGTACCGGAGACTCTTGTGATCTGTAAATACATCTACGTGAGCTCTGTAAAAGTAATGTCTCCATGTTTTTAATACGAATACCGCTTCCAACTCCAAGTCATGAGTTGGATAATTCCTCTCGTGAACTTTGAGTTGCCTAGAGGCATAGGCTATCACTTTGCCCCACTGCATCAGAACGCAACCAAGTCCAACTCTGGAGGCATCACAATATACTACAAACCCATCTGTTCCTTTTGGTAGGGTCAAAACTGGAGCGGTAGTGAGTTGAGTCTTTAACTCCTGAAAACTCTTTCCACACTCATCCGACCACTAGAATTTTACCTTCTTCTGAGTTAACTTGGTTAGAGGGGATGCTATGAAGGAGAAACCTTCAACAAACCATCAATAATAGCGTGCTAAGCCCAAGAAACTCCTGATTTCAGTAGGGGAGGTAGGTCTGGGCCAATCCTTCACTGCTGCTATCTTATGAGGATCTACTTGTAACCCTTCGCTTGAAAACACATGACCCAAGAATGTCACAGAATTCAACCAGAATTCACACTTACTGAACTTGGTGAATAACTGTCGATCTCTGAGGGTCTGTAATGCTATTCTTAGGTGATTGGCATGCTCTTCCTCATTTCTGGAGTGTACTAGAATGTCATCGATGAATATAATGATGAACATATCCAGGTACTTCTTGAAAACCCTATTCATCAAATCCATGAAGGCTGCTGGGGTGTTCGTTAACCCAAAGGACATCACCACAAACTCGTAGTGACCATACCGAGTTTTGAATGTTGTCTTCGGTATGTCGCACTCTCTGACCCTTAACTGATGGTATCCTGACCTGAGATCGATCTTGGAGAAACAACTGGCTCCATGAAGCTGGTCGAACAGGTCATCAATTCTAGGTATGGGATATCTGTTCTTGGTTGTTACTTTGTTTAGCTGACGGTAATCTATGCACATTCTGAGGGTACCGTCCTTTTTACGCACGAATAACACTGGAGCACCCCAGGGAGAGATGCTGGGTCTGATGAAACCCTTATCAAGGAGGTCTTTTTAACTGCTCCTTCAGCTCCTTAAGCTCAGCTGGAGCCATTCTGTAAGGAGGGATGGAGATTGGCTGAGTCTCTAGAAGGAGATTTATTCCGAAGTCTATTTCCCGTTCAGGGGGATCTCCAGGAAGATCTTTAGGAAATATATCTGGGAACTCGCTGACAACTGGAACTGACTGAATGGTTGGGGTCTCTGAGTCGGAATCTTTGACCCAAACCAAATGATATAAACATCCCTTAGAAATGAGTTTCTGGGCCTTAAGGAAGGAAATAAACCTACCCTTAGGCGCTGAATTGTTGCCCGACCATTCTAAAACTGGCTCATTAGGAAACTGGAATTTGACAACTCTAGTTCTGCAATCAACTGAGGCATAGCAGGAGTGTAACCAATCCATTCCGAGAATAAGGTCGAAGTCGACCATGTCTAGTTCTACAAGATCAGCTGGTATGACTTTACTCAAGACTGAGACTGGGCAGGTTCTATACACCCAACTGGCTGTAACTGACTCGCCAACTGGCGTGGAGATTGAGAAGGGTTCTGATAGGACCTCTGGACTGATGCCAAACTGGACTGCTACATAAGGAGTTACAAACGAAAGTAGCTCCTGGATCTAGGAGGGAATACATGTTTAGGTGAAAGAGACATAACATACCAATAACTACGTTAGGTGAGCTTTCCTGATCCTGACGAGAAGAGAGAGCATAAAAATGATTATGGCGTTGACCGTCATCTATACCTGATGGGTTGGCCTGTTGAGCTGGTCGGTCTGCTGGAGCTGATGAGGTAGTGGATTGTGATCTCCTTCGCCCTGCTGATGGGTAATCCCTAAGCCTGTGTCCAAGATGTCCACACCCAAAGCATCCCCCTCGTCCCTGAAGGCATTCTCCTAGGTGATTCCTATTACACTTGGGAAAAGCTGGATACTTGTTTCCTGTATTGTGGGCCTGAGACTGAGTGTCAGAAAACCCACCCCTCCGATCCTAGCGGGACCGAAAGGTTGGGCGCTGGTTAAGCTAGGTGCTGGGGCCCTCTGCTGTTGTTGTTGTGGGCGGCTACCACCGCCAGATCTCTGGTGGCCAAAATCTGTAGGACCAGTTCTTGCCCGCTTGTTCTTACGTTCCATATCTTTCAACTTTTCTGCCTCAATCTGCTGGGCATACACAATTAAACTAGAAAGGTCCATGTCCTTTATTAGCATTGCCATCCTGCACTCTTTGAGGACCAAATTAGATACTCCATTTATGAACTTCAGCATGCGAGCCCTTGGCTTGTCCACCATCTCTGGAGCATACTTTGATAGTCTAGTAAACTCCAATGCATACTCCTCCACTGTCTGGTTTCCTTGTCGTAGGCTCATAAACTTTACCATCTTAGCCTCCCTCAACTCCCGGGGAAAGAACCTATCCAGAAAAGCTATATGAAACTCCTCCCACTCAACCGATCCTGCTTCTGCTGATCACCCCTCCTTCCACTGCTTGTACAAAACCTGGGCTACCTTTTTTAGCTGGTAGGAAGCTAGGTCAGCACTCTTGGAGGAGCTGACACCCATGATCCGGGTGATCTTTTTGATCTCATCTACAAATCCTTATGGGTCCTCTCCCACCTATATTCCATGAAAGTCTAGAAGTTTCATCCGGGTGAAATCCCGTACCTGGGCCGCAGCTGCAGACCCACTTGTGGCTACTGGAACCACCTGCTGGTTCACTTGATTGGTGACGGTCTGAGCAAGCAACTGAATGGCCGCCTTGAATTCGACGGTAGACAAAGAGTCTTCCTGAGGAACTGTCGGAGTTGGCAGAGCGGGTCTGTTGGCGTTTCAGGCTCTTCGTCCATTTCCACGTCGAGGAGGCATTTGTTCACTGAAAGAAAACAGAGCACGAATCAGAAGGGCATTTCTGGAATTTGTACTTTAACGCATGATAAAGAATCTGAACAAAAGGGATTTTTCCTAATAACATCTCATAGCCTCCTCGTCATAAGTGTGGCGCACTTCACACCCATGAAAAGGACTCTACTCGATGCGGCTTTCAGACTTTCCGAGGATACTCTAAACCTAGGGCTCTGATACCAAGTTTGTCATGCCCCGAGCCTACACCCTGGACGTATCACGGTACTTGAGGCCCCAAGTGGCCCCAAGTCAACCCCTGGTCTATCATACACTAACATTCTGAGTAAACATGTACAACGGAACTTATAAATAACAATGTTATCATTTTAAGAAAATGTAAAGACTGAAAGTAATATATCTGAAATACAATTCTGAAAGACAAGTCTAGTCTGAATGCCACCTACTAAGGAGTTGCTGGGATAGGTCCCCAGCTAACTCTAAGTCTAAACAAAACCATAACTAAATGAAATAAATAAACAAGGACCTCGAATGATGAGGACTCACACTCTGATCTGCTGAAGTGGAATGCTCTGAAACTGAAGTAACTATCTGAGCTGAATCTAAGAACCTGTAGCTGTATCATGAAACGATACAACATGGAAAGCATAAGTTAGTACTTTGAATGTATTGAGTAAGTGGGAGAGACTTACTGAAAATAAAGTCTGAACTGAAATGACACGCCATGCCCGACAAGTAACTAAACTGAACTACTGATATAATCTGAAATGGTCAAAACGATCCTGTCTGATGGTCATGGACATGCCCTAAGTCTGAAACACTGAATCTGAAATACTGTATTGAACTGAGCTACTTATTCTGATACTGGATTGGACTGACTAGTGGAAGAGTCAATCGATATTTAACTACGTGAGCTAAATATGGAGTCTGATGTATACACCCCACCGGTAGGACCCAATATATCTTGCCAGGGTATAAGGCATGAACTGAGTGATCACAAAAATATATCTGGGGCCAATCATGCCAAGTAATACTGAACCTACACTGGCAACGTAGTTCTGGGAACCTGTGTGCACTAGAACCCCGACCCCCTCGGTGCTAAGTTCTACTCCCATTGGAACACCTAAACTGAATTACGAAGATGATAGCTTGAAACTAGGGCCCAAGACTAGTCAGGGAGGAATAACTGCATGTACCTTGAGAGCCTTATCCGACTAGATTCTGAAACTAGATTCTGAGACTGGTCAGAGCGGCTTATCTAGAAGTGTCGTAATCGTCTACAGAACAACTAATAACTGAACTGGTCCTGGGGCGGGTCAGAGTTATAATTGAATATCATGAACGCCTAATGGACCAATTAACTGAAATCTGAATCTGGGTCTGAAAATTGGGAGGCACCACTGACACCTTGAAACTAAACTGAAGTCAAACTGATCAGTTGACATTTTTTGGACAACACTGAGGTTGCTAAAATATGACTGAAGCTAGACTGATATGATTCTGACTGGGAATATACTGATAGAGTTTTGTGTTCTAACTGACTAAATTACTAAGAAGCTAATAGAGAGCTCATTTATGCTGACAATACGAACAAATTCATCATATAAGGCAATTTCAGAAATTTTGGAAATTTCATTCAACAGACCAAAAGTCATTCTCATTCATGGGTTATTTACCCAACACATACGAATAGTAAGAAAATTCTAGGAATTCAACCCAAGCATTCCTCATTTACTAGAGGGAATTTAACAAGTAAAAACCATTACTCAAAAATTAGGGCTCAAATTCACTTTGGTAATAATACCGACAAATTGATGAGGAATTGATGAAGATTACATTAACAATGAGTATTAAACATTGTTCTGAGGGAAATCAACAAAAATAAACATGAATGCTTTTCATACTCGAAAGCTCAGGGCTTAAAACTTATAAAAGAAATTGAGGAGGACTTTGGGGACGCAAGGAAAGGACAATCCCCTTGCTAAAACCCCACATATTTGATGAAGAACCCACCAAAATCTTGAGAAATGGAGGAGAAGAAAGCTGTCCTAGTTCTTGCTCTGAGAATTCTTGAGAGAGCTTACGGTCTACTTTTCTGAGTGCTTGAGTGGGGAATGAGGAAAAGAACCCATTACCCCCACTAAAACGTTTAAAATTGAAGTCAAAACGACGTGGTTTAATGCTTGGAAGGATAGAAAATTACTAAATAGCCCTTAGAAGTTCGCAGGAAAAAAACTGTCAGGTGTCCCTAACGGGTGACTTAATTACTCATTACCACATCCAACGAGTCGTTAGGTCCTTCCATCAAGTTCACTGGAAGAATCTACTGAATCACATGATGAGTCGTCATGATTGGGAACGACTCGTCATGTTGTCCGTCAGGTTCACTGGTAGAAAAGCTGGAAAGGACTGAAAATGAAGGACCTGACGAGTCGTTGCTGCTGATGACAACTCGTGATGACCTTTCGTCAAGTAAACTGTCTACTTTTCTAATTCTGAAACTCCGTCTTGGCAACTGGCGACTTAATGAGTCATGCGACCTGATAATGACTCGTGGGGTCGTCCGTTGGGAAACACTAACTCATAATCTTTGCATCCTTCTCACGGTTGACCTAACGACTTAACGATCCATCAAGTTGGTCGTTCTGCAAATTTTCTGCAGTTTTCCAGATTTTCTGATTTATGTCCCTGATATTGATTTTGAGCTTTCGGGGCATTACAACTCAAAATGTTTACTTTGCTCAAACTTCCAAAAATAGAAATTCTTCTTCGAAAGGCATCCGTTCACTTCAGGAACCATGATACCCATCCTCACAAGTTATAAAAAACATTATAAAGCTACAGGAAAGGTAAAACTAGGGAAATGGAAAAAAGCACTAAACGACCATATGAGTCATCACAAAATCACTAATTACGTGATTGCGAACCTTACCTCACAATTGTGGGACCCCCCAATTCCTTACACTTTACAATCACAGATCTAACCCCTCATAATTTATTGTGATGCTCTGACCAGCCTAATCCCCTATGCATATCATGGAACAACCATTGCTTAGTTGAAGCAAAATCACCCCATCGCCTTTTCAGGATCGTGACACCCTAGCTCACGACCACTAAGGGTAATAATTGGAAGTAGGAATCAACAAAAAATTTGTGCCTCCTATTATACATTTGAGTGTTTAGTCCTATCGAGATTGTCACGACCTAAGCATGGATCGCGGACCGCGACACGGGACCTAGAACCATGAATGACTCCAAGCTAAACCATAACACATACATAGCATGAATAAGAGCATAAATAAAGCGGAAATAAATCATAAACATCGATAAGCGGAAGTCTAAATGATATAAGGCATGAACAAGAACGACAAGTCACAACGCTGGACCATCTTGTACATAACTGTCTGAAAAGCCTCTAAACATCTGATTAGCTGATGAGACAACACCCCAACTAGCTCGTTAAGTCTGAAACTAAAAGACATAAACAAAAGAGACATAATAAAAAAAATGACGTCCTCGAATCATGTGGACTCATTAATTGGGATAAAGCTGACTGAGTGGGAGTGAGATAACGACGGGATTGAGAAGGATCAGCCGAACCTATATCATGAGACGATATAGCATAGAGTATGTAGTCAGTACTTTGAATGTACTGAGTATTGATAACTCTCAAACCACACCTCCTCTGGAAGTATGAAGCGGAAGTTGCCAATAAAGAACCCAACTAGAGGTTGGGGTCGATCCCACAGGGAATATGGAAGGATATAGAAGAATGCTAGTGCTTAAGCTTTTTAATCAATTATTTTCTAAGAGGGGGGATTTGTAATATTAATAAGTAATAATGTTGAGAAATTGATGGTTGTTTCCAAATTATTGCAATAACTAGGGTAAGTGTTCCCCATGGATCCTTAACTACTTCGGGTTTTACATTAGTGATCTATCCCAATACTTTACTTGTAGAACTGATAACTGAGATTCATTCAAACGACCGACCAGTCCCTATTGAATGACTATACTCAATCACTAGACCAAGTCTCATGAGCGGTTTCAAACTATCCATTATCACTAAGTTCCAGATTTAACTATCCTGCTACGGCAGCTCAAGTTAATACAATGATCATCAAGATCAAGGCTCCGTTGTAGTTCTCTTTTCCTAATCTCTACCTCTTAGACCTAAGAAAGTAAAAAATTCGGGCATGTCCTAATGTTGCGCACCGTTAAGAAACGTTTAAGCATGAAGAGAATACAATACAAGTGTTTAGTATTGGTTTAGAATCACCCCATGCAAACCCTAGTTTGTTAATTCACCATGGTTCCCACAACCCTAGTTGTGGTGGTTTTAGCCTATCATGTTTATAAGTAAATTAATAGCATTCATAAATAAAAGCAAAAATTAATACTTACAACAATGATTGGAAGAACCTTCAGTTGACTAATGCAAAATTCGGAAGAACAACTCAACAATCGTCCCAAAATTCAAATCGTAAGACACCAAACTTGTATCTAAAAACTTGAGACTTCAAACTCTAAAACTTTCTTACTTCCAACTTTTTAGAACTTGGCTATTATATGAAAATAAAAGGGTATTTATAGTAGTAGATTTATGCTTTGCTTGTTCCTTGACAAATTTGACTTGGGATTTAAAGTTCCTTTTCCTAGTTGAAGTGGGAGATCCATTTTTGGGCCATTTGAAACCTTGTTGCGTCGCACCTTCTATTGTCGCGTCCCCAGTGCCGCGTCACATGCCTTGTCGCACTGGGACAGTGCTGCTGCGCGTCTGCCAATGCGCGGGGAAGGGGCTGCTGCGCGCCTGCTGTAGTGTGGGAGAACTGGCGCCTCGCGCATGCTGCAGCGCCTAGGAAGGCAGTGCCTCGCGCTACCTGTAGCACCTATCTTGCTGCTGCCTTGCGCAGCTTTTCGCGCGTGCGTGGCATTGCACTCCTTCTTCAACTTTATTCCGAATGTATCAAATACACCCAAATCCATCACTTTTAGCCTTAAAAACATCTAATCACATGCGTTAGCTAATTTCTCAAGTATATAACATAATCACATGCAAACACACATAATTTATTCTCAAAACATAGTAAAGTATGGGCAAAAATATGTCTATGAAGTGCGCAAATATGTCTTTCATCAACACCCAACACTTAAACTACTGTTCGTCCTCGAACAATCTACTACTTCCCTTCTAACAATTAAGCACAAAATTCATCCTACGAACAGGTCTACTTGCACTAAGGATCATGAGACAAATCAATGAATCTCAAATAATTCACTCGCATGCATATAGGATCAACATTAGAATGTCAAAGTTCGAAATCACTTAGCTTTTGAAAATTAACTCATCAAGACATATTTTAGGCCAGCATGACTCATATGTAATTTATCAATCAAGATTTACCAAAGTCTTACCATTGTGCCCCTTACAATTTGGAGAGATGCCCTTTCACACACAAGATATAAGTCAATATAAACTTGGGCATAAAAAAAATAATTTCCGCTCACTCTCCCAAAGAACTCAATATACATGCAAACGACGACCCATAGGCTTGCCCTTAGTGTAATACTCCGCTAATATAAAATTATGAATCAAGGATCAATTAGGACTTTAATTTGGTTGTAATATAGGCTAAGGGATAGGTAGGAACTATTTGGCCAAGATAGTGACTAAGCTCTCTAAGCACTTTAATACTTCACAACACTTTGATTTTTAACTCATTCTTCAATTTCCAAATTTTCTCCTTATACCTCCTTTTATTTTTTTAATTTTTCAATTCAGGTCACTAGTAGGGATTTTTCTTTTCATCATTGAGCTCATTCACACGCATTTTTTTTTCATCTTCAATTTTTCAAAGTTCTTTCGTCTTTTTGTTTTCCCACTAACAATCACCCTCATTGTTTAGAAAATTTTTACCTTTTTCTTTTCTTCT
Source organism: Datura wrightii (assembly GCA_035772735.1). Lineage (NCBI taxonomy): Eukaryota > Viridiplantae > Streptophyta > Magnoliopsida > Solanales > Solanaceae > Datura > Datura wrightii. Next base: position 6,760,939 of record JASDFA010000029.1, on the reverse strand, counting down.
AATTCACCACACTCTTTAGCTTCTCTTTTCAGTTCTCCAATTATGCTCCTTTCATATAATTTTTTTTTTAATTAAAGTGCTCTAGGAGTCATTTGGATCAAATATAAGGCAATACAACAAAAAGGGATTCAAGCTTAAAATATGACTATCAAAAGAATAGGCTAAGGCTCAACATGGCTAACTAGGATAATTACAATTAAGGTAGGTAAAATAGGATAAAAATAGGGCTATCAAAGAAACGCCTATAGCACTTCCTAAATCCATCATTCATATTTCGCTTTACACACACACTGGGCAAGTTCTAAACATCAATTTACACACATGGAGTATATCAAAAATAATTCCTCACACATTGGCACAAGATGGTTTAACAATGGAAATCAAGATCACATAAACACATATATTCATATTGCATGCACAACATAATTAAGCCCATTTTTTTTCAAGCCCAAGAGTCAAGTTCCCAAAAGACTAAGTATTTCTACCTTTTTCATGCATTGAATTTAGTAAAGTTTCAATGATACCTAAAGTGAAGCACCTAGCATTCGTAGGATCCAGTTCTTGTTCTTCCTAATGAATAATTTACCCTTAAGATGGTCGTCATCCATCCATCATCGGACAAAGTCATGACTCAATGACTAAAAAATAAAAAAATAAAAAAAATCTAGACTCTCTAGTCGGTTCTAAGAGACTATCCACCGGAAAAGCACCGAAAACAAAAATCGGAGGAACCCAAAATAAAATAAAATAAACTACTACACACAAACAAGCATGCAAGATAGATCATAACTCCCAAAAAAACTAGGCCTACCATGTGCAAATTTAGCAATTAAAGAATGCATGGTAATATGAAGTTCACTTCTCCCACCCCATACTTAGTTGGTTACACTGTCCTCAGTGCTAAAACACATAAGCATAAAGCAATAGAGTGAAAGAAGTACCTCCTAGGCCTCTACTCCTCGTCGTCTGTGGGGGCAAGTGTAGCTTCCTTTTCAGAATCTTCCTCCTCATCATCACTAGACTCTATGTCCGAGTCTACTCTTGCCATCTCGTCTTCCGTAGAAACATCATCATCAAGAGGCTCCTCGTATGCCGGCCCAACTTTGCAAAGGGCTCCCGAGTGCTCGCTCAGAGGGTAGTCTATGTTAAGCTGCTGTAGCTGCTCCTCAGTCACATCATTCATCCTCAGCTGGAGCATATGCATACCGTATAAGTGGCTCAACATGTTGTCAATTCGTGTATTGCACTCATTGACAGTAAGGACCGGACCGTTTATACCCTCGGGTTCCTTTATTTTTGTCACATCAACCCCCCTAGGATCATAAGAAGGTCTATAGTCCGCTTCCTCCTCCTCAATGTCGTGCCCCCTCAAAAATCGGGTCAAGAGACCCCCAAATTCGAAGTTTTGTCCTTTTTTAACCCTTGCTCTTTTCAACACATTTTTAATGAACACCCCCACATTAATAAAAATTCCTGTCATTAGTGCATATACAAGACACACTCTTTCCCTAGTCACATGGGTTACATGTTTTCGGGGCACCAAACAAGCACATACTATTTTTAACCAAACTCGTGCCTCTCTACTTAAGTGAGCATATGAAAGCGAAATATGATACCCAATTTGTTGGTGGCGAGTCCATCATGCAACAGAGTTAGGGCCACACAGAGTATTTCTAATATTCCTATAAGGAGGTTTCTTCACTAAGTCAACAAAGGGTTGTGGATCAACATTAGGTGTCCAGTAGTCTATTCAAAACTTTAGGTGCAAACTCAATAATTTGACTCCTTATTTTAACTTGGTTTGACCTTTCTTTTGGATCCAATTTGCAAGGAATTCTCTCAGCATACTCAAGTTACAATCACCCGGTGCATTAAACATAAAACCAAGGCCAAGGGTGAGTATTCTATCAACCATGTAAGGAAAAACTAGTGACAAGCAATTTCTATCAATAAACATATTATGTGAATATTTAGATTCCTTATGTTTCTTGAACCATTTTTTACCTTCTTTCCCCATGAACCAATGGAGACCATATCGCCTCAATGGTGGTGGTGCCATATTCATATCTTCATGCTCCTCTTCACTAGGTCTCCTTGCTCTTTTTGACCCATGACTTGAAGAAACCACTCCTTTCCCTTTGTTTACTTTTAGTGCCATTGGTGGAGGTTTTTTTTCAAGAACAATGATATACTTTGTGTTTTGGGTGAAAATTTTGAAAGATTTTGATGGATTGATGATGTTTTGAGAGAATTTACTTAGTGAATTTGAGGGGTGCATCGCGGTCTTCACAAGAATGAGTTGAAATATTAGGTCTAGGCCTTTTTAAAGTACTCCTTCAAGCTGGAATTGTCATTTTTGCCCTTACTTTTTTTTTTCTTCTTGGACACTGCCCTGCGTCGCGGCGCTGAACGCGCCAGATCTGCTGCGCGAGGCACCACTGGAAGTGCCAACTTTGGTGCGCGTTGCGCACCTGGATGCGCCAGATTTACTGCGCATCGCGCCTGCTACTACTGCTATGTTTCCTGTACGTCGCGCCAGGCTGTGTGGTGCTTGTGCCTGCGCCTTGCGCCAGGCCTTGTGCTTCTTGGCCTGAGCGATGCCCAATGCACATGTTCAACCGTCTTGCTCCCTATTTTCACTATTTAAGCTCAATTTTATTGAAAATCATGACCTATCACCTGCACATTTGAACAAACAAATCAAAATGAAAAATTTATCTTGGGTTGCCTCCCAAGTAGCGCCTGATTTAATGTCGCGGTATGACACAGGTATCTTGATTACTCAGACTTCATCAAGATAACTGTTGAGACCGTGGCCACATCTTGGCCGCTTGTTTTACCACGCTAACCTGTGACACGTCAAAAGATAAAAAAAAATGAAAAATAGGAAATAAAGACTAAAAGTTAAACACACGCAATTAATCTAATCCTAAGCCGTATTCCTTGGCAACAACGCCACTTTTTGATAACGCTCAAATCCACACCTCCTCTGGAAGTATGAAGCGAATGTTGTCAATAAAGAACCCAACTAGAGGTTGGGGTGAATCCGACATGAAATATAGAAGGATATAGAAGAAGGCTACTGCTTAAGCTTTTTAATCAATTATTTCCTAAGAGGGGGGATTTGTAAAATTAATAAGTAACAATGTTGAGAAATTGATGGTTGTTTCCAAATTATTGCAATTAACTAGGGTAAGTATTCCCCATGGATCCTTAACTGCTTCGGATTTTACACTAGTGATCTATCCCAATACTTTATTTGTAGAACTGATAACTTAGATTCATTCAAACGACCAACCAGTCCCTATTGAATGACTATACTCAATCACTCGACCAAGTCTCATGAGCAGTTTCAAACTATCCGTTATCACTAAGTTCCAGATTTAACTATCCTGCGACCACAGCTCAAGTTAATACAATGATCATCAAAATCAAGGCCTCATTGTAATTCTCTTTTCCTAATCTCTACCTCTTAGACCTAAGCAAGTAAAGAATTCGAGCATTTCCTAACGTTGCGCACCGTTAAGAAACGTTTAAGCATGAAGAGAATACAATACAAACGCTAAGTATTGGTGATAATCACGAGAGTATACCCAAAGCAGTTATGAACCCATGGGGAACACAAACCCTAGTTATCCTTTAATATTGATTCAAAACCATAATTTTAATAATTGTTTTCATTATTGATTTTCTTTAGAACCCCCTAATTTTGAAGTAACTACCTCACAAGTTCACTTACCGGCTGTAATCTAGTTCTCCCATATTCCCTGTGGGTTCAACCCCAACCTCTAGTTGGGTTCTTTATTGACAACGTCCCCTTCATATTTCGGTAGGAGGTATGGTTTGAGCGTTACCACCCGGCAACGACGCCATTTTTTGATAACACTCAAACCACACCTCCTCTGGAAGTATAATTGTCATATATATATATATATATATATATATATTATATAATTATCAATCAAATAATTATATACTATTGTGTCTCTAATTATAAAAAATAATCTAATCAATATTATTTCCAGCAGCATCTGATTTAAATAAAAATATATCACGCCAAAATTAGTTCTAAACAATAAACTTTTGCAATCTTTAATTGTATAGTAATACCAATTAAATAATTTAAGTTATAAATATATAGAATATGTCACAGGAATATTTTCTATTAGAGTGACTCTAACTATGGTCTATTTTTTTTTCATATATATTATTTAATTGTCAATCAAATAATTTTATACTGCTACGTCTTTGTTTTAAATTTAAATTATAGCAGTATCTGATTTAAATTCAAATAAATCACGTCATAATAAGCACTACGCATTAATATATTTTCACAATCTTTTCTTTTATAGTAATACTAGTTAAATTTAAATTATAAATACATAAAATATGTCGTAGAAATATATTCTATTAGAATGACTCTAATTATGGCGTGATTTTTTTTCATATATATCATATAATTGCCAATTAAATAATCATATATTGCTATGTCTCTATATATTCATGGCGTGATTTTTTTTCTTCATATAATTGCTAGTCAAATAATGATATGCAATTATATGAGGTCTCTAATTATAGAAAATATTTTAATCTTCTATATTTTAAATAACTTAAATATATCACACCATAATTAGTGGCTTTATAATAAATGCTTACAATTTTTTCATTATCAGTAATACTCATTATAAATAAATTTTTTAAATATAAAATATTTTTTATTGTAAAGTGCCAAGTGCCGAGTTTTTAATACGCCACTTGGATTAACCTGATGTTTCACTATCCTTCTTTTAATAATATATAAATGTCAATCAAATAATTATTTAGTGGTGTGTCTCTAATTATAGAAAGTAATCTAATCAATATTATTTCCTGCAGTATTTGATTTAAAAATAAATATATCACGCCAGAATTAGTTCTAAGCAATAAACTTTCGCAATTTTTAATTGTATAGTAAATACCAATTAAATAATTTAAATGATAAATATATAGAATATGGATTATTTTTCTATTAGAATGACTTTAACTATGGTTACACAATTTTTTTACATTTTCTTCTTAATTAAAGAAAATTGTATATATTTAGACTCAAAAATTTTAAAAGATATATGTGTAAATTATCACATTTACTTACAATATATCATGTTAATAATTGTTAATTCCTTGTTGACTTTTTAGTGAAAGTACTATATTATCTTATTGGATATATAAATATGTTTTGACTATTTTTCTATTTATTATACTATATTATTGTCTTAACTTTAATGTACACAAGACATAAATTAAAACAATCATATATTTTTTTTCTTATCATCTTATATGATCACATATTAATTTTCTCCGAAATTTTTATTAATAGATACAATACTTACATTTTTTAAATTTATTATCTAAAATGCTCAAACACAAAGTGTAAAAAAGCACATTACGTACATCAAATGTTCAATTCAATGTTTGAACTTAATGCCAGTGGATATTGAAATAATAAGCAATGAAACATGTAATTCTTTTAAGTTAATTGAATTTAACATATAATCAATTATTACTTAATTTGATAAATTAGAAAAGGTTCATTTATCAAAAAATATAAATGAAGAATCTTATTATAACTCTTTATGTACTTAGATTAAAAAGCGAAGAATTAAATAATTTTATATAAAAATAAAAATTAAAAAATAAAAAAAATTAACTTACAATTTATGGAATTATATGCAAATTTTTATTATTTTATCATCAATTAATATCATCTAAAATAAGTTATATAAAATATAATTTTAGCTACCTCATTGTATTACTATAACTTATACTACGTTAATCTCTGTTAGTATTTTTGGGGTTCTCTTTGTTTGAGTTAGTATATTCATGTCTCACCATGCATGTAAGTCCATTTGAAAGATCTCTTTGCTTATTGTACTAAAATATTTTCTTGATTTTATCGTGTATAAGATCATTTGATTTAAAGATATATATTTTTTCGTGTTTTATCATATTATAAAGAATAATGTGGTACGTTTTGACTTTCCAAAGCTATATATTTTTTTCATGTTTTATCATGTTATAATTTTAATCTACTTTTTATAAAAATTTTAAATACAACGTGAAAAATTATCATTGATGTTAGTTAATTATATGATACAGTGTATTTATTTGACATCATTAAAACAAGTATGACATCATTTGTGACAACTTAAAAAGTTATAATTTATTGTTTGATTTTATAGAAATAAGAAGACAATTTATTATCAAGTGTAATTCCAGTTATCATTCTCAATCATGCTTAGCTTAAAATAATTATGATTATTTATTTTTAAAAGAATAATTAAACAACTGCCAATACAATTTAATATTGAAGTCACCTTTTGTAACATAATCTAAAATTTCTCTCTTGAAATTTTAATATTTCAGAATTGTCACGTTCATAATTACTTTGATGAAAATAGTTTAAGGCTCTAATTGAAGCCAATATTTTAATTATGTATTTTCTCAAGCTTGAAAGTAATTGAAAGATGTAGAGAAATAAAATATATCATTAAGATCTATGAGTTAGCAATACAATTCGAGTCAAGGATGTAAGCATAAGTAGTAGTTTTTATGCATTTGTGAAAATATCATGATATTTAATTTTTTACCATAAATCACATTATCAAGGGAGAGAGAGTTAGTTTAAATAGCTATAGACGTACAAGAAAAATAGAATGTCACATCCCACCTTGGGGGGTATGACGGGCACCTGGTGCCTGCTAGACTCTGGACTGCTAAATGGTCCAACCTGAGCATATCTGGTGCTTTGGCTGGCTCTGGCTCTATTCCAAGAAACAAACCGGCTATATAACGGCTGTAAACACAGCCTCCGGCCAACTGGCCTATAGCCACCTGTACCTGTAATAACAGCTAACCAGAACACACTCATAACAAGGAACCTATGCGGGCCGACAAGGCCACCATGCTGTCTAGTCATCTGTAATATCAACACAAGACTACTGTAAGACTACGTGACCGGCAAGGTCATCACTACTGTCAAACTAAGGCCTCACACGGCCAACATAAACTGAAATACTAAACAGCTATAGCAAACTGCACGGCCTCACACGACCGGCTCAACTGACCATAGAGAAATATATACAGACTGCAAGCCTCTAGGAATAACAATAGAAATAATCGGGACAGGGCCCCGACCTACCCGTACTGTACAAAAAGGAAAAGAGCTACACCTCTGGAAATCAGACTCCGGATGATAGGAGCTGAATACTCAATAGTTGGCTGGAATCACGAGGGATCGCCTTCTCGTCTATGGGTACCTGCAGGCAAGTAATGCAGCACCCCACCGGGCGTCAGTACCGCTGGTACTGAGTATGCAAAGAAACTGAAATAACATAACTGAATACAAGAGCATAACTAGCAATTCTGAATAGCAGGAGACAACTGAATCTGAAGAGCTGATAGGAACTAGATCAAGTCTTTCAACACTGATAGGCAGAAGCGTGTCTGTAGTCACGGCGGCCTGCTGTCTATTAACTAACATGTAGCACATAAATACATATATACATATATAGCAAACAAGAGCCGATACCAACCCCCGTAAGCCGGACGGCGCCAAACAAGCAAACAATCTATATACCCCTACCCGGGTCAAAGCCAACCAAAGATAAGTCGCTCCACTCATCTACTCACTTCGGAGCTCCTTTATCGGCCCCCTGGGTCTCCGGCTCGGGCCATAGCCTCCGATATAAGCAACCGTGTCTGGGTCCAGAGGAATCCTGTGTAGACAGTAACAGATAGGGTCTGGATCCCCGGACACACTCTACGGGGCTATCTGAAACCGGAGCTACACTTGTAATAACTGAATGTACAGACAATAACAGATAGGGTCTGATTCCCTGGACACTGCTCAACAGGGCTATCTGATACCGGAGCTATACCTGTAATGCTGATCAGACTACTATGGGGAAAGCTTCATCCCATCTTCGTCCAAGCTGGGGACGGCATGCCACTCCTTGGAGTGACGTAAATCCACCCGCTCAGTGGGCGACACGATTACCAACCCAGGGGCGGCGAGGACGCTCAATAAGGTGCCCTCACGCCACAACAAGTCTCAATAAACAAATAGCACATATAAATAGCAAGCATGGATAACTGAAAAGACTATCTGAAATCTAACTTCTTATTTTGATCTGTTTCTATACTGAACTGATTCTTTACTAATTATACTGATTCTGTAATCTCTATTTAATTGTATGGCTAATCTGTAGCCAAGATACTATCTGTCTGAATGGCTAATCTGTAGCCATAACTGTCTGTCTATCTGATCTTTCTTTGCTGACTTTTATTATGAAAATCTGTTTCTTTTTATCCTACAACATGCTTTCTAATCACATAATAGGCTATACTGAATCTGAATACTAACTTGCCCTTGGGTGCATGCTTTTCTAACTTTCAGACTGAATACGATATAACAACGCGACTAGATTTACTGAACTTGCACAATACTTAACATTCAACTCCGGAAATTCTACTACGGAGTTTACTGTACTATACAAGGCTAAAACTACTAACTTGCCGAAGAAACCGGCTTTACATATCTTAACCTCGAGTTATCCGACTGTCGGATGAGGTTCGGTCAATACTCCAGCTATTTCTCTCAACTGCATTTAGATATACGTCAATTAATACTAAATATAGCTTTATCCTGAAGAACAACGTCACTTTCGATATAATTATAGCCTAAACTTAGGCTTATCGAAAGACGGTCAAAAACTCGCTATTTTTCAGAAGTCCAGAAGGGAGAAGTATTCACTTCACAACTAGGAGCACATAGACACTAATTTGGAGTAATTTTACTTACTTTGGTTCGGTAGCTCGATGATTCGCCGGCCGTATTTCGCGAAACAAAAACCGTAAAAATGCTCTCTGCTGCTAAATACCTCGGTACCTGAGGTTAATTTGAGTTTAGACTTCGTTTGGCGGCGTAATCAAACGGATATACATTACTTTCCTTCGTCTCTCCCTGTTTCACGTTCTCTGGAAATTGTTTTATGAAGATGATGACTAATTTAAAGGAACCTATTCACTACTTAAAGGGAACAATTATTAATTAAAGGAAATTATTGTTAATTAAAAGAAATTATTATTAATTAAAGGAAATTATCTTATGGGAATTATTATTAATTAAAGGAAATTACATTACAAACTGAGCTCCATATACTTGGACACTATAAATCGCATTTTGCCTTGCGACGCGCCGACTTGGCGCTTGTCCGATCTTTCCCCGGGCATTTTTCTAGCATGCATGGCTTTCAAATATTCTTAACCAACACGTGAATAGGCCATCTATGTGCCAAAAATTTTACGGGGTATAACATGGAACACTTTAAAAATTTATATGGCAAAACATATTGCCTTGGCTACATTCAGTTGCAAGAGAAGATCGAAGATTATCATCACTCTTTTCTTTAATCAAATTCTTGGCCAACACACCCATACTGGGTGATATTAAATTTTTCACAACTTGAATATCAGTCGGCATGCATATTTGTCATCGTGAAATTCTTATGTCTAATTTGATTTTAATCTTTTGGCATAAAATTACTTTAACTCATGTATATCGTATGAAATTTATTATTGAGTTATTAATTGCAAACACACAATATAAAATAAAACTATTTTAAATTTTAAATCATTGGGCCCACAAACGCGAGCCAATCCTCATCTACTATAATTAAAGGAGTTGAAAAAACCGCCTTCAAGAAAATAGAAACTACAAAAATATTTGAAATTTTTTTAAATATGACAACCGGGCAGTTAAAAAAATTGCAAATTACAGATTTGTACTTTTTTTTATTTATGAAATATTTGAATTAAGACGTGTCTAATGTTTAATTTCTTTTGCAATTTTATTGCAAAATTTGAAATCTATATCTATATATTATTAAGATATAAAATGATATCCAAGAATATATATCTATAAATTTATTTTATGTCTTCTAAATCTATACAGATATATAAAAAAAAATTGCAAGGTTAAATCAAACCGTTGGCTAAAGTAATATATATACATATATATATATATATATATGTATATTATTTAAACTGAAAATGAATTTGAATTAAACTACTTATTTGAATTTAAGTTAAAGGATAAATATTGAGTCCTAAAAACGGCAGCGTTTAAAAATTTTAAATTGGAAGTTATCAGATTTTTATATTAACTATTTAAACTGAAAAATAAATTCTGATTTAACTAACTTATTAGAATTTAAGTTAAAAGATAATATTGAATCCTAAAAATGTGCAACCACAATCTAAGACACATTTAGGACTCTTTTTGTTTGGAAGTTATTATTTTTTTTAGTATTAACTATATATTTAAAAATTTAAACTAAACCATAAATTAGATCAAACATATACTAGATCAAAATTGAGAGATACCTTTTGACAATAACTTGAATTTTTTAGGCATAGCCAAAAATTTATATAAAATTCTTATGGATTTTAAAATAATTTTTTTTGCTAGCTGGTAAGATATTTTTATCAATAAATTTAAAATTTATCTATATCTATATTTATATATAATTAAAGGAGATGAAAAAATTGCCTTCAATAAGATAGAAACTACAAAAATATTTATAAAAATTTTAAATAGGACAATGGGGCAGTTAAAAATAATTATAGGTTACAAATTTGTACTCTTTTTATTTTTTAAATATTTGAATTTGGATATGTCTTATGTTTAAATTTTATTGAACTTTTATTTTAAAATTTGAAATCTATATCTATATATTATGAAGATATAAAATGATTTCATAATTTTCTTTTATGTCATCTAAATCTATATAGATAAAAATATACATACATACATGTATACATATATACATACATACATATATGTATGTATGTATGTATGTATATGTATATATATAAAGGTTGGGATGGGAAGAGCAAAGACTCTACATAGTTAAATTATGGCAGGCTAGCATGACAACATAAACTTTAACTTTACAATAAACATCCAGATTCCTTCATGTCTCCAAACAATTCAGACTTCTCTATATCTTATGTCAAAGGAAAAACACTGCATCAACAATTGTTTCAATCTATTAATTTCATGGCCTGATAAGACTCGAAATAAAGATCAAAGAAGGTCAAAAGATGATGACAACTTCTGCTTTAGGTGATGCACCCTTAACTTTAGATAGCTTAGCGAGTATTTTGGCTCTTGCAGATTCTTCAATGGACTAGTAGAGCTTGATTAGCATTCTCACCAGTATAGGAGATTTGGCTAAGAGAAGCTCCATAAGCTGCATCTTAGGCTTTGAGCCTTTAAAATGTTCCGACTTAACTTCTCTGAAGTGATTGAACGTCACATTTGAGAAACATTCCACTAGAAGATATTCTGGAGCAAGAACATCATCGTAAAAGTTTACCACCTAAAACATTAAGAAAGCTCGACTCTCTGAATTTATTAAGCATTAAAATGAGTAAGACATATGAAAGAGAAAGAAAAGAGTTGAATCGCTAAGAACCTGAGTGTCCATATACTATAAATTTGGGAAGCTTGTTATTAAGCTAAGAGCAAACGTGGCCACCTCCAATGGATCATAATACATACCAGATAAGCGAAGATGTTTGACAGAGTGAAGAACGAAAGAAATCGTTGCTGGTATTTCGCCTGCTCTAAGAGACAAGGACTAGGAAGAAAATAAGAAAAATCAGGACGTCTAAAAATCAAAAGATGTTCCCTCAGATCTCAGTTTGTGAAATTATCTTCTTTAAATTTCATTTTATGAAATTATACAGGATATGTTAACGTTGATTTGAACGGAAGTTTTAAAGTAAACCTAGCCACCGGAATCCCTAAGTTTGACTGACCGGAAAACTCACTCACCCTCTAACTTTGATGGCCATGGCCACCCCCTGAACAGGACAGCCTCCTCCGACAGAGGAGGTTAAGTCCCCATTGACCTTCGCAACCACTTCGCATCTGCCACCAATCCAAGCCAGCCAAGCTGATCCCCATGAAATCAGTTACATATTTGCATGGAGAACCAAGGGTTGTATGGGAGGAAGAAGAAAAATTCAGATGATTATCAAGGAAAACCTATAGTGTGCGGTTGTAGGCAAGTTCTCGTATAGATGGCTAGATATTCACGATCTGAGAATTTTTCTCCCCAAACAATGCAATTTGAAAGGGGAGTGTAGCATTGGAGTTTTGAATAATAGGCACGTGTTGATTAAGGCGTCGAACATGGAGGACTATGTAAGTTTGTTATCAAAACCAGTATGCTACTTGACTCACAGGCAATGGACATACACGATGAGAACTTTGAAGTGGGATCCGCCTTTTGATCCGAAAGAGGAGACTACAACTGCCATTGCATGGATCGCTTTTCCTTATATTCCACCAAACTTTTTCATGAAAGAGGCCATTTTTTGATTGGCGACAGCAGTGGGGAAGCCATTACAAGTTGACATGGTGATCAAAAATCAAACTAGACCTAGTTGTGCATGGGTAAAAGTGGAGGTTGATCTATTAGGGGAGTTTCAAAAGAGGATCAATATAGGCATGAGGAAACAAAATGGTGAAGTGGTAGAGAAATGGATCCAAATTAAATATGACTATGTTCCAAAATATTTCAAGGCGTGCAAAATACAAGGTCATAGTGAACAAGAGTGTTATGTATTGCATCTAGAATTATTTCCCAAGGAGGAGGAGAAGAGGAGGAAGAATAATGAAGGTACCTTAGAACCAAATCGAACAGTTAATCAACAAACAGGGGAAGATGATGGGAGGCAAAAAGAGGGGCAAATGTATCAGTTCCAAAAAAATAAAAAGAAGAGGGGAGTACAAACAACTCAAGGAGGTGGGAAAGAGTATAAAGAAAAGAGATGGGAACAAAGAAATCCACAAAAAGAGATATCACAAGACCAACGCAATCAATTTGAGGCACTAAGAGAGAAAGATCAGGAGGAAGAGAGCACGAATATAAAAAAGATAAGCATGAGGAGGAGGAAGAATTACTAAGGGAACAAAAATCTAATAAGGACAAGGAAAAGGTTGAGGAAGAAGGGAAGAAAACAACAACAATGGTGGTTTGGAAAGCAGATAATCGAGAGATAGAGAGTCAGAGGGGGGAAACTCAGAGGAATATCGATGATGACAGAGATCAGACAGATAAGGCCATCACAGAATCATATAGAACTAATGATCCACAAGTTCAGTAGGGACAGGGGGAAGAAGAGGAGGGTGATATGGATGAAACATAAATAATATTGGAAGAATATAGGATTTATCTCCAAGATGTATTGAACAGATGAGAACAGGTACAAAAAAAGGCAAAAGTCAGAAGGCATTTCCTCTATAAGTGCAAACAAGGAGTAGCAAGGAGAGATCACACAGTAGTGATCAATGATTGACAAATTAATATTTTGGAACGTAAGGTCTGTTAATACTCAAAATTCCTTTGATAGGTTAACAGAGTTGAATAGAAGACATCATTATTCCTTTGTAGCACTTATGGAGACTTTTCAAGGCACTGAAGGGTTAGAACAATTTAAAAGAAGATTGGGGTTAGAAAATGGGATGGACAATAGCTCTTCCAAGATATGGATATTTTGGAAAGAGGATTGGTAGGGTGAAGTGGAGCTAGACACTTATCAGCAGTTAACACTGAAATTTAAAGCTTTTGGCAAATGCTTTAGAATCACAGCAGTGTATGCTAGATGTAGTGCTCTGGAAAGGTTGGAGCTATGGGACAATTTAGAGAATGTGGCACATCATAATACTGATCCATGGGTTGTGGGAGGTTACTTCAATGTCATCCTAAATGAAGAGGAAAAGCAGGGAGGCTTCGCTTTTGTGCTAAATGAAGCTATGAATTTTTCTCATTGTTTAAATAGTTGTGGCTGAAGGAACTTACTGTAAGTGGGAGTAAGTTCACCTGGTGGAATGACAGAATAAAGGAAGGATGCATCTTTAAAAGATTAGACAAAATGCTGGGGAATCAAGAATTCTTTGACATTTTACCATCAAGTGAAGTTCACCACTTAATAAGACAAGGGTCAGATCATGCACCCCTCCATGTCATCTGTAATTTAGAAGAGGAGATCACTGTTAAGCCTTTTAAGTTTCTTAATTTCTGGAATAAGCATAGTCAGTTTAAGAAATTAGTAGAGGACAATTGGAAGGTGAATTTTGTGGGGAAACCCTTTCTTGATATTCAAAGCTAAGCTTCAGAAGGTGAAAAGGGCATTGGCAGGATGGAGTAGACATGCATATGGGAATATCTTCCAACAAATAGCTACCTTGCAAGATACAATTAGAGTGTCAGAAATGCAGTTGGAGATCATGCCCACACAGACAGACAGAATGCTATTAATGAAAGCTGAAGCAGATATAAAAAGGTATAGGAGTATGGAAGAGGAGTACTGGAAGCAAAAAGCAGGCATGAAGTGGTTTAAGGATGAGGATAATAATTCTAAAATTTTTCATTCTTATGTCAAAGGAAGGAGGAGAAAATTAAATATTTGGGAGATCAAGAACAATCAAGGAGAGGTGGTAACATCAAATGAGGATATAGGGAGATAGGCAATATCCTTCTTTGAACATCAATTTAGATAAGAAGGTACTAGTAATGTAAGTGGTCTGATGGAAAATATTCCTAAGCTGATTACTCAGGAGCTGAATGAGAACATGACAAAATTGCCTAGTGAGGAGGAAGTCAAGAATGTGGTGTTTGCGCTTAATGGGGACAGCACCAGCGGTCTGGATGGTTTCTCTGGATGCTTCTTCTAGACTTGCTAGGAGATAATTGGGGAAGACATTACAAACATAGTGAAAGCATTTTTCTGTGGACAAGAGTTACCTAGGTTCATCACTCACACTAATTTGGTCCTGATCCCTAAAAAGAAGAAAGTTGAAAGCTTCACTGACTACAGACCAATAAGCCTTGGAACTTTTGCTAATAAGATCATATCCAGAGTATTACATGGAATACTAGTGGAATGCTTACCAATGATAATATCCAGGAATCAATTTGGATTTATCAAAGGAAGAAGCATAACAGAAAATGTGTTATTGGCTCAAGAAATCATCAGGGTTATGAACTTAAGAAAGAAATCGCAGAATATGGTGGTAAAGTTGGATATGACCAAAGCTTATGATAGGGTATCTTGGGTATTCCTAACCAAGGTGTTAAGGAAGTTTGGTTTCTCTGAGGTGATAATTGACATGGTGCATAGATTGATATCTAATAATTGGTATTCTGTGCTGATCAATGGTAAGTCTACTAGTTTCTTCAAATCTACTAGGGGGCTGAAATAGGGGGATCTATATCTCCAACTTTATTCATCATTGCAGCTGAAGTTTTGGCCAGAGAGTTAAAAAATTTATATGAGGATGCTGAATTCAAAGGGTATGGTTTGCTTAAATGGAGTCCAGAAATAAATCATCTATCATATGCAGATGATACAATTCTATTTTTCTTTGGAGAGGAAGAAGTCAGTCAAGAAGATGGTAAAGGTTGTGGCAGACTATGATCAAGTTTCTAGACAAATGATTAACAGATCTAAAAGCTCCTTTTATCTGCATGAGAAGACTCCTACATCTTTGGGATCTAAGTTGAGAAGATGGACTGGCATAAATTAGGGAGTCTCTCCTATAACTTATCTGGGTTATCCAATCTTTTATAGGAGGAAGAGAAAGTCACACTTTGAAGATATAATTAGAAAGATTGCAAGGAGAATAATGCTCTGGCAGAATAAATGGCTCTCATATGGAGGTAGATTTACTCTAAGGTCTCATGTTCTACAGTCCATGCCAGTATACTTATTATCAGCCATGAATCATCCTAAAGGTGTTGTGGACCAGATGCATAAGATGCTAGAAAAGTTTTTCTGAAGTAAGACTAGAGGAATAAAGGGTAAACATTGGGTTTTCTGAGAGGAGTTGTGTTATCCAAAGGAGGAGGGAGGAGTAGGTTTCAATTCCCTTCATGATGTTTCAAACGCTTTAATTGCTAAGCTTTGGTGGAATTTCAGGACTTCAACTTCTTCTTTATGGAGTTCCTTTATGTAGAACAAGTATTGCAAAAAGGTTCACCCCATTCTTGCTCATGGGAGAGGTGCTTCTCATATTTGGAGAAGAATGGTGCAAGTCAGAGAAGAGGTGGAACATGATATATGGTGGAAGATTAAGGCTAGAAATTCTAGCTTTTGGTTTGATAATTGGATACAACAAGGGACACTTTATTATATAGAAGATCATGGAGCCATGGAAGAGGAACTGGAGGTTAATGAGTTTATGTCAAATGGATCATGGAATACAGACAAGTTAAAATGTAAACTTTCAAAGGATATGGTTAGTCATATTGTAGAAACTATCAGGCCGGAGGATAAAATGGAGAATAATAGGGCATGGTGGATGGGTAACTCATCTGGAGACTTCACTGTCAAGTTAGCATATCAGATGATGAGGAAGAAGAGAGAGGAAAGGGGATGGGCTAGTAATATTTGGATAAAAGTCTTGCCATTTAAGATCTGTTTTTTCATGTGGAGGTTGTAGAAAAGAAGAATAGCAACTGATGATAATCTGATGAGGATAAAGCTCCAGATTACCTCTAGATTCTACTGTTGTGAAGTATGTGAACAGGAGACTATGAATCATCTTTTTCTAACAGCTCCCATAGCCCAAAAGCTATGGGAGAAGTTTGCTTATTGTGAGGGGTGAATATAGCAGGAAGGCATCTTCAACTGCTCATACAAGAGTGGTGGAACTTACAAGGAAACAGTAAGACGAAGAAGGTGCTCAAAATAGTTCCACAGGTTTTGTTATGGCAATTATGGAAAAGAAGGAATCCAATTAGGCATGGTAGGGAGGTGAGCTTCCAAGGATGTTAATCTTGTGCCTGCAGATCATTAATCAATTTGTAAAGCTCACTTCCCCTGGGAGAACAATTCCTTATCTATGGGAGGAGATGATCACCTTCTTACAGGGGATTAAGCCTAAACTCTACTACAAGATTTTGATATGGGAAATTCCTAGTTGAGGATGGTTGAAATGCAATAAGGATGGGACTAGTAAAGGGAATCCAGGATTAAGTGCTTTTGGCTACTATTTGAGGGACTACAAACGGGATTTGATCTTTGCAGAGGCACAGGTGATTGGATTAGCTTCTAACATGATTGGAGAAGCACTAGCAATCAATAATGCTCTTCTTTAATGCCGAAACTTTCAGAATAACATAATTCTATAAACGGACTCTCTTAGTCTCCTTAAGATGTTACTGAAAGAATGAAAAATCCCATGGGAGTTAGCAGATATTATGGATGAGAGTTTCACTATATTGCCACTACTCAGTATAGAGTTATGTCATTTTCAGAGAATCTGATCAGTTAGCAGATAGCCTAGCTAATCATGCAGTAATACAGCAGAGCAGTATAACATGTGAAAGTTTTCATCAGCTACCAGTAACTAGTAGAAGAATACCAAATTTAGATAAAGCACAGGTATCATAGTTGAGGATTAGAGCAAAGAAGATCCACATAAACAACAAACAATAGCGAACACAGATCTGAAACATCCAGCCCACCATGTATATACAAAGAGTCCTTCAAGAAGGGGGGTGGGGAAGCTACCTAATCTATCTAGGGTAGCATAAAAAAAGAGATACCAGCAAAACCAAAGCTACGATACTAAGGCTCACAGGAAAAGTTATACAAATGGAGAGCTGGAGCAACACTTTTTCTCCGCCTATGCATTTATGGACTTCACCTAGATCGTGACAGAGCTCTCAAAAGGAGGAAACCACCAGACTCACCTATCAAGATATAAGGAATCAAAAAGCACAATGAAGAGGATTAATAGTTGATTGGGTATCATACCGACCTGATTGAGCTACAATAATCACAGACTAGGCACAATAGAGGCAGATTTATCACCCACAAGAGGAGGAATCAGAACTAAATGTTTAGATGAGGAACCATGGACACGAAGGAAATAGGAAACCCTACTGTCTAGAAAAGGAAGTTTAGGGGTTTTGTTCTGTAAAAATTTTGGGACTTGTTTGGTTCAGTTATTAATAAAAAGAGCCTAGCTCATATTTTAATTTTAAAAAAAAGATGTTCCCTCAATGGAAATACATTCGGATGAATTAATGAAGCAAACATTTACCAAGTTAGCCAGGTGGAGATGCTCGAGAGAAGATAAAGGTTCAAAAAACTTGGCAATAACACATATTTTTGCTGCCCCCAAATAACACAATTTTGCATCTGTAAGTGAAACTTTTGCCAAAAGAGGGACAATTTTCAAATAGATACAACTTATACGGCCTGAGTAGTCAAAGGTTCTCAACATGGGAGAATAACAATGACATCAGTTATAGCGTCTGAGATTTGCAGCACCAATTGCTCAAGCAACCGGCTATGAGAGATTAAACTTTGAACCAACTTGGAAGAAATTGTTACGTCCTGTAATTCCAAGATAATTATGCTATCAAATCCTCTGAAGTCTGCACTAGATATATCTCCATTTCTTTTATAAGAAACTTGTACTCGCAGCATCTATAAAAGGCAAACACATAAGAATTTCATCAATTACATTCTCAGGAAGATTGCCAAGATATATATTAGGAGATAAAGTTCGAAAACATTGTGTTTTTCCCGTAGGACTCAACGCATAACAACATTCGCCAATAAGACTCTAGAGAAAATAAAAAAGAATACAAATATGACTGAATTAGTTGATGAAAATTGTCAAATTCACATGGCATAAGTGTAAGAAAAACAGAAAGGGTAAAGTGTAAGAACTATTGAAAAAGTCTGAGATTTTTAGAAGGCAGAAGCCAAAAAGAACTATGAATTCTCGACACAATCACACCATCAAATATTAAGTTTCTTTTTTTTAAAAAAAAATTAGATGATCTGTTTTGACTCCCTCCGTCTCAAACTATCTGTTTATAAGGAAAATATAATTTCAAACATGTGGCAAGAGGTATGAGATGCCACGTTCCATCGAGGTCTCAAGGATGAAGTTGCGACAAGTTAACTGATGGTGAAGTAAGTGAGGTCTCAGTGGATAAGTCTGAAATCACTCTTCGGACTTCAATAAGACATAGCCGAAGATAATGGTGAAGAAACAATGATAAGAAGACAATGACCCCAGATCCGGAGATAGGAGCTAGGCCTCAAAAGGCATGATGGAAGTGATGCCAACAAGTAGGTAAGCTAAGGCCATACAAGGGACCTACTAATAGCGACAAATTAATATTTGACATCTATAACGGTATAGTAGGAATATCATGATTACCACTATGTACTATAAGGACTAGTTGAAGCTATTTGACTGGTCCTAGTACTATAACAAAACTTAATAAATAGGTGTTCTCTTCACTTTTAAAGACGATTGATCAACAATAAAATACAACTCCATTACTTTCTTGCTCTTATCTGTTTTTCTCTTTGCTACCGGTTACTCAATGACATTATTAGCTTTGGACAGTTGAGGTCTCAGAGGCTTCATATATTCAATCACGACATTATCGGACAATCCTTACTTTTTGCTATATGAGTAAAACCTATCTTGCACTTATTTCATTATTAATCACTTTATCTATTATTATTTATTTGAGCAAATTTGAATTGGTGACTTAATCTATATCACATTTCTGTGACATTACTATAAATTTAATTGTACCAATTTCACTGGTAAACAATATTTTCTATTCCCTCTGTTTCAAAATAAGTGGTGTTTTTAGCTTATGCATACCCCTTAAGAAAATTACTCATTCCTAGAGAGTAAAATGTATTTTTACCAACTTACCCTTAATAAATACCTTGAAAAAGTTGTAACTCTTTTGTATTTTGTTAGCTATATAAAACTTTCTCCATCTAAATAAGTGTATGGAAGAACATCATTAATGTCTCTTGATAATGGAAAATACCACTTATTTTGAAACAAAATCAAAGGCCAAAACACTACTTATTTTGAAACGGAAGGAGTACTTTACACACCCCTTAAGTAATCATTAATTTTAAATTAAACAAAACTAGGATGAGTGAGTCGCCAAGCAGAAGCTAAGCTAGCGTTTGGTTAAAGATTTAATTGAAACTTGAAAAAGATTGAACTTATTTGAAGTATTGTGAGCGGAACTGAAATTTCATCCAAGAACTAGTCAGGGACAGTTTCTGAAACTTGAAATTTATTTGAAGACGAATTTTTAAAAACTGACAAAATTTCATGAACAAATAATATTTTCAATTTTTTTTAATTTAAATTTTACTCAAAAAACTATGTGGCCAAATATGAGCTAAAGGATAGGTGCGCCTAAGCATGTCACTTGCAGAATTATCAAAAATGGTACTTAATGTGAATGGACCAATCTCCATATATAAGATTTCATATATCAATTAATCAATCTTTGGACTTTGAAAAATTCATTCATTTTGGACCATAGAAAAAATGCCAGAAATTAATATATATATATATATATATATATCCTATGAAAATGAACAGATAGAAAGTTCAACAGAGAGTCCTTCCAAGAACCCGAGAAAAGAGCGTCTTTATATTAGTGAATGAGTTTAAATGATAAGTTTTTAATTCACTAAAGCTTGTAGTATTTGAAAACTGGGACTGGGTAAACTTTTAACGGGGCAGGGTAGGAGAAGACTTAAACACGGTTTAATTCATGACACAATGCTCAAAGACAAAAATCAATTCATGTCGTAAGGTCTCATTTCATAGATCAGTCAAGAACATGCACTAATAAATGTAAAATTCCTTAGCATTGTAATACCAAATTAACAACAAAACAAATTGTTGAGCGTCTCACTTTATTTTAACATTAAAAATAGCGATTCGTCTTTACTTGTATGACTTATTAAGGCCAAACTGATCACTTATTAAATATTAAGGACAAAATGAGACCAAAGCCAGTGCACTAACAACTAGTTTGATCATTTTCTCTCTCAAAACAAGTTGATAAGCCATGTGTCAGGTTAACAGGTTGTTTGTGCATGGAAGGAGGTTGTTGGTAGAGCTGATGGTTAGTGGAGGTGGCTATGGTGAAGATGATCGATAATAGTGATGGTGATTGTGTCGTGAAAGTTGGTTGGGGAGGTTATTGATAGTAACAGTTAATGATGGTAGTCAGAGGTGAATTTAGAATTTTTACAACATGAGTGAACCACTAACAAAAAGAAGAAAACAAAATGTAGAATTGATTACAAGTATTCAAGATTAATAACTCACCTTTATCCAAGTTCATCATTTAGCCTTCTTATAGCATGAGTGTCAGCATATAATATTATATTAATTTTAAAAAAATATACATAAAATATCTGGTTTTACGAAAAAACAAGGGTTCACGTGCCGCAAAATTTATATGTAAATTCACCCCTGATGATAGTAGTTGGCAATAGTGATTGTGCAACATGGTATTGGTGAGATTTTTTTCTTTTACTTCCTTCTTTTGCCTAAAAGGCTATATTAGCTAGTGGCATAGATGGAATTTCCATTAAAGGATTCAAAATATGAAGTAAACACATGAAGAAGTCAAAGGAGGTTCAATAACTACTACATATACATAAAATATAATTTTAACCATGTAAAAACAGTGTAACTTTCCATCGAAGGGGATTCGGATGAACACCTTAGCCCTACCTGGCCCTGATACTAGCCCATCGATATTTCTTCTCTTACTACTTTACTTGATAAGAGAAAAAAAGAGAAATAATGATTTCACTCATTGATGAAATCACAAGTGATTTTATGCCAATTTTGGTCCTTCTATTATTAGACTGAAAACATTAAACCTTCAGTTAAATTAGACATGCAATTTTGATTCTCAACACTGTACAGAAGATGATAATCATTATTTTAAAAAATCAAAGATGAAGAAGAAACTAAAGGAGGGATGCATCAAAGCATGACAATTTCATACAATCAAACATCATTTTGCCAAAACTATCATGGTTAGATTGAACATAATGCTTTATTGAAGTGTATAGACAACTTCAACTTTAGGATATGCACGCTGAAATTTCATTAGCTCAGACATTATTTTGATTGTTGCAGATTCTTCAACAAACATTGAGGGATAGATTTGTAGTCTCGTCAGCATTAGAGACTTGGCTAACATAAGCTTGATAAGTTGCATCTCAGGCTTTGAGCCCATTGTATATAATAGCTTAACTTCACTGAGGTGATCAAATGTCACATCCGAAAAAACTTTTATTTCAAGACATTCAAGAGCTGGAATATCTTCATTCTTCCAACTACAAAAGATTAACAAACACTCATCTCTATGAACTTATAGAAAGTAAAAAAGATTAACAAACAGTTATCTCTATGAACTTATAGAAAGTAAAAAGCTAATACGCAAAGGAGAAAAGGAAAGTCAAAAACCTCAATTTCCATATAGTGCAAACACAGGAAGCTTCTAATCAAGCAAAGAGCATACGAGATGACCTCTAAGTTATCCGGACAAATGTCGGATAGGTAAAGACGTTTGACACGATTGAGATCAAAGGGGAGCCTTTCTGGTACAACTTCACCTGCTCTAACAATAAATTATGAAACAAAATGCAAAACTTGGGATATATAACTCGAAGCCCAAAAAGAAGTTCCATCAGTAAAAAATGCATACCAAATGAAGTGATGAAGCACATTATATTGATACTGCCTACAACCAAGTGGAGATTCTCAAGATCAGAAAAGGACTCGAAAAACTTGGCAATATTATTTTTCTCCGGCCCACCATAATATCCGCTATGCGAAAGTGAAAGTTTAGCTAGTCGAGGGATACTTTTTAAATATATAGATTTTATACTACCAGTGAAATCAAAGGATCTCAGCACAAGAGCATTAATTTCAATCATATTATTCGAAATATTCAAGTTATCAAGGACCAATTGCTCAAGCAACAAGCATCCAGAGATTAAACTTTGAAGCAACTTAATAAAAATTGTAACGTTACGTAGTTTCAGGCTAATCAACCTATCAAATCCTTCGAAGTCTGGCAGGAGAAGTATTAAGCAATTCTGAAGAGTCAGATGCCTCAAATGGAAATAAGTGAAAAATGAAGAAGGAAATTTGTATGGATTAACCTTGAAAGGAAGGGTAAGACCAACATGTTGAATGCCATTTCTAGAGAGGAAATATATCAAGTCATCAATATTTGGACAGTTTCTCGAACTAGCAACGCAAGGGATAAACTTTTTAATTGGTCCAGTATGATGTATCAAAATGTGGGAGATAATCCTGGTAATTTTAGTTGTATTGAATACTAGACCCTCTCTACCTTTCCAACACAGGTTCATCAAGCGTCAACTCTAGAAGTTTGCACCAGTTATACCTCCATTTCTTTGATAAGATGCTTGTCCTCACAATATCTTTAAAAGGCAAATACGGAAGAATTTCATCTATTACACTCTCAGGAAGATTGCTAAGTATATCAGGAGGCGAAGTTCCACGTCTTTTTGCCCTTAGGAGGCATCATATAACAATAAGAACCTGTAAAAAATAAACAAGAATACAAAGATGATGACATGGTCAAATTAGCACGCCGTAACGGTAAGAAGAACAGAAAGATTGTGTTATCATTGAATTCATCATAAATATTCTCTTAATATCATATATAGTTGCATTCTATACAACAAGATGATTCTACTAAGCTTATCAAACTGAAATGCACAGTTTAGGCTATATTTTACATCAAACTAGCAGCCTAGATAAGCTTATTACCAGCCTTTTCAAGCCTTCCGTAAGTACTTAGGGGTCATTTGGTTAAGAAACAAATTATACAAGAATTGTAATATGAGAATTAACAACACAGAGATGGACAAAACTCTATGCAACGGCAAGAAGAAAGAAAAGGGTGTGTTCTAATTGAAGTCACACGTCCATCTCTTCCCTAATATCCATGAATGCCATTCTTTATGACAAGGAAGCCTTCATCAACAAAAAAACAGCACGTAATCCCACAAGTGGGTTCTGAGGAGAAAGAGGCTGCTTCCGGTAGACACTCGGATTAAACGAGTATGATATGATTCTTTTTTAAAATAAATAAATAAGGATGATGGGCAGAACAGAAGAATAAATTAACCTTACAACTTTGAAGATGGAGTTAGGCTTTATCTTCTGCAATCGTTCACTTTTCAAGACTTCAATAGAGTTTCTTAAACTCTTCAGTTTCCTCACTTCAAATTATTTTTGAATTCCTATTGTGTTCTGACATTGTTTTTTTTGGGTTTCCTATCTGGTATTGGAACCCAACTAAATTTGAATTCATACACGTAGGGCCTATTCAAGTGAAGCATTTCATGCCACGGATTTTTTCATACCCAGAGCTCTCGAAATTGAACATCTGATTAAGAAAGGAACAGTCCCATCTGTTGCACCACATCCTTTGATGTTGCATTCAAACATTGGTTGATATATGACAAAAAATGTTTTTTTTTTGAAATTTCCAAAAAAAATTAAAAGTTAAAGGTATATTTGGACATAAAAAATACAGTTGAAAGTTTGTGAGTGTGTAAACATAAAAAAAATTTAACCTGAATAGCTGTCCACCAACCATATAAACTTAAAATCAAGTTTTTGCACAAACTATCCCTATTTCGGGGTGACCTTTAATTTTTTTCTTCTCAAATTAGTGGTCTTTAATTTTGTCCATAATGCTCATTTAATGAAAATTTATTGTCCAAAGTACTCTTAACGCTTAATTTTTCTAGACAAACCCTTTTAGAGGATGTTTGCCCTAGTTCAATTTTATCTAATTTGCAAGACAACTTTTTACCCTTAATATTAAATAAATAATTGATATACACACGCTATGATGCCCTATTGTAACACCCCAGAAGTTTCTAAGATCATACCCCGGAGTTTGATGGAGTTCAACAGAAAAACTAGCAGAAATTTACCTCAGAATGAGTCGCGGAATGACTTGTTAGGTGTCCCCACGAGTCGTGGCCAGACCCGTGAAGAGCAGTCAAGAGGTGAAGCATGGCTCAGTGATCACGGACAAACCAACGAGTCATTTGGTAGGCAATGACTCGTTAAGGCGGAGGTTGGGTGGACGTTGGTGATTAAAGGTGATGTCCCGAGGAAGTGGAGACCACAGAAGAAGAGACGAGTCGTCGTTCTCCTAACGAATCGTCAAGTGACCCGTGGGGAGGGAAGAGCAGAAAAAGGAAATTCGTCCAGTGCACTCTACGACTTTTCCCCACGAGTCATTGCCAACCCCACAACTCGTGGAGTGCCTCGTGGGGACTGGCAGGGGTATTTTTCTTGCATTTTTTTAGTGGTATTTTTGTAAAACCTACGCTTCTAACTCCTGAACTACGCTATTTTGAATATCTAATGGGACATTTTTAAGGGGATATCTAGCCTAAACTCTCATTCAATCACAAAACACTCTCAAACTCTTCTTCCTTCTCTCTCTCTAGACTAAGGATTCAATTAGGGTTCTTCAAGGGCTACAAGGGTTAAATTCTAGTGGGAATTTCTTTGAAGTAGGTATGTGGGACTTCAACAAGGATCTCATTTCATCCTTGTGTCCCAAATCTTTGATACTAAAATCCAACTTCCATGATTTTCTAGAAAGCATGATCTAGAGTTCGATTTGTGAATGATTCTCATATGCCTCCTATGAATCCTAAGACACATTATGTTGGATAGTCATGTATGCTTGTAAAATTACTATCAAAATCTCGAATGATGTACTTGATGTGGGATTAGCATGAATAAGGAATTTTCACCATGAACTAGTCTAGAATTTCAAAGGAATTTCATAGATAAATCATATGCTCTTATCATGAAGTTATATCATTGTTAAAGTATATGTAAATCATATGGGTTCCGCGAATCTAGATCATATGTTGCATTGTATATGTCAGAACACGATTAGAACTTATGGGCTTTGACCAATGTGGAGTATGTGCATATTTTCACTATGATTACGATGTAAATATATTGGGTATGAGTTGAACCTATGGTAATGGCATGATTATCGAATTTTCTCTGTGATTTAGAGTAAATTTCGAAATGGGATTTTTATGAAATATTCATATGCTTCCACCATGATCTCATTGTACATGTTCAAGGTATGAGTTGATTGGGCTTTCCATAAATCTAGAATATATGAATCAATGTATACATGTTAAAGTATGAATTGGACTTATGGATCCTACCTGAATCTATGATATACGTCATATGTTATGAACTCGGGTTGTGACACCTATTAAGGCACAAGTTCATACCACTGAACTTATAGCCCAAAGCACATGTTATGGCTAAGACATAAATTTAGTGTATAAATTTCTTAAGGTATAATGTTCTAAAACTGAATTTATGCACCAAGGCACAAGTTATGCCCAAGGCATAAGTTCAATGTACGAACTTCTTAAGACATAATGTTCTAAAACTGAACTTATAACAATAATCACCAATAAGAACCCGTAGAAAATAATCAATAATACAAAGACGATGACATGGTCAAATAAGCTAATCGGTTATTAATTCCCACAATTTGCATAATCCTAGCATGGTTCGCAAGCATAAAAATAATGAAAAGTGAAAAATCAGATCATATTATATCCACTATTAAAAATATCTAACGAAAACCAACATATTCCGAAAGAGTATGGTATGATTAAACAATAAAAAACAGCAGTAATCCCACATTGGGGTATTGGGAGGTAGTATGTATGAATACCTTACCCCTACTTTTGTGGGGATAGAGAAGTTGTTTCAGGTAGACACTCTTCGGTTTCCTCACTTTAAATTACTTTGGAATTCCTATTGCCTTGAGACATTGGTTGATACATGACAATAATTTTTTTTGGTGTGTGAAGTTAAGTATTTAAAATAAGTTCTTAAAAGTAAAGTTGTATTTGGACGTAAAAATATAGTTGAAAGTTTGGGAGCAAAAAAAAAAACTAGTGTAATTTCTTAAGTAGGGTCTAGAAATTAACGGATAACATTTTTATTCAATTTCACATAGTTTAAAGATATTTTTAAATTAAAAAAAGAGAGACATATTTGACCCTTTTCCCAACATCAAATCAAATATTTCAAGTTGAAACAAGGGTGCAACCACCCCCATGATATAGGTTTGACAAAATTTAGTAATTTTGGCTCAAAATATTGTATTTATATTAAACAATTATTTATATGTATAAATAATATATTTAAATCCCAGTAAATATAAATAAGAGGGATTCTTCTTCAAGTAACATTAAAAATAAATATTTTCTAAGAGATAAATAAAATTAAGAAATTGTCAAATTGTTAAAGCATGAAAACATGGAACTTTATCGCACTGACAATATAGAGCAACGAAGGGACAAATTGCCGAGACTAAGAGCTTTAATTTATGAATTCCTATAATAGTGGTAAAGACAGATTCAGGATGTGAAGTTTATTAAGTCCTATAATAATCTTAAATTAATTTACCATGATAACTGAGTTAAAAATTAAATTATTTATAAATTGTTAATTTTTTTTTCTTTTGATAATGTAGTTAATGAAATTTTAATACATATACAAGGTATGAATAAAAGCTACTCGATTCCCG
Organism: Datura wrightii; assembly: GCA_035772735.1. NCBI lineage: Eukaryota > Viridiplantae > Streptophyta > Magnoliopsida > Solanales > Solanaceae > Datura > Datura wrightii. The sequence goes on along the minus strand of JASDFA010000029.1, from coordinate 6,733,376 downwards.
AAAATCAGTACCTAAAGCTTTGAATCTGCCCGAGAACATTACTGCAACAATGTTAGTTTCTACGATACACATCCACATCCAAAACATACAACCCGTCGATTAAAGACGGGTGAAAATTTGTAAAATAGAAGCTTATCCAAGCATCCCGTATTCACACATGGTTCGGGAAAGGGTTAGACAACAAAAGTATATATGCACTATTCTTTTAATGAGAGATATATCCCTAAATCGCAAAGTTGAGGGGTAAATTTACTCCTTTACCCATTAATATATATAAGAAAAATCAATCACAACAATACAAATAGGATATTGTCAATAATACGACAAAAACTGAAGCATAAGAAACTTTATTAGCTAGCACAATATAGGGGCTTAGTTCATATAAATCTTTTAGTGTAGAAGAATGTTCTTGTTGTTGGGTTAAAACAGTGGTGCAATATTATCCATTTTGAGTCAAATCTACACAGTTTTTTTCAAAAGTCCTCACGTCATTAAGAGTATTCAACACCTTATAAGTAACTTGGTTTTTCTATTCAGCTACCATTGTGGTTCGCACACCCATCACTTGTGTCTTTTTTGTTTGTTTGTCCCAGTAGAGTTAAAATGCAAAGCTAGAATAGTGATGTAAAATCTTTTCCCGGAATGAGATTGAAATCTTATACTACTAGTTAACTTTAGAAGACAATTTCTATTTAAGGCAATACACATTGAAATTTTGGAAGAACTAGGTATGAATTTTCATTTCAATTAGGGAAAACACGGTCTAATAGAAGAAGCGAGATAATAAAAAAGGAAGTTAATGTGGATGCTTATCGATGTCTATAGTCAACATCAACTTTAGGTGATGCACGCTGAAATTTTGATATAGCTCCGTCAGTATTTTGATTGTTGCAGATTCTTTAACCAACCATGAGGCTGCTTCAATAAGCATTTTCACCAGCACAGGAGACTTGGCTAACAGAAGCTTGATGAGTTGCATCTCAGGCTTTGAGCCTACAATATCTATTAGCTTAACTTCCCTGAGGTGATCAAATGTCACATCTGAAAAAGCGTCCACTTCAAGACATTCTACTGCTGGAGTGTCGTCATCAACATCTTTGAACTACAAAAGATTAACAAAGACTAATTCCTGTGAACTTATTGAAAATAAAAATGTAGTATGAAAAGAACGAGAGAGGAAATTCAAAAACCTCAATTTCCATATATTGCAAACACGGGATCTTCTAATCAAGCAAAGAGCATACGAATTGACTTCCAAGTTATCCACACAAATATCAGATAGGTCAAAGAGTAGCCTTTTTGGTACAACTTCACCTGCTCCAACAAAGAACTATGAAACAGAATGCAAAATTAAGGATTACTCGAAACCCAAAAAGATGTTCCATCAGTATAAAATGCATACCAAATGAAGAGATGAAACACATTTACCTCTGCACTACCTTCATCCAAGTGGAGATGCTTAAGAGTAGAAAAAGACTCAAAAAACTTAACAATATTATTCTCACCTGCCCACCATAGTATCCGCTATGCGAAAATGAAAGTTTAGCCAGACAAGGGATACTTTTTAAACATACAGATCTTATACTATCAGTGAAATCAAAGGATCTAAGCATAGGATCATTAATTTTAATGATTTTATTTGAAACATTCGAGATATTAAGGACTAATTGCTCAAGCAACAAGCATCCAGAGATTAAACTTTCAAGCAACTCAGGAGAAGTTGTAACGTTACATAGTTTCAGTCTAATCAACCTATCAAACCCTTTGAAGTCTCGTGGGGAAGTATTAAACAATTTTTCAAAGTCAAATGGCTCAACTGAAAAAATGTGAAAATGAAGAAGGCAATTTGTATCGATTAGCCCTAAATGGAAGCGTAAGAACAAGATGTTGATGTCATTTCTAGAGAGAAAATATATTAAGTCATCAATATCAGGAAAGCTTATCAAACTAGCAACACAAAGGATAAACTTTGTAATTGGTCCTGTATGAAGTATCAAAATGTGGGAGATAATCTTGGTGTTTTACTTGTATGGAAAGTTACACCCTCTTTACTTTCCCAAATAGGTTCATCAAGCGTCAACTATTGAAGTCTGCTACCTCCATTTCTTTGATAAGATGCTTGTCCTCATAACATCTTAAAAAGGCAAACATAGAAGAATTTCATCTATAACACTCCCAGAAAGGTTGCTAAGTATATCAGGGACGGAGTTATACATATTTTAACCTTAGGAGACATCATATAACAATATTCGTCAATAAGAACCTGCAGAAAATAACCACATGGTCAAATTAGCACGTCGTAACTGTAAGAAGAACAAAAAGATTGTGCTATCATTGAAATCATCATAAATGTCCTCTTAATAACTAAGAATTGCATTCTTTACTACAAAGATTCATGAACCGTTAATACAAAGATTATATAGATTTCTTATTCTAAAGGAAAATTTTAAAAAAGAAAGAAACGAGTGTTAGCCCATATAATTGTTCGAAAATAGGCCTTAGGATTTTAGGTAGTCCTATGGGCATTAGGATTTTAGGTAGTCCTATGAGCATTAGGATTTTAGGTAGTCCTATTCCTATGGGCATTAGGATTTTAGTTTATGCCTATATATAGGCACCCCCTTCCCCATTCTAGATCATTGTATTCAATTCTCAATTAACCTTTTTTGATTCTTTCTTTTCTTGTTCTTCAATAAAACCCCATTATATATCAACATGGTATCAGAGCCAAAATAAATCGATTCTTCCCTAGTTATAAATAATCACCAATTTTAGCAGATCGAGTTGATGTTCTCCTGTGTTTGATGCTTCTGCTAAATTCGTTGTTGGTTTGGTTTGCTTTGGACGGCGTTGTATGATTGTCGTTGTTGGTTTGGTTTGATTTGGACGTCGTTGTTGGTTTGTTTTGTGACTAGGGTATTTTGTTCTTATCGTTGTTTTGGGGTTGCTTATCTTGTTGTATTTACTTTGCTTTTGTCAATATGACTGGAAAGGATGATTCTCTCCAATCCATTAACACTCAATTAGATGGCAAAAATTATGCGTATTGGAGTTATGTCATGAAGAATTTTCTTCGTGGCAAAAACATGTGGGGCTATGTTAGTGGAGTTAAATCCAAACCTAAGGATGAGAAGGCTGAGGACTTTGTATTGTCATTGGATTTATGGGAAACTGCTAACTCCAAGGTTATCACTTGGATTAACAACTCAGTAACTCAGTCAATTGGTATGCAATTGGCTAAATATGACACAGCTAAAGAAATCTGGGATCACTTGGAGAGACTGTACACTCAGTCTAACTTCGCCAAGCAGTACCAATTAGAATACGATATTCGTGCTCTTCAACAGAATGCTATGAGCATTCAAGATTTCTATATTGCTATGTTTGATTTGTGGGATCAATTGGCCCTTACCGAATCCGCAGAATTGAAAAGTTTTGCGCCGTATATTGCTAGGAGGGAAGAGCAACGTTTGGTTCAATTTTTGATGGCATTACGTTCTGATTTTGAAGGACTGCGTGGAACAATTCTTCATTGATCTCCCCTCCCCACAGTTGATTCAGTTGTCCATGAACTGATTGCAAAAGAGACTCGTATCAAGTCTCAATTGGATAAAGGGTCAAAAACACCTACTCCTGTTGTGTTTGTTGCTTCACCGGATCAGTCTAGACCACAACGTTGTCAGCCTCAGACTTCCAATCAATCGCGACGATCTCCTAAAGTTGTGTTTGATGAGTGTGCATTTTGCAAACAGAAAAATCATTGGAAGGCTCAGTGTCCCTTGTTACTCAACAAGGCTAAGTTTGGTCAGCAACAAAAGAGTGGACAACCACACTCCTTTGGTACTCCTTCACAGTTCGCTGCTGCTGCACCATCAGTAGATGCTGAGTCTAGCATTGTGCCTCCTTCGGCGTTGGATCCTCGGGTGTTCGAACAGTTCAGACAGTTTTTGGCATCCAATCCTACTGCCATGTCAGCGTCCAGCTTAGGCCCAGCTTCCTCCAGTGCATCAGGTATTCCCCCATCCTTGTGGATTCTGGATTCTGGTGCGACCCATCATATGTCACATTGTCTGTCATCTTTTGGTTCCTTGTCACCCATTTCACCACTCACTGTTATGTCTGCCAGTGCTACATCTATGCCAGTCGAGGGTGTCGGTTCTATTACTACCTCTCACATTGTTCTGTCTGATGTCTATTATATTCCTAAACTTGCTTTCAATCTTGCTTCGGTCAGTCAGTTGTGTAGAGATGGTCATTGGGTATTTTTTTCTGACTCTGTTTGTGTTGTACAGAGCCAACACACTCAGAAGGTGATTGGGATTGGCCGTAGGTTGGGGGAACTCTATGTCCTGGAGAGTCTCAGAGTGTCTGCTGTTGCCGCCTCCAGCATTGATTTGTCTTCTTTTCGTTTGAGTCTATTGTCGTCGCAGTTTTATCTTTGGCATTCCCGCTTGGGACATGTATCAGTGTCACGTTTACGTTTTTTAGCCTCTACTAGTGCTTTAGGTCATGTAAGCACTTCTGATATTTCTGATTGTAGTGGTTGTAAACTGGCAAAATTTTCAGCCTTACCTTTTAATAAAAGTATGTCTTATTCAGTTGCTCCTTTTGACATTATTCATTTTGATGTATGGGGACCATCACCAGTATCCACTAAGGGTGGTTCAAACTATTATGTTTCATTTATAGATGACTATACTCGGTATACCTGGGTTTATCTTATGAAGCACAGGTCTGACTTCTTTGGCATTTACGGCAATTTTAGAGCCCTTGTTAAAATGCAACATTCAGCTGTGATAAAGTGTTTCAGGTGTGACTTAGGGGGTGAATATACCTCCAATGATTTCACTCAGTTACTTGCCTCTGATGGTACCATACACCAGTCATCTTGTACAGATACTCCTGAGCAGAACGGTGTTGCCGAAAGGAAACACCGTCATATTGTTGAGACAGCACGCTCCTTACTATTATCTGCAGAGGTTCCTAGTAACTTTTGGGGAGAAGCAGTCCTAACTGCTGTATATGTGATCAATCGTATTCCTACTGCATTGACTTCAGGGATGTCTCCGTTTCAGAAATTATATGGTCACATGCCAGATTACTCTGCGTTACGCGTTTTTGGATGTACTTGTTTTGTCCTTCGTCCTCATGTTGAAAGAAACAAGCTGGAGCCAAAATCAGCTATATGTGTGTTTTTGGGGTATGGTGTTGGACAGACAGGTTATCGTTGCTATGATCCTGTCAGTCAGAAATTATATGTTTCACGGCATGTCACCTTTTTGGAGCATATTCCTTTCTATTCAATTCCAGCTAAATCTCATGATGTTACTAAGTCAGATCTTTGGCGTATTGATCCATTTGGAATTGACACAGAGGCTCCAGTTTCGGATTCAGCCATGCCACTCGATGTGTTGCCTGACAGTGCTTCAGCCCCGCCTGAGACTGGAGATCCACCACCTCTGAGGAGGTCTACTCGTCAGAGTAAGTCCACCAGACTACCTGATTTTGCTTATTCTACCTACTCACCCCCATTTGCTTCCTTTATTGTAAACATACATCAATTTTCTGAACCTGAGTCCTATAGAGAGGTTGTGTCTGATCCTCTTTGGCAGAATGCTATGGCGGAGGAACTCGCTGCTCTTCATCAAACACACACATGGGATTTGGTTACCCTCCCACCTGGTAAACATACGATTGGCTGTCGATGGGTGTATAAGATAAAAACAAAGCCTGATGGGTCTGTTGAGCGATACAAGGCTAGACTTGTGGCAAAAGGGTACTCACAAAAATATGGTATGGACTATGAGGAGACCTTTGCCCCGATGACAAAGATGACGACTGTTCGCACTATGATTGCAGTTGCATCAGTTCGACAGTGGAAGATATTTCAAATGGATTTCAAGAATGCATTTCTGAATAGTGATCTCCATGAGGAAGTCTATATGACTCCTCCGCCAGGTATTGATCACCAGCCGGGGGAAGTCTGTCGGCTTCGAAAAGCTCTATATGGTCTCAAGCAAGCCCCTCGTGCTTGGTTTGAGAAATTCTCCACTGTGATTACTTCCCTTGGCTTTGTCCCGAGTAACCATGATTCGGGGGTGAAGTTTGTCGGCTTCGAAAAGCTCTATATGGTCTCAAGCAAGCCCCTCCTGCTTGGTTTGAGAAATTCTCCACTGTGATTACTTCCCTTGGCTTTGTCCCAAGTAACCATGATTCGGTGTTGTTTGTTAGAAGTACGAGTGCAGGGCGAATCCTTTTGTGCTTATATATAGATGATATGGTTATAACTAGTGATGATCATGATGGTATTGAGTCATTGAAGCATGATTTGTCTTATCGGTTTTCCATGAAGGACTTGGGCCTGCTACGTTATTTTTTGGGTATTGAGGTGGCTCAGTCTAAGAAAGGATATCTTCTCTCTCAGACTAAGTATATATCTGATTTGTCTAAACGGGCGCGCCTTTCTGACAACAGGACTGCAAATACTCCACTTGAAACCAATGCACGGTACTCTCCTAGTGATGGTGTTTTGTTAACAGATCCGAGTCTTTATCGGACTGTTGTAGGTAGCTTGGTGTATCTTACCGTTACTCGCCCGGATATAGCTCATGCAGTTCACATTGTTAGCTAGTTTGTTACTGCTCCTACTTCAGTTCACTGGGGAGCTGTACTTCGTATTTTGAGATATCTTCGTGGCACCCAGTTTCAGAACCTCTTGTTTTCCTCGACGTCATCTCTCGAGTTGCGAGCCTATAGTGATGCTGACTGGGATGGCGATCGCAATGATCGCAAATCCACCACTGGTTTTTGTGTGTTTCTTGGAGATTCTTTGATATCATGGAAGAGCAAGAACCAAGATGTTGTCTTTAGATCTTCCACGGAGGCTGAGTATCGTGCTGTGGCAGTGACTACATGTGAGATTGTTTGGTTACGCTGGCTTCTTGTAGATATGGGGGTTCACATTTCTCAGCCTACTCCTCTACATTGTGATAACAAGAGTGCGATGCAAATTGCAAAGAACTCTGTTTTCCATGAGCGGATGAAGCACATTGAGATTGATTGTCACTTCACTCGTTATCATCTCCAGCTCGGGACTATATCGCTTCCTTTTGTTCCATCAGCCTTGCAGATTGCTGACCTTTTTACGAAGGCTCAGTCGACGTCTCGATTTCGTTTCTTGTGTGACAAACTCTCAATGCTTATTACTGTCGCATTATGAGTTTGAGGGGGAATGTTAGCCCATATAATTGTTAGCAAATAGGCCTTAGGATTTTAGGTAGTCCTATGGGCATTAGGATTTTAGGTAGTCCTATTCCTATGGGCATTAGGATTTTAGTTTATGCATATATATAGGCACCCCCTTCCCCATTCTAGATCATTGCATTCAATTCTCAGTTAGCCTTTTTTGATTCTTTCTTTTCTTGTTCTTCAATAAAACCCTCGTTATATATCAACAACGAGAAGCTGCCATTTGCTTCTACTAAGCTTATCAAACTGATATTCACAAGCTAAACACAATAACGAGAATGAAAAACAAGTATGGTATGAAAAAGAAGATGAAATATAGAGTTGGAAAACCTTACCAATAAGGCCTAAGGACTATATATTGATATATAGAGATTTGCTGCAGGACACTATTTATAGTACTCTCTTCGTTTCAAAATAAGTGGTGTTTTAGTCTTTTGATTTTGTTTTAAAATAAGTGAATTTTACATAATCAAGAAGGCATTGATGATGTTCTTCTAATTTTACACTTATTTAAATGGAGAGAGTTTTACATAATCGAGAAAATATTAAAGAGTTGCATCTTTTTCAAGATATTTATTAAGGGTAAGTGGGTAAAATTACATTTTTCTTTCTACGAATGAGTAATTTTCTTAAGGGGTGTGTCCAAACTAAAAACACCACTTATTTTGAAATAGAGGGAGTACTTTTGAAGTCTTCAAAAACTATTTTAAAGAAGGAACTTTTTAGTTCACTAAAAAAATAGTGACATTGAGATATCCAATATCAACCAATAAATGAAATACTAATAGTCTTCATTCATATTCCCAACCAATAGACTTTTTATTATAGATACATTTTTGGGGTGCGACATATCCCTTAAGAAAGTTGAAAAACTCATTAAAGGGAAGAGTGATTTTGGAAAAAATTAATTAATATATATTTTTGGACTTTGAAAAATTCATTCATTTTGGACCATAGAAAAAATGCCAGAAATTCATTCACTAATATATATATATATATATATATATATATATATATATATATATATATATATATATATATACATACATACATATATATATATATATATATATATATATATATATATATATATATGTATGTATGTATATATAAGTCCTTTCAAGAATCGAAGAAAAGCGCCTTGCAGTATTTCAATGATAAGTCATAATTTCACTAAAGCTTTGTAGTATTTCAAAACTACCTTTCTTATGATCTTAATATTATTTTATGCTAAATATAATAACTGCAACATTCCCTTCAAATGTATTTTATGCTTAGAGATGGCAACTGGGATAGGGTGGGGTGGGGCAGGGCAAGGGAAGACTTAAACAGGGTACAATTCATGACATAACGTTTAAAGAGACCACACAAATCAATTCATTACATAAGTCTCATTTCAAAGATTAGTCAAGAACATGCACTAATAAATGTAAAATCCATAAGCATTGTAATACCATATTAATAATAAAACAAATTAGTCACCCGGAATAATCATAAACAAATTCTATTTCCGGTGATGCATGCCGAAATGAGTTTAGCATAAAAAGAATTTGATTTTTTCACGGGATCACAATCAACAAGGGCTCGACTAGCATTATCTCTTGATATATATGCACTGTCCCCAAATCAATTTTCCAGCTCTTTAATTTTAGGCCAAATAACTAGATAGCCCATTAAACTTGACAGATTTTGTAAGATAAACACTCAAACTTAGTTAGTGACCAGATAAATACTTGAACTTGGAAAAAGTGTATCTTGTGGATACCTCACGATGATATGGCAAATCATGTGTATTTCACACATTTGAGCAAGTGAGGGCCTCAAATTTGCTTGTTTTTTTCTTCTTCTTTTTTTCTTTTTACCTTTAGTGGACCCAACAACCATTTTATAAAATTTGCTTGTTTTCTCACGAAGGATATCAAGTATATCCGGAGGAACGCTTTGACAAGCATGTTTTTTCCCATAAGGAGGCATCTTCAAAAAATAATTGCCAATTAAAAGCTGCAAAAAGTAAATAAGAAAATGAAGAGTATTATCCAAACTAACAGGAGAAGGCCAAAAAAGAAAATGAGAAAGAAATCTCAACTAACAGCGTAGAACTGATATTCACATAGAAACCTCAACATGCATGCAACTACAGAGAATAAAAAGAAAGGGCACGTTACATCAATACTTCAATAATCTAGGGGATTATTAAGATTAAAGGGCAGCCCGGTGGCGGTGCAATAAAGCTCCTACTATGTGCGGGGTCCGAGGAAGGCTGAACCACAAGGATCTATTGTATTGATTATTAAAAAAGAATGAAAAAAAATCAACAATTTCCTCACTCTGTAATAAGCTTTAGAAACTCACATTTTTTTCCTTTTTTTTTTTTTTGGCTTCCTCTTTTTTTCTTAGAAACTCACATTAGCAAGAAGATTAGGAGAAAATAGTACACAATTTTAGGCATGTTTCAAACACATGATCAGCTGATCAATAGTCATTCCACAGCTTTGGCAATGAAAATGGAAATGAAAAGAACAAAAAAACAACAATTAAGGGTGAATAACAAGTAAATCTCAAAACATGAAGGTAAGAAACATCGAAACTGAAAGCATGTAGGAAATAAATCAAGAGTAGAAAACCTAAGTCTAGTTAGGATTTGTTTGTCGAATTCATATTGGAATAAGTTTTCTACTCCTAATCTAATTTGGTATTCTAGTATTATAAATAGGGCGTACTCTGTCACATATTTTGGTAAAACTTCTTACTATTATCCCATTAGATACTTTTAATTCCTTCAAAGAAAAGTTGCTCCCATATAAAACTCAAAAGAAAAAAGAAAAAAAAACAATATATTTCTCTGCTCCTAATAAACTGTAGAAACTCTCATTTATTGCCAGAGGTAGAGACGGGTTCAATTGCTGCCATGAAAAATTAAACTATGTAAATAATGCAAAAAAAAAAAAAAAAAAGAAGAAGAAGAAAAAGAAGATACCTATAGTCTCTTATATCAGAAAATGTATCTCAAGTAAATACTATGCCCTTTTCTTCAATTTGTTTGTCTGGTTTAACTTGGCACGAAGTTTAAAAAAGTAAATAAGACTTTTGATTCTTGTGATCTTAAACTAAAAATGTGTAATACGTATCAAAACGTTCTTTAAACTTGTGGTGTTAAACATATCAAATAATCACATAGGTACTTTTATTGAGAAGTTGGAAAATGGATGGTCAGCCTTTTTGGGAAATGGACATTCAAATCAAGCCTATAAAAGTACTCTTCATCTTTTTTCCTGTTAAAATGCAGTCAGGAAAGTTAGTTAAGAATCCGTTAGTAAGTTTGTTAAGAGTCCGTTAGTTGGTTAGTATGCAAGTTAGTGACAGGCAGTTACATTCCAAAGTCGGTGAGTGTAGATAATTGTTGATTATAAATGATCACACTCATAGCATAGAAGAGTAAGTTTTGGAAGAAAGCAATCTGAGCTCTTTACTACAATGTAGAATCTTCTTTGCTCCAGTTCTCTTACTTCCTTACATTTTCTGTTATTGTTGATTGAAGAAATACAGATTTTAATATTGTATCAGATCTTTACAGTGAGAATTAGAAGACAACAGAAGTTGTAGTGATGGTAGAAACATAGATCTCACAAAGTGAAGTAGATCCACAGATGGATCACGACCATCCACTGTATCTGCAAGCATATGATGTGCCAGGAGTGACTTTAATACCTGTCAAACTTACTGAACCTGAGAATTACGGAATCTGGAGTAGATCAATGAGGCTCGCACTGTTAGTAAGAAACAAGCTTAGATTTGTGGATGGAACATGTTCAAAGAGATCGTACAATGGAATACTACTTGTGAAATGGCAGAGGTGTGATGTTGTGGTACTGTCATGTATCAGTGCAACTGTTGCACCAGAATTAATGACCAGCATTGTATATGCTGAGAGTTCGAAGAAGATTTGGGAAGATTTCAAGGAAGGATTTGATAAATCGAATTTGACCAGAATTTTTCATCTGTGGAAGGAGATAAGCATCCTGATTCAAGGAACAGATATAGTCACTGCCTACTACTCAATGATGAGAGATCTATGGGATGAGATGAATGTAATGGTCCCTACTCCATCATGTAGTTGTGTCGAGTCTAGATCTCATATTGAACATGTCAAGCAACAATGACTGCTGCAATTTCTAGTAGGTTTGAATGACAATTTTGCACAGGTTCGAAGCAACATAATGTTGCATGACTCTGTACTCAATGTGAATCAAGCATATGTCATGGCCATACAGGAGGAAAGCCAAAGGATGTTAGGAGTAATTGAAGTAGAAAAGGAGCCCTTGATAATGATAGCTGGAAGGAATCAATATCGTATGCAAGGAAAGCATTCACAGCAATAGATGCATTCACAGCAACAGCACACAACAGGGAATCAGAGTTCTCAAGGTAAAAAGTTTGGATTGATCTGTGAAAATTGTGGTTTCAAAAGTCATACAAAGGAGAAATGTTATAGATTAGTTGGATTCCCTGTTGATTTCACGAGTAAGAGGAAAACACAGACGACACAAAATAAAGGTTGCAAACCTTATGCTAATAATTCAACTAAAGATATAGAAAGCACCTTAGAAATTCAATCACAACATCATGGAGGATATTTCACTAAGGAGCAGTGTGATCACTTACTGAACATGATTCCACCAGAACCCACAGGGAACTGCAGATCTGGCATATCAGGTATGACTTCCATGCATAGCACTAGCACAGAGATAGAATGGATAGTAGATTCAGGTGCATCACATCATATAACTCATTGCGTAAACATGTTGAAAGGGTAAAACGGTATCTAATGCAGAGTGTAATAAAGTCCAAGTTCCAACAGGAAACAAAATTCAGACAACACACAGGAAATGTTGTGATTCTAGGAGGATATACATTGAAGAATGTTCTTCATGTACCAGATTTTAAGTTCAACTTGCTATCTGTCTCCAAGCTCACCAAGGACCTCAGTTGTTTTGTTTCTTTTTATCCTGACCCATGTGTGGTGTAGGACCTATCAAATGGGAAGGTGATTGGGATTGGTAAAGAAGAAGAGGGTCTCTATATCTTGAAAAAGCACATAAAACATGTTGTTGGAGCAATAGTAACAAATCATGCAGACCAAACACTATGGCATTATAGACTTGGGCATGCCTCATCAAGATCTCTAAGTCAGGTTCCTTCTTTGACTCACACAGTAGCTGCTGGGATGCAACAAGAATCATGATCTGCCCTCTAGCCAAACAATGCAGATTGAAGTTTACTTCTAGCAGTTCCTAGTCTAATAGTATTTTTCAGCTTGTGCACTTAGATGTATGGGGTCCCTTATGATGGTAAATATTACTTTGTTACTATAGTTGATGATTATAGTAGGTACACGTGGGTGACATTGTTGCAATCTAAGAAGGAAGTGGTAATTGTGTTGAAAAATTGAATTTTTGACCTAAATAAGTCATCACATAAATCAATTCACCAAAATAATATTTTTTTTTAAAAATTACGAAACTAGAAAAAACGTATTTGACATAAACTATTAGGTGAAAAAAAATATTTTACTGAGGTTGACGGCGTTAAACATAAAACATAACTGGGAGTTACGTTTTATGCCTAAAACATTACTGCCAGTAACGTTTTACTATTTCACAAATTTTGGACATTGAAGAACGAGGAAGACATTTTTATCTCTACACTTTATGATAGAGGACAATGTCATAAGTATTTTTTTATTTTTAATTATATTTTAAATTTAAATTTAGATAAAATTCATAAATAGTTATTCTTTAATTGTTATAATTGAAAAATAATTATAATTATAAAATCTATTTAACAGAAAAAATTTCATGACGTTATCCTAAAGTTTAACTTGTGAAATTTAAAATTCTAATATAATGATTATTTTTCAAAATTATAGCGCAAAACATTAGTCAGTGAATTTAATTTTACCTTGAACTTTAAGAATAGAGAAGTTTACACTTAAAAGTGAATTTTTTTTACAAAATTCACTAGTTTCATATCATGACATTGTGCTTAAAATATTATCATATTATTTAATAATAAGGCATAATAGTTAGTAACTCCAATAATGTTTAAGTAAAACGTTAAGGTTTAAGTAAAACATTACTGCCAGTAACGTTTTAGGCATAACACGTAACTCTCAGTTACGTTTTTATGTTTAACACCATCAACCTCGAATTAAATATTTTTTTTACCTAATATGTCACTGCCAAAGTACGTTTCTTCTAGTTTCATAAAGTTTTTAAAAAATGTATTATTTTGGTGAACTGATTTAAATTATGACTTATTTTGGTTGAAAAATTGTATTCCTATGTTTTGTAATCAGTTTGGTACTGGAATAAAGTGTTTGAGGTCTGATAATGGGATAGAGTCTTTCAATAGTCAAATGAATGAGTTTTTGAATGTTCATGGTACAAAACATCAAAGTAGTTGTCCATACACACCACAACAAAATAATGTGGTGGAAAGAAAGCATAGACATATCCTAGAAATGGGAAAAGCCTTGAAATTTCAATCCCATGTTCCAGTAAGATTTTGGGGAGATTGTGTTCACACAACAGTATACCTCATCAATAGGTTACCTTATTAGTTTTAGAGGGTAAGTCACCATATGAATTGTTGCATAAACAACCTCCTAAGTTGGACCATCTAAGGGTCTTTGGGTGTCTAGCTTTTGCTAGCATCTTTCCTAGAGGGGATAAATGTTATACCCCGTAGAATTTCCGGCACTTAAATGACCTATTCGCACGTTGGTTAAGCATATTTGAAGGCCATACGTGCTAGAGAAAGGCCCGGGAAAAGATCGGACGAGAAACCTGTCGAACCATCGCGGAAGGGGCCGAGGCAGAACCCCTCCGCGATGGCAGCGTGTCACGGAGGTGAAGCCTCCGCATTGGCTCCGTGACACGTTGGCCTTGTCCAGGCCCAAGTATGTAAAGCCCCACTTCGGTTTAATTTCATTATAACCTCTTAAAATTTCCAGAAAACGCAGGAGAACAGGGAGAGAACGAAGAAGTAAGATAATTTTCGTCCGATTACGCTGCTAAACGTTGTCCAAACTCAAATTAACCTCAGATACCGAGGTATTTAGCAGCAGAGAGCATTCCTACGGATTTAGTTTCATGAAATACGGCCGATGAATCGTCGAGCTACCGAGCTAAGGTAAGTGGAATTGCTCTAAACTAGTGTCTATGTGTTCCTAGCTGAGAAGTGAATAGTTCTCCCTTCTGGACCTCTGAAAAATAGTGAGTTTTCGACCGTCTTTCGATAAGCCTAAGTTTAGGCTATAAACTATATCGAAAGTGACGTTGCCTTTTAAAATAAAGTTGTATTTAGTATTAATTGACATATTTATGAATGCAGTTGGGAGAAAATAGTTGAAGTACCGGCCGAGTCTCGTTCGACAGATGAATAGTTCAAGGATAAGGTATGTAAAGTTAGTTTCCTCGGCAAGTTAGTAATCTTGGTACAGTACAGTAATCTAAAGGCCAGTAGAATGTTCAGAAATCATGTGTTACGCTTATTACGAATGTTGGTGCGATATTAGAAGCATCGAGTTGTAACTTGCGTGGAACTTACTAGTATGACAAAGATTTTAATACAAGTGTTAGAAACTGCACAGCATGCTCAGTAGGTGATGTAATACGAAATGTTGAGATATTATTGTATTCAGTTGAAACCCCGCAAAGCGATGCAATATCCGTAAGACATTTCAGAAATAGAACAGCAGGCTAAAATGAAGTTTAGAAAGCATGTTAGGAATAGGAAATCACGTTAATATAGAAACTCGGTATACAACATAATTTTCAGCAGAAACACTATATCTTGTATAGCATTTGCCCCAGTACAGTTTGGCAGAAGACTATATTCATACATGTATATATTTGCCAGCCTCAGCATGGATTAAATACGTACATATTACTATTACTAGTTCAGCATGTAATATATGCAATATTTTACCACTATTAGCCTCAGCATGTGAGATATGCAGACAGTATTACTAGTTGAGACCGTTGTATTGTTTGGGGTTGGACTACCTAGCATCCATGACTGCCCCAGGGTTGATAGCTGTATCGACTCGTCTGCCAGAGGACGAGGATACGTCGCTCTATGGAGTAGCATGCCGTCCCACAGGGGACGAAGATGGGATGCCAGTTTTCCCCATATTATGCCTTGGTCGGCTTTTACACACCCCTGTCGAGCGGATACGCCCGGGTGTTGATTCAGGAGTCCTCCGGACTCAGATGCAGTTATAGTCAGGGGCTCAGCGAGCCCAAGTGCATACCCAGGGGACCGGCGGGATGCTTATAGCTATTATAGGAGATAGGATGACCGGGGTAGGGGTATAGATTTTGTGCTGGTTGTACCTCCCGGCTTATGGGGGCCGGGTAAGGTTTGTGTGTGTTATGTTATGCTATGTTATGTTAGATACGAGTAGATCAACAGTAGAACGATACATCTCCAGGTATGACTCCTACTCCTTCCAGTATAATGGAGAGAAGGTATGACTTACATTATCAGACAGTTAATCTATTCCTTCCTACTTCAGTTTCATCAGTTATATTATTGTTTTCAGATATTTCTTTCAGTTATTGCTTTACATACTCAGTACCAGTGGTACTGACACCCGGTGGGGCGCTGCATTACTTGCCTGCAGGTACTCATAGACGAGCAGGCGACACCACGTGATTCCTATCAGCGATCGAGTATTCAGCTCCTGTCATCCGGAGATTGAATTCCAGAGGTGTATTTCATTTTCTTTTGTTGTATAGTACGGGTAGGTCGGGGCCCTGTCCCGATCATTTCTATTGTTATTCCTAGAGGCTTGCAGTCTATATATGTTTCCCTGTGGTCAGATGAGCCGGTCGTATGAGGTCGTGCAGTTGTATAGCTGTCAGTACTTGTGTTTCCTTTATGTTGGCCGTGTGGGGCCATAGTTCGACAGTAGTGGTGACCTTCCCGGTCACGTAGCTATCCAGTACTTCATGGTTAAGTTATAGATAACTAGACAGCATGGTGGCCTTGTCGGCCCGCATAGGTTTTCCCTATAATGATATGATTCTGGTCAGCTGTTAGTACAGGTACAGGAGGCTATAGGCCAATGGGCCGGGGGCTGTGTTTACAGCTGTTATATAGCCCTTTGTTCCCAGAAATATGAGTTAGAGCCAGCCAGGCACCAGATGTGCCCAGGCTTAGCAGTCCAGCAGTTCAGGTCCTAGTAGGGCACCAGGTGCCAGTCATACCCCCCAAGGCGGGGTGTGACAAACTTGGTATCAGAGCAGGTCGTGTCCCAGGGAGTCTGCAAGCCATGCTAAGTAGAGTCTTGTCTATGGATGTGTTGTGCACCACATACTATACCAGAAGATGTTGGATTTTTATTACTTTTACCTGGTGTCTCTAATGCTGGGATATTGGCTCAGGGTGAGACCATCAATGCAGATGAGGACCATTCTACTCAAATTTCTCTTCCCTCTGTGGATCAGCCTACTCAGCCTCTCTTGATATCCAATCGAGTGGGGAGCACCTTCCAACATGTTGAAGAGATGTGTTCAACTGATGAGATGCCTTCAAATCAACATGCTGAAGAGATGTGTTCAATTGATGAGATGCCTTCAAATCCTGTTGATGTTGCCTCATCATCACAGGACATAGTGGTAGGGCAAAGGAGGGCAGGAAGGGTTTCCAAGCCACCCATTTGGACCAAAGACTGTGATCCCCTCTAAATCCAGTCTCTATTCCATTATTGATCATGTGAGCTATGATCACTTGCCTGGCAAGTACCAGAGTTATCTAAGTGCCTTCTCTAGTATCAGTGAACCTCAATCATTCAAAGAGGCCTCCACAGATACCAGATGGATAGAAGCCATGCAGCAATAGATTTCTGCACTTGAAGACAATAACACATGGACTATAGTTGATTTTCCACCTGGGGAGAAAGCCATACGATCAAAATGGGTATATAAGATCAAATATAAAGCCAATGGGGAGGTTGATAGGTTCAAGACTCGACTGGTAGCTAAGGGGTACACACAAAGGGAAGGTTTAGATTTCTATGAGAGTTTTTCCCCTGTATCAAATATGGTTACAGTCAGGACTTTGATTGCAGTGGCAGCTTCTCATGGTTGGAGACTTTGCCAAATGGATGTTAGCAATGCCTTCCTCTAAGGAGATTTACATGAGGATGTTTACATGCAGCTTCCTCAAGGTTTTCAGAAACAAGGAGGGAACAAAGTGCGCAAATTAAGAAAGTCTCTTTATGGGCTAAAATAAGCCTCTAGGCAATGGAACATTAAACTCACAGATGCTCTTTTAGATGATGGTTTTTGTCAGAGTGCACATGACTATTCTCTGTTCATCAAAAGAAAAGGAAGTGATCTGGTGGTGATCTTGGTGTATGTAGATGATCTGCTTATCACAGGGACAGATTTAGTTATGATCCAAGAGACAAAGCATATGCTGCAGCAACATTTCAAAATGAGAGATTTGGGAGACTTGAAATACTTTCTTGGGATAGAAGTTCCAATGCCTAGGGAAGGACTTCTTCTCAACCAAAGAAAGTTTGTTCTTCAACTTTTTTCTGACACTGGTCTCAGTGGGGCTAAGGTGGCTAGTACCCTTATGGAGCTAAATCATAAACTCACTAGTGTTGGATTTGATCAATAGACAGGGACTACAGCTGATCCAGAATTAGAAGATGTCACTGGCTATCAAAGGGTAGTTGGGAAATTACTTTACTTGACCATTACAAGGCCAGATATTTGTTTTGGAGTTCAAGTTCTAAGTCAGTTTATGCAACACCCTAAGGTGTCACACTGGGAAGCAGCAATGAGGCTTGTGAGATATATAAAAAGGTCACCTGGACTAGGGATACTTCTAGGGAGGAAAAGCAGTACAAAATTATCTGGTTATTATGATGCAGATTAGGTCTCATGTCCAAACACAAGGCGATCTATCACTCGATATGTGGTGAAGCTAGGGGATTCCGTCATTTCTTGGAGATCAAAGAAACAAAAAACAATGAGCAGGAGCTCGGCTGAAGCTGAGTATAGAGGGATGACTGCAGTACTGGCTGAATTAATTTGGTTAGCAGGATTACTCAAGGAATTGAATGTGTCTGTTTCATTGTCCATCAAGTTGTTTAGTGATATTAAATCAGCAATTCAGATAGCAAAAAATTATGTTTTCCATGAAAGGACCAAACACATTGACATTGATTGTCACTTTATTAGAGAAAGGGTGAAGTCAGGCTTCATTGATCCTCAACACTTATGCTCCAACCTTCAGCTGGCTGATATGTTAACTAAAGGATTAGGTGTTGGTCAGCATGACATGCTCCTATCCAAGTTGGGTGTCCTAGACATCTTTCACCCTCCAACTTGAGGGGGAGTGTTAAAATGCAGTTAGGAAAGTTAGTTAAGAATCTGTTAGTAAGTCTGTTTAGAGTCTGTTAGTTGGTTAGTATGCTAGCTGGTGACAGGCTGTCACATTCCAAAGTCGGTGAGTGTAGATTATTGTTGATTATAAATGATCACACTTATAGCATAGAAGAGTAAGTTTTGGAAGAAAGCAATCTAAGCTCTTCACTACAATGTAGAATCTTCTTTGCTTCCGGTTCTCTTACTTCCTTACATTTTCTGTTATTGTTGATTGAAGAAATACAGATTATAATATATCCTTTTCCCCTACTTGTTTACAGAGAAAACATGTGATGGGATACTCCTGTCCTTCACCCCATATTAGGAGTACTTGTCAACCTTATTAAAAAAATTTGTTAAAAATATGAAACTAATAATTTATTATATCATATGAGAACTCTCATCAATTGAACACATGATCTAATGAGTTTGAGACCCACGATATGTGCACTGCACCTTGACTATCAAACTACCAAAAAAAAAAGAGTATATTCTTGTATGTTTAATCAGATTTCAAATTAAAGCCATGACAAAATTCCTAATCCTAACTTGAAAGAGTCATGAGAAAAACTTTCTATGCAGGAGTAGGGCTTGAAGAAAATTGTATATAGAATATGGAAGGAAGCCTCTATTTCTTCGACTGGGTTAATTTAGTTGTGTATGAAGGAAAATGTTGAGCGTCTTCACTTTATTTTAACATAAAATATAGCAATTTGTCTTTACTTATAAGACCAAACTGATCACTGTTTAAACATTAAAGACGAAATAAAAACAAAGCCAACACATTAACAACCATTTTGATCATTTTGTCTAACCAAACCAGTTGATAAGCCACGTGTCGGGTTAACAGATTGGTTGTGTAAGGAGACCGACAGTGAAGGTGGTTGTCGGTAGAGCTGATGGTTAGTGAGGTGACTATGGCAAAGATGGTTGATAATAGTGATGATGATTGTGTCGTGAAAGTTGGTAGAGGTGATTGATGGTAATGGTTGGCAACAATGATTGTGCAACATGTTATTTGTAAGATTTTTTTCATTTATTTCCTTCTTTTGCTAAAAGGTTATAGTAGTCAATGGCGGTGTCGGAATTTTCGTTAAAGGGTTCAAAATATGAATTAGAAAACACATGAAGAAGTCAATAGCGGTTCAATTACTACTATACATACATAAGATATAGTTTTAACTATGTAAAAACAGTGTAACTTTCCATTAAAGGGGGTTCAGATGAACCCCTCGGCCATACTTAGCCCTGCCCCTGATATTAGCCCATCGATATCTCTTACTACTTTATTTGATAAGAGAAAAAAGGAGAAATAATGATTTCACTTGTAGATGAAATCATTGGTGATTATATGCCAATTTTGGTCCATCTATTATTAGACATGCAATTGTGATACTCAACACTGTACAGAAGATGAATAATCATTATTTGAAAAAATCAAAGACGATCAAGGAGAAATTAAGGAGAGGTGCGCCAAAGCATGTCGATTTCATACAATGAAACATTATTCTACCAAAAATATCATGGTTAGATTGAACAAGATGCTTCATTGAAGTGTATAGACAACTTTAGCTTTAGGATATGCATGCTGAAATTTCATTAGCTCGGACATTATTTTGTTAGTTGCATATACATCAACAGAAATTGAGGGATAGATTAGTATTCTCACCAGCACAGGAGACTTGGCTAACATAAGCTTGATAAGTTGCATCTCAGGCAGAGAGCCTGTTGCATATTTTAGCTTAACTTCCCTGAGGTGATCAAATGTCACATCCGAAAAAGCTTCCATTTCAAGACATTCTAGAGCTGAAATATCTTCATCACGGTCAACTTCCAGCTACAAAAGATAAACAAACACTCATTTCTACAAACTTATTGAAAACAAAGAAGTAGTACACAAAGGAGAAAAGAAAGTCAAAAACCTTAATTTCCATATATTGAAAACAAGGGAAGCTTCTAATCAAGCAAAGAGCACGCAGGACGACCTCGAACTAATCCAGAAAAAAATTGGATAGGTAAAGACATTTGACACAATTGAGATCAAAGGGGAGCCTTTTTAATATAGCTACACTTGCTCTAGCAAATAACTAGGAAGAAAATGACAAATTCAGCATAATTCAAACCAAAAAGATATTGTTCCATCATTGAAAATGCATTACCAAGAAGCGACGAAGCATATTTACCTTGACACAATTGTCATTCAAGTGGAGATCTTCAAGAGCAAAAAAAGACTCAAAAAACTTAGCAACATCAACTTTCCCCACACCATCAAACTTGTTATGCAAAAGATGAAGTTTAGCCAGACAAGGGATAATTTTTAAACAGATAGATCTTACACTGCCAGTGAAATCAAATGAACTCAACATGGGAGCACTAATTTCAATAATGGTTGAACATTCTTTGAAGAATAGCACCAACTTTTCGAGCAACGGCAAGTAGAGATTAAACTTTTGAGAAATACTGAAGGAATTTTGACCCTACCACTACTAAAAAATTATTATTTTCCCATTGATTTTTCACTAAAAAATATTAAGTGACTATTCCCACATATTATCGATGAAAAAAAATAAGTGTTTTCACATGAAAAAATCATGAAATTTCCCACTAATTCAGTGGGAAACTATTTCCCACAATGCATTTTCCCAATGAACAAGTTCGGTGGAAAATGAGTGGGAAAATCATGTCTTATAACACAAATTTTCCATTAATTTACGGCGAAAAAAATCTCTGTTTCTAGTAGTGTACGTAACTCTAGACTTATTAACATATCAAATCCTTTGAAGGTCGATGAAGGAAGCAGTATTATACAATTTTCAAGAATCAAATGCCTCAGTAGCAAACATGTGAAAATTGAAGAAGGCAATTTGTAGGGGCACCCCTATTTAGGAAGTTTAAGAACAAGATGTGGAATATCATTTCTAGAGAGAAAATATATGAAGTTGTCTATCTTAGGATAGTTTTTAAGAGTAGGAATGGAGAGGGTAAACTTGGTAATGGATCCTGCAAGAAGGGTCAAAAGTTGATAGACAATGTCTTTAAATCTAGGAGTAGGGTCAGAACTTTGTGACTTGTTCCAAAGAGATTGATCAAGTTCAAACTGTTGAAGCCTGCACCATATGTATCTCCAATTCTTAGATAAGATGCTAGTCCTTGCAGCTTCTCGTAAAGGCAGACGCATTAGAATGTCATCGATTGCTTTCTCAGGAAGGATATCAAGTATATCCGGAGGAAGGCTTTGACAAGCATGTCTTTTGCCACAAGGAGGTATCCTGAAACAATAATTGCCAATTAAAATCTGCAAAAAGTAAATACGAAAATGAACTGTTAATTAACATAGAAACCTCATCATACCACAAGAGAGAACGAAAAGACCATCTAGGGGGTCATTAAGCAAATAACATATTACATCAATACTTCAATAATCTTGGGGATTATTAAGATTGATTATTCAAAAAAAAAAAGGAAACAGGGGAAAAAACCAACAATTTTTTCTCACTGTGTAATAAGCTTTAGAAACTTACATTAGCAACAAGATTAGGAGAAAAATAATACTCTGTTCGTTCCTATTTAGTTGCTAGTATATAAGGTTTGGCACAACTCTTAAAAGAAAAAATTAATTAGGAGTGTAAAGTGTAATTTGACTATTATATCAATCCCTTGTTAATTCTTTAATGTTTATCTATTCTCGTGTCTCTTAACTAAAAGGGAAAAGAGGGAGTACCCAATTTTAGGCATGTTTCCACAGATTTGGCATCCAAACTAATAGCTAAAATAGGCATAAAATCTGCATGAAAGTGATGAAGTTGAAAAAACTTACCAGACAACAATCAACAGCTAGGATTGGGCTTCGAGTTTAGGTATCAAGGACTAGATCAAACTGTTTTATTCACATAGAAACATCAACATGCTACAACCAAAAGAAGATTTATTAAGCAAAATGGAAATGAAAAGAACAATAAAAAAAAAAAATATGTATCTTAAAACAGAAAAGAAATCCACAACGAAATACTAAGAATTAATCAAACTGGATAATCAGCCTTTTGGGGAGATTAAAAAGTTCATTTTAACATGTTCACTATATTAAAAATATATTTTCATTTTTACTTGTTATTTTTAGCAGAACAAGAGAAAAACATATATTTTTTCATGTTTTGACCGCAACATTAATTATTTATTTTCTAACAAAAATCTGCAGAAGGTAATCAAGAATATGAAGGTAAGAAACGTCTAAACTATCATGAAAAATTATACTATGTAAATTGGGAAAATATGATTCAAATAGTTTTACTACTAATTTTGAACATCTAAATAAGTAGAGTAGCTTTATTCCTATTTTTTTAAAACAAAGAAAAAGAAAAAAAAAGAAAAAAAAAGGAAAGGAACCTGTAGCCTCTTATATCAGAAAAATGTATCTCAAGTAAATACTTACTACAAGAAATAATCCATTTTGTTAGACATAGATGCTTTTATAAAAGTTGGAAAATAGATGGTCAGCCTTTTCGGGAGATTAAAAAGCTGATCTTGGAAATGGACAACATTAAAATCAAACTGCAAAAGCATTTTTCATCTTTTTGACAGTACCAATAGAAGAAGATAAACGACAGAACATAATATTAGTGAATTGGTTTAAGTGATAAGTCTTTCCCTAAAATTTTGTAGTGTTCCAAAATTGCCTTTTTTATGACCTTAATTATTTGATACTAAATATTTTCTTAGTTTCTTTTTTAGTTGATAGGTATACTAAAAATAGTTGCTAGTTTCAAAATTCAAGAAATAATTGATCATCTTTTTTCAAGTTTATCCTTAGTAGTTAAGTCACTTTAAAATGTGAAAAGAATGATTATTGTATGTATACAAAAAATTAATAGAGTTGTACTAGACAAATTTCAATCCCTATTAATTTTTTCTTAATGAGTGTGTAAATTTTATTCTAGCAACTAAAAAGGAACGGAAGGTAATTAGAACAATTCCCCGAAATGTTTTTCCTATGTTACACAACTGTTCTGAATCTGTTGACAATTTCTTCAGTGTTTCCCTAAAATATCAATGTTTCCATATTTGAATATTCGAACAAATCATAGGCAATAAAACCACATTTAAATAAACAGAACGCAAAGAGCCAATCCAAAATGTTAACAGAATACAGGATATTCTACTGCGTTCATGCTGGTCGACTTAAATCCATCATGTACTGCTAATCAAGGAACACTTTGAGCTTCAATACTAGTAGGATTTTGTGCAAAAAGTGTCGACTAACTGCCAAAACATAACATTGAAAGAAACAACCACACAACTCAATTCATGTCGTAAGTCTCATTCCATAGATCAGTCAAAAAGATGCACTAATAAACGTAAAATCCCTTAGCATTCTAATAGCAACACAAATTAGTCACCCATAATCATAAACAACTTCTGCTTGATGCACGCCGAAATGAGTTTAGCACAACAGGGATTTTGATTGTTTCACTAGCATGATCATAATGTAACAAGGGCCCGATTAGCATTCACTCTAGCATGGGAGACTTGGTCGACAAAAGCTTGATCAGCTGCATCTCAGTGTCTAAACCTATATTATGTCTTAGCTTATCTTTCCTAAGGTGACTAAATGTCAAATCTAAGAAAGCTTCCAATTCAAGACATTGTAGTGCTAATATTATCATCTTCATCAACCCAACTCTTTAAACTTAGTGAGGATAAAAAATATAAGAATGAGGGGGATAGAAATATAAAAAAGCTAATCTTTGAAATGGACAACATTAAAATCAAACTGCAAAAGTACTCTCTCTGTTCATTTTTACTTGTTCAGTGTACTAAAAATGTATTTCATTTTTACTTGTCATTTTTATCATATCAAGAGAAAAACATATATTTTTTCATGTTTTGCCCGCAGCATTAATTACTTATTCCCCAAATCTAAGACTAAATATCAATCAATATGAATATTGTGGTAAAATACTCATTAATCATTATTTACTAAGAGGCGTGCAAAGTCCAAAGTAGACGTAAAAGTGAACGAGTATTTTCGTCTTTTTTCTTTTACCATACTTCTTCTGGATTCCCATATTATAATGTACTCCCTCTATCTCGATTTATGTGGCACGGTTTGAATTTTGAGAGTTAATTTTCTTAATTTGACCATGAATTTGGCCATATAATCTTTAGGTTTTTAAAATATAGAATTTGTATATTTGAAACTACATAAGAAATACTATTAAGTCACAATAATTAAAAATTCAAAATATTCAAAAGGCATAAGAAAATATTATGGTAAAAAAAACTTGTTCTACTCTTGAAATTCAAAAGGTATCACATAAATTGGGATTGAGAGACTATATGAGGTGTTGGGGTTTGGCAAGACCCCTACCTATCTGTAATAATATACCTAAAAGAATACACGAAGCAGGACATAAACCTTAGCCACTAGAATAATATGAAGAATGAGGCAATTCATTCCTTTACTAATTAGAAAACTAGCAATATTTAGATAATTCTGCAAAATAATAATAATAATAATAATAAATAAAAAATATAAAAAGGTAATAAGCAGGATGCAAATAATGTTTATCAAGAGATTTACATGTAATCATCTATTAAGTGATTTGATTGTTCAAATATTTTAAACTATTGTCCTTGCATAGAAGCTTTTCTTAAAATCGTGAAATACTATTCTCGTTTCTTTCTGAAAATTTGAGTTATCGACTACAAAATAAAATACTTGTTGGAAAAGATGCTCGTCAAAAGCATAATAAAGTAGCACCATCAAAAATATCTTTCCAACTTTTTTTTTGTAAAGCCAACTTGTGATGCTCGGATTTTAGTATTGACCCCTACCTTGTATACTAAAATCAAAAAATAAAATACATGAATGATGGGGATAATGCAACCTTACCCCCCTTAAGTGTTGAACAGACTCAACACTTCACATATTTGTAGCTTCCAAAACATGAGCGCTATTTAATCTAGTGCAAAACTAACATCTAGTAATTAACAGTAAGGTTGTGTGGTAGGTAGTAAATATTCTTTCATCCATAACCACAGGTCTCAAGTTTGAGTCATGGTAATGAAATCTCTCTTATTAGAAAGCATCCTACCCTCCAACGTGGACTTCCCAACATAAATCTGAATTTAGTCGGGCCCAAGGGAAATCGGAAGAAAAAAAAAACACAAGTAGGACTCCTCTTTGTATAAAAAAAAAAAAACAATTTACAAAATTCGCACAAGTATTCCACCTATGAGAAATTGGTAGCTCTCTGTAATCAGTTTTTCTTTTTAGCCGCATCAAATTTGAACAAAATGTTGAAATCAATTGATTAAGAACCTGGATTTCCAAATATTGCAAATATTACAGAATCCCTTAGCATTGTATTAACAAATTCATAACAAAACAAATTAGTCACTAAATCTCATAAACAACTTCTACTTCAGGTGATGCACGCCGAAACGAATTTAATACAACAGGGATTTTATTTTTGATTTTTTTCACCAGCAGGTAATGAGGGCTCGATTAGCATCCTCTCTAGCACCAGAGATTTGGCCAATAGAAGTTTGATAAGCTGCATCTCAGGATCTGAGCCTATAGTACATCTTAGCTCAATCTTTCTAAGTTGATCGATCCCCTTCATTACACATTAGATCGAAGCCCTCTATTTCTCTCTTCCTTTCCTCTATTTCTATGGTCACCGGGCTTCACACCAAATCGGAATATTATACAGGAAATTGGGGTCCCAAGACCATCTCTTCGACCCTCCTTCATATGAAGATTCCGGTATAGTAATGACAGGTTTGCTCTGTCCTTAAATGGGAATAAAGCTGACGTATCTACCATTTTCGTTTTATTTAAGGGTGCAATAAAATTATGAGAACTAGTTATTTCCCCTGTTCCATTGATGCTTCAATAAACACTGAAACTAACCATTTCAAGACTTTAATGCTAATCATCACCCTCCTCATTAAACTCCGACTGCACTCGACCGATTTGAACCAAGTTTCTGCATCATGTTTACATATAGTGATTCCATAATATTTGAATTCCACATTACAGAATATACTATTTTCCCCCATTGACAAGGTTTCAGCCATAAGTTGCCGGAGTAGTCCCCCAGACAGAAAGTGAAATCGACTTTAGGCAAAACATTGACATGCCTCGAAAGTCATGCCCGAGAACATTTGAAACAAAAGCAAAACAAGCCCTGAATAAGCAATCTAGTTGAAGAACAAAATTGATCTCATCGAAATTAGCAACCTCTGTTAACTCTATGAGATAACTAACATGAATATAGATACCACAAGAAGTAGAAAATTAACATGTATATAGATATTTTCACAGGGTGATGTTGATAAAGATGGATTTTTGGGCCGCAGGAAATTTATAGCCATTTCAGACCACCTAAGAATAATGAAAAATAAGAAGAAATCCACAAGTGAATTTGAAAAAAACTTACCAAATTTCAGTTCAAACGGCTAGGGTTTGGTTTCAGTCCCCTTCTTCATTTGCAGACTAATATATGCACTGCATTGATATGACACAGCACTAGCCAACTAAATTAATACATTTTGCAAGTACTCTCCTAATTATTTAGTTATATATATATATATATATATATATATATATATATATATATATATATAACTTAAGATATAAGATGATTTCTTAAAACTTATTCAACTGCTCCAAATGTGTATCGATTAACTAGATCATTCTTTGAATGGGGAAGTAATTAATATGAAACTTGCGCCTAATGTGTTACACTCAGGGTGAAAGTGGAATGACGTAACCCCATTGAGCATGTTGAATATGTTAAGACAATCGTCCATGGTGAACACTTAGTGAAAAAGCTCCAAAGAATATTTTGTATCGAGGTATCAATTGGGAGACTTGATAATTAGAAGCGTTATAAGGTCTTTCATTAAAATTTGACTTTAGGCCACCAAACTTATTGAGCCGCTCCAAATGTGCATTAGTTAACTAGAACAAAGTAACACATTATGACATAAATAGTTTTTCTGCACTAATCTCTTCGGACCATGTTTATTAAACTGCATCAGGTAAATTGTTGTTGTAATTGTAGTGCATAGATTAGTGTCTATTTATTATAGTCAAACCTCTTTATAACAATATTTCATTATAACAACCTGATTTTCTCCTAAATCCATTATTCATGTTATATTTTACTTCTCTATAATAACATTCTACTTATAACAATAGTAACATTTAGTTAGAGTCATACTCTTTCTAAAATTACTTCTCTATAATAGTCATACTCAAATATTATGCAATAATATTTTATTAGAAATATATTATGTATAAAAATAAAATATTAAAATATTTATAATTATTATCATTAATGTCATCCACATATTAAATTTCAAGTAATAATATCTAAACGAAAAAATTATATTTAAATGGTACCCATCAGTTATGGTCATAACTTCACGAAGGAAGGCTACTAGTGTTTGATTTTTTAAAATTCATACTCTTTAACTTTTTTGGTTAATAAATATATTCCTTTTTCTTGATACACAAAATCATTAAACTAACTTTGCGTACTTTTGATTATAACAGCTAAATGAGATATAAACATCAAATATCAATATATATAACAACACCTCACTATAGCGGCCATGAAATTTTCAGACAAGCACTCTCATTATAACAAGGTTTGACTGTATACACTATCGTGGCCAAATTAATTTTCCAACTCCTTATGGTTTGTGTATATAACTTTTTGTATATCCACACTTATCAATAGATTTTCCATTATATTTGATTGGTTGTGGATGCATTTGTGCGAATTACAAATGACAGTTATAAAAATGGCGTGAAGTTAATGATATCATAGATTTTTCATTATACTATTAGAAAATAACATAAATGGTCCGCTATATTTGGTAGATCAATTGATTAGGTTTGGTCCTTTAAGTTTGTCAAAAAGAAATATTTTTAATTTGGTTTCCATCAAATAGTTTTGTTTAATTGATTTACAAAGAGAATCGTACTTTTTTTATTTCTTTTTAAAAAGTTTCTACATATAAGATGTTAGTATAATATAATTAATCATTTCTTACTAATTTCTCTGGACCCCATTTATTAGATTCCATTGGATATGAAGTTGTTGTAATTGCAATACATAGTACAAAACCCAAGCCGTTTGAATCTAGTAATATTTTCAACTTCATCTCTTCCATCTTGTTGCAGATTCTCTGAAATTTGTTGTTTTGAATAGCATTCCCCTAGATTATTAAAGTATTTATACATATACATTATAAAATGGGAATCCAGAAAGAAGTATGGAAAAAGAAAAAAAGATGTAAAATACTTTTGCGTTTGATTTTAATGTTGTCCATTTCCAAGATTAGCTTTCTAATCTCCCCAAAAGGCTGACCATCTATATGACCATAAGATTCAAAAGTCTTATTTATTTTCTTAAACTCCGTATCAAGTTAAATCAGACGAACAATTTGAAATAAAGGAAGTAATACTTTTTACTTGAGATACATTTTCTGAGAGTCCTGAACCTAATCGGTAAAAGAATTGGGCAAAAATGATAAAAGGGTAATTTGTCTAGGCTATGTACCAAAGGGTGTAAGGCGCCTCAAGCCTCATGTCCCATTTATTATTGCTGGTAGTCTTCTTTGTCGTGACGAGTCCAGCGCCCCATTTATTTTTATTTTTTTAAAAAAAGAAAAATTCATTTGGCGTGGAAGATCCCACGACACACTTTGGTGATACTATCTTCTTGGTCGTAGACCTCCCAGCGGCCCATTTGTTTTTTCTTTTTAAAAAGAATTTCATTTTGGGCGTGGGGAAACCCATGACCCATCTTTTTTAAAAAAACATGTCCAGTCTCATAATTATGTTTTGCAATGCTGTGCTCCTAGTGATTTCATTGACGTATCTATACCATCATTAAATTATATAACATTCAATATAATTCAAACAACAAATAAAATTGAAGAGCAGCAACAAGTTAATGAAGCAGAAACTTTTAGTAAAGACCTTGACTCCTCCAAATACAACTGTTAGAAGAGAGAAAGTCACATGAACAATCGCAAGGACAAAGATAAAAATGTGAAGGTGATGCAATGCTTCGAGAGAGAGTAATGGGACCTTACACGGAAACAAAAGTAAAAAGGAATGATATTAGAACTCAGTACAAGCAATATGTACGGAAGTAGAGTAATCAAACAGTACTTTAACGAAAAAAGATCGTTATATATTCCAGAATCAGATATTAATTTTAGTGTCAGGAAATTTAAGGAAATAATTCTAGTAAATGTCTGCACAATATTTTTCACATTGTCTCTTGCTAAAGATCAAATACAAATCATCCCAAAATTTCGATTTACTAATTTTTCTTTGTTTGATAAAAGAGGAACTAAAACAATGGCTCATTATAAGAAAAATAATAAATTTCAAAACAGTAAAACATTTAAAAAGAAAAGATGGGTCGTGGGGGTTTCTCCACGCCCAAAATGAAAATTTTGAAAAAAAAGATAAAAAAACAATGGGGCGCTGGGAGATCTATGACCAAGAAGACAGTATCACCAAAGTATGTTATGGGATCTTTCACGGCAAATGAATTTTTTTTTTTTTTAAAAAAACAAAAATAAATGGGGCGCTGGACTCGTCACAACAAAGAAGACTATCAGCAAAGCGTGTCATGGGAATTCCCATGCCCAACAAAGTTTGACGTCCACCGTTACTGTCACGGAATAACAAATGGGGCGTTGAGGCTTGAGGCGCCTTACTCCCTTTGGTACATAGCCCAGACAAATTATCCATTTGGCATTTTTGCCCCTTTTTTTTTTTACCGATTAGGTTCAGGATTCTTTTTCTGATACAAGAGACTACAAGTTACTCTCCTATCTTTTTTTATTTTATTTTATTTTTATTTTTTACAACTGAGAATAAAGCTAGTCCCTGCTTATTTAGATATTCAAATCCCTAGAGAAAATATTTTTTAAAATTTTTACCAATTGAACATGAAAAAATTAGAATTGTATGTATAACATATATTGTTGCATTAGAATGCTACAAATATGTAAAGTGTTGGGTATGTCCCTTCATTCATGTATTTTTCTTTTCAGAATTTAGTATACAAGGTTGGGTTCAATACTAAACATCTGAGCACCACAAGTTGGTTTTACTTAAAAAAAAATCAGAAGAATATTTTCGAAAACGTTACTTTATTATGCTCGTATCTTTTCCAAAAAAAGTATTACAGTTCGTCGTCATTCGAGAACTCAAATTTTCAGAAAGAAATGGGAATAATATTCCACGATTTTCACAAAAAGCTTCTATGCACGGACAATAGTTAAAAATATTTGAACAATCAAATCACCTATTAGATGATTACATAAATCGCTTGATAAACATTATCTGTATCCTCCCTATTATCTTAAGCTATAGGATCTTTGTTATAATTTGACTTTACACCATCAAATTTGATTGAGCAGCTCCAAATAAGGCAACACATAATTATGACATGAAAAGCAGAATAAATTCAATATTAAAAAGAGTGAAATTAAATATCATTGTGAATAATAACAAAAGAAGGTACATATAAGTGCTACATGCTAGCTAGGGAACAATTAATTGATATAAGATTCTTGAGAAAAGGCAATAGACAACATTAACTAATTTGAAATGAACAATTACAACTCAATTCTAGAGTTAAGTCCCATTTCAAAGATCATTCTTTGAATAGGGAAGAAGTTAATATGAAACTCGCGCCTAATGTGTTACACCCAGGGTGCAAGTGGAATGCCTTAAACCAGTTGAGCATGTTGAATTTGTTAAGACATTCAACCATGGTGAACATTTAGTGAAATTGCCCCTAATGAATATTTTGTACCAAAGTATCAATTATCACTCTCGCCAGCATAGGAGACTTGACAATAGAAGTGTCATAAGTTATTTCATAGGATCTCTTCGTACATCGACTTTTATCTAACTTTCATGAGAAAACTAAATGTCACATCTTTGAAACCTTCCAATTCAAGACATTCAAGAGGATAGAAAGTACAACCCCTTGAACTTCTTGAGGATAGAAAGTACAATGAAACTAAGTATGCCACTAAAGAGCAAGAAAAATTCTTTCTTAGGTTTTTTGAGATTGAATTTTTATCGACTGGACATATAGTTTATGAAAATATACTTTAAATAAAAATATATATGACCTTTTTTCTTAAGATATAATGTCTTTCATTAAAATTTGACTTTAGATCACCAAACTTATTGAGCCTCTACAAAAATAAATAAATTATTGAGCCGCTCCAAAGGTGCATTAATTAACTAGACAACGTAACACATTATGACATGAAATAGTTTGTCTGCACTAACCTCTCTGGACCCCATTTATTAAATTACATCAGCTAAATTGTTGTTGTAATTGCAGTGCCTATATTAGTGCCTATTTAATACAGTCAAACCTCATTATAATAATATTTCACTATAACAAACGAATTCATAAAGATCAACTTTTTATATTATATTTTATTTTTTTATTACAACATTCTACCTACAACAATCTTATAATAGTGACGTTCAATATAGAGATACACTCTTTGTAAAATTACCCCTTTATAACAGTCATACTCAAATATTGTGCAGAAATATTTTGTTAGAAATATATTATGTATAAAAATAAAATATTAAAATATTTATGATAATCATCATTAATGTCATGCACATAGTAAATTTCAATTACGAATATCTAAAAGAAAAAAATTATGTTTAAATGATGTCCATCAGTTATGGTCATAACCACACGAAGAAAGGCTACTGGTGTTTGAATCTTTTACATTTGCACTCTTCTATATATTATTTTGGTTAAATTGGTTAAAAATTACATTTCTTCTTCTTGGTACACAAAATCATTATACTAATTTTTTGCGTACTTTTATTTATAACAACTAAATGAGATCTAAACATCAAATGTCAATCTATATATATTTATATAAGAGTGAATGGTAAGAAAAAAACCTAAAGTATCACGGTTTTTTGAGTTTCATACCAGAACTATTAGGTGTGCGAGTTTTATACCTGAATAATCACCAAATGTTTATCGAAATACACCTAAAATATCAGTTGTTTTATTTTCCTACCTAAATGATTCAAGTAGGAAAAGTAAGCAACTAATAGTTGAGGTGTGTTTTGATAAACATTTGGTGATAGTTCAGGCAGGAAAAGTAAACGCCTGATAGTTCAGGTATAAAACTCAAAAAATCGTGATACTTGAGGTGTGTTTTTAACCTTTTACTCTTTTTATAAAGGAGAGACCTCAACCCAGTGATGTGACATGCTTCATTGATCAGAAAAGCTATTTATCTTTTTTTTCTATTTTTTTGCATTTTTCCTTAGATTTTTGGAGTTTCAATCTTATTTTTTTATAAGGTGCTTTCTTAAAAACTAAAGGTTACTTACATTAACTCCTATTCATTACACCCCATCATTTTTTCATTTTCTAAACTTCTCCAAAAATTATAATATTTATTTTTTTCATAATTTTTTTCTTAGAAGATTTTTTTTCTCTCTATGAAAATACATGTATTCTCTGTTTTTAATGGGAGTTTTTAAATGATTACTATCAACTTCATGCCATTTTCATCTATTACTCATAATAATCCAGAAGTTATGCTTTTATATCCCTGATAAAAAAGAAACAAAAAAACCTTTCAATGGTATATGTCAGTATATAATAAAAGTAGAGAGATTTTTCATACATGACTAGAGTGTCTTATGGAGCAAATGAGAAATGTATGTTTGGGTCTTTGCAAATTTCTTTCTATTTCTTAGATGACGCTTTAACTCTTAAACGATCAAATCCACTTTTCGATCTTTTAGGTTTTAAATCTTGTGAACAAATTTTTCAATCATTTAAATTTATTTTTATGCAGTGTGGTATTATGATGGACTTCTCATCTTACTATTTTTTATGTAGAATTACTTTCAAGTTTTTATCATATAAGTAATTTACGGATTGACGACAACTTGAGGATCTCAAAATGAACTTTGGGATTGAGGGATGACTTGAAGATAGGAAAAAAGAAGATATCTGCGTAATTTTATCATCCAACTTTGTGTCTCTACCAAAAGCTTCACGTGACATGTATATAGGGCCCAAAATTTTTTGAACAAGTTGGAGATTTGTAATTTTGTTGTTAGCAATATTTGCCTTTACTCAAGTTATATGTATATATTTTGGGTGGTTATGTTGAACGAAAGATGAAATACATGTAAATACTTTTGATCATAAAAAAGTAGAACCATGTTAATCATGAATATGATTTTCCTCTTGCTCCTATATTTTGTAAGTCTTTTTTCAACACTTTGCTCTGATTTATGAAAATAAAATTACTCCAACATTATTTCACGGTATGCCTGAGTTGATTTAAAGATTGCTTAATCACAATAAAATAATTTTCCCACAAGAGTATGTGTTTGATTTGGTAGCTTATCGACTATATAGAGTAAAATTGGAGATGTAAGTTTTGACAGTTTCATTTAAAGAATCGGATGTAGTTGTTTAATTATTGTTGTCTTTCTATTTTATATATAATAGGTTATGTCTTCTATTTTATGATGCGCGTGTACTTGATGGGCTATAATTTTCTTGGTTACTTATTTATTATTACTCCTTATTTGAAGAAGTATGTATGTTCTTATTATTTATGTTGTGATATTTGATTTTGAATATTTGATTAGGAACATGAAAGGACAATGGAGAGAATTAGTCCCACAAAAATTAGTAAATTGTCTTAAAATCTGGACAAGACAATGGTTGTATTCATTTTTTAGCATGATAATATATATTATATATATATGTAACTCTCTTCTTTAGCTTTTTTGTAAGTTATTCTTGTAGTTTTTCAACTTGTAGATCATCAATAATTTTAACCACGACCATTAGTCTCATCCATTGCTTTTCCTTCGTGTCTCTTTTAAATATTCTTAGTACTTATATGCTTGAAAATACTTGATATAGATACTTAATAGTACTATTTTGTAACCAACTTAGGGTCGTCTACTCACTATCTTACTTGAATATTTTTTTCTGCAGAAAATTTAGGGGTAATATGATATACTCATTAACTATGATAATTAAGGTGATTAATAAGATTTGGACTTCTACTAATAGAAACAAAGGAAGGAGTACAAAAAAGAGGAACAAAGACGACTCTTGTATAGAAGGGGTGGGCCTTTCAAGTGTTAGGTGCCTTAAATTAAACATTGATGAATGTTTCTACTTATGTCATTTCTAAAAATTAATTTTTTAAGAAAAGATTAGTTTCATTATCGACTTGAATAGACATAATTGAATCAAGAGTCATTTTTAAAATCCAAGTTGAAAGAACTGGGATACCAAGAAAGTTCATCATAACTTTTTATTTTTATATTTTTGTGAAGTATGAAATATATGAGTTATATCTTCCCAGTTTAACTTGATAATGTTAGGATGAATTATTGTACCTCAATAAATAATGTCTCATTACAACGATTATAAGCCCTTATCCTAAATATACTTAAGTTAGCTATACGAATCTTACCGTATTTATTTCATTTATGATTATAACCTATGTTGCTCAGTTCCTCCTTAAATTCTATCACAATCGTGTTTGATCTTCCAAAAATATATTGCTTTTGAGCAGAATACTGTCAAGATAAAAGAATATAGCTAGGTTTTTTGGTTCAGTAATTATATCTTACAAATCTATGCAAGTCCTGGTAAAAAGTTTATTCAGCAGTTTCTTTTGTGTAATAATTAATGGTCATCTTGCCAACAATGCACTTTTTCTCTGTAATTAGTAGATAACGGGTCCCTTTGCAAATTATTTATGACTTTAATATATGTGTATAATTTTTTCTTACTTTGTAAAGGAACACTACTTTTTTTGCCAACATAAAATTTAATAGTCAAGTATAATCTTTTCATTAATTGATTAGTCTGAAGTTGTATCTATGATTTGTAATGGGATATCGGAATTATCTTAACGTCCTGAGTTGATATGGAGCTGTTTCACATGACTATTTTATATTAATAAATTTTTTTTAAAATTTAAACTTCCAAGATATTTAATCCTATATCTATCTATTTAAGGTGTTTAAAATTTACTTTAATTGATAAACCCACACGCTTATTTAATTGTACTTGATGATGTCATTTTTCATGCCTAAATAGTTAAAAGATACTCGTAGGAACATCTTACTTACCAAAATGAATCTAAGGATGCATATGTAAGGTTATTGTTACATATCGAGTTTTGATGATTGACTGTGATTGACAAAGTTTTTTTTCTTATTGTTGGAAAGTGATAAAGTGTTTTAGGACTGGTGAAACTGCTTATGAAATATTGTGGCATATCGAAATGGACCAGGTATAATTCCTACTTCACACTGACGTGGCTAGACGCATATCAACTCCTATCTAAACAACGAATGTGGGTGCGCAGATGACACAACATAAGTAGACTCCAGTCAAGAAAGGATGTGTGTGAAGAAATTAAAAGGAAAAACTCAATAAGAGCCCAACAAAGAAGCAAATATCAAGGGAAGAATAAAAGGAAAGAAAAAGATTCACTTTCCTTTGAAAACCAAAACCTAAAAGGAATACTCAAGCAGGAGTAAAGGAAGCGACATATGACGAGATATAAATAAGGTTTTGTTGAGGAAACGTTTATTTGACTATTGAGTGCATTTAATAACAAAAAAGGTTTTCATACAATTGTCGAACTTTGAGAAAGAGAGATTTTTGTGTTTATTGTTCTTGAATTAAGTGTGAGTTTCTAACTCGAATTATGAGTTGAGAAATGCATCACTAGTTAGAGGTAATTAGTGGGTTTTGCGGTACTAAAGGTAGTTCCTTTGATTGCAAAGGTGTAATCTAAAGCTTGTTCATGTGTGGAATAAAACCCTATTCGATAGGCCATGTTTTTGTTACTCCTTTGAGAAAGGAGGTTTTTCACGTTACATCTGTGTGTTCGTTACTGTTATTGTTTTGCACGTGTGATTGAATTGAACCAGGTTCAATATCATAGATAGCTGGTGGTGATTTCAGTTCTGCAATCAATTCAAGTTATGTGATCTAATCATTCAGGGTTGCATATTTTTGAAGTAGGAAGTGAAATATAGTTGGTATTTTATTTTGTGACATGTGAAATATTTTGTTTGTGGCGTTTATTATAGAATTTTTTTTCATGGTGCCATCTTTCGTAGAAAATTCCTTTTTGCTTGAAGTGGATAGAGAATTCGGAAGTTCTAGTAATACTGTCATTTGTATTTATTTTTCTTATGTTTGTTTGTTTAGCTGGCTTTCTTTTATCGATAATATATAGTAATATTCTTCAAATTTGGTGCATCGATAGCAGTGCAGAAACAACAATATTTTTTAAAAAATTATAAATATAATGGAGAAGATTGCTATTTATGTATCGTAGATACTTTCCATCCTAATAATAGGAAAGACTATTATGTTTATGCTTGTAGATTTGCAATTCAAGATTGTTGTATCTATTTATAGATATAACAACACCTCATCATACGGGCCATGAGATTTTCGGACAAACACTGTTACTATAACGTCTCTTTTCAAACTTTAGTTTGGATGCCAAATCAGCTGTTTGAACTATTTCTAAAGAAATAAAATTGTTTGTTTTTTCCCTTCTTTCTTTCTTTTGAGTTATCTTTTCATATTCTCGATTACATTGTGCAGATTTTTGTTGGCGATTTATTCACGTTTCATGATGCTTCCTAATGGCAAAAAAAATGCTTGTCAAAGTGTACCTACGGATCTACTTAGTAGCTTTCCTGAGAATATAATTGATGATATCCTTATACGTTTGCCTTTACGAGGTGCTGTGAGGACAAGCATCTTATTCTTGAAATGGAGATATAAAAATTGTATAGAATTTCCCAGTTGGAACTTGATGAAACACTTATGGGAGAAACAACGGACAAGATACTTCTTACAATTAAGTTTACTAACATTATCTATCACATGTTGTCCTTGCTTGTTGGACCAATTTCGATAATCTCGAAAATTGTCCGGAGATTGACAAGTTGATATATTTCCTCTCCAGGAATGACATTCAGCTTAAATTCTCTACATTTGTACAATGCAAATTTTCTTCTTTAATTGTCACTTGTTTGCAGTTGAGGCATTTGTTTCTCAATAATTGTTCAATACCGCTTACTTTACCAGCTTTCAAAGTTTTTGATAGATTAATTAGCCTGAAATTATGTAGAGTCGCAATCTCTTCCAAATTACATGAAAGTTTAATCTCTAATTGCCCGTTGCTCAATGAGTTGGAGTTGTCTTTTAATGATTTTAGCGATATTGAAATTAATGCTCCCATGCTGAGATCCTTTGAATTCATTGAAGGTGAAGGATCTATATGTTTAAAAAGTATCCCGCATCTTGCAAAACTCTCACTTTGGCATAAGAATTATCATGTTGGGAAAAGAAATTGTTTTGAGTCTTTCTATTATCTCGAGCATCTCGAGTTGATAAGCCATAGCATCAAGGTAAATGTACTTTATCACTTCATTGAGCATTTTCATAGATGGATCTATCTTTTTGGCTTTAAGTATTTCTATTTTTTTTCTCCTAGTTAATGGCTGCAGCAGCAGGTGAAGTACCAACAAGGCTTCCCTTTTATATTAATTATCTCAAACATCTTTTCCTAGAAGATATATATATCTGGATCAAGTGGATCTTGTCTCCTATATTCTTTTCTTTATTACAAGTTTCCAATATTTGGAATATTTGAAAATCTAGGTTTTTAATCATCTGACTCCGTTTTTTCTCTTTTAATTTTTATATATTTGTTATTCTCACTATGTTTAGAGATTTGGGTTATTGGTTATCTTTTGTAGGTGGTTAATGAAAATGATGATATTCCAGCACTATAGTGTCTTGAATTGGAAGCTTTTTCAGATGTGACATTTAATCACCTTAAGAGAAGTTAAGATAAGACGTACTATAGGCTCAGACTCTGAGATGCAGCTTATTAAGCTTCTGTTGGCTAAGTCTCTTGTGCTGGAGATAATGTTAATCGAGTGCTTGTTAGATTAATCTGAGTACTCTCATGCCGGCGGAACAATCAAAATCCCTATTTCGCTAAACTCTTTTCTGTGTGCATCACGTGTAGTAGAAGTTGTTTATAATTATTTTTAGTGACTAATTTGTTTTGTTATGAAAATGTTATTACAATGCGAAGGAACTTTACATTTAGCTAGTGCATGTTCTTGATTGATCTATGTATTGAAACTTACAGAATTGTGAAATACTACAAAGTCTTAGGGAAAGACTTCTTATTTAAACCGATTCACTGATATTAAGTGGCTCTTTCTTTGGGGATTTTTAAGGACATATGAACCGTATATACTAGTGATATCCAATATATTTCCCGAATATCTAGTGTCATTATTGAAAGAAACTTTGAAAAGTTTATTTTCACTAGAAATATGTCACACGTTATAGATTTTTTTTGCAAACAAATTTGTAGATTGAAAAATCAATAAAATATAAAATATAAGGAATAGTAATTAATTACTGTTGAAATGAGGCTGAATGATTTTAACGATGATTTAATAAAAAATGCTTGACACATTTTAGGCAGCTAACTAGAAGTAACAATGATGACTTTGCCATGGTGAAATATTTAATTACTGCTACTTATGAGTCTTAATCTATTTCGGAGATTGTGTGTGCATTTGGAAAATTTTAGGTCACAATGATAGAGTCTAACTGGGAATCAACAAGCATTGGATGAGCTGGTTCGACTGAGGATTTGCTGGAAATAAAGAAGGAGAGGTCGACTAGGAGTATGCAATCAATTTGGATAAGTAAAGGACTCCCTAGTCGATCTCTTAAAGATTCCTACTTCTAGAAAGACACTCACATTGACACATTATAAAAGGAGGAGTAAGCACGACAGAAGATTCATTCACTTACACATAATCTTCAGCATATCAAAGCATTTGGCTTTTGTTGGCATTCAAAGTTGAAAAGAGTTGACTGGTGCTAGAAACAGTTCTTTAGTTCTGTTCTGTATTTATTGTAGTCTAAGTGTAAAGTCAACGTGTAGTGAAGTTGTGAACTCTATTAGAGTCTGTTTTATTTCGATCAATTATAATTTTATTTAAAGTTCTTTCTGTTTTTAACTAAGGGTAGTTTATACATGTTAGGAACTTTGTAAGGGCTTAGGGGTAGGTCCTTGGATTGTGGTGGGTAATTCAAAATTGGCTCGGTGTTTTAGTCAAGTTAAAGTTGAAATCCTACTATGGAGAAAATCATGGTTTTTACCACCCATTCAAACAAACTTCAAGTGTGTTCCTTTTGTGAAAACGAAATGCAAGTCATGTTTTTGATTAGGCAAAAATAGGATTAGAACCAATTCCCCCGCTCCCCCCTTAGGTCTTTGGATTGAGCTGATATCCGTTATGATCGTCATTCAATTGAAAGAATCTTCGTTTTAACTTAGAAGTCCTTTTAATAACAATTAGTATCAGATCAGGTTGCTCAATTATAGGTTAACCCCTTTGAGAAAGATCTGTTACAATGACTTTTGAAATAACTTTGCCTGAGGAATAATCTAGGACTCGATCTCCTCTCTCTAATGGTCACCATTACAGTCTTTGGAAAAACCGTATGGAAATTTACATGAAAGCTGAGGACTATCATTTATGGCTAATTACTTTGAAGGGACCTCTGGATCCTACTAAAGTAAAACCTGATGGAACGAAAATGCCAAAGACCGAAGATGAGTTTGATGCTGATGATTTCAGAATGATGAAAAAAATGCTAAGGCTACAAAGATACTCTACTTTAGACTGGGCATAGATGAATACAATCATATTTCTGGATGCTCCAGTGCAAAGGAGATTTGGGACTCTCTTACTCTTGCACACGAAGTTACGAATTAGGTAAGACAATCTAGGATTGACATGCTAATAAGGAAGTAATAATAATTTGCCATGGGCGAAAAAGAGTCAGTAAAATATATATTTACTCGATTCATGCACATCACAATTGAATTCAAATCTCTTGGGAAGGAATTTTTGACTGAAGAAAATGTCAGAAAGATTCTGAGGATTATGCCTGCTTCTTGGGAACTTAAAGCTACTACTATTGAAGAAGAAAAACAAATGAGCACAATGCAAATGGATGAGCTCATTGGAGATTTACAAATTTATGAACTTAAAAAGATAGACAAAGTGGCTAAGGAACCCAAGAAGAAATGCAGTCTCAGCCTAAAAGCTGAATCATAATCTGATGACGAAGAAATGGGGATGTTTGTTCGAAGGTTAAAAAGAAAATTATGAGAAAAGGGAGTTTCGGTAAGTCCTCTGAGAAGGAACAGTTCCAGTGTTTTTTCAAGTGTGGTAAGATGGATCACTTGATAAAGGACTGTCCCTTCTTGAAGGAAGAACAAAGAAAAAACTCAAAAAATCAGCAACAACCGGCCTTAAAAGCTTTCAAGAAGGCCATAAAAGCTACTTGGGATGAAACTTCTTATGAGGAATCAGAAGGAGAGGATGGTAAAAGGACAATCTAGTCCTCATGGCTAGAAGTGAATCAGACTCAAACAGTGATTCCATCGAAGCTGAAGTGAGAGGGAGCAACAAAAAATGGTATCTTGATAGTAGTTGCTCCAGGCACATGACAGGTAACACAAAACTTTTTCTCTCACTAACCGCCTTTAATGGAGGAATTATGTCCTTTGGAGATGGAAAGAAAGGCATAGTTGTGGGTATAGGTAAGATTGGTAAGTCTCTTGATCTTGGGCAGATTTATATGCCCAAGTGATACTCAAATGCGTCATTTTGTCTTGTTTATCTATCGATGTTTGTGCATTCTCATGTGAATTGTAGTCAAATGTGAATTTATACTAAAGAACATGATTAGCGTTGTTTTGCAGGAAAAATATAATTTTATGAAGCTAAGATGCATGTTGGGAGAAATCGGGATTGGACTCGGAAGCGAGCAAGGAAAAGGCCAAGGAAAGCATGAATTAAAGGGGCTCCGCGATGGAGTCGTGTCACGCTGTCATCGCGGATGCATTCTGCTCGGATGCTGAAGATGAGCCAAATTCCAGTGAAGGTGCGCGTTGGGGCCGTGGCACGTTGGCCAAGCCCCGCGTTGTACGCCGTGGCACGTTGGGCATAATTACTTGGAGGACCGGATTCCAGTGAGGGTCCGCATTTGTGGCGTGTCACGGAGGTAGTGCTCCGCGATGCACTCCGTGACACGTTGCTTGTTATTCCGGGAACAATTCCCACTAGTATAAATAGCACACTTAGGTTTATTTTTAATAATCCTGACTTGGTTAAGCAAGAACGTGGGTTACAGGCAGTTGAGGGGACAAAATTCTTAGGGTTCTTCTCTATCTCTTTCTTCCTTATTTCAATTATTTGTATGATCTACACTCATTTAAAGATGTTTAATCCACAAATGAGTGGCTAAATTCACTTCTTGCTGAGGTTAAGAACATTTGTAGTGGAATATGATTATTGATCATCTTGGTATTTCATCTTTTCTTTCATGGTTGTTCTATTAATTCTTATTCTTACTGCATTAATGTTAGGCCAATATTAATGTATATCTAAAAAATCCGGTTTGCGCTCGAAAGAGAAAGAAATTGGAAAGTTGTTAATTAATAGGATATGATCTCTTCTTGGTTTGGGAAAATTGAGAATTGATTTACCTTCAGAATAGAAATATATCTGAAAGTCGTATTAGTTAATTAAGGAATCAGTTTCGTATGGCTAGAACATGAATTTCTTCTTATCACAGAAATGTAGGTGGAAGGTTCATGATTCTTAAGTTGGGTTAAATACGAGAGTTTTAATCCATAGGCAATAATTCTTGGCTAGCAACCGGAGGAAAGATTAACCAATTTGTATCAATAAATTGCTTCCCTGCATGTTCGTTTTAGCCTCAGCATGCTCATTACTATAGTTCAGACTCAATTTGTATATTTGTTTTAGATTAGCATAAATTAGGAAACAAACTCCCAAAATCTTCTTGAAACTGTTGTCTGCATTATTAGAGTTAGAGTTTATTAACGCTTGATTCGATTATTACTTGGTCCAGTCCCTGTGGGATCGATACTTGGCTACTCTAGCCATTTTACTACTTGTTTAACCACGTGCACTTGCGTGTAGCTATATACCCAAAAAGCACCGAACAAGTTTTTGGCGCCGTTGCCGGGGATTGGCAATTGGTAAAATTTTTCTTAAGTGTTAGTTTACTATTTCCTCTTAGTGTTGACAACTTGGTCTTAGCCTGTATTTTGCAGATATTAATTTCTGTTGAACACTGGCAAGAGACAAGGAGCTGGTGGACTCATATTTAGAGCCGGAAAGATAATTCCATAGTCAAAGGAGAGAAGCTCTAGAGAAAAAGCCGCAGTTGCTCAGACAAACAATCCTGGAGCAACAACAGAATCCACCAGTTGTAAGGGCAGTGTTAGTGCCCGAGGAAATGGCAGCTAGGCCGGTTCGCGAGGTGGCAATCCCACATGCTAACAATGTCACATCTAGCATCCGCAAACCTGAGCCAGGAGGGAGGTTCAAGCTTAAACAGAACATGGTGCAATTGCTGCACACCAGCGGGCAGTTCACAGGTCTCCCTCACGAGGATCCACAACAACATCTCCAAAATTTTTTGGAGATAAGTGACACTTACATCCCCGTTGGAGTGTCATCATATTATGTCAGGCTTACATTGTTCCCATTTTCACTTTTGGGAGAAGCTAAGAGGTGGTTGAAAGCTGAGCCACCTAATTCCATCACCACGTGGAATGATCTTGCAATGAAATTCTTGATACAGTTCTTTCCATCCGATAAAACAGCAAGACTTAGAAGTCAAATTCTAAGTTTTAAACAGAGAGAGGGAGAGAATCTGTATCAAGCATGGGAGAGATTCAAATCTATGTTGCGGGATTGTCCTCATCATCACCAATCTAATGATGTGCTGGTGCATACTTTCATAGAGAGATTGGAACCCCACACAAAAATCTTGCTAGACTCAGCAGCTGGGGGACAAGCATTAGAGAAG
Source organism: Datura wrightii (assembly GCA_035772735.1). Classification (NCBI taxonomy): domain Eukaryota; kingdom Viridiplantae; phylum Streptophyta; class Magnoliopsida; order Solanales; family Solanaceae; genus Datura; species Datura wrightii. The sequence goes on along the minus strand of JASDFA010000029.1, from coordinate 6,689,623 downwards.
ACTTATGAGGAGCTATATACTTTGTTAAATCATATTTCGCAGGGGAATTTGGAGTGGAATGCGGACTCTTCAAGAGGAGGAACAAGGAAAGCAGCTGGATTCTTTGAAGTGGATGGTTTTACAACTATTGCTGCACTGCGTTACAGAATCAACTCAACACCCACTTCAGTAACATGAGCATAACCAGTCTCAAGCCCCAGTGAATGTAGTGCAACAGATTTGGTGTGAAGTGTGCGGGAGTAATGAACACTCAGCTGAGTGTTGTGGAGCAAATCCTGATTCGGTGAACTTTGTTGGTAATGTACTGAGAAATAACCACCTATAGTATGGCAACAACTACAATTCCAACTGGAGGAATCACCCGAATTTCTCTTAGGGTAGCAACAACCATCAAGGGTAGAGTTCGAGTCAGGGGACGAAGAGAAATCAAGGAGGGCAACAGAACTATCAGTCGCAATACAGAAGCAACAATGCACCTCCTCCACCACCATCACCCAGTATTGAGGAGATGTTCAAGACAATGATAGCTAACCAAGCTCAATTGCAGGCTGACTACGTGAAATTGGCAGCCGATGTAAAGAACAATCAGTTAGCTACAAAGGCGCTGGAGTACCAGTTTGGGAAATTTGCTGGAGCTCAAAACACCAGGCCGAGAGGAGGACTTCCGAGTGACACTGATCTGAACCCCAAGCAAGTAAATGCAGTGACCACAAGGAGTGGTTTGCAACTCAAGGAGATGGAACCAGAAAGACCACCACAGCAGTCGGAGCAGGTGATAATGAGAGGGATCACAATGATGATAGGGGGAAGGAGAAGAAAGCTGAACCAGAAAGACCACCACCCCCGTTCCCTCAAAGACTAAGGAAACACAAGGAGGAAGCGTGTTTCAAAAAGTTCATGGAGGTGCTTAAACAGGTACACATTAATTTCCCTCTTGTTGATGTTTTGCAGGGAGTGCCGAAGTACGCAAAATATATCAAGGACATCGTGGCAAACAAAAGCAGGTTGACTGAGTACGCTACAGTGGCGCTTACGGAGGAGTGCACTTCATGGATACAAAATAGGTTGCCCACAAAGCTCAAGGACCCTGGGAGCTTTACAATTCAAATTACAATTGGGCAGAGTATCCGAGCTCGCGGATTATGTGATTTGGGAGCGAAGCATTAACTTGATGCGGACATCGGTATTCAAGAAGTTGGGTCTAGAGAGTCCTAGACCAACAACAATAATCTTGCAACTAGCGGATCGTTCCTTAGCCAGACCTGATGGCATTGTGGAGGACGTGTTGGTGCAAGTGGGCTCCCTTATCTTCCCCGTAGACTTCATCGTGCTGGATTTTGAGCCAGACGCGGAAGTCCCATTTATTTTGGGACGTCCTTTCTTGGCAACTGCGAAAGCACTTATTGATGTAGTAGCAGGGAAGCTAACTATGCGGGCGCACAACAAGGTGGAGGTGCTTGAGGTGGACAAGGCAACAAAGCTTCCGGCAGTGTACGAGGAACTCTCAGTGATCAACGTGCTTGATCGAGCGGATATTGCTCAGAGCGTTGAGTCACAGGAGCCATTGGGGAAACCACCGGAGAAGTGTAAGCATGACATGGGTGAGAACGGTAGTCGAGAGAAGACATCCGTCACCCTAGAGGATGACTGAGCTTAATGACGTCGATGGTAAACCAGGCGCTGCACGGAGGCAACCCGTGAATTTGTTGTAAGAGATAAGTAGAAGTAGTTAGCTAAATAAAAAGAAAAAAAAAGAAAAAAAAAGATGAGAAAAATAAAAATAAAAACAAAAAATTGTATTTTATGTGAAACCTATAAATTCTAACCAATTTCTTGTTGTGAGATGAATTTCAAGTTGAACGGAGGGTAAAAATGCAAAGGATCGCAAAGGAAAAATCTAGGTGAGAAAAATAATAAAAAGTGGCAAAACAGAGAGCCTGCGCGATGGCTCCGTGTCACGGAAGGCATGCTCCGCGTTACCCTCCGTGACACGTTGAAGTGTAACCTGGAATTTTTGAAAAAATTCCAGAGTACTGGGACGATGGCTCCGTGTCACGGAAGGCATGCTCCACGTTACCCTCCGTGACACGTTGAAGGAAATTTCACGTCGGGTCACACCGGGTTGCCGGGTAACCCGCGTGAAAATACCTCTTTTTAACCCCTTTTTCCCTCATTTTTTTCCAATTTCTCATCTCCTCCGTGACAAACACCCAAGAATCCCCCCTTCCCCAGCGTGACATGGACCTAGGAGCTAAAATTCTTCAACTTTTCTTCGATATCGTCGAATTGAAGGTATGTTCGTTAACTTCATCTCATTTCTTGACTAATTTTTCCGATTTTGAGCATGGAAGGTGAGGAAAACTTGCCCTAATTGTAAATTGAGCTTGAATTCGTGTAAGTTATTGTTGATTGATGTTCGTAGTATCGTTGTGATTATATGAACTCGATAAATACATGGGTGATCGAAATTCTTGTGAAATTTTTAGCTAGGGTTAGAATTTGAATATGAAGAAGTTAAAATTGAGTTGAAATGTGAAATTGTTGTTGGTTTGTGCATGTTGGGTAAGGTAAATGACGTTGTGTTTAACGTTAATATGCTAAAGGCGCAATGGATTTTCGGGATAATGAAATTATTGAAATTGCATAGAAATTGGGGGTATTGCATCGGTTTTGTTGATAGAAATTTTCGCTAAGTGCTATGTGATGAAATGTTATTGATGGTAATAGTGGATTAGCTGTACGAAGTCTGAGTAGTACATAGAATTTATACCTTCAAACCCTCTGAATGCACGAGGCATTTCTGTTATTGTTTTTTTATTTGAAAGTTAGAAAAAGAGGATTGTCTTGCTGTAATGTTGTGATTGTGGCTAAAGACTAAGTGTGGGGTGGCCTAGCTTAACCCAACCTTAGTTGATGCAAATTTTAATTTGACTAACATTTGGGACGGTCTGTTTGATGTGACAGGAACAATGGCAAGCAGGAAAGACAAAGGGAAGGGCGCATCTACATCGGGCGCCGGAAGGAAAAGAATCAGACTGGGAGCAGCAGTCCCAGCAGCACCAGCAGTTCCGTGCGGCCAACGCCATCAATACGGAACCCGATGGGTGACAGAGGAAGGGAAGAAATAGTACACAAAGCATAAGGAAAGCAAATACTTTCCCGAGGAGCATATTGCAAGGGAACCGTTGGCACAAGAATTCCCTAGAATTGTCCACAGGATTGATACAGCCGGGCTGAACTTCATTTTTGAAGAGCCCAGGGAGTGCAATATCCACTTGATTCGGGAGTTCTACGCAAACTGGAACCCGACACTCCGAAGTCACACTGTCAAAATAAGGGGGCAGGTAGTCACTTTTGAGCCCCATCACCTTAATCCCATCTTGGGGGCGCGGGACACAGACGCCCATGTACTCTGGCAACTGAACATCACTCCACCATATGTGGACATTAGACGCACTCTGTGTAGAGCCCGGTCTACAGCACGGTGGAGCAAGCATAAGGAGAGGGGCTACCATCAGACGCTGCCCTATTCTCAAATGAACAGGGAAGCCAGAATTTGGCTTAAGATCGTGTGTTCCTTCCTGATCCCGGGGGTGCACATGACAGATGTCACCCAGGATCGTGTGTGCTTGGTATACACCCTGATGAAAGGGCTAGAGATTAATGTTGGGGCGGTGATCATCTCCGCCATGAAGAGAGCCCGTTTACATCAAGGGCACATGTACGGGTTTGGTGGCTTGCTGACCACTTTCCTGAGGGGCCTAGATGTTGAGGAGGAGGCCCTTGACTACATCCCGCAGATGGAGAGGCGGGCCTTAGACGTCACCAAAACTAAGGCACCCTACACCACTCACGGGCCAGTTCTCACATTAGCCGAGCGACATGCTCGGGATGATCAGTACATGGCTCGCATGTTCGGGATGCAGATGCTACAGTTGCGCATAGGCGGGAGGCCAGCAACAGAAGATAAGCTGTGGCAGCTAGAGTTGGACTACCCCTTCGGCGAAAATGCCAGGGCTTTATGCCGAGTGGGGCCAGCTTTTGTGGAGCCCATTGATGATGATGTCCCTACAGATGAGGAGATGTGCTGCGAGGACTCAGATATTGAGTCAAATGATGATAGCGGAGGTGATTCGGATATGGGGGACGAGGCAACCGCACCTGACGAAGAAGTGGAATACTTCGATTGATCAGGGAGTTTCACCACCTACTCTTGTGCTATGCTGAATTTTGTGAACATTGGGGACAGTGTTCGATTTAAGTGTGGGGTGGGAGTAGTTAGGTGTTGGTTGTTGTTGTTGTTTATGTTTATGTTTTGTTGTTGTGCCTGTGCAAAAATTGTGACCCTGTGATTTTGATGTTTATGTTTTGTATTGTAATTTGGTGTTGTAATTAATGTGAAGCTGTTGTGTGCTGTATGGAGTTATTGTTAGCTGGTTGTGTAAATATTTCTGTTTTATCAAAATTATCGATATTTTTAAAAATTTTCATGAAATTTTTTTATTTTTTTTATTTTTGGGTTTCTCGGCGTTTGTTTTCGGTGCTTTTACCGAGAATAGTCCCATTGAACCGAAGTCGTAATTAGTGACCGTTCCCTATGATGGATGGATGATGACCGTCTTAAGGGAAATGTAGTCGATAGGAGTATATTTCTTTTGCTCTTTTTAATTTTTTTTCTTTTGTTTGTTTGTGTCCCAAACGTGTCGTCACTTTATGGTTCGGAATTCAGGTTGCATGTTGTACATGATATTTAAAATGCAAAGGTGATTCGTATGAAAGTATGCAACTTTGTAAATATGTTGAGATACCTAGGCCATAGAGTTCGATGCGGTATGATTGAGGCTTAATATTTGAATTCTTGTAATTGGCTGATTGAAGAGTCTGTGAATATGTCTTGAGTTGAGCATGTGCAAAGAGTGTATGGAGAGGTTTCGATTATTCCATGCTATTGTGAATTGTCTAGAACTTGCCTGGTGTGTGTACGAAACGAAATGAAGGATGTGTATTGTAGGAAAGGATGTAGGCATTTCTTTGATTTAACCGAAAGTTTTTTCTCATTATCGTACCTACCTTGAATGTACATCCTAGTTAGACCATTGAGCCTTTAGCCTATTTTTTTCTTTTGTCGAAAAGGTGTAAACCGAGCTTAACCCCTTCTTTTCATTATCCGTGAATTTGATCCAAAACTCTTAATCGCTCAAGAGAAATAATTTTCCCACAGTGGCAAGGAGTGAGAATTGAGAAAAGAAAAGAAAAAGCAAAGTGATGAAAGGAAAGAAAAGGTCAAAGGTGCACTTGCCATAAATTAAATATAATGAAGACGTATAACTAATCTTTGTTATTAAGTCGAGTATGCTTAAAGATATGGGAACAAAAATAAAGACAGACTTCAAGAATGGGAGGATGAAGGAAGAAACAATGCCCATAAGGTTGATGGGATGTATTGAAAAAGCGCTTAAGGATGCTAGTTTCTATTATTGGTTAGCCCAGTATTTACTAGTTCCGTAGCTTACATTACAACCCGTTAAGTCCTACTTGATCTTACATCACGCGTCCTTATATTAGTGGAGTAATACACTAGAGGCAAGTCTATGGTTCATGACATGATGCATGTGAATTCTTTTGGGAGAGAGAGTGAAATCGTGTTTATATGCCCCTGCCTGTAATGTCTTTGAGTTCATGTGATTAAAAAGGGGAAAATTATCTTGTGTTGTGAGGGCACATGCTCGACGAGAGATTGAATTTCGTGTTGGATATCTTGATCAGCTGATTTGCATGAGTTTGCCGATATCAAGAGTCGACTCGTGAGTCTAGGAGGTCTTAATGTGTTGAAGGTCATGGTATTGATAAGACTATGCATGTTTTCTTGATGATTTGCTATATTAAATAATCGGTATAACCGCAACTCGTTTGTCGAGCCAAAGTAGCCATGATTGGGTGTCAATTGCATGAGGTGTAAGATTATTGTTCAGGGACGAACAAGGCTTTAAGTGTGGGGTAAGTGATCTTGGGCAGATTTATATGCCCAAGTGATACTCAAATGCGTCATTTTGTCTTGTTTATCTATCGATATTTGTGCATTCTCATGTGAATTGTAGTCAAATGTGAATTTATACTAACCAACATGATTAGCATTGTTTTGCAGGAAAAATATAATTTTATGAAGCTAAGATGCATGTTGGGAGAAATCGGGATTGGACTCGGAAGCGAGCAAGGAAAAGGCCAAGGAAAGCATGAATTAAAGGGGCTCCGCGATGGAACTGTGTCACGCTGCCATCGCGGATGCATTCTGCCCGGATTCTGAAGATGAGCCAAATTTTAGTGAAGGTGCGCGTTGGGGCCGTGGCACGTTGGCCAAGCCCCGCGTTGTACGCCGTGGCACGTTGGGCATAATTACCTGGAGGACCGGATTCCAATGAGGGTCTGCGTTTGTGGCGTGTCACGGAGACAGTGCTCCACGATGCACTCCGTGACACGTTGCTTGTTATTCCGGAAAAAATTCCCACTAGTATAAATAACACACTTAGGTTTATTTTTAATAATCCTGACTTGGTTGAGCAAAAACGTGGGTTACAGGCAGTTGAGGGGACGAAATTCTTAGGGTTCTTCTCTATCTCTTTCTTCCTTATTTCAATTATTTGTATGATCTACACTCATTTAAAGATGTTTAATCCACAAATGAGTGGCTAAATTCACTTCTTGCTGAGGTTAAGAACATTTGTAGTGGAATGTGATTATTGATCATCTTGGTTTTTCATCTTTTCTTTCATGGTTGTTCTATTAATTCTTGTTCTTACTGTATTAATGTTCGGCCAATATTAATGTATATCTAAAAAATCCGGTTTGCGCTCGAAAGAGAAAGAAATTGGAAAGTTGTTAATTAATAGGATATGATCTCTTCTTGGTTTGGGAAAATTGAGAATTGATTTACCTTCAGAATAGAAATATATCTGAAAGTCGTATTAGTTAATTAAGGAATCAGTTTCGTATGGCTAGAACATGAATTTCTTCTTATCACAGAAATGTAGGTGGAAGGTTCATGATTCTTAAGTTGGGTTAAATACGAGAGTTTTAATCCATAGGCAATAATTCTTGACTAGCAATCGGAGGAAAGATTAACCAATTTGTATCAATAAATTGCTTCCCTGCATGTTCGTTTTAGCCTCAGCATGCTCATTACTATAGTTCAGACTCAATTTGTATATTTGTTTTAGATTAGCATAAATTAGGAAACAAACTCCCAAAATCTTCTTGAAACTGTTGTTTGCATTATTAGAGTTAGAGTTTATTAACGCTTGATTCGATTATTACCTTGGTCCAGTCCCTGTGGGATCGATACTTGGCTACTCTAGCCATTTTACTACTTGTTCGACCACGTGCACTTGCGTGTAGGTATTCCAAACAGCCGAACATCTCTCACTCACTCTATTGACAATGTGTGTTTGGTAGACAGTCTGAAACCCAACTTGTTGAGTATCTCTCAACTTTGTGATCGAGGAAACACAATGCTCTTCTCTTCCTTCGATTGCAAAGTAGTTAACAACAAGTCTGGGGAAATGGTCATGACTGGAAAGCGACACAGTAATGTTTATAAAGCTTGTATCATGTCTCTTTCTGAAAATGAATTAACTTGTTTGAGTGTTCTTGATGATGATGTTCTCCTTTGGCATAGGCAATTGGGTCATGTTAGTCTTTCATTACTTAATAAACTTGTTTCGAACAACCTTGTCCTTGGTCTTCCTGAAATAAAATTTAAAGATGACAAGGTGTGTGATGCCTGTGCTAAAAGGAAACAAATTAGGTCATCTTTTAAGTCCAAAAAGGTACTAAGTACCTCCAAGCTGCTTGAGTTACTACACATGGATCTCTGTGGGCCCATGTGGGTAGTAAGACGTGGAGGTAAGAAATTTGTTCTTATAATTCTTGATGATTTATCTCGCTTTACATGGACACTATTTCTGTCTTCTAAGGATGAGACATTCGACATGTTTAAAGTATTTGCAGAAAGGATTCAACAAACTCTTGGGTTGGATGTAATAAGTATTCAATCTGATCATGACACTGAATTTGAAAATGCCAAATTTATTGCTTTTTGTTACAAATATGAAATTGATCATAACTTTTTAGCTCCCAGAACTCCCCAACAAAACGGGGTTGTGGAAAGAAAAAATAGAACACTAGAAGATATGGAACGAACAGTGCTTATTGCTAGTGGACTTCCTAAAAGTTTTTGGGCTAAAGCAGTAAATACGACTTGTTACATAATTAACAGATGCATGATCAGATCACTCCTTGATAAAACTCCTTATGAACATCTTAAAGGCATAAAACCTAGTATCAAACACTTGCGAACCTTTGGTAGAAAATATTTTGTTCACAATAATGGAAAACTGCCTTAGGAAAATTTAACGCAAGGAGTAATGAAGAAGTGTTTCTTGGATACTCCTCAAATAGAAAAGCCTATAAAGTGTATAACAAAAGAACAAACTGTGTAGAAGAAAGTATTCATGTGATATTTGATGAGTCTAACATTTTTTGTCGAGATAGTCTTGCAGGAGGTGAGGATGAACATGAAATTGGCCTCATTCAATCTTCAACCGAAAAGATAAGTGCAACAGCCCTAACTGAAGGAACAGTCATGAAAACAGACTCCTTGAATGTTCCCTTAGAATGTGGGCAGGAGCTGGAAAATTCAGGAGGAACAATCCTTGGGATAGTGGTAAGTTTAGCAGAAGGAACAGAGGAAAGAACATCACCTGACTCTGTTCCAGAAACACAAAATGATAGTTCACAAGAATAAAATTTGAGACCCTAGAAGCACCAAAGCTCTCATCCCCTTGATCTAACAATAATTGATCTTAACAAGAGAATTCAAACCAGGGCTTCCATGAAAATTTTTTGTGCTTATTCAGCTTTCTTTCCTTACATTGAGCCTAAGAATTATCAAGAAGCCTTGCAGGACCCAAATTGGTTAATGGCTATGCAAGAAGAGCTCAACCAGTTTGAAAGAAACAAGGTTTGGCACCTGGAACCACCACCAATAGGGTGTACTGTAATTGGAACAAAGTGAGTGTTTCAAAATAAACTTGATGAACAAGGAACAGTCTTACGGAACAAAGCCCGTTTGGTGGTCCAGGGCTATAACCAAGAGGAAGGCATCGATTATGAGGAAACCTTCGCACTAGTTACAAGGATAGAGGCAATAAGGTGCTAATTGTCTTTGATGCTCACATGGAATTCACACTCTACTAAATGGATGTTAAAAGTGTGTTCCTAAATGGGGAATTGAAGGAAGAGGTATATGTTCGTCAACCTCCTAGCTTTAAAAATGCTGAATTTCCTGGTTATGTATTTAAATTGGATAAGGCCTTATATGGATTGAAACAAGCTCCTAGAGCTTGGTATGAGCGTCTTTCTAAATTTTTTATGGAAAATGTTTTTTCTAGGGGGAAAATTGACAACACCTTGTTTCTAAAAAGCAAAGAAAAGGATTCATTGTTGGTTGTACAAGTGTATGCTGGATGACATTATTTTTGGTGTAACAAATAAAATTGTGTAATGAATTTTCTTTGTTGATGAGTAGTGAATTCGAAATGAGTATGATGGGTGAGCTTAATTTTTTTTAGTCTTACAAATCAAACAATTTTTGAATTGAACAATGATCCATAAACAAAAATACATAAAGAAATTGCTTAAGAAATATGACATGGACTCTTCTAAACCAATTGACACACCTATTGCTACTGCCACTAAGCTAGATAAAGATAAAGATGGAAATCTAGTAAGTGACAAAAGCGATAGGGGTATGATTGGATCCCTTCTTTATTTAACTGCAAGTAGACCAAATATTGTGTTTAATGTTGGGTAATGTGCAAGATTTCAATCTTCTCCTAGAGAATCCCACATGACAGTAGTTAAGTGTATCCTAAGATACGTGAAGGACACAGATAACCTATGTTTGTGGTATCCAAAGGGTGGAAATCTCAATCTAGTAGGTTATGCAGATGTTGACTATGCAGATTCCCTTAAAGATAGGAAAAACACATAGGTATGACTCATTTTCTTAGTTCTTGTTTAATTTATTAGGAAACAAAGAAACATAATTCCATAGTCTTGTCCACAGCTGAAGCTGAATATGTAGCTGTTGCATCTTGTTGTGCTCAACTGCTGTGGATAAAACAACAATTGAAGGATTATGGGTTGGATATGGGAATTGTGCCTATTTTTTGTGATAACGCAAATGCTATAAATATTGCAAAAAAATCCCTATCAGCATAAAAGAACAAAGCACATAGATATTAGACATCACTTCTTAAGAGATAATGTTGAAAAAGGTCTCATATCTATGAAATTCTGTAAAATCGATAATTAAATTGTTGATATTTTCACTAAGGCTCTTGGTAGAGAGAAATTCAAAAAGATTAGGATGGAGCTTGGGTTAATCAATATTAACTCAACATCATGTTCATAATTTTCTTTCTTTTGGAAAAAAAAACAAAAATAAGACGGGCTCTTCCCAATGATGGATGGATGACGACCATCTTGAGAGATATTTTTCTTCACATTTTTGCTCTAGTCTTGGCTTTAGTTTTTTCACATATGGTCTTTTCTTTGATACTGAAATCTTACTATTTTGTTCAGGCCTCAACTGGAACGAACCTGACCGCTACAGGGAATGCAGTTAGGTATAGTTCCGAAGCTTACCACTTATTACTATCTCTATTCATGACATCACCCCAAACATCACATCCATGTGTCAGCCAATAAGTCACATCTCACCATCAATCCTTCATTTAATTTTTCCTGGTTTCCCTCTCCTATTCCCACTATGCCACTTTGTTTCCCTATGTGTCTCCTAGTCTTCCTAAGTCTCTTATCTGTAAATTCTTTCCCCTTTATCATCTGAAGGTTTAAGTTTCAATTTCCACATTCTCCAGTTATTTCTTCTTTCTCTCACCGTGGATTTTGAGTCAACACCCAACCCTACAGCTACCATCAATCTTAAACCCAGTTCCCCCCACCCGATGGAGATGCAGGCATCTAGTTCTCTGGATGCCTCCATGGTCACTGCTCCAAACTTGTCATCTCCTTAGAGCCCATCAGTTGATAGCCTTGAGTCGGTTTCTTCTCCACAGATTGACTTGTCTACCGTCCTTATCAATATAAGAAGTCTATATACTAGCTCTCAGGATCCTCCTTTGTCTTCCTCTCCTGCTAACTATCTGGATGGAGACTTCGAGAAGCAGTTTTCTGAGGATGATAACCCTAAAAAGGAGATAACCCTGAACAACCTCCTTCCTTGTCTGATACTGATAGCCTTGAGGATTTAGTTCCCATTGTAGCTCTCAAGAGAGGTGCCCGCGAACGTGCCCTGCTCAATGTCTCAACCTCTTCTCCGGTGATGAAGACATCTTGCATTCTTGGACTGGCGTCTCGCACTCGAGCTTGTCATCAAACTCAGGGGGTCTCTACAATTCCTGTGTCACCTACCTCTATTCCTAAATCCCTCTTCAAATTCAAAGAATTTGGTGAAATAAAGCAATTCAAAGGTAAAATGGAGTTTCCCTCTAACAATGTGCATATAGTGACTCTTTGGTCCAAGATTCAAGCCCAGGGGTGGTCGGGATTGTTTACTGATAAGGAGGTTGTATGTGCTCACTCAGAGATTTTTACTTTCTTTAGACATTTCTCATTCTCTTATGATTGTATCACTAGTAGAATTGGGGATGTTCTAGTTGTGACTAATTCTCACACTTTGGGATCTGTGTTGAATATTCCATGTGAAGGGTTCTCTTCTTATCAAAATATAAGTGGCCAGACCTTCCTCCTCCCCTAAAACCCTTGGAAATTGTTAACCCTTCTAGGCTATCCAGTTTGAAGGTCTACAAGCACTCCATGTCTGGTTATCACAAGTCTTTATTCTTCTTTGTTATCAAGAATTAGTTCCACGCCAACAACGTCGTGATGCTACATCTTATCATGATTTAACTCTCGTAGAGCTTTTAGATAGGGAGATACAAATTGACTTGCCTGGATTGATGATTTCCTTCTTGGTTAAGGTGGAGACTGATGTTAAACAAAATCATGCTCCTCCGTATGGGTTTCTCTTGACATGAAAGTGTTTGAAAAACTCCATGTTAAGCTTGATGCTCTTGAGTACTACTCAGTTTATGATGCTTTGGACTATTTTAAGACTCGTGGATCTCATCAAGGTGGTGATTTGGAGGACCATGTGGCTGAAACCACTGCTGCTATATCTCAGTTATCTATTGATAATGAGAAGTTGATGTTAGAGAATGCCCAGCTTTGCTAGGAGAATGTTGACTTAAGGGCTCAACTAACTCGTAATGAGAAGATGACATCTACTCGTCATGCTGAACTTTTGACTCTGATTAAGGCTGTCTCTAGTGTCTATGTCCTCTCCAGATGTCGCTACTACATCCTCTCCACCTGCCCCTGCACCCTAATACGTCTTTCCTATCTCATGAACAATTTAGTTTTATTTTGGTTAAGTTTTTGGACTAATTGACTGTTATCTCTTTTGGTTAGGATGTTCTTCGTTTTGTCACAAGTGCCTATGCTATCTTCATATCAATGGCTGAGTGATATATGTTTTCTAAAAGTCTTCACTAGTGCATTCTTGTTTTAGTTCATATTATGCCTACTTCCTTTTCACTGATGCTAAAAGGGGGAAGTTATGCTTGATTGTAGTTTATTCTTAATTGTTGATTAACTGTTGAAGCTCACAGGAACGTTCATGGTTCAAGCATTTTTATTTGTCATCATTAAAAAGGGGGAATATGTTGAAGTGAGGTTGAATGATTTTAATGATGATTTAAGAAAAAATATTTGACATATTTTAGGCAGCTAACTAGTAGTAACAATGATGACTTGGCTGTGGTGAAATATTTAATTACTGTTACTTATGAATCTTAATCTATTTGGGAGATTGTGTGTGCATTTGGCAAACTACAGGTCACAATGATAGAGTCCAACTAGGAATCAACAAGCATTGGATGAGCTGGTTTGGTTGAGGATTTGCTAAAAATAAAGAAGGAGAGGTCGATTAGGAGTATGTAATCAATTAAGTAAGTAAAGGACTTCCTAGTCGATCTCTTAAAGACTCCTATTTCTAGCAAGACACTCACACTGGCACATTATAAAAGGAGGAGTAAGAACGACAAAAGATTCATTCACTTACACATAATCTTCAGCATATCAATGCATCTGAGATTTTGCTGGCATTCAAAGTTGAAGCACGTTGACTGGTGCTAGAAACAGTTCCTTAGTTCTTTTTTGTGTTTGTTGCAGTCTAAGTCTAAGAGTCGACGTATAGTGAAGTTGTGAACTCTATTAGAGTCTGTTTTATTTCAATCAATTGTAATTGTTTTTAAAGTTCTTTCTATTTAAAACTAAGGGTAGTTTATGCAGGTTAGGAACTTTGTAAGGGCTTCGGAGTATGTCCTTTGATTATGGTAGGTAATCCAAATTTGGCTCGGTGTTTTAGTGAAGTTGAAGTTGAAATCCTACTAGGGATTAGGTCATGGTTTTTACACCTATTAGAGCCTGGATGGTTTTCCATGTAAAAATCCTTGTCGCTTATTTACTTTTCGCACTTATTTCTTTTTGTCTTAATTTAGTCACTGTCCAAAGGAAAAAACTTCAAATATGTTCGGGTCATGAAAAAGAAATACAAGTCAAGTTTTTTATTAGGAAAAAATAGGATTACACCCAATTACCCCCTCTTCTTAGGTCTAACATGTAAGTCTTTTTAATAACAATTACTCTACACGAAGCAAATCTTTAACTGACATCTAGTCTTTTGTATATTTTGAAATATCTTACAGATAATACAAGAACTGGCATGAAAGGTAAAACCCCTAATTTTCTTTTATAAGAGAGGTTCCGAGCCAACATTTATGCACTTGAACACTTGGTGTTAAGAAGATGACATGCTAAAAATCACTTGTTGAATCAGCGAGGGAAACAGAAGTTAAAGAAATGAAAAATTCTAGTTTCAATCTCTTTATACAGAAAAGTAGAGCAATCATACCCTGTTTATCCACTATAACTGAAGTGAAATGTGTGTCTTTATATATATAGTAACTTCTAGAGTTCTTTTTCCTTGATACCTTACGTGTAGCTTGAAAATATTTCTGTAAAAATCATGCAATCTTGGTTAGGAAATGGAAGTAATATATACTAAGAAGATGATGCTTTCATCTCTACTAATGTAGAAGAGATACGTCTTTTTGCCAATCCAACTAGGAAGCACACATCATTGGTACCAATTCTTTTCTAACAGCAGAGCATAGATAAATTTTTCTAGCATATAGTTGGCAAAACAACGTTATTTGCTTAGTTTATTTGTTCCAAAAAAGAGAAGTAAGAAAATATTAAGGGATTATATTAGCTGAAGCAGTTTGGAAAATTGTGAAGTTTAAGAGGACTCTATGTTTTAGCTGAATTCCTGTTACATTACTATTTTGAAGTATTTAGGAATTGGTCTGCTTTCTAGTTATTGTACTTTTTGTTTTGATGATTGATGAACCGATAAGGGGACCAGGTTCACATGCTGGTTACTTTCTTATCATATCCATTGGTCAAAGCTTACATCTATAAAGTGTACTTTCTTTGCTGTGGTTGGTGAAATTGCAGCAGGTTGGCAACAGTTCTAGTGTACTTAACCAATGGGATCACTTCTAGGTTTTTGTCTCTCATTTATTAGTATAGAGATTAAATGGAGCATATACTTTGAAGTAGAGATTGATGGAACATAGACCTGACGTACTATGCACTTGCTTAGATGATCTGACAAACCTATGGATGGAACCAGATACGAGGGACCTGGTGAGATTGTTCCTTATCTCAAAGTTAACCTTCACAATTGTAAAGTTGTTGTCACAGTTGTAAAGTTTCTGTCGCAGATGTAAAGCTACTGCTGCTGCAACACAACAACAAAACTACCATTATCTCAATCCTTTGTCCATTGGTTAAAGATTATGTTTCTCTCATCCTCTCATATATATTGAACAAGACAAGATGGAAAAGTTGAGTTTTGCAAAATCAAAATATTGGTCATTTTCTACGTCTGTAAAGCCTCCCCATCTCTCAAAAGACAAAGTTGCAACAACCTTAAAGAATCAGTTCCTTATCCACGTGTAATGTGTAACGCTCTAGGTTGTTGAATCTTAATTTTTCATTCTTAACATTGTAAACCTACTCCTCTTTTGAGAAGCATTTTTAGGCCACATTCTATATATATTTGAGCCTTAGTGGTAGGCTAGAGTTAGCCTAAATTGTCTTTATAATAGAGTTATTACAAAGCGCTTACAATAGAGTTATTGTAAGGGAAAGGGATTAACGGTTTAATTCCTAGGTTTCAAGAGGTTGTATTCTAACAATTTTCCCAGTTGTTAGTGGAATTTGAAAATATTATGAAGCTAGGTCGTGGTTTTACTCTCTTGGGTAAAGAGGTTTCCACGCAAATATGTTGTGTTATTTACCTTCTGTTCTTAACTGCGGAACCAGTCAAAGGACCTAGTCCCTTGACTAGTGATGGACTCATATAAGACAACACTAGTCATGTAGTGCTTTTCTTTATTTCTATGGATTGAAATGGTGTCAATGGTTAAAAGACATTGTATTTTCAATTGTACGTGTCTATTGAAAGCTTAGAAAAGACAAATATCCATCAGTAAGGAGGAAGATCCAACTTGCAAACATGTACAACTAAATACTACTAAAGTATTGATAACTTGCACATATAATAAACTAGATAACTTACATCTGAGGTGTCACTTCTCTGTCAAAGGCAATTGAATATTTCAAGGGCATTAAAAGAAGGGAGGGAGATCAACAACACACCAAATCCAACAAATAAAATAACAATTACACAATTTTACAGTAATTCAAGAAATATCTTGCAGATAATTCAAGAACTGGCATGAAATGTAAAACCCCTTATTTTCTTTTATAAGAGTGGTATCCGTGCCAACTTTTACGCAATTGAGAACTTGGTGCTCAGAAGATAACATGCAAAAAATCACTTGCTGAATCAGCCGAGGAAAACAGAAGTTGAAGAAATACAAAATTTCTAGTTTCAAGCTCTTTATCCAACAAAGTATAATAAAAATACCCTGTTTATCCACTGCAACTGAAGTGAAATGTGTGTCTTTATCCAGGAAAGTTATTTGTTTAGTTTATTAATACCAAAAAAGAGAAGTAAACAAATAATAAGAGGTTATATTAGCTGAAGCAGTTTGGAAAATCATGAAGTTTAGGAGGACTCTATGTTTTAGCTGAATTACTGTCACATTGCTATTTTGACAAGTATTTATGAATTGCTCTGCTTACTAGTCATGTAGTACTTTTCTTTACTTATATGGATTGAAATTTGTCAATGGTTAAAATACACTGCAGTATTTTCAATCGTGCGTGCCTATTGAAAACATAAAAGAGACAAATAGCCATTAGCAAGGGGGAAGAGCCAATTCGTGAACATGAACAACTAAATAACTACTGTAGTATTAAGGTATTGATAACTTGCACATATAATAAACCAAATAACTTACATCTGAGATGACATTTCTCTGTCAAAGGCAATTGAACATTTCAATGGCATTAAAAGAAGGGAGGGAGATCAACAACACACCAAATCCAACAAATAAAATAACGATTAGACAAGCCTACATTATCTTTCATTGGATGCACAACATCTCAAGAATCGCTCACCACTTTGCTGGAAACAACCTGTAGTAAACAGGGGGGGGGGGGCTGCACTAACCAACATAGCACGGAAGTTTAGCATAACAACTATCTCACACATATCAGTGTCCATTTCATTAGCTTGATGATCTTTGCATTGTTTAGCTTGTGCTATAGATATCTAATTTCCTCGAAAGATATTAGTGTCCATTTAAAAAATATCTAATTTCCTTGAAACTCCACAGGGAATTGGAGAGGAATGCCGTTCATTCCTTATATTTTTCGAAAAATATCTCTTCTCTGAAGAATCTCATCCCCTTGAAACTATGAAGTCAATTGAAGAGGAATGAGGATTCGAGTTCTTCAATCCACTTGAAATCTTTCTTCAGTGGATAGATTCAACTTCCTAAAAAGGGATTTCAAGTTCCTGGATATCATTGTCAACTTGAATATCTTCAAATATAGAACAAATGCCATAAATAAAGTCTGACGGTCTGTTTTAAGGTGGTGCAGCTGATCTCATCGAGATCTGCAGTGGGGAAAGTAAGACCATGGAGTCACCATTTTCATGATTATGTCTCTTACTTGCAACGTAAGTTTTGGAATACTAATACTGAAATTAGAAGAGATACACCATCTTTTTACAAAGAATCATTTCGATTCAGCCAACAAGGATGGTATTGTTATTCACAATTTTGTAATGGAATACATTGAAACTGTTGCTGACAATCTCAGTGATCTTTTGAAATTTAATGATCCAAATTCACCAGTTTGTGTTCGAGGACTAACGGGTCAAATTGAAAAGGCTTTAAAGGAGTTGAAGTTCCTTAATAGTTTCGTCTTCTTTGTTTCATACAGATGCATCGAGCCTCATGTCCTGCATACTTTTATCTTATGTTTTAGAAGTGTCCTGGCACACAATAATGGTTACTTGGTGGTATTTTCGAAGCTATGAATGCGGAGATGAAGAGTTGTTAGAATAGACTCTCCCTCTTCATCCTTCATTGATGAACAAATGAGAGTATTGAGAAAGAAGGAGGAAGAGACAGAAACAAGTTTGAGTTCTAGAAGCAAGTGCGAACAAAGCTTCTATCTGAAAGTGCCATAAGGGTTTTCTTGAGCATCTAGGCCTTGAAGTTTTGGGCCTCACAGAAGTCTTCATGCATACATTACAAGGCCCAGATTCATTTTCAACCCAATACAAATTTTGTATAGATAGTATCTTCTAGAATAGCTGAGGTGTATAGAATTAGTTGGAATTTGTTACATAGTTTTGGATATTTAATTTTAAGTCCTTATATTCTTTACATAGAAGTCCTTCTTTATTTGTATAAAGTCTTGTAAATTATACAAAATGAAATAAAGAAAATTTCCACAAAATCACTACCTATTCTATATTCCTTCATGGTATCAGAGCAGTAGCTCGATCCACCTTCCCTTCATAATTCATCCTCTTCAACAGTACCTTTCACCTTGAGCAAAGATGGCTGAGGAAATTACAGTCACACAGAAAACTGGAAAGGGAGCATCCATCGATAGTAACCAACCTTATCATATCAACTCCTCAAATTCACCTGGGATAAGTCTAATCAATTCTGTGTTTGATGGAAGAGGATTCCCAAGATGGAGGAGGTCAATACTAATAGATCTTTCTGCTAAGAAGGAGCTTGGATTCATTAAAAGAACCTGCAAAATGCCAGATCTCAGTGATGAAACTTATGAGCAATGGAGTTGCTGTAATGACATGGTGATGTCCTGGTTATTAAACTCATTATCGAGAGAGATTAAGACAGTGTAATCTACTCCAAAATAGCAAAAGAACTTTGGGATAGCTTGGAGCACAGGTTTGGTAAATCAAATGGAGCGAAATTATATCATCTACAGAAGGAATTATCAAGTTTATCACAAGGAAATAATGACATAGCGGGGTATTTTACTAAGTTGAAGCGACTATGGGATGTGCTAGACTCATTGAATCTACTCACATGTTGCACTTGTGTGTACATGTGAAGGAAAAGGAAAGTTGAATAAGTCATTGGAGGATCAGAGACTTATCCAATTTCTCATGGGTTTGAATGATGTATATGCACAAGCTAGAGGAACCATCTTGATGATGAATCCTCTACCTTCAATTGATAGTGATTATTCCCTACTGCTACAAGATGAGAATCAAAGGGAGGCATATGTAAATGCCTTCATACCACCAGATGCTACTTGTTTTATAGAAATAGGACATGGGAAAGGAGCATACAGATCTGGAAGTCAGGGTAGCAGAGGAGGAAGCATACCAAAACAGAAGCAAGGAAATGGTGGACAAAGATTTGGAAAGGGGATCCAAATGTTCAAACCAAGGAAGACCAAATACAACCCAAATGTGAGTTGTGATCATTGTGGAAAAACTGGCCATGTGGAAGATGATTGTTATAGATTGATAGGGTTCCCAGATGATTTTGAATTCACAAAGCCAAGGATTACTCAAAATTTAATCAAAGGGAATACAGTAATTATAGGGGAAGGAACTGAGAACATAGGGAATTCACATGAACAGTCAGCAAGCAGAATCCACAATCAAATTTTGAGCAAAGAACAGTATTCAGAGTTGCTGGAGCAGGTGATCAAAGACATGAAAAACAATCAAACAAAGACCTCAACATCACCAATCAATGCTAATGCAATGGCTGGTACTATTTTGAGATACTTAGGATCATGTTTCTCAATTTATAATTCTAGTACCTGGATCATTGATTCTGGTGCTTCAAAACATATGTGTTTCAATTCGAAGTCCTTTATATCTTTAAACCCCCTTCCTATGCCTTTAACTGTCAGTTTACCTAATTCTTATAAGCTCATTGTGACTCCCACAGGAAGTATCTCTATTCTTCCAAATCTTATCATTCATGGTGTCCTTCATGTTCCATATTTTAAGCATAACTTATTATCCGTCCATAGGTTATCCAATCAGTTAAGTTGCAATATTTTATTTACTTCGAGTGCTTGCATTTTACAAGACTTTTTAATGAGAAAGGAAGAAGTTTTTGGTGAAGTAGGAGATCGTTTATACCTACTCAAGTCTACTAATGTGGAGTCAACACATCGTAAAAATGTAGTTTCTATTCAAAAAGGAAGAAATTCCAATTTTATTTCCAACAAAGTAGTTTCAATTCCAAAAGGAAGTACTTCCACTGATGTTTCAGTTTCAGTTTCTAGTCCTGTTTCTAGTCCTATCTCTAAGTCTGTACCCTTTCTTGGAAATGCTAAATGTGATGTAAATCTATGGCATGTAAGATTGGGGCATTTGCCTTTTTCTGCAATGAAAAATTTTGATTTCATTTCCTCCAATTCTGGTTCTGAATATATTTGTTCTATATGCCCTAAAGCTAGATAGAGCAAGTTACCTTTTTCTTTAGGTGCAATCAGGACTCGGAATAATTTTGAATTGATACATGTTGATACTTTGGGACCTTTTAAGGATTCCACGTACAATGGTTATAATTATTTTTTAAACCATAGTGGATGATCACAGCAGGGGAACTTGGACTTTCCTTTTGAAAACTAAGAGCAATGCATTTTTTGTTCTAAAGAATTTTTTAACTATGGTGGAAACATAGTTTGATTTACATGTTAAGACGATCAGATCAGATAATGCACTCGAATTGGGAAGGGGTTCTCAAGAAGCAACATATCTTGAAGCTTTGGGGATTATTCATAAAAGGTCTTATGTTGCTACCCCCAATAGAATGGAGTAGTTGAGAGGAAGCACAAGCATATTTTAGAGGTTACAAGGGGGCTTCTTTTCCAATCTAACCTACCCATTAAATACTGGGGTGAGTGTACTTTGACTACTACTCACCTCATCAACTGATTGCCCTCTAAGGTTTTACTTGGCAAAACACCCTACCAGATTATTTTTGGACAAGCTCCTCCCTATGACTATTTTAGATTTTCTTGGTTGCCTTTGTTATGTCTCCACTTTATCACAGTTTAGGAATAAGTTTCAGCCAAGGGCAAGGGAGTGTATTTTTCTTGGCTATCCTCCTACTCAATAAGGATACAAGGTTTTGGATCTAGATAGTAAGAAAGTTTTGGTTTCTAGAGATGTCAGATTCCATGAGAATCAATTTCCTTTTGTCACAAAACCTACTTCTCACACTGCTTCTAGACTCTTTCCTTTTCCTACCTCAGAAAAACAAGATTGCTCACCAGAATCTTCACCTATTCACATAGACATTCTGTCTTCTCCTTCTCCAGTTGAGCCTGTCTCCTCACCCATAACCAATCCTCCATCTAGACCATCCTCTCCTAATTCTACCAGTCCTCCAATCAGTCCTACACCAGTCGGAAGGTCACAGAGGCAGAGTCAGCAACCTGCATATCTGAAAGATTTCGTGTGTGGGAGCATTTTTCTCACAGATGTCACTGACTCTTGTTTTGTTTCTTTAAACAATCCTAGTGCCTATTATTTTGGATCTTTGACCTTTTCTAAGCAGAAGATGATCTATTCATTATCAGCTATCACAGAACCTAGGTTTTTTTTTGAGGCTTCTCAGCATCCTGGTTGGAGAAAAGCCGTAGAGGTAGAATTTGATGCTCTTGCACTAAACCAGACATGGGATGTGGTGGAATTGCCCCCAGGGAAGAAACCTTTTCCTTCTAAGTAGGTTTACAAGGTAAAGCACAAATCAGATGGTACAGTTGAAAGACTAAAAGCAAGATTAGTAGTAAGGGGGAACATTCAAAGAGAAGGAATTGATTATGGTGAAACTTTCTCTCCTATTGTTAAGATCACTACTATCGGGTGTCTAATTACTGTTTCCATCAAGAAAGGCTAGAAGGTGTCCCAACTTGACATCAATAATGCTTTCTTGCATGGTGAATTGCAGGATGAAGTGTATATGAAATTCCCAGCAGGACTAACTCCACCTACTCTTAGGCATATTTGTCTCCTAAGGAAATCTCTTTATGGTTTTAAGCAAGCCTCACGCTAATGGTATGCAAGGCTTATTGGTCACAATATTATTGTTGAAGAATGAAAAAGTTCCACATCGGTGGTTAATAAGATGGGTGGACTCTTTATATGTACTTGGGCAATCCTCCCCTCATAAGCTAGCTTTTGGGATTGAGTTAGGTCCAAGATTCATTTCTTAACAGTTATCCCGTTATCCAAACTAAGTATGTAGTAGACTGTGAAGTTGTATTTGCAGAGACTCTCCTACATAATTTGGAAGAGCTGTCGATTTCTAATAATTGCAAAGCCACAAAGGCTATCCTTCAGGAGATGTGCAACTTTGTTGAGAGTCAATCTCATCAATCTACCAATACAGGTTACTGAATTGCATCTTCAAGATAGACTCTGTGATTGTTGATGTAGGACTTTTGGTTTACTTATTAATTGATATGTAGAAGGATAATCATGATTTCCCAGAGAAAATTCAGAGTACACAAGCAGTGATTTACGTCATCATTAGAAAGATATTCCTCCATAAGCTCAAGTTACCTGGAATTGATGGAGTGCGCTTTGATAAATTCATTTAGACAACAGGGAGATTTTGCTAAGCCTCTATTCAAATTTAGTTGATTTTTCCAAGAGTCAGCTTCAGACAATTCAGAAAGAATTCAAGCTCTTTCAAGCTGTTGTAAAATAGCAAGACGCACTTAAACATTTTGTAACAGAGACAAATGTTTCATGTATGAGGTAGAATACATATTTTATTCTTGTAAGAAAAAAGACATTCCTGATTGGTGTCTTTTTCTCTGGATTTTGAACATTGGAGTGGATATTAAAGTACTCATGGCAGAGGTAGCAGAAGTTCAATAAAAGAACGTGTTTGACTTGGTATTGCACCTCAGAGGCTTCTAGTGCAGATACTTCTTCTCAACTTGATAGGAATCCTGGCATGAATGAAGAAAGTCATAATGATGTGATGGACGATCTAAGATGTAAATTAACCGAAAGGTCTTCAAATCTTGATGTTATCTCAATTGTCGGGATGCCTGGAGTAGGAAAGACAACTTTAGCAAACAAACTGTACTTTGATCAATCAACTGTCTCTCGTTTTGATATTCATGCCCAAATGTGTGTCTCACAACAATATGCAAGAAACAACGTGTTATTAACCATTCTAGGTGATCTTACGGGTGAGATGGCCAAACATGATAAAAAGATTATTGAAAATGTATTAGCAGATAAGCTTTGGAAAAAATTGGTTGGCAAGAGATACCTTATCTTCAATAATGGTATCTGGGAAACTAGTACATGGATGATTTATGTTTATGCTTTACCATATGACAAAAAAGGGAGTAGAATTATCTTGACAACTCGGCATTGTGATGTTTCCTCTTATGCTACACTTGATAGTGACACTCTTGATCTTCAAGTGCTGTCGAATGATGAAAGTTGGATGCTATTAAAGAATAAGGTATTCAATGAAGAAATCTGCCCCTCAGACTTACAGGATGTTGGTGAAAAAATAGCAAAAAAGTGTAGTGGGCTACCTCTCTCAATTGTTCTATTAGCAGATATTCTTAAAAGAATGGATAAGAAAGAACATTGTTGGGAGCAAGTGGCTACAAATATAGGTCCACATACTCAGGTTCGGTTGAAGGGCAGTATAAATCTTAGTTATGAGAATTTACCTAATCATTTGAGACCATGTTCTCTATATTTTGGAGTATTTTCAGAGGGCAGAGAGATACAGGTCTCAAAGTTAACATGGTTGTGGATATTTGAAGGTTTTGTAACAACTCAAAAGGAGAAGCCTTTTGGAGGCACTACTGGAAATTAGGCCTATGGCAACACAATAAAAACTGTTGTCGTAGAAAGGAAAACCGTTGCTATAGATCTATCGCAACGGTTTACCGTGCCTCTCATCTGCTCGCATGGTCATTAATCTATAGCAATGATATTTGCAATGGTTAGAAAAAAACTGTTGCCATAGATGTAGCTATAGCAACAGTTATTTTTGTTTCTAGTGGGATGAAAATTTCTTCAAATTGGAACGATTCCAAACGATCCCCATAGGACTTCATTGCAACAGTTCGTTAAGGTTATTATAATGGCTTTTTCCTTTATTGCAACAGGTTGTATCTATTGCAATGGTTATTTTGGATTAGAAACTATCGGCAAAACCGTCATTGCAACGGTTTATGTGACCTATTGCAATGGTTCCAATGACCTATTGCGATGTTTCCTCTTACCTATTGCAAAGGTTTCAATGATCTATTGCAATGGTTTCAATGACTTAATGCAATGGTTCCATGACCTATTGGACCTATTGCAATGGTTTAGATGAAATTGCAGCCCTGGTTATATATACAATAAATTATATACACTACAAATTATATAAATCACAAAATAGATTTTTTCATATCATTATCCAGAATATGGAATATATTCAAACTCCAAGTGATCAATTAAGTTTTAATGATTTCAAGAGTTAGGAGATATATTCAAAATATTCCATAACTTAAAGAATATTATAACATCTATCAGCCATCCAAAGATCTTCTTAAGCAAGGTCAAGGTCTTCATTTCTTTCTTCTTACCTTTCTTCATTTTCGAAACCTACAAAAGAAGGATAAATAATATTATTACCCTTCAAGTGCATGGACACAATACAAAGCAGTAACATATAGTATGGAACCCAAATGGTTATTATAGAAAAACCAACATACATATTCTGATCAAGAATTGGTGAAAGATCATATTTCAAAGCCAAAAGTGGCCTAATTGGTTTTCCCACATGTAATGGATCTACTGTCACATTAATTTTCTGTCACATTAATTTTCTTAGTTCTGCCATTATAATCAACCCCTAATTAGTGTCAAATTTTTAGACGAGTCAGTATCATCAAAATAACCTGCTGTGTGAACTGCTACAAACTTTAATCCATTTACATCAATTCCAACATAACCAAATCAAGAAAAAACCAAAAAACACTTCATACAAACTCTTATTCTTTGTTTACATGAAAGCTAAGGAAATGTATTTTTTAAAAGGGGGAATACAGAGAAACTGGGAGAATGTCCTGCTCATTGACAAACTGAATAGCCTTGCTCTTCAACACATCTACAGGGAACAAAACTTTTTGATTGATGCTCTAGCTAAGTAAAATGCAATATTATGGAGTAATAACTTTTCTGCAGTCACCTGCTGCTATTTTGAAAATACTACAAGAAGATCAGATAGGGAAAACATCCATTACGTCGTATATCCCAACAACACTTTTATAAACAAGATAATATAGTGGGAACAACTACTAATATATCCCATGATATATCTGCTAGTACTTTTCCTTCATGTCATATAACTCCGTGTAATACTAATGAGACTTGCCCTACACTTTCTATCCTACTGTAACAGGGCAAGTCACAATTATGTAATGTTTTCTTCTTTTAATAGTACAACTATGTTTTATGATCCAAAAAAAGAAGTTTTCATTTTAGTTTTATTTTGTTTTGTTGGTTCAAATATTAGAGGTTGGAAGCGTGCGGAGAGGAATAAATCGGGTTAAAAAATAAGAAATAGTGCCATGCTGGACAGAACAAAAAGGGGACAGGTTAAATTTATTTTTCCAGTGGGCAAGTTTGCATTAGCTCACTGGTGGTATAATTTTGCATCAGCGCCACCATACTTTTGTTCACACCTTTTGTAACTAATTTGCATCTTCTTGAAGCCAACAATGAAATCAATTACTTTATTGAAAAAAATAGAACCAGCAAGCAAAAATCAGCCAGAGAAGGTGATGAATAAAGATAAAAACTTAACCAAGCAAGCTAAAGGCTGTGAAAAAATGTTATTTAAATGAACTAGAAAACTGATCTATCAATCTGATGAACTAGCAAGCAAAAATCAGCCAGCAAGTATGGTAAGAAAATCAGCCATAAAATTGTTGAGTAAAGATTAAAAAAACCAAAGCAAGATAGAGGAAGTGAAAAAGTGTTATTTAAATGAACAACAAGAAAACTGATCTAGCAATTCAATGAACCATCAAGGAAAAAAAGCCAGCAAGCATGGTAAGAAAATCAGCCAGAAAATTGTGGAATAAAGATTAAAAAATCAACGAGCAAGCTAAAGACAGTGAAAAGCTTTATTTATATGAATAACTAGAAAACTGATCCAATAGTCTGATGAACCAGCAAGTAAAATTCAGCTAACATTCAATGTCCGGTTATACTTTATCTTGCTACTCCCAATAATGCAATTCTAAAGCTGTGTTATTGATGAGTTATATGAATCCACCACCGTACTTAGGACCAGGTCCTTTCACTGGGTTGCACAGAATAAGAACGCACGAACAATAAAGCAACAAGGAAAGTGACACACGATGTTTACATGGAATCCTCCTTGCTTAATAGGAAGAAAAAACCACGACCTACCACGCAGGATTTCACACAACTCCACTAGATCTGAGCAACAAAGATTACAGACTCTTGTAATCCTAAGAGATTAAGTTCTTAATCTCCCACTTGCAACAACTCTATTAAAAGACTTCAACATTCTACACATGTAGTTAAGAAGACCAGATAACTCTAACTGGAAAGCAAAAGCTATTCTAGCTAAATTTCAACTAACTCTAGTTGACACTTTATCTAGAATCGTTCAACAAGTTACAAAAATTGAAACTTACACAAACCACATGATATCTAGATGTACAACTCAATAGCTTCAATTCTAACAATGTTCCTAACAATCAGACACCAACATCAGCTCTATCAAAACGGTCACCTTGTTCTTGAGAGTAGAGAATATGCAGGAGTATATGAGCTTTTTCCTTTTGAAAACTTTCTTTTGATTGTCCAGAAGCTAGGATAAGTATTGGACACATCAAAACAAGAAACCAATCTCATTGGTCTAGTACATTTGACCTGCTGGGACAAGGCTACTGCTAATGCTACACTGTTGCTACCGCTACACTTTTACCAACTTTCTGCAGGAAGATACTAATGACAGATGTAAAAGGTTTTCCGTCAACTCTATCCAAAACAAACCCTTCATGGAGGATCAAAATGAGGGAGCAGGTCCCGTATGGTTCCGTTAATCATCAAAACTAGCAGTCTAACAATTTCCCCCTTTTTGATGATGACAATCATATCTGCTTACCATGTTTTCCAAAAAAAATTATTCTCCCTTCCTTATATATACACCCTGCCTTAGATATTCTCCCTGCCTTATATATTCCCCATGCCTTATATATTCCCCCTGCCTGTGTTCTCTCCACAACCTTTTCTTCCACAACCTTTTCTTCCCAACTCAACTGATCCACAACCTTTTCTTCCTAACTCAACTGATAATTCATCCCCCTTTGGCATCATTAAAAAGCACTACAGTAAACCAAAACAAGGAAGCATAGACATGAAAACTCGTGGACACTGACGCAACAGTAACATGATTGAAATATAAGAAAAGTAAAGAGATAGACAATAGACACAAGACAAAATATATGATTTCATTCAGTTAGTCAGCATTACAAGAGACACCTAGAACAAACAAAGAGAAACAATACTGTATCCTGCCACAACAAAAGGAACAGAAGGATTGATTTGGGAAACCATCATTAAAACATCAGGAATGACGGGACGGGGAGAGATAGATAGTCATGGTCCAGACAGCTTGGGTAAGAGAGCAGAGATGCGGTCATTAAAAGTCTCTTGGGCTTGAAGCAACTTTTTGGTTAATTCCTTGACTTCAGTTTTAAGAGCTTCATTCTCCTGTCGTAAACTAGAGACTAGACAGGGTTCCTCCACTGGGTTGGCTTTAAGGCGCACAATTTCTACCTCCTTTTGAGCGAGTAAACTAGTGAGTCGCTCAATTTCAACAGTGGATTTTTCCTGGGAGGCTATCAGATCAGAAACTAGGGATTGTCCCTTTGCTCATGCTCGTCTCTCCACACACTCATACTCCTCAAGAATCATGAGTGAGATCAACTATTTTTTGGACCCATCAATTCCCGGACCACAGTCAACCTTAAAGAATTCAAAAACTTTGTTTAGCAGGAACCCATACGCAAGACCATGCTTACCATCTTTAACATTTATTATCTTGTGTAGATGCTCGATCATTACAGCAACCAAGTTGATTGGCTGAAAGGTACTGAGGGCTTCCATCATAAACAGATCAGGGACACCGATAATTGTTCTTTTCTCTGTTCTTGGAAGGAGAACCTTGTTAACAAACTCAAACACCAACTGATATTCTCCTTTCATATATTTTTTCAATACACGCTCACTAGTGCAACTTTCCAACTTGCAGATAAAAGAGATAAACTTCCTCTTTGCATATTCATTGTCTACCGACCGGATCCCTTCAGCTGGCACATTAAGAATGATACTGAGGATTTGCTCATTTAACATGAACATCACTCCATTCACCTTGGAGTAGATTTCCTTTGCATCTTCTGTAAACTCAATCTCGTGATAAAACTCTCAGACCTCTGACTCATGCAACACAAGAACTGGAGGAACAAACAAGTGCCTCCAAGATTGAAAGTTCACCATTTCAACCAATTTAGTCATACCAGCCAAATCCACAATATCAGGGTCAAAAACTCTACCTTGCAGCACCTTTTGTGACTGCATGATTTTTTGCCTTTCCTCTCTAGTCAAACACAAGGAAGACTTAGGTTGAGACCTGATTCTGAATGGTGCACCAGGTCCCCTTGTCTGGTGGGTTCTATTTAGAGAAATCTATGGAGAGTCCTCCTCCGTGTGATCTTCTAAAGCAACTCTTGAAGCAACCTGTGCATGTTTCCTCCTTTTCTTAGCAACAATCGCCTTACCCTTTGAGACTGAGTGAATAACCTTCCTACTGGAACTAGGTACTTTTGCTTTTCCCTTTCCCACATTTCTCTTAGGCTTCCCACTTTCACCAACATCATTCCTTTGCGTCTCTCCTTCTTGATCTACCACAATATCAGGTTGAATATCCTCCTCTTCGGTCACCATTTTACGTTTCAGCTTCCTTCGTTTTGCAGTCTGAGCTTGACTCTCCTTTAGTGAGTTGTCCAAGATTTTCTTTGCTGATGCTATGGTCTGATGTGTTCGAGCCGGGTCCCCTAACTGGTCCTTTTGAGGGCGAGAGGCAATCTTTCAAACTTTCCACATGAGAGGCTGGTCATCCTCACTATTTTCACTGCCCTCAACAACATCAAGGTTTGTTAGTATGTGAAGATTCTGTGGAGTCCCATCCTATCTAGGAGAAGAGGGAATTTCAGTGGAGGTTGCAGAGGGAGAAGGAACTTTCGGCATGGGTTTTGAAGATGCAGCCCCAGGTTGGTCCTTTCCAGATGTCCCAACCATAGAGGCTGAAGGAGGGGTACAACCGGGTTCCTAAGTGGCGAGAGGGGTATTTGAGATGGGGTTTTTGAGGGCCAGCTCCGTCGCTTCGTCGGATGGACCGGAGGGGTCAGAAGCGGAGGTTAAAGTGATGTTGAGGTCGGCAAGAGGAGCTATTATAGGGGTTTTTGAAAACGGGTTTTCAAAGGGGGTGGACGAAGGTGTCAATTCCATAGTTGTAGTCCCAAATAGGGGAGGGTGAGTTTGGGTTTTCAGTTTGTTTGGAGGAAGAGGGAGAATGAGACATGGTTACAGGGAGAGGAAGAGAGAAATTTCTTGAGATAAGAAGGAGGGTTTTGAAGAGCCAGAAGAAAGAGAGACTGGTTTTCTTTTGAAAAGAAAGGATTTGAAATGAAAAGAGATGACAGTTTAATGGGTTTTAAAGAGAGAGAGAAAGGGCGTGTCAAATCAAAGAAAATGTTTGGACTTAAAGAGATGGAAGAGAGAAAGACAGTGCTAGTGACCGGGTACCGAATGGAATAAGCGGGAAAATAAGACATAGGCAATTCACAGACTATTTCTAATATTCGTTCATAACTGAAGAGGTAATGCTAACCTGTAGGCTGGACTTGGGTTCTGTCTTGTCAACCTCTAGCTTCCTCACATCCACCTTGCGTGTATACCCGTGAGGGTATGGAACTGAGTCAAGCACATCATTTGCAACTCTTCTAGGATACCTAAAACTTGGTCATAGCCATGAGAGAGAAGAAGGTTAATTTAAAAAAGAAAAATAAGAGTGAAAAGTTAGTTCATCTTGATCAACCCCAACTTCAGTCTGTTTCTCTCAAACTGGTCCCTATTCAAGGCTTTAGTGAAGATGTGGCAATCTGATCTTCTGTCCTGTAGAACTCCACTCAAATATTCCCCTTCTCAACATTATCTCTTAGAAAATGATGTTGAATATCAATGTGCTTGGTCTGCTGTTGTTGCACAGGATTCTTGGCCATGTTAAGAGCACTGGTGTTGTCACACATTAGTGGCACACATTCAGTTAGAATCCCAAAGTCTTCCAGTTGCTGCTTGTTCCATAATAATTAAGCGCAACATGATGTTGCAGCTACATACTCTGCTTCAGCAGTAGAAAGTGCCACTAAATTTTGCTTCCTTGACCCCCAAGAAACTAGTGAAGGGCCTAGGAAATAAGCCATCCCAGAGGTACTTTTTCTGTCAACCAAGTCCCAGCATAGTCAGCATTGGAGTAACCAACAAGATCAAAAGAGCCTCCACATGGGTAGAAGAGGACCAAGTCAATGGTCGCTTTGATATATTTGAGAATCCTCTTAGCAACTTTCAAATGAGATTCTTTGGAACAGGCTTGAAACTGGGCACACATGCCTACACTGAACACAATATCCGGCCTGTTGGCTGTTAGATATAGGAGTGATCCAATGATTCCTCTATACATGGTCTCATTCACCGGAGGACCAGTTTCATCATTATCCATTTGAAATCTTGTTAGAAGCTCCTTGATGTACTTCCGCTGGCAAATCATGTTACCGGCTTTGTCCTGCTTGACTTGTAAACCCAAGAAGAAGTTGAGTTCACCCATCATGCTCATCTTGAACTTATTCCCCATAAGTTTAGCAAAATCGTCACATAAAGAATTGAGAGTGGCTCCAAAAATAATGTCATCCACATATACCTGAACAATGAGCATGTTCCTTCCTTTGGACTTGAGGAAAAGAGTGTTATCAAATTTTCCTCTCTTGAACCCATTGTCTAGGAGAAACTTGGATAGTCTCTCATACCATGCTCGAGGGGCTTGCTTTAATCCATACAGTACGTTGTCTAGTTTGTACACATGATGAGGTCGATCAATATCTTCAAAGCTTGGAGGTTGCTTCACATAGACTTCTTCCTTTAGGTATCCATTCAAAAAGGCACTCTTAATGTCCATCTGGAATAGTTTGAATTCCATAACGGAGGCAAAAGCAATCAGCATTCGAATAGCCTCCATTCGTGCCACAGGGGCGAAGGTTTCATCATAATCAATCCCCTCCTCTTGATTGTATCCCTGAACCACCAGTCTAGCCTTATTTCTGGTAGTGACACCTTGTTCATTCAGCTTGTTCCTGAAGATCCACCTGGTCCCTGTAACAGTTCGATCGGTTGGCCTTGGAACCAGATGCCAAACTTTATTTCTTTCAAATTGATGAAGTTCCTCCAGCATTGCATTAACCCATTCAACATCTTTTAGGGCCTCCTTAATGTTTTTGGATTCAATCTGGGATATGAATGATGAGGATTCAAACATGTTTTGAGTCTTTGATATGGTTTGCATGCTTGAGTCCAGGGGTGACAGTAAGTTGTCCAGCGGATGAGATGATCTGTGTTTACAGTTGGATCTTCTTATAGAGGATTCTCCTGCCTCTACACCTGGTCCCTCTTCTGGGCTGTTGTCTGCATTTGCTCTCTCATGTGAAACCTCTGTGCTAACATGCTCCATTACATCATTTGGAGGAACATGATTTTCATCCTGCGTTGGGTTTTTCACCAGTTGGCCTTCATTTTTCTCATCAGATATTACTAGCTCCTCAGGTAGGTCACAATCAATTACATCTCTTTGCATTTTTCATAGTTCCTCAAGTTTATCATCATTGATCAAGTTTGCATCTTTCAGCTTCCTAATCTCATCGAATATAACATGAATGCTCTCTTTAACACAATGTGTTATCTTGTTGTAGACTCGATACGCCTTGCTATTTGAGAAATAATCTAGGAAAATTCTCTCATCACTCTTAGGGTCAAATTTTCCTAGATTATCCTTGCCATTGTTCAGCACAAATAATTTGCACCCAAAAACTCTGAGATAGTTCAACATTCGCTTCTTCTTGTTCAGCAGCTCGTAGAGAGTTTTCCCTAGTAAGGACTGGATTAGACATCTGTTCACCATATGGCAAGCAGTGTTGACTAATTTTGCCCAAAAGGACATGGCTACACCTCCATCTATAAGTAGAGTTCTAGCAATTTCCACAAGAGTTTGGTTTTTTTCTCTCCACCACTCCATTCTATTGCGGAGTTCTGGGAGCAGAGAAGTTGTGATTGATCCCTTAGCCGCACAAAAGGCCTCAAATTTTGCGTTTTCAAATTCATTCCCATGGTCGGACCCGATTCCTGCAATGTTGCAGTTCAGCTTCACTTGAATTTGGTTCGCAAAAGATTCAAATACGGAGAATGTCTCATCCTTTGAGCGGAGAAACATTATCCAGGTGTATCTTGAATAGTCATCAACAATGACAAAGATGAACTTCTTTCCTGCACGACTTGCAATTTTCACAGGTCCACACAAGTCCATGGGAAGTAACTCTAAAGGTCTAGAGGTACTCACTTCCTTCTTATTCTTGAATGATGACCTGATATGCTTCCCTTTGACACAAGCATCGCACAGTTGATTCTGAGAAAATTTCACCTTGGGAAGTCGTTGAACCAGGTCCTTCATACTAACTTGTTGAGAAGTATATGCTCACATGCCCCAACCTTCTGTGCCACAGAGTAGCTTCATCTTCAACCACGCTTAAACAAGTAAGTCTATCACCAACAACGGAGTTAAGATCAGCAACATACATACTCTTGCACCTGTTAGCAGTCAGAACCACCTTTCCTAATTGAAGATCTGTCCCCGTACATAAAGCTGAAAGAAACTTGACCTCATTTTCTTTGTCTCAAATCTGAGACACACTCAGAAGACTATATTTCAACCCATTGACATAGAAGGCATTTTCAATAGCATGATCAAGTGTCTTACCAATCTTTCCAACACCAATAATGTACCCCTTTTTTCAGTCTCTAAAAGACACCGAGCCTTCTTGACAAGCTTTGAGTGAGAGAAAATTCTCAATTTCTCCAGTCATGTGCTTTGAGCAGCCACTATCCATATACCATTTTTGACTGCTGCCTCTCACTCTTTCCTGCAAGAATGAATCATGGATTAGACTTGGGAACCCATTTAAGCTTGAGTTCCCAAAATCGGGACAGAGGAAAGATCAAATTTCTTTTTGTCCATTTAGGTAGCCTGATTTGAGAAACCTTAGGACTAGGTACCCTGTTGTTCATCAAGGTCTCCTGACCATTTACAGTCCTTCTTAAGGCAGTTTGTCTAGACATGCAATCTGATTTGAGATGACCATTCCTTCCACAATGAGTGCACAACAGGTTTTTTGGATTAGATATATATTTGCTATGAGGATTATAAGGAGGACAGGTCTTTCAATATCCAATTCCTTCACCAATGTTATGCTCTAATTTGTCAACTTTTCCAAGACTTGAGAGGAGGCAGTCCATTTAAGAGACTTGTCTAGGTCAATCTTGAATTTGACCAGTTCCCTCTCAAGTTCAGAATTTCTTTCCAACATGAGGGTGAGCTCCTCCTGAGAGTTTTTCAATTTGGCTTCGGGATCATTTTGAGAATTTCCTATATTACTTCCAGTACCATTTTCAATAAGAGAATTTCTTTCAGACACTAATTCCTAGTATTTTTCATCTAATTCAGCTAGATTAGTGATCAACACAACTTTCTCTGATTCAAGTTTATCAACACTCTTATTCAAGGCTTCCTTTTATTTAGTGAGATCACAGAATGAATCAATTAACACACTGGCTAGGGATCTCAGTTCTTTCAAGTTATAATCCTTCAGATTTTTCTTAATGTCAAGAAAAGTTACCTCCTGTTTTTCATCTACTTCTGAGTTGGCCATGAATGCAAATATCAAGTTGAATGGAGAATCATCATCTTCAACTACCATCATTGAAGCATCTTCAGGTGCTTCATCATTTTCTGATTCTCCGGATAAATTTCCCCATGCTACCAAGGCCTGCTTGACCAGTTTATCAGCTGCTACTCTTCTTTTGAATTTTTCTAAGACCCGGTCCTTCTTTCAGGTTTTATCAGCATTGGTTCTCAAGTACTCCTTGTAGTCAACCTTGTGCATAGGGAAGTCTTTGATGAAATGACCTGGTTTCCCATATTTATGGCAAAGATCATTTGGACCAAGCCCCCTATTTGCATTTGACTTCTTTTGAAATCTGCCACTTCGCCTAATCATCTTTTGAAATCTCCTAGTTAAGTATGCTATGTCTTCATCACCCTCACTCGAATATGTCTGAGCACTCTTGAGAGCCAACCCCTTGTCTTTCCTCGGGTCACTTCTACTCTGATCTTGCTACCTCTTGATCTTATAGGTTTTAAGATTTCCTATTAGTTCGTCCATGGTAAGAGTGTCGAGATTTCGAGCTTCAGTAATAGCGTCCACCTTGCTTTCCCATGACTTGGGAAGAATGCTGAGAATCTTCCTTACCAACCTGCTTGGCTTTATGACCTCTCCCAAATAATAGAGCTCATTTGTGATTGAGGTGAATCTTGTGTGCATCTCTTGAATCGATTCTCCTTTTTTCATCGAAAACATCTCATATTGAGTAGTAAGCATGTCTACCATGGATTGTTTGACCTGACTGGTCCCTTTATGAGATGTTCTAAGGCAATCCCAGATCTCCTTGGTTGTCTCACACGCTGAAATTTAGTTGTATTCATCTGGACCTATGCCACAAACCAGAAGTTTTTTTGCATTGTAGTTCTTCTCAATCTGTTTTCGATCACTGTCATTGCACTCTTTTCTCGTCTTGGGAACAATTGCTGTAGTCTCTCCTTCGGTTACTGTCTTCATTGGAACATAGGGACCATCAAGAAAAATATGCCATAGCTCACTATCTTCAACCATGATAAAATTATGCATTCGAGTCTTCCACCATCCATAGTATTGTCCATTGAATCTAGGGGGTCTTATAGTAGACTGTCCTTCTTCCAGATTTGGTGGTGCTGCCATGTTTAATAGGATTCTTTCTAGGTGTTAACCTTTTAGAAAGAACCTGCTCTAATACCAATTGATGAGTTATATGAATCCACCACCGCACTTAGGACCAGGTCCTTTCACTGTGTTGCACAGAATAAGAACACACTAAAAATAAAGAAACAAGGAAAGTGACACACGATGTTTACATGTAAACCTCCTTGCTCAATAGGAAGAAAAAACCACGACCTACCACGTAGGATTTCACACAACTCCACTAGATCTGAGCAACAAAGATTACAGACTCTTGTAATCCTAAGAGATTAAGCTCTTAATCTCCCACTTGCAACAACTCTATTACAAGACTTCAACATTCTACACATGTAGTTAAGAAGACCAGCTAACTCTAACTGGAAAACAAAAGCTATTCTAGCTAAACTTCAACAAACTCTAGTTGACACTTTATCTAGAATCGTTCAACAAGTTACAAAAATTGAAACCTACACAAACCCTATGATATCTAGATGGACAACTCAATAGCTTCAATTATAATGTTCCTAACAATCAGACACCAACATCAGCTTTGTCAAGACGGTCACCTTGTTCTTGAGAGTAGAGAATATGCTTGAGGAGTGTCTGTGCTTTTTCTTTTTGAAAACTTCCTTTTGATTGTCCAAAAGCTAGGATAAGTATTAGACACATAAAAACAAGAAACCAATCCCATTAGTCTAGTACATTTGACCTGCTGGGACAAGGCTGCTGCTATTGTTGCACTCCTGCTACCGCTGCACTTTTACCAACTTTCTGCAGGAAGGTACTAATCACAGATGTAAAAAGT
This sequence comes from Datura wrightii, assembly GCA_035772735.1. NCBI lineage: Eukaryota > Viridiplantae > Streptophyta > Magnoliopsida > Solanales > Solanaceae > Datura > Datura wrightii. Next base: position 6,653,964 of record JASDFA010000029.1, on the reverse strand, counting down.
TCCCGCCAACTCCAGCCAAAACAAACCCTTCATGGAGGATCAAAACGAGGGAGCAGGTCTCATATGGTTCCATCAATCATCAAAACTAGCAGTCTAACAGTTATCCTTTTTGAGAAAAAAGAATTGTTCATGTAACATGCTGATGATGGGAAAAATCTTTCTTAGAGAAAGGATGAATCCGGTTATACTCTGTCTTGCTACCTACCCAAGACAACATGTGGTGTGTTGCAAGCAGCATGTTGCTTGAAGAGATGAGACTGGAGAAACTAGTTTCCCACTCAAAATCCATATTACAATATCTAACGTTATATAACAAAAGAGAAATTGGATTGTTCCAGAGGCAACCAAAACTTGCACTGAGCAGTGCGGACAGAGAGATCACTATGTGTACAAGTCAGTTACTTGGGGGTATTTTATGCTGGAAATGATAGTTAAAGATTTCAATCATAGGAAAATATCTAGATTATGTTTGAATGAAATAGTTATGTCAAACTGCAAGAGAAAAACCTTACAATTGTAAGCCTTTTTAGCAGGCCCGCTTTCACCTTCTCTCTCAGATCATCACGTTCTTCCTAAAAAAATAGAGAAAAATGTCAAAATACATTGAATTGAAGGGTTAACCCTTAAAAGCTTCTTGATAGAGCTTACTCACTGGCTCGGTAGTTCCGCATTGTTAAGATCTTTTCCCAAAGTGAAATCTATTTTAATGCTACTGACACCAAAATCTAAGACAGCCAAATGACAACATCTTCTCAAAATAAGAAAAATCTTTGATCTTTTAATGGCTCATTTCCTTCATTTAGCAATCTTACAAAGCTTGAAATGATCAAGATTTCTTTTGCTACTAGATTAACATTGATCAGTCAGTTGAAGTTCCCTTCAAAATTGTAGAAGTTGACATTGTCAAATTTTCACATATATCTTACTGAAGTTGCAACTCTTCCAGAACTTGAGGTACTCAAACTAGTAGGAGTCACCATTAGTTCTAACATATGGGAAGTGAATGATGAGCAGTTCCTTCAACTCAAAATCTTGAAACTAGAAATCCTTGTTTTCCTAAATGGCATGCCTCAGAATATGTATTTCCATGCCTTGAACACATGGTACCAAAAACATGTCGATATCCTAAGGTATCCCTTCACGTTTTGAGGATTCATCCTCCTTGAAATCAGTTGAGCTAATATCATCCAATGAAGAACTTGTCGGGTCAGCCATGGCTGTCAGGGAAACATTAGTTGGTATGTCGGGAACTTCTGATTTTGATATCATTATTTGTAAGTAGAACAGTAACACCTCAACCCTCAAATTGGTTATCAGGTATGTTATTGACTCAAGGGCAAAGGATCAAATATATCCCTTAACTTTGCGATTTAAAGCAGATATATCCCTCGTTAAAAAAGTGGTGTATATATACCTTTGCCACTTAACAAATAGTGCATATATACCCTCGTCGTCTAACAAATGGTGAATAGTTAGCATTTTTTAAACAAACTAAAAAAGAAAGTAATACAAACAAATTGAAACAAAGGAAATAAATAAGTTCTTTTACAACCAAAAAAACACCAATTTACAAAAGTAGCACCAATAAATCTGTCCACAAGAATTGGTAACTCTCTACAATGAGTTTTTCTTTGCAGCAACCTTAAATTTGAACAAAATGTTTGAAATCAAATCCTTTTTTACTAAAACATAACATCTACTAACATTATGACACTTTATATTTTACTGTCCATTCGAGAAATCGATGCTCACTGTTGGTGGTACCCGAAGCTAGAGCAGCTTCCTAGTAATTCTCAATGTCTCTAGAGGTTCAAGTCTAGGTGCTCCACGATGCTCATTGTCGCAATGGTGGGGAGCTAAAGAGAAGGAACCGAATAAACTCAAACTTAGGAACGAAACTCGAGATATTAGTGAAACTTGACTAGATGAATTTTTCCAAGGGAAAACATTATGCAGTCCAGGAGTTTTAGATTACCTGAAACGTCTTCTTGGTTTAGCTCGACCGTAGAAGCCTACACAGATACATTAACAAGTGCTTATTCATTTCATTTTGTTTCTTCTAATCATAAATTAAATGGAACATTACAGACTTACCTCAATATAAAGTTCATGCAAATTCAAAGTACTTCTAATCAAGAAAACAACAGCTGAGATCTCATCAAATTTCATAAAGTTTACACCTTTGAGTTCAATAATCTTTAGAGAGTCTGCTGATGTCGATAGAATAGGCGGAACTGGAAAAGAAAAATGAAAATTTCTATTAGATTAAATAAAATTAAAATAAAGACGTGGAATAAGTAATTTCTGCAGGTACTAACCTATAGAAAACTTTCCATTTAGACGAAGTATTTCGACTCTAGACAAGTCATCCATAAACTTGACCAAATTCGATTTAGCAGGATCACTTTCCAGGTTTAGTACAACTTTGTCCAGCATAACATAAACTTCAGTCAAGTTAGGAGAGTTTTCTAAGGAGATTGAATATGTTAACATTAAGAAGTTCAAAAGTAGAGTACTAATTAATTAGTATTGAAAAAATAAAAATCTATTTTAAAAACTCTTTAATATATATTTCTGTTGGGAGACTAAGTCGAAGTTATGTTTGAACAAGTATTTAATTATTTTTTTAAGTAAAAGTTTTGTGAGTGAATAAAAAATTGAGACAATTATGCTCTCTGTCTTCCCAGAGAAAATATTTACGTCTAGTATCCCATATTTGATTATTTACCTGTTTAGCCCATATTTGTGTGTAAACACTTTTATACTCAGTATAATGCTTTCTCGCCGAGTATAATGTTATATCATAGAGTAAAGGGTGAAACACACCTAAAGTATCACAATTTTTTTAGTTTCATACCTGAACTACTAAGTGTGTGAGTTTTCTACCTGAACCATCACCAAAAGTCTATCAAAACACACCTCAACTATCAGTTGCTCATTTTTTCTACCTAAATCGTTCAGGTAGGAAAAGTGAGCAACTGATAGTTGAGGTGTGTTTTTATTACACATTTGGTGATAGTTCAGGTAGGAAAAGAAAGTAAACACTTGATAGTTTGGGTAGAAAAACTCAAAAAAATTGAATACTTTAAGTGTGTTTTTTACCTTTCACTTTATGTGACATAATATTTTATGTTGGGCCATATACTTTTTTAAGATTTCTCTAAAAAATTCACTAGAAAATCTGGTCTAACTCCATTTTTGTCAAACTTGAAACTCTATCTTCAATTTGCGCCCCCCCCCTCCCCCCCCGCCCCCAACAAAAAATGCCCAATAGCATAACCAATGTTTTGAAAAAAGAAAAAAAAAGGTATGAGTTCTGAGTAAAATAATTTTTCTTCAATTTCAAAGTCAAATTTTCTCATCAAACTTAAAATCACCAAAGAAAAAACTAAAAGAAATTTATAGATCATTGTAAAAAAAAAAAAACTAATAGATGTTGAAGAAAGAAAAATCTGTGGAAAAAATAGACAAAAAGTTTTTGACAAAAAAAACAAAACTTACAATTAGATTCCGGTAGAGAGAAGCTGTGCAGTGTGGCCAAGAATTAGAATTCTAAAATATAACTAAAATTTTGGCCTTTGACTCTTATTTATAATCTGATTTAACCCGTTTTGACTTACTCTAAATTTGGCTCAATCCGCCCATTAATCATTCTTAGTTAATATTTAAGACTTTAAAATTAATTAAATAAATTTTACAAATGATTTTGTAATGAGGTGACAATAGTATTTTTGGTCCCTCTTTTATGGGTATATTTTAATTTTAGTTCTTGTGATGTTGAGATTCAACATATTTAACTTTTAATAAATAATAAAAATGTGTGTTTTTGATTATTTTTTAAAGGAAATTTGTTATATTTAGACTATTTTAAGAGTACATTACCTTCAAATATGGAGTAATTATACAAATTTAACATAACACATGAGATAATATAAGGAAATGGATTATTATTGCATGTTACTTCATTTGCTTTATTTATCTTGTCATTTTGTTGTCGTTATTCTCCTTACAATCCTGGTTTGGTTGTATAGATAAAACACTCTTTATAAAATTACCCCTTTATAAGAGGCGTAGTCAAATATTGTGCAATAATATTTTATTAAAAATATATTATATATAAAAATAAAATATTAAAATAGTTATAATAATCATCATTAATGTCATCCACATACTACATTTCAAGTAATAATATCTAAAAGGAAAAATTATATTTAAATGGTGCCCATCAGTTATGGTCATAACTTCACGAAGAAAATCTACTGGTGTTTGACTTTTTTACATTCATATTCTTCAATTTTTTGGTTAACAAATACATTCCTTCTTCTTGATATATAAAATCATTAAACTAATTTTTTGTGTACTTTTATTTATAACAATTAAATAAGATCTAAACATCAAATGTCAATATACATATATAACAACACCTCACCATAGCAGCCATAAAATTTTTAGACAAGCACTGTTAGTAAAATGAGGTTTAATTGTATACATTGTCCCCAACCAAATTAATTTTTCAACTCTTTTATGGTTACTGAATCTAACTTTTTGTATATCCACATTTATCATTAGATTTTTCATTATATTTAAAACCCCTTATTTTCTTTTATAAGAGTGGTGTTTAAGCCTACTTTCACGCGCTTTGACTATTCCAATGAGTACATGCTACCTACTACTAACATAAGTATCGATAACATCAGCAAAAAACTCATTAACTGGAACAAAATAATTATATATAGCACAAGAAAAAAAGGAAAAACAACATAAACCTGAACTCAGATAACAAATCTCACTTAATGGATCATTCGAAATGAGGGATCCAAACATCTAACAAGATTAACTTATGTTCGGAAAACACATCCAGATGCTATTGCATCCACCTTAACTAACATCTATTCATCTTAGCTTACAAAAACATGTGCCAATATCATGGCCCGACAAAAGACTAGAGAACAATTAAACATGATTGTTAACTACGTTATATGTTATAGTCAACTTGTGCTTTAGGTGATGCCTTCGAAAACTTGGTTATCTCTGCAAGTACCTTAAGTCTTGTTTCAGCAGATTCTTTCCTAATCTTGAGCTGGATTAGCATTCTCTCAAGCATTAGTGACTTGGCTAGTAGAAGCTTGACAAGTACCATTTCAGGCTTTTTTCCTGTAATACCTTCAAGCTTAACAGACCTTAGGTGATACAATGTCACATCTGAGAAGGTTGCAGAAATTTTACTGATAGCATCATCAGGCACAAGATTGAAGAATATATCACCATAACCATTCTAAGAAAGATCAAGAAAAATTAATTCTTCTGAACTTAAATTGAAAATATAATGAGAATGAAAATAAGGAAGTCACTACATATGAAGAACACATACAAAACGAAAGGACCAAACAAAAACGTTAAACTTCATTAGCACCTTATCTGAATATCTTGTAAATACGGGGTGCTCCTTATCAGGCAAACAACACATGAGAGCCCACTTATAGCGTCCAGACATATGTCGGATAGGCAAAGACATTTAAGAAAATTAAGAGGAGTGGAAAGCTTCTTTGTCATGTCACAGAATCCTACAGCCAATAACTAAAAAAAATATTGAAAATCAGGAATAATCAAAAGTCCACGAGATTGTACGTCTATGAAAGTGCATTACAATGAATCAATAAAGCCATGATGCAATAATATTTACCTAGATACAAGAATAATCAAGTGGAGATGCTCAAGAGCAGGACAAGACTCAAAATAATTGGCAAGACTAGGTAATTCTGACATCAAAGAAGGTCCTAGTGTGTCAACAAGTGAGTTTCACAAGAAAGGGTACATTATTTAAGAATATCGACTCTAAATTGCCTGTGAAGCCAAAATATTTCAACTTAGGAGCATTAATTTGAACAAGGTCGCAAGTACTTGGGATTTACAACACGAACTTCTCAAGAAACAGGCTCCAAGAGATTAAACTTTCAAGCATTTCGGATGAAATTTTGACTTCATACAGTTCAAGGCTAACTAACTCATTAAATACTTTGAAGGTAGGTGGAAGCTGGATTGAACAATTATGGAGCTTCAGATGTCTCATTTGCAAATATGTGAAAAATGAAGAAGGCAATTTGTATGGGTTATCCATTGGGAATTGAAGAACAAGATGTTGAATGCCATTTCTTGAGAGGAAAGAAATCAGGTAGTCAATTTTAAGGTAATTTTCCATACTAGCAATGGAGAGGGTAAACTTGATAATTGGTCCGACATGGAGTGCCAAAAGCTGGTAGATAATGTCTGTAAACCTAGTTACCGAGGGTATATATTTGTTTGTTTTATCCCAAAATTCTTTATAAAGCGTTAACACCGGAAGTCTGCACCAGCTATATCTCCATTTTTTCGATAAGATGCTTGTTCTCACAGCATCTTCTAAGGGCAAACGAATAAGAACATCATCACGTACATTCTCAGGAAGGTTTCTAAGTACATCGGGAGGTGAAGTACCATAAAAAGTTTTTTTCCTTGGGAAGCATAATATATATATATATATATATATATATATGACACTATTCTCCTCAATAAGAACCTGAAGACAATAAACAAGAATAGAAAGGTGAGGGATCTTCAAAACTATTGTTGTCATCCTGTGTTCAAATCAGTAAAATAGAAAATATAATTAATATCCAAGACCACAGAATTCACTGTTTGTCCTTAAGGAATTTAATCCCCTCACTGTACTCGAGGTTTTGGATTACTTCCTCCCAGGATAAAATGGATATACTTGTTAATGATGTAGCAGTACCTCAAACACCAATAACTTCATCAAACTGTAAGAGCAGTAACAAATCACACAACAGACTCGATTTTATTTGTTTGAAAATATGCAGAATGTTCGAACATTCTCTATCTAAAAATAAAGGAAAAAGTCCTTTATTTATAGCCAAAGATCTGAAGTGAAGGGGTGTGAAAATACCTGTTCAGATGGTGTTTGTTCAGAATGGCTACAATTGGGAAAGAAACTTTTCAACTTTCTCTTCCCTCTAATTTATTTCCCTCGATTTCTCAATTCACACCCAATACTTAACTCCAACAATTCCCCACATGAATGGGGAATGACTATATAAAAATTATAATTCATGAAAAACTGTGTGATTGGTAAGTAAGAATTAATTGCATCTGGATAAGTAGGTTTCCCTTTAACTTTCCGTAGTGAACATATATCGAGTATACTCGATCAATTGGTAGATTTGATATCTTTGAACTGTCGAGCTTTTATGTATACCTAGACAACATAAGTCATACAATTAATCCTTTAACCGTCTTAGGTTCTCATTGTTTTGTTCGTTTCAGCCATGAACAAAGCCTGGTTTCATAAGTGCGTAGAGAATTGACCTTACAAAATTCTCCTTAAAGCGTCTTATACTTCATACTCATATAGGTGATTCCTAAATGTGTTATCCCGTAGATACACCATTTGACATACCCCATGTCAAACTTAAAAATCATTAAAAAGTCTTTAATGCTTTATCCTTGTTATTGAACATTGTCTCATCATGAGAATGGATCAAAAGTTATTTTGACAATGTTGAACCGTCATCAATGACTTTGTTTGATCTCCTTGAACCTAGATCATGGGATCTCCAGTCTTCTAGGTAGAGTTACTGCCATGATGACTTGTGCTCGGCCATAGTCCCATTCTCTTCGATGATCTTTCAACTCCCTCTCTAGTTAGGCCTTTTGTAAGTGGATCTGACATATTATCTCTTGACTTTACATAGTCAATTATGATAATTCCACTAGAGAGTAGTTGTCTAACGGTATTATATCTTCGCGTATGTGAAGAGACTTTTACTTATACATTACACTTCTAGCCCTTCCAATTGCCGCTTGGCTATCGCATACTTATCGGTGCGAACGGTTTGGGTCAGAATGGAATGTCTTCTAGGAAATTCCTAAGCCATTTAGCGTCTTCACCGCCTTGTATAAATCTATGAATTCAGACTCCATTGTAGATGTCACGCCCTACCTTGGGAGGCATGACTGGCACATGGTGCCCTACTAGGATCTCAACTGGACTGACTGAGCTTGCACACCTCTGGTGCATAAATACTTCTAATTCTTAACTCAAGAAAACAACGGCCTATATCTTAACTTTAAACACAAGCCTCGACTGATAAGGCCTTATAGCCACCTGTAAAAGAAAACAGCAAACCAGAAACAGGTAATAACAGGGAATCCTATGCGGACCGACAAGACCACCATGATACCTAGTTATGACCGTAAAGTAAATTCCGTACTAAACTAATCTATGGCAGACAAGGCCGCTAACTAACAGCTAAACAAGGCTCCATATGACCAACACACAAGATAAAATATATATGGGCCCCACACGGCTAACAACAACCAACCACAGGAAATCTAAAATAATTTGCGAGCCTATAGGAGTGATATAATGGTCGAGACAGGGCCCCGACCTACCCATGAACTATACAAACAAAAAGAAGTAGACCTTCTAGCTATTATCTCCGGAGGAATGGAGTTGACTGCCTTGCTAACACTGGCTAAAAGCTAAAAAGATCCTAGTCCATGTCTATCGGCACCTGCAGGCAAGTAATGAAGTGCCCCATAAGAGCGTCAGTACAATATGTACCGAATATGTAAGGCATTAACTGTAAATAACTGAATGAACTAAAATGAAGCTGAAAGTAACTGGAAAGAAGGGATAGGAATACTACCTGAATGGCTGAACTTCCTGCTATCTAATCTATCAGTAACTACTGCAAACAAGAACTTTACTTGGCCCCTAAAATCCGGAAGGTACAACCAGCACAGAATAACCCACCCGGGGCCCCCATAAGCCCTGGTGAGTGCACTTCAATCTATATACCCCAAACAAGGTCAAAACAGGTTTTCTAGTGGCTATAGCCGTCCTACAAATCCCCTGGGTCTATAACTGAGCCTGCTCGGCGCCTGAACTATTGTTGTATCTGAGTCCGGTGGACTCCTGATATCTGCACCCCGCGCACCAGGCTCGACGGGGGTATGGTGCCGATATGGCATATAATATTCCAGCCATGGAATGGACTATATGAGGACCTTGGACCCTATCTTCGTCACTTTCGGATGGCATACCGCTCCTTGGAGCGACGTCATCTCGCCCCTAGCGGGCGTCTACACAACTAGTAACCCTGAAGTTGGCTATGGAAGGCTATACAGGGTAAAGACAATCCCAAACTACACATAGGATACTGGCCTCAGCTAATCACAATAGATATACTTCTGACTATCTTACTAGGACTCAACTGAGTTATAATACTAAAGAAACTAACTTGCCGAATGAATTTTCCTTAACATTCCTGGATCATCAATTCCTGATTAATTAGCGAGTTACAAACCGTACTCAACAGCTCTTTCCAATTGTGATTGTATTACTGGGAGAATGAGACTAGTTTCAGTACTAAGTTCGGCAAAAATAATAAATTTTAATACTAATATTAACTATACTTTAACTTATCAAAACACGGTCGAAGATGTATAATTTTTAGAGTGTTCAGAAGGGAGAAATACTTACTTGAAGTCTGTGATCGTATAAAAATTAGTTTTGAGCAATTTCAACAACTTCTACTCGGCAAGGTTATGATTTTCCGTGCGAATTTCAAGAAACTAACTCCGTAGTAATTCTCCCTGTAGGCTTATAATTCGATACCTAAAGTTATTTTGGATTTGGACAACGTTTGGTAGCATAAACGAAAAGAAATAACTCAAAAATGGCGTGGGTTTCACTTTTGGATGAAGATATAAACATATATAATGATTCAACAAGTGAAGGGGCTTTATAAATATACTTGGCTCGTGGACACACCCTGTCGCGCCAGTTTACGGGCATGCCACGACGCCCAACATGGAGGGAGGGGGTCCGTGGCATGCTGCCCCCATTGTAGCCTGCTCCGGCCTTCTCCCTCGCATCCCCAATTCCGCGCTCGTTTGACCTTTTTCCAGACTCTTTCTCGTACACACCGAACTCTAAAACTCTTGACTAACGTACGAATAGGCCAACTAAACATTAGGAACTTACGCAGTGTAGCATCCTTCCCCCCCCCCTCCCCTAGGAACATTCGTCCTCGAATGTCACTTTAGCTTACGGGAATCTAACTCTTTTAACTACTATTCTGGAAAAAATTCGGTAGAGTCTCCCCCGTAATATGGACTATCTGAAAACCCTGAAATGCAGAAAAGTCCAATACAGGCATTTCACGTAACACTATAACAACTATTTCACAACAAGGTTGTACTTAACTGAGCAATATATGAGACACAAATCATAAAACAACAACTGAATCAATAACTTACCTTAACTGCATAGTTTGGACTAAGCCTGGAACAAATGAGGATATCTGGATCTCCTATCATCCTCAGCTTCCCAGGTTATCTCTTTTATATTCCTGTTTCTCCACAATACCTTAACAGAAGCGACATATTTAGTTCTCAACCTAGAACCTGCCGATCTAATATGGCTACTGGAACCTCCTCGTAGGCTAATTGCTCAGTAACCTGGACGTCCTCAACTGGCACAACTCGGGATGGATCCCCTATACACTTTCTTAACATTGACACATGAAAGACCAAGTGAACATATTCCAATTCTGAAGATAGATCTAGCTCATATGCCACCTGACCTATTCTCCGGAGGATTCGATACAGCCCAATAAATCTCGGGCTAAATTTGCGCATTTTACCAAACCTCATCATGCCCTTCACTGTCGAAAATTTTAGAAATACCCAGTCGCCTATATTGAATTCCAGATTTCTACGCCGTACATCAACGTACGATTTTTGGCGGCTCTGAGCTGTCAGCAGGCGTTCTCTGATAAGCTTTACTTTCTCTTCTGACTGGTGGATTATGTCTAGCCCAATTAACTCTGATTCTCCTACCTCGAACCAACCAACTAGGGACCTGCATTTCCACCTATATAAGGTCTCATAAGGCACCATCTAGATTGCCAAATGATAACTGTTATTGTAAGCAAATTCAATAAGGGGTAGATGCTCGTCCCAACTACCTCCAAAGTCCAACACGCACGCCCGTAACATATCCTCGATCTTCTGGATGGTATGTTCTGCTTTCCCGTCTGTTTGAGGATGGAAAGTTGTACTCAAGTTAACCTGTGTCCCCAGGCCCTTCTGAAAGACTGCCAGAATTTAGCTATAAACTATGCTCCTCTGTTAGAAATAATTGATACTGGAACACCATGCAATCGAAGTATCTCTCTGATATACAATTCAGCATAGTCCTCAGCTGAGAAGGTAGCCTTGACTGGCAGAAAATGAGTTGACTTCGTCAATCTGTCAACAATCACCCAGATAGAATCAAATATGCATCTGGTACGGGGTAATCCAGTCAAAAAATCCATATTGATTGCTTCCCATTTCCACATAGGCATGACTATCTCCTGTGTCAATTCGTCGGGCTTTTGATGTTCAGCCTTTACCTGCAGGCAGTTAGGGCATTGTGCTACAAATTCTGCTATACCCTTTTTCATTCCCGGCCACCAGTAAATCTCTTTTATGTCATTATATATCTTTGTTGAACCTGGTTGAAGAGAATAACGGGAATAATGTACCTCTTCCAAAGTCCCGCCACGTCTGGAACGCAGAGGCGACCCCTACATCTCAAAACCCCATCCTCAGCTACCTCTAAGGCTGGTACTTCTCCCTGCAGCACCTTATCTCTGAGCTGTGCTAAATGAAGATCTTCATACTGTCGCTCTTTTACTTCTACAACTAGGGATGATACTGCAATATTCTAAATCACTGCCCCGTTGTCTCATGAATCTACTATTCGGATTGCTAGGCCAGCTAACTGATGCAATTCTTGGGCCAACTCCCGTTGTTCTGGTTTCAAACATGCTAAACTCCCCATGGATCTACGGCTAAGGGCATCTTCTACAATGTTAGCCTTCCCTAGATGATATAAAATATTCACGTCATAGCCCTTCAACAATTCCAACCAGCGACACTGCCGCAGGTTCATTTCTTTCTGTGTAAAGATATATTGAAGGCTCTTATGATCAGTAAAAATGTCCATGTGCACCCCATACAGGTGGTGCCTCCAGATCTTTAAGGCGTGAACTACTGCAGCTAATTCCAGATCGTGGGTAGGGTGGTTCTTTTCATGTTTTCTCAACTGCCTCGAAGCATAAGCAATCACCTTACCATGCTGCATCAGGACATACCCTAACCCAACACCTGAAGCATCACAATACACAACATAACCTTCTAATCCTTCTAGAAACACTAGTACTGGCGCTGATGTCAATCTGTTTTTTAGTTCTTGGAAACTCTTTTCACATGCCTCAGTCCAGTGAAATTTAGCTCTTTTCTGAGTTAACTTAGTCAAAGGAGCTGATAAGGTAGAAAACCCCTCTACAAACCTTCTGTAATACCCGGCTAACCCTAGGAAACTGCGTACCTCGGTTAGAGTTGTAGGTCTGGGCCATGTCTTTACTGCCTCGATCTTTTGTGAATCTACCTGAATGCCAGCTTCTGACACAATGTGACCCAAAAAGGCCATCGGATTCAGCCAAAACTCACATTTAGAAAATTTCGCGTATAACTGACAATCCTTGAGAATCTGGAGCACTGTCCGCAGATGATCCCGATGTTCTGCTTCCGAGCAGAAATATACCAGAATATCATTAATAAACACTATCACAAATAAGTCCAGATACGTCCTGAAGATGCTGCTCATCAAATCCATGAACACTTCATGAGCATTTGTCAGTCTGAAGGACATGACTAGGAATTCAAAATGGCTATACCTGGTCCTGAAAGTGGTTTTGGAATGTCTCTCTCGAACCTGGACCTGATGATACCCAGATCTTAAATCAATTTTTGAGAAATACTTAGTCCCCTGTAACTGGTCAAACAAATCATCTATTCTGGGAAGTGGGTATTTTTTCTTGATGGTGACTTTATTTAGCTGTCGGTAGTCTATACACGTACGGAGGGAGCCATCCTTCTTTCTTACAAACAGAACTGGAGCACCCCACGGTGAAGTACTCGGTCTGATAAAGCCCTTATCTAACAGATCTTTTAGCTGTTCCTTCAATTCTTCAAGCTCGGCAGGAGCCACTTGGTACAGAGGGATAGATATAGGGTGAGTATCTGGTAATAAATCGATCACAAAATCAATCTCCCTTTCTGGGGGAATACCAGGAAGTTCATCAGGGAATACATCTGGAAATTTATTGACTACTGGAATGGACTGAAGATTTGGGGATTCTGCTTGAATATCCTGAACCCCGACAATATGATAGATGCAACCTTTTGCTATTAACTTTCTCTCCTGAAGATAGGAAATAAACCTACATTTTTGCGTGGCTGCATTACCTTTCCACTCCCGTATCACCTCCCCTGGAAAGTGGAATCGAACAGTTTTGGTCCAACATTCTACATTGGCATAACATGGTGCTAGCCAATCCATACCCATAATTGCATCAAAGTCGATCATTTCTAATTCCACCAAATCTGCTAAAGTCTTGCAACCCACAACCTCTACTGTGCAACCCTGGTAGATTCTTTTAGCTATAATAGAATCACCAACGGGTATGGACACTAAAAAAGGTCACTGAAGCAATTCTGGCGTAATACCAAACTTCCGGGCTATTAATGGTGTAACTTAAGACAAAGTGGAGCCTGGGTCTATCAAAACATACATAGAATGAGAGTAGATGTCTAGAATACCTGTCACAACATCTGGAGATGACTCTGACTCCTGTCGCCCCGGCAAAGCATAAGTGCGATCTGGACCCGTGCTTGAGCTAGATGCTCCTGTTCTGCCTCGGCTTCTGCTGGCTGAAGCTGAGGGCCTATGCCCTGCTAGGAATGCTGGGGCACGTGACCTTATTGAAGATCTGTCCTGTGAGTCCCGATCACTCTGACCCCTGGCTGGACAGTCTCTCATCAGGTGACCCTCCTGCCCACAGATGTAACATGCAGAAGAACCATACTTACATGCCCCGGGATGGCGTCGACTGCAAATAGGGCAAGGTGGAATGGTGAATCTACTCTGCTCTGACCCCCTTTGCTGCTGCGAACCTGATGGCCGTGAACTCTCCTGGGTCCTGATTGTCCCCGACGGCCTGGTCTACTACCTTGCTGCTGCTATGGAGGTGGGGGTCTGGGTGGTCTGCCTGACAGTCATGGCTTGGGTCCACCCTGAAACTCCACCTGAGTGCTACTCGATCTAGTCCTACGGCGCTGCTCTAGATTTGCCCTGTCTATCTCTCGCTGTCGCTGCCTGATCCCCTCGATATTCTGAGCAAATGCCTGAACACGGGCAATATCCATATCCTCTCACAGAGTAGCTGTGATACAAGTCTCTACATATTTTGGATTCAGACCCATGATAAACTGGTGTACCCTGGCCGGCATGGTATCCATAAAACTCGGTGCATATCGGGCCAGGGAGTCGAATCTCATAGCATACTCCCGAACGCTCATCGAACCCTGCTCTAGATGCAAAAACTTATCTACGCGGGCCTGTTGGATCTCTCACGGCAAATAATGGTCCAAGAAGGCATCTAAAAGGATGGACCAAGTCGGAGGGGGAACATTTCTATCTTGGGACCTTTCCCAACTCTCGTACCATAATACTGCTATGTACCGCAACCGAAATACCACTAACTCAACCGACTTCGCTGGTGTGGCATGCGTTACCCTAAAGATCCGCTGCAGCTGGTCCAAGAAGTCTTGAGGGTCCTCATCTCGTTCTGCCCTCGTGAATTGCGGGGGACTCAGTGCGATGAACTCTCGAACCCTTGAACCACCAGGTCCTTCTAAAGACTCCAACCACGGGTGCTACTGGCTGACGCTGTGCAACCATCATCTGGGCTATCATAAAAACAACACTCCTGACCTCCTGATCTGATGGCATCGGTATAGAAACTTCTGGAGGTGGTGACGACACATCTACCGCTCTAGACGACTCTTGGCGTGGTAAATATTGCTGGGGAGACTGAGGTGGAGTCCCCCTGTCACCATCAGATCGGGATGACTCTGACTGAGGCACCCTGCTAGTGCCTTCTCCTACTGCGATGTCTAACTTCCTGCGAGTCGTGGTCTGTCGCGTGTCTGATATTTCTCTGTAGACAAGAAGAATATAGTAAGCTTAGGGACTCAACCCTATACAGCACAGCTCTATAGCACGACTAGAAGAGAAAGAAGAGTAACCACCCTAACATGCCTCACAGCCTCCTGCCTATAGAATATGGTGCACAACACATCCATAGACAAGATTCTACTTAGCATGGCTTGCAGACTCCCTGGGATACAACCTGCTCTAATACCAAGTTTGTCATGCCCCACCTTGGGAGGCAAGACTAGCACCTGGTGCCCTACTAGGATCTGAACTGGCCTGACGGAGCTTGCGCACCTCTAGTGCATAACTATTGCTAATTCTCAACTCAAGAAAACAACGGGCTATATCTCGGCTGTAAACACAGCCCCCGACCGACAAGGCCTTATAGCCACCTATAAAGGAAAACAACTAACTAGAAACAGGTAATAATAGGGTATTATATGCGGGCCGACAAGACCACCATGATACCTAGTGATGACTGTAAAGTAAATTCAGTACTAAACTAATCTATGGCCGACAAGGCCGCTAACTAATAGCTAAACAAGGCCCCACACGGCCAACAACAACCAACCACAAGGAATCTGAAATAATCTGCGAGCCTCTAGGAGTGATATAATGTTTGAGACAGGGCCCCAACCTACCCATGAACTGTACAAACAAAAAGAAGTAGACCTTCTAGCTATTACCTCCGGCGGAATGGAGCTTACTGCCCTGCTAACTCTGGCTGAAAGCTAAGAAGATCCTGGTCCACTTCTATCAGCACCTGCAGGCAAGTAATGCAGCGCCCCAGAAGGGCGTTAGTTTAATATGTACCGAATATGTAAGGCAGTAACTGTGAATAATTGAATGAATTGAAATGAAGCTTAAAGTAATTGGAAAGAAGGGATAGAAATACTACCTGAATGGCTGGACTTCTTGCTATCTAATCTATCAGTAACTACTGCAAACAAGAACCTTACCTGGCTCCCATAAGCCGGAAGATACAACCAGCACAGGATAACCCACCCGGGGCCCCCATAAGCCCTAGTGAGTGCACTTCAATCTATATACCCCTAAAAAGGTCAAAAAAGGTCAACTAGTGGCTATAGCCGTCCTACCAGTCCCCTGGGTCTACAACTGAGCCCGCTCGGCCCCTAAACTGTAGCTGTGTCTGAGTCCGATGGACTTCTAATATCTGCACCCGGGCACCAGGCTCGACAGGGGGTGTGGTGCCGATACGACATATAATAGTCCAGCCATGGAATGGACTATATGAGGACCTTGGACCCCATCTTCGTCCCTTGCAGATGGCATACCGCTCCTTGGTGCGATGTCATCTCGCCCCTGGCGGGCGTCGACACAACTAGTAACCATGGGGTTGGCTATTAAAGGCTATACAGGGTAAAGACAATCCCAAGCTACACATAGGATACTTGCCTCAGCTAATAACAATTGCTAATCATAATAGATATACTTCTGACTATCTTACTGGGATTCAATTGAGTTATAATACTAAAGAAACTAACTGAGTTATAATACTAAAGAAACTAACTTGCCGAACGAATTTGCCTTAACATACCTAGATCGCCGATTCCTGATTAACTGGCGAGTTACAAACCGTACTCAACAACTTTTTCCAACTGTGATCATATTACTGGGAGAATGAGACTAGTTTCAGTACTAAGTTCGGCAAAAAACAATAACTTTTGATACTAATATTAACTATAGTTCAACTTATCAAAACATGGTCGAAGACGTATAATTTCTCGAGGGTTCAGAAGGGATAAATACTTACTTGAAGCCTGTGATCATATAGAAATTAGTTTGGAGAAATTCTGACAACTTCTACTCGGCGGGGTTATGATTTTCTGGGCGAATTTCAAGAACCTAACTTCGTAGTAATGCTCCCTGTAGGGTTATAATTCGATACTTGAAGTTAATTTTGATTTGGACAGTGTTTGGCAGCATAAACGGAAAGAAATAACTCAAAAATGGCGTGGGTTTTACTTCTGGACGAAGATATAAACATATATAATGATTCAACAAGTGAAGGGGCTTTATATATATAATTGGGTGGTGGACACGGGGTCCGTGGCACGGACCCTGTCGTGCCAGTTTACAGGTGTGCCAATGCGCCCAACATGGAGGGAGGGGCTCTGTGGCACGCTGTCCCTGTTGTAGCCTGCTCCGACCTTCTCCCTCGCTTCTCCGATTCCACGCTTGTTCGACCTTTTCCCGGGCTCTTTCTCGTACACACCAAACTTTAAAACTCTTGACTAACGTACGAATAGGTCAACTAAATGTTAGGAACTTATAGGGTGTAACAGTAGAGCAAGCAATATGATCTTGGGCATACTTATATGCCCAAAGACTATTTTATACCCATGTTTGTACCTTAATTTAACAATAATCTCATGTATTTTTTGTAATTTGTGGCCATGGACTAACTAATATGATTATCTCTTTGTAGGTTGAAATTGCCAATGTATGGAGCTCAATGTTAGGATAATGGTCCTAATCTTAAAGATAAATGTTAAGGGACGGATTATGGATGGTGACACAAGATGAAAATGACATTTGCATTCAACTCCATGCCACGGAGAAGCATTGGGGCATTCAACAACGTGCCAAAGACCAAACAATTAATTTATATGAATAGGGGATGCAAAACAGTGAGCATCCGTGGAAGCAGAGTGTCATGGAGGCAAATCCCCTCGATAGTCACGTGTCACAAAGACAAGTCTTTACGATGGGCAGCATGGGACGGAGCTGTTTCACCACCGGCCAAAGTTTGCATTTTTCCAACTTATTATAAATTGAACCCTTAGCTTCTAAATTCATTATCACAAAATATTTTGGGAAGAACGGAAAGGAGTGAAGGGAGAATGAAGTAAACTCTACCTAGGGTTTGATTTCTTTTATTCTATTTTATCCATTCTTGTAATTACATGAATTCAACATGTTTTGGAATGATTGTATGAACAAGAGTAGCTAAGACCCTTCTTCTAGGGTTGAGGCCACATGAAATGAATGTATTTGCATAATTTCATCTTTGGTTCAAGTTTCTTTGTTGTTTTGTCTTGCCTTCTTAATTGTTGTTGTTTTTTATGCTTGATCACCATGAAAACGGACACGTTAAGCTTAGGTAAAAGCTTGAAAGAGTAACAATAGGCTAGAACAGAAGAATGTAAAGAGCAAGTTCTTGTCTTTACGATAAGATTCGCGGTTAGGATAGAAACTATACCTAATTTGCCTTGCTTGGTTAATAAAATGGGATGATAGTTAGACACCGACATAGAATTGTCACATCACTGCTCATAGAAGTAGTTGTGAAGCTAAGTCAGGTTAAATAATTAGAGATACGAAAGTCCATAATCAAGGGCATAAACCCCGTAAACCACATGCATATTGTTAAATTGCTCACGAATTGGGATGTCATATCCCCAGTCAGCGATGTAGGTGTGAGACTAGTTTGTTGTGTTTAGAAGCTTGAAAGACCATGAGCACTGCATTTTAACTCTGTGAGACAACAACTGAAGTTTTTATACTTGAACCATTGTGAATTGTAGCATTGCATGACTATCGGGCCTTAACTCTAGTTGCTTCTTGTATAATTTCCCGATTTTTTTGTGATCACACCTAGATTTAATTACACTTATCCAAAAATCTCTTAAATCAACACTTTTGAAGGTTAACTTATACTTGAACTTGAATGTTCGCTAAATTAGTCCAGTCCCTATGGGTTTGACATCCGACTCTTCAAGAGTCGCTTTACTACTTATACGACCACGTGCGCCGGAGCGCGAACAAGTTTTTGGTGCTGTTGTCGGGGACTGGTGAAATTAGTGAATTTCTTATTTTTGTGTTGATGTATAATTTTCTTAGTGTTGAAAAAAAATATTATTTTTAGATTTCTTTTATTTTTGTTTTTGGTTTGATACCCTTCGTGACATAACATCATGGAATACAAATGGGTTGAATGGTGCATACTCATATTTCAATGATTCTTGTCTGAATTGTGGAGGACCCCAGTTGTGGCAACACTGTCATATATGTAATATATGTGGTGGTCAGGATGGTCGTTGGAATGGTTGTTCAAATTCATATTCCCCTCCCCCAAGCCCCTACTATGATCCTTCTGTTGTTTTTTATGAGTACAGGAATGATGAAGAGGAGGACTTAGAACACCAAGCTCAGATAGAAAATATGTTAAAACGGGTCCTTGAGCAAACAGAAGTGATGAGGGAGCAGATGGAAGTAATGAGAATTCATACTAAGGAAAATGGAGAGGCCCTAGAAATGATGAAAGCCAAGTTCACGGAGATAAAGGCTGAGGCTGAAGCTTGCACTGATTTGCAAGTCACTGTCTTAGACAATACTCAAGAAAGATCTCAAGGAGAAAAAAAGAGTGAGTTCTTGGAACAAGCTCAACAATTAGAAGCTCCTGAGAGTCTCTGTGATGGTCTAACATATTTGGCTAATCCAGTCATAAAAGGGGGGATAGAGTTCCAACCATTTGACATTTATGTGGAGTCAGATGTTGATATAGAGAAGGTGTACAAAACTAAGGAGGTCAAGCACAATGTAGTTTCAGAGTTGAGATGTATTGTACCCCACTCAAAGTATTTCTCGACATTATGTTTGGTTGACAACCTAGAAATAGAGTCTTCCAAGCTTACAGAGAAAGGTCTAGGTGAGGAATAGGCCCCATATATTATGCAATTTGCTGAGTCGAAGAGACAGAATGACTTCATTTACTTAAGGACCAATAAGTGTAAGAGGCGACATCTACTGCTTGGTCTCTTAAATTTTTCACCACCACCCCTAGACCATAATAGGAAATTAGAAAAGAAATTAGGGGTGAGATTCATATCCTCAAAGTGGAAGGAAAAGTGGTGGAACTTGATGCGTCGTGCCGCGACTAAACTTAGGCGCTGCTTGGGAGGCAACCCAAGAGTACCACAGGTACAATATCTTTTTCTCTATTTTTATTTTGTTTATCTTCACTTTTTTTTGTTGGTGTGACTTAATCATAGATTGAGGGAAAGTTTGAGTACCTGAGGAAGTAAGAGCTAAAGATCATGATAAGAAGATGAGTGTGGGGGCGGTGAACCACATGTTCAACAATGCAGAAAAATATGTTGTTAGCTAGGCCTAAAGGCCTCAGGAAGTATTTCTCACCCTTGTATTAATTTTATTTGATGCTTTGGGGAAATAGCATAATTCTAGTGTGGGGTGAGGAAAATTTCAAAAATTTTGTGCTTAGTGAATTTGGGTGAAGTTGGTGCTTGGTATAATATTGTTTGATGAAAAAATTTGAGTTGAGCATATTTCACCCACCCTTTTTTTTTCGGTTCTTTTCCAAGGGGGGCACTTTGAACCAATGAATAAAATTTTTCTTTGTCTGTATATAATGGTGTCAGTATTAGTTAGGGACTTTTCCCGACAATGGATGGATGACGACTGTATTGATGGAAAATTAGTCAATTGGTTTTTGTTGTGAACCCTTAGCTGATTGACAGTTTGTTGTTCTTGTTATGTGCTATACATGATTATGAGATGCAAATGGTGTAAATTTTGAAGCATGTTTAGCAATTGTACAACTCTGTTTGAGACACCTAGGCTCTTGAATATGACTCTATGTGTGTAAAGCTTGATTTTAAATTCTTGTGATTAGTTGAGTTAAGAGTCTATTGAATTTGTCTTGAATTGAGCATGTGTTGTGAGCATAAGGTTTTTGAATATTCCATGTTATTGTGTAGTGTCCAGAACTTTCCTGGTGTCTACATAAAACGAATTGAGGGATGTCGATTGTAGGAGATGATTTAGGCATTTCTTTAAATGAGCCTAATTTTATATCCCTTGCTTTACCCACCTTGAATGTCTGATCCTAGTTAGCCCCATTGAGCCTTAAGCCTATTCTTTGATAGCTGTAGTATAAACTTAATCCTTTTAATAGCCAATAAGTTGATATAAAACTCCTAAGCACTTAAGTGAAAAATCCAAAACAGTAAAGGAGTAAGAATCTTGAAAAAGAAGGTAAAATAACAATTGTGGGAGTCGAAGAAAATACTAGAGGTGCACTTGTGTAAAAATGCATAAGTGTTGGTAGGAAGTAAAAGAAGAAAAGAGCGAAAAAATTACTTAAGTACTCCTTACTAATAGCCTAAGTGTTCCTAATGAAATGGGTAAACAAAGAGGAATATGGGAATTGAAAAGAATAAAGGTGAAGTAAGAGGATAAATATCCTTAATGAAAGTGTGATGTATTAAAATAGCTTAGGGAAGATAGTCACTATTACTGGTCAGAATAGTACCTACCTGTCCCTTAGCCTACATTACAACCCACTAAGTCCTACTTGATCTTACTTTTAAACATTCCTAAATTAGTGGATCAATACATGTTGGATGTGAATTCTTTGTGAGAGTGAGCTTATTTCTTATTCATATACCCATACATGTTATAATTTGAAAACGAATGAGTAAAAATGGGTCTCTGTTGTTGTGAGGGCACATGTTTGAGGAAAGATAGGATTCATGTTAGACTAATGTACATGAGTTTGTTGTGGTTGTAGAGTCGATTCTTGAGGCTAGGATGTCTTAACTTGGTTATACTTGTTTTTAATTGGGTTATATATAGAATGCTCTATTTGAACTTGCCATCTAAATAAGTAATTGTAGCCTTAATTTGAGTCATCTTGCGTCAATTGGTAATGTGTGAGTCTTCCTTGTGCATGAGATGTAAAGGACTTGTTCGAGGAAGAACAAGGTTTTAAGTGTGGGGTAGCATGATAAATATGCCCAAAGACTATTTTATACCCATGTTTTATCCATGTTTGTACCTTAATTTAAGAATAATCTCATGTATTTTGTGTAATTTGTGGCCATGGACTAACAAATATGATTAGCTCTCTTTATAGGTTGAAATTGCCAATGTATAGAGCTCAATGTGAAGATAATGGTCCTATTCTTGAAGATAAATGTTAAGGGACGGATTATGGATGGTGAGACAAGCTAAAAATGACATTTGGAGTCGACTCCGTTCCTCGGAGAAGCATTGGGGCATTCAACAACGTGCTACGGAGCAAAGAATTAATTTATATGAATAGGGACTGCAAAACAGTGAGCATCCACGATAACAGAGTGTCACATAGGCAAATCTCCCCGATAGCCAACATGTCACGGAGGCAAATCTCCGCGATGGGCAGCGTTGGCACGGAGCTGTTTCACCAAAGGCCAAATTTTGCATTTTCTCAACTTATTATAAATTGAACCCTTAGCTTCTAAATTCATTATCACAAAATATTTTGGGAAGAACGTAAAGGAGCGAAGGGAGAACGAAGGAAACTCTGCCTAGGGTTTGATTTCTTTTAGTCTCTTTTATCCATTCTTGTAATTACATGAATTCAACATGTTTTGGAATAACTGTATGAACATGAGCAGCTACAACCCTTCTTCTAGGGTTGAGGCCACATGACATGAATGTATTTGCATAATTTCATCTTTGGTTCAAGTTTCTTTGTTGTTTTGTCTTGCCTTCTTAATTATCGTTGTTTTATGCTTGATCACCATGAAAACAAACTCATTAAGCTTAGGTAAAAGCTCGAAAGAGTAACCTTAGGCTAGAACAGAGAATTTAGGGAGCAAGTTCTTGTCTATATGATAAGATTCGCGGTTAAGATAGAGACTATACCTAATTTTCCTTGCTTGGTTAAAAAAAAGGGGATGATAGCTAGACACTGACTTAGAATTGTCACATCACCGCTCATAGAAGTGGTTGTGAAGCTAAGTCAGGTTAAATGATTAGACGTATGAAAGTCCATAATCAAGGGCAGAAACCCCGTAAACCACATGCATAGTGTTAAATTGATCACGAATTGGGATGTCACATCCCCGGTCAACGATTTAGGTGTGAGACTAGTGTTTAGAGGCTCGAAAGACCATGAGCACTGCATTTTAACTCTGTGAGACAACAACTGAAGTTTTCATATTTGAACCAGAATTGTAGCATTGCATGATTATCAGGCCTTAACTCTAGTTGCTTCTTGTATTATTTCCCGATTTATTTTTATCACACCTAGATTTAATTACACTTATCCAAAAATCTCTTAAATCAACACTTGTGAAGGTTAACTTATACTTGAACTTGAATATTCACTGAATTAGTCCAGTCCCTGTGGGTTCGACATCTGGCTCATCAAGAGTCACAATATTACTTGTACAACCGCGTGCACTTGCGTGCGTTTGGGTGACAACACAATATAGTTTGTTTGAATGACTTACAAGAAAATGCTCCTCTACCAATGGTAAACACATATCCACTTGTGGATTTAGTTTCAGTTGATTCGGTGATCCAATTTGCATCACAATATCCTTCTACAACTGTTGGATACTTGTTGTAATGCAAAGTGAAGTTTTGAGTATGTTTTAAATACCCCAAAAACTCATTTCATAGCCATCCAATGACTCTGATTGAGATTACTTTTATATCTTCTAAGTTTACTTATCACACAAGCTATATCTGGTCGTGTACAATTCATGATGTACATCAGACTTCCCAATGGTCTAACATAATCCAATTGATACTTACTTTCACCTTTGTTCTTAGCAAGAGCGGGATTCACATCAATTGGTGTCTTTGCAGTTTTGAAATCCAATACTTAAATTTTTCAAGTATTGTTTGGACATAATGAGACTGAGACAATGCTAGACCTTTAGGAATTTTGTGGATCTTAATGTCCAATATCAAATCAGCAACTCCTAAGTCTTTCATCTCAAATTTACTATCAAGCATACACTTGGTAGCATTTATGTAAGCAATGTCATTACTCATTATCAACATGTCATCCACATATAGGCAAAAAATGATGACTTGATTTTGAGTGTTCTTAATGTAAATACATTTATCACACTCATTAATCTTGAAACCATTTGACAACATAGTTTGGTAAAATTTTGCATGCCATTGTTTGGGCGCTTGTTTTAGTCTGTACAAGGACTTTATGAGTCGCACACCTTCTTTTCATTTCCAGGAACTACAAACCCTGCAGGTTGTTTCATGTAAATTTCTTCCTCCAAATCTCCATTTAAGAAGGCTATTTTCACATCCATTTGATGGATTTCAAGACCGTATATAGAGGCTAATGCTATTAACACCCGAATGGATATAATTCTGATTATCAGTGAGTACTTATTAAAGTAATCAAGACCTTCTTTTTGTCTAAACCCTTTGACTACAAGTCTTGCTTTGTATTTGTCAGTAGTGCCATCATCTTTAACTTTCCTTTTGAAAATTCATTTACAACCTAATGGCTTGTTCCCTGGAGGAAGGTCAACCAATTCCTATGTATGGCTATTCATTATGGATTCAATTTCACTATTGACTACCTCTTTCCAATATTGAGTTTTCGAAGAAGTCATAGCTTCTTGAAAAGTTTGAGGCTCATTTTCCAATAAAAATGTTAGAAAATCTGGTCCAAAGGAAGTAGGAGTCCTTTGACATTTTCTACGCTTTGGATTCTCCTCATTTGGAACACTTTTATTTATCTCTTCCCGAGGTCATTTAGATTCTTCACTAGAAGACTCACAATTCTGTTTATACGGGTATGTACATTCAAAGAATTCAACACTATCTGATTCCATTACCATATTAACATGAATGTCAGAATTTTCTCATTTATGAACCAGAAATCGATATGCTTTACTATTTGTAGCATATCCTATAAATACACAATCAATGGTTTTAGGTCCTATCTTAACCCTTTTGGGTTTAGAAACTTGTACCTTGTCCAAACACCCTCACACTTTCATGTATTCAAGGTTAGGCTTTCTTCCTTTTCATTTTTCGTATGGAATGGATTGTATTTTTCTAGGGGCACTCGATTAAGTATTCTGCTAGCCGTAAGGATAGCCTCCCCTCACAAGTTTTGGGGTAAACCAGAACTTATCAACATAGCATTCATCAACTCTTTTAATGTTCTGTTTTTTCTTTCCGTAATCCCATTAGATTGTGGCGAGTAAGGGGCAGTTATTTGACGAATAATGCCATATTCCAAACATATTTCTTCAAAATTTGATTCATATTCGCTGCCCCTATGACTCCTTATCATTTTGATCTTTTTGTTAAGTTGTGTTTTAACTTCACTTTTATATTGCTTGGATGCATCAATTGCTTCAACTTTACTTTTAAGTAAGTAAACATAGCTGTACCACGTACTATCGTCAATGAAAGTTATAAAATACTTCTTTTCACCATGAGATGATATAGATTTCATGTCACAAATGTCTGTGTGAATTAAGTCTAAGGGACTTGAATTCCTTTCAACTGACTTATAAGGATGTTTAACATACTTAGATTCAACACAAATTTAACATTTGATTAATTGCATTCAAACTTTGGCAATAATTCCAAATTGATCATTTTACGCAAGGTTTTATAATTGACATGTCCAAACGGGAATTCCATAAATCATTCGACTCATTCAAGTAAGAAGAAGTTGTAATTTTATTGCTTTCAACAACAATTACATTTAGTTTGAAAGGCCCTCAGTTAGGTAATCTTTTCCTACATACATATCATTCTTACTTATTATAGTATGATTTGAAACAAGAACGCGCTTAAATCTGTTCTTGATGAGAACACTAGCAGAACCTAAGTTCTTCCTCATTTCTGGAACATGATAGACACTATTGAGAGTCACCACCTTGCCGGATGTCATTTTCAGAAATATTTTCCCATAGCCTTCAATCTTGGCTGTTGCAGAGTTTCCCATATACATGGTCTCGTTGGGTCCAACAGGGACATAGGAAGCAAATGTTTCTCTGATAGCACAAACATGTTGAGTGGCTCCAGAGTCAAACCACCAGTCTGTGGGGCTCCCCACTAGGTTGCATTTAGACACCATAGCACACAAGTCATCAATCTCCATGGTTCTTTCAACCATGTTAGCTTGGCCCTTTTACTTTCCTTTCTTTAGAGCACGACATTCAGCAACCTTGTGTCCAATCTTTCCACAGTTGTGGCAGTTTCCCTTGAATTTCTTCTTGCTAGAAAAATTCTTTTGTCCAGAAGACTTCTTCCTCTTTTTGGGATTAAATTGAGTAGTCTCAACAATATTTTCCCCCATAATTGTTGAGTTTCCCCTTACTTTCCTTTCCGCAGCTTTATTATCTTCTTCGATTCTCAATCGAACGATAAGATCTTCAAGCTTCATCTCCTTGCACTTGTGCTTTAGATAACCCTCCATGAAGGAGGTAGCTTTTTAATCATGGCTGCAACTTGAAAAGATTCATTGATGACCAAACCTTTAGCAAGGAGATCGTGAATTATCACTTGCAGCTCTTGGACTTTTCACTACAAAAAACAGGTCAAAAATCGACGGAAGGGAACCGATGGACAACATCGGTCCCCAAAAATGGGGGAAAAATGATTTTGTCCGTCGGTGTTTGTCATTTTAAATTATTTTCTAATTATTTTATTGTTAAACCCACACTGTCCGTCAGTTTATCCCTCGATATTTTACGCGGATTTTTTCGCAAAATTAATAACCGGCGGATACGGTCGATTTATATTTTAAAAAAAATTAAAAAATATATTATGTGGCCGAAGAACAACATCATTTTGTTATAAAATAATTATTTATATAAAGATAATATTTTTGAAAGTATTGTTTAATTTAGTTAAAATATACCGACAGACAGTGTCGATGTGTCCGTCGGTTTTTCAATTAAATGAGTTGACCCAATCTTGACCAAAGAACCGATGGACTAACCGACACTGTCCGTCTGTTTATTTAATATAATCGCACCAGACAACCCTCTCTTCCCCATTTCTCTCTTCTCTCTCAATTTTTCAAAAAATCGCACCAGAACTGGTGCACCCACCCCACCAGCGAACCACCACCCAGCCCACCATCCTTCCTCCCTGGCGCACCCACCCCACCGGAGAATCCATTCCCCTGCCCTAGTACCCGACCCACTGCCATTAGCAAGGTTAGGATTTGTTATTTTTTCAATTAAATTTTTATTATTAGATTTTAGGTTAAATTATTAGATTTAATTGTTATTATTATTGTTAAATGATTATATTGTTAATTTTATTATTAGAATTGCTAGATCTCATTGGTAAATTGTTAGATTTCATTGTTAAATTATTAGATTTTATTGTTAGATTTTAGGTTGAATTGTTAGATTTCATTGTTATTGTAATTGCTTAATTATTATATTCATGATAATATTATTAGTTAGATTTGTTAAATTTCATTACTAGATTGTTATATTTTATTGTTAAATTGTTAGAATTGTTAGATTTTATTGTTAATGTTATTTTTAGGGTTGTTAATTAGGTTTAGTTGAAACTTTGTTAGATTGTTAGATTTCATTGTTAAATTGTGAGATTTCGTTGTTAATGTTATTGTTAGGATTATTAGGTTTAGTTGAAATTTTGTTAGATTGTTAGATTTCATTGAATAATTGTTAGATTTCATTGTGTTTGAAACTTTGTTGCAATTTAAGTTAGAAATTTATCAAAAATAACTAGTAACAATAACTATTAAAATTTAATAATTAAGAAATTTAATAATAAAATTTAATAATAACAATTATATATCAAAAATAATATAATAATTCAAAGTTAATAATTATTAAAATTTCCTATTAATAATTCAATAATTACAAAAATTTATCATTACATACTCAAATTTATTAACCACATATAATTTTATTAATTAATAATTATTGAATATTAATTCAATAATTTCAGCAAAATTTGACTTACTTTTGGAGGATGTTTATCAGATAATTAGTTATTATTAAATAATAAAATTTAATTATCAATACAAATTAATTAATTTTAATTTATATGTGTAATCTAAAATATTTTTATTTTTTTAGATGAATGATGGTCTATGGATGTATGATAGAACTAATGCAAATCGTGGGAGCATGAAAGATGAATTTGTTGAAGGTGTTAGAGGATTTATCAACCATGCAATGTCACTATATCCTTTTCAAAATGATGGATTCATTAGGTGTCCTTGTAAGCGATGCAATTTCATGAAGTTTCTTAAACCTAATAAAGTTGTAGTTCATATTTACAGTTATGGGTTTAAGCCTAGATATTTTGTGTGGACTGATCATGGTGAGACTGATGGAGAGAATGGTATATTTTATAATTTGATCGGTGAAAGTAGTAGGTCTGCACATGATCAAAGTAGTGTTCAACATGAGAGAGTGCATGAAATGGTTAATGATGCGTTCGGAATACAATATGGGATGGAACCGGAACAATATTTCGAAGAAACTCCCAATGAAGAAGCAATCCGTTTCTATGAACAACTAGAAGAGGCTAGTCGTCCACTATGTGTAGGGAGCCTACATTCTGAGTTGTCCGTTGCAGTTAGACTAATTGGAGTGTTCCTCAAGATGCTATGAACTCTATGGTTGGTCTTTTGGGGGAACTCGTTAACCCTGAGTTGAACGTAGCTAAGAATTTCTATCAGGAAAAGAAATTGGTTTTCAAGTTAGGATTGTCATATGATAGAATTCATTGTTTTGAAAATAGTTGCATGTTTTTCTATAAGAATGATGGGGATCTAGAAAATTGCAAGTTTTGTGGACATGCTCATTTTAAGCGGACTCCTGGTTGGAAGATGGTTCCAGTTAAGGCGTTGCATTATTTACCTCTTATACCTCGATTAAAGAGGTTGTACGCGTCGATGAGTTCTGCTCTGCATATGAGATGGCACCGTGAGAATTGAAGGGCTCCTAGTGTTATGTCTTATCCATCAAACGGAGAATCTTGGAAACATTTTGATAGAACTTATCCCTATTTTGCTAGTGAACCAAGAAATATTAGATTAGGCTTGTGTGTAGATGGTTTTACGCCATTCTCTGTCTCTGCTGCACCCTACTCTTGCTAGCCTATATTCCTTACTCCGTATAATCTTCTACCTGAAATGTGTATGACGAGTCCCTACATATTTCTAAGTTGTATTATCCCGAGTCCCCGCAATCCAAAAAGTTTGATTGATGTTTATCTACAACTTCTGATAGAAGAGTTAAAACAATTGTGGTCTGAAGGTGTAGTGACTTATGACATATCAATTAAGTAGAATTTTCTTTTGTGTGCTTGTTTAATGTGGACGATAAATGATTTTCCGGCGTATGGGATGCTGTCTGGTTGGATGACCACTGGAAAATTAGCTTGCCCATATTGCATGGAAAATAGTAAAGCATTCACATTAAAATATGGTCATAAAAATTCATGATTTGATTGTCACCGTCGGTTCTTGCCAGTGGATCACGAGTTTAGAAGAATGAAACCTGCTTTCCGAAAGAATAAGGTTGAAAATGATTTGCAACCTCCATTATTGTCAGCAAGTGAAATTTGGGAGAGAGTTTGTCACTTGCCAAAGGTTACAGATGCTACACCTTGTAGACTTCCTGGATATGGTATTGGACTTAATTGGATAAAATAGAACATATTTTGGGAGTTGCCGTATTGGAAGGACAATTTTCTATGACACAATCTTGATATGATGCACATTGAAAAAAATTATTTTGATAATTTGTTCAACATCGTGATGGATGATAAGGGTAAGACAAAAGATAATCCAAAGGCTAGAATGGACTTAAAAGAATACTGCAGAAGAAAGGAACTAGATTTTCAAGAAACACACAATAATAAATTGTTAAGCCCAAGGCGAGCTTTTCATTCACATTGGATGAAAAATGTGAGATTTGTGAGTGGGTTAAAAATTTGAGGATGCCTGAGGGCTATGCTTTAAATTTGGGGAAGTGTGCAGATATGAACGAAGGGAAGTTGTGTGGTATGAAAAGCCATGATTGCCATGTTTTCATGAAAACTTTGATTCCTATTGCATTTAATCGGCTACCTGATAGGATATGAAAGTCAATCACAGAGGTAAGTTTGTTCTTCAAGGATTTGTGTAGTAACACTTTGTGGGAGGATAACTTAGAAAAGATGGATGAGAATATTCCTGTGATTACTACTAAGTTGGAAAAGATCTTTCCGTGCGGATTCTTTGATGTGATGGAACATTTACCGATTCACCTCATACATGAGGCGCATCTTGGAGGCCCAGTTCAATACAATGTATGTATCCATTCGAAAGGTACTAAAACTATGACTTTGTACACCATGAATTCATTTTTTTAAAGTTGGTTTAACCAAATTACTAACATCAAAATTTTATACAGAATTATTGGCAAGTGCAAAAGAACTGTTAAGTAGCGGTCTAAGATTGAAGGATCTATCTGTGAAGCTTATCTTGCAAAGGAAACTGCTCATTTTTGTTCTTACTATTTTGAGCAGCAAATGCCAACTTTAAGAAATAGGCCTACCCGCAATGACGATAGTGATATTGATCCAAGCTACCCGCCGATTTCAATTTTTAATCAACCAGGCGAGGTTCTAAAAAATGAACCAGGCGAGGTTTGAGTAGTATGGAAATGTAATTTATTGTGACACACGTTTTGCTTAATTGCCCCGAAATACAACCATATCTTGAGTAAGTTCTAAATGATATTATTGAATAATATTATTTAAATACTAATGCTTAAACTAATTTAAAAAATAATGTGATTGAACAATTACTTTGTAGGACAATAGGGTAATGATGCCATATATACGAGGTTCTCTAATTGGCTGAAAGACTATGTAAGTGTTCAATATCATGTTAACGATATAAGTACAACATAATCATTTGTTTAAATAATTTTTTTAAACACTACGTAGGTGTATGATGAAAATAACAATATTGAACATTTGCAAATTGTGAGGTGATGTTGCACTCGGGCCTGATAGTCAAATTCAGTCCATACATAAATACTGTGTCAATGGTTTCAAGTTTCAAACAAAGGAAACTTCTAAGTATAAGAAAATCAATAATAGTGGAGTGTGCGTTAAAGACGGTGTGGACGGTAATGGCCAAACTGTTGATTATTATGGTGTGATACAAGAGATAATGGAAGTTAGGTATGCTGGATGATCGAGGAAAAAGATAGTACTATTTCGGTGTAAGTGGTTTGATCCATAGCACAGAGGTACTAGGGTTAATCAAAAGCATAATATAACTGAAGTTAAGCACACCAGACAGTATGACTGTTATGATCCTTTCATCATTGCATAAAATGCTAAGCAGGTGTATATGCTTCATATCCTCTGCGTAGAGACAAGGCTAATTGGTGGGTTGTTATAAAGACTAAGCCCGTGGGTCGGATATAGATTGATAATGTGCTGGATGTGGCGTACCAAAATGATTTGACAATTGTTCATCAAACTGTGGATGTTGAGTTAGAACAAAGTTTAGAACATTCTGAACACATATTAGAAGTTTCTGATAATGATGTAATAATTGAAAATTGCAAATGTTGAGGACGAATCAGATAATGAAAATGAACCAAGTGAGGGAGAAGAATCAAATCATAATTATGAAACAAGTGATGAGGAAGAATGGGAGAATGATGGAAATGAAACAAGTGAGGAGGAAGAATGGGAGAATGATGATTAGCAAGAAACTTAATTAATTCTTTTAAGTAATTATTATATCTAATATATACTTATATTATTATTTTAATTATATTTTATAATGCATGTAAACTTGAATGCAGATGTCGTCAGGTGATCGAGGTCAAACTAGTAAAGGTAGTAAATCGAGTAAGAGTAGTAGGAAAACTCATAGGAGACCACTAGATTCTAGTGCTGCTTCGGTGGCCTTTTATCTACTCCACATACACATTCTTCTCCACGTCTATCCTATGTACCCTACGGTACTAGGCATCCAACACATTCATCTCTGCCTCCATTTCCTACTACTTCTCAAACTTTCATGCCTACACTTGGCATTCGTCCACCATGGGAGAACTCGACGTATTCATCGTCAGGTACTCCTTCCCTGATTGGATCATCTCCTGACATTGTCGGCTTGCGAATCAGAGATAGCAGCTCTGACTCAGACTCACCCGGTACTTTTAGTACTCCACCCTTGACCCAGTCATATAGAGCACCGGCACCGGCACCACCACCGACACTAGCACCAGCAGCTGGAGAGCCATCGCCAGGAGATATAGACAGTCTCGGTAAACTTGTGATCGTGCCTAATGGATCTGGGTAAGTTTGATTTTATTTTTTATTTAGATTTATAATATTTAATCTTAATGTTATATTTATGACTTGACATATTTATTGTCATTTTTACAGGTTTCATTCGGGAAAAGAGGCCGGAAATCATCTAAGGGAGAGCATTCGGAGGATATATGACGACCTTATCCGAGTTGGACTGAAATACCACATCGGGTTCGATAGGCCATGTTTAATGAGTTTAAGGTATATAAATGAATTATTATTTCATAAAATTCTTCTTTGACCCGTGATTATTATATATAATCTAACACTGTTGATCCTTGATTACAGACATTGTGTACTTGGCTATCTCAGCACGATAAGAAGATAGCCACGAACTACGAGAGGAAAGGCAGTTCAAGGATGTCAGATTGGTTTAGGGATGCAAGATTAAAGAACAAGAGGCCTGAATGGATGCTACCTCATTTTTTCGAGGCGCTTAAGGAATATTGAAACACGCCTGAATTTAAGGAAAAGTGTGAAAAGGCGAAGAAGGCTAGGAGTGAAGGGAAAGGTGGTTCGTTGCACACTGGGGATGCAAAGAGCCAAGGGATGATAGCTAGAGAATTGGTAAGTAATTATTATATTTAATACTTATATAAATTTGATTAAATTTTACATATTTTTTTACTTCAATTACATTTTGTTTGCAGGTCAAAAAATTGGGTCGTGACCCTACTCAGGAGGAGCTATTTCAGGCTACCCACGTAAAGAAGAAGAAGAATGAGTCTGATGCTGACACATGGGTCGAACAAAGAGTTGAACAAGCCTATGCAAGTTCATACATATTATATATAAATAGTAATATGTTATGTTTAATTTGAACAATCATATTATACTAATTAACTTTTTTTAATTGTGTAGATGGATCAGCGCATCTTGTCTGAGTACAGCCAGACTCAGAAAGCCCTAGATAGGCCAACCTAGCCTCCACCGGATGCCGCTACCCAGATTTGGACTGAAAAAGTGACTGGGGGGAGGCAAAAGGGGAGATTCTATGGCCTAGGATCTAGAAACCCAGTTTGATGGATTCAGTCCGGACTGGAAGGTATTGGCTCTTCTAGCCAGGCCGAGGCGGTTGATGGTGTTTAGATCATTGCAATGTCGCAGAAGATTGAACAATTTACACGTGCCTTGGAAGATGCTGAGGCAAGACGCATTGCAGAGAGTAGGACAATGTGTCATACCATCGAGGCTCTCAAGGCACAAGTGAATAGCCTAGCTAGTGGAATGCGGAGACGACGTTCCCGTTCTCCTCCTTCGGATGACAAAGTGTTTTCGACAGATGATGAAAATGTCGAAGAGACACCTTAGTTGTTAGGATTATTGTAAAATGAAAACAAATTTTGTATATATATTTTGATATTTCTAAACTTTGTTGATAATTTTGGTGGATATTTAGTGTTGTTTTTGATGTTTTAATTCAATAATTACTATGTTATTGATGTTCTTGTTCATTTGAAATTATTTTGACAGCAATTAGTGCTGGATATTAGCTGAAATTGAATTGATTTTTAATTTGGCGGGTGGGAATGCGGAAATTGCAGCTTTTTGCTGTTGGTGCGTTTGCAGAAAACCGAGGGACAGCGTAGGTAAGTCCGTCGATTTTCTGTAAATACATACCACAAGAAACCCAGAAAATCGATGGACAAACCGATAGTGTCCGTCGGTATGTTCTTTAAAACTAAGAACATACCGACGGACACCGTCGGTAATTATGATTTAAAAAATTAATTAATAATTAAAAATTATCGACGGTGTCCATTGGTAATTTTTTTTCCTGCCGGGTAATATTTTAAAAACCCACAGAATTAAAATTCACCAAACCGAAGGACGTCCGTCGGTTTTTTGTTTCTGACGCGACATATTCTGACGACCCTTTGTTCATCGATTTTCTGTCGTTTTTAGCCAAAAAACCGATGTTGTCTGTTGAAAATAGCCCTTGTGTTGACTATTTTTTAGTAGTGTGTGTGATAACACATCCCAGAGTTCATTAGAAGTCTCCACATTGTATACGTTATACATATCATCCTCCAATCTGTTTAGGATATAGTTCTTGCACAAAAAATCTGAGTGCTTCCAAGCCTCAATCACTAAGAACCATTTATTTTTGGGAGTTGATTCCGGCAGAACCGGATTATCCTCCTTAATGAAATTTTGCAGACACAACATAGTCAGCTAGAAGAACATCTTCTACTGCCAACATTTGAAGTCGATGCCAGAAAACTTTTCGGGCTTTTCTACCGGAGCTAGTGCTTGCACAGCACGGGTGGAGGAGATTCCATTGCTTGTAGAGACAAACATGTTGTCAGTTGTTTCTATTATATCTATTAATCAATAAAAGCAAAAGTTAGCAATCGATGAAGATTCTATTTCTTCAAACCAAAAAAACTTATGATAGAACTAAACTGAATAATCGGTAAAGTTTTTATATCTTCAAACCGAGTTATCAACAATCAGATTTACTTAGCGAAGTTTTTATATCTTCAAACCAGTAATCACAGTGAGTAGAAAATCACAAGAATTTTGATCTCAACCAAAGTATAAAATTCTAAGATTTTAATCTCCAATAGTGGAGTAGAAAACCAAAAAGGTTTTAGTCTCCGAAACCAGAAATAGATGAACACAGAAAATTATAACCAAATAATAAATTCCTTAAGATTGTTGTCATTCTATGTTCAATTCGATAAAATAGAAAATATAATTAATATCCGAGACCACAGAATTCACTGTGTGTACTTAAGGAATTTAATCTCCTCACTGTACTCTAGGTTTTGGATTACTTCCTCCTAGAATAAAACAAATATACCTGTTAATGGTGTAGCAGTACCTCAAGCACCAATAACTTCGTCGAACTCTACGAGCAGTAACAAATCACACAACATACTCGATTTTGTTTGTTTAAAAATATGCAGAATGTTAGAAAATTCTCTATCCAAAAGTGAAGGTAAAAGACCTTTATTTATACCCAAAAATCTGAATTGAAGAGGTGTGAAGACACCTGTTCAAATGGTGTCTGTTCGGAATGGTTACCATTAGAAAAGAAACTTTTCAACTTTCTCTTCCCTCCAATTTATTTTTCTCCATTTTCGAATTAACACACAATACTTAACTCCAACAACTATCTGGCTAGAATTTCTCTTTATATAGTCAAACTTATAACAGAAAGTTCCAATTGACTCTCAATAGGAGAAAAGTGGAAACAAAAGGAAAAGAACCCGTGGATAGGCAGTTCAGTTGGAAAATAAAATGATTTCATGGAGATTTGATTATATTCAACTCTATAAGCCTTTTTGCTGTAATTTCATTTCCCTATTCTTCTTTAATAGTTTGAGAAAGATGGATTTTTGGGCCATTTCAGACCATCTATTCAAAGAAAACAGAGAAGAAATCCAAAAGTCATGAAGAAGAACACATGAATCCAAGTTGAAAAAAACTTACCAGATTTCAGTTGAAAACGATGGCAATCAATGG
This sequence comes from Datura wrightii, assembly GCA_035772735.1. Lineage (NCBI taxonomy): Eukaryota > Viridiplantae > Streptophyta > Magnoliopsida > Solanales > Solanaceae > Datura > Datura wrightii. Next base: position 6,618,260 of record JASDFA010000029.1, on the reverse strand, counting down.
CTAGGGTTTGGTTTCAGCCCTCTTCTTCTTCTTCTTCGCAAGCTAGGATTATGAGATATGAGCAGACTAATATATGCACGAAGAAAGGCTACTGAAATTTCATTTTTTTTACATTCATACATTCCTTTTGGTAACAAATACATTCCTTTTTTTATTTTTTTGGTATATAAAAACGTTAAACTAATTTTTTGGGTATTTTTATTTATAATAACTAAATGAGATCTAAACGTTCAATGTCACCATACATATATAACAACACCTCACTATAACGGTTATGAAAATTTTCAGATAAATATTGTCCCTATAACGAGGTTTGATTGTATACACTATTTCGGCTAAATTAATTTTCCAACTCGTTTAATGAATATAACTTTTTGTATATCCACACTTGCCAATATATTTCCATTATATTTGATTGGGTGCGGATGCATTCGCGCAAATTACAAATGACAGTTATAAAAATGGCCGGAAAGTTAACAGTATCATAGATTTTTTATTATATTTTAATTGTTATATTATGAGAAAATGACATAAACGGTCCCTTATATATGGTAGATCAATTGATAGTTTTGGTGTCAAAAATAAATATTTTTAATTTGGTTTCCATCAAATAGTTTTGTAATTGATTAATAAAGAGAATCGTTCGTACTTTTTTATTTCTTTTTAAAATTTTTTACATATATAAGATGTTAGTATGATATAATTAATTATTTTTTAGTAACTTCTCCGGACGCCATTTATTAGATTACATTGGATACCAAGTTGTAATTGCAATTCATAGTAGATTAGTGCCTATTTATTATTATAACCAAATATATTTGGAAATCGATTTTAAGGACTCATTTGGCCATGCGAGATGAAATCATGATATGAAATCATATGGAACAAAGTTGAAGTTTTGTTTAGACATGCAATTTGGGATTTTTATGTTGTATTTTTTTTCCATGAACATAAGAACCCCATAAGTTGTAAAAACTATTCAAATTGCCCAAATTCTTATACATTCATAATAAAATATAATACACTATCACAAAGTCATTCTAAAAATAAATACAACTTAAGAATTGAAAATAAGAGGCAAAATACAACAAAGTAACCAATGATAAATACGAACATAAAAGATTCATATCTACAACTTGTTTCTAAAGCTAATCGACCAAATCAGAAACACTTTAACACACTTTCGTAGAAGTAGAAGTTTGAAAGAGTAGAGAACATTTACCAACGTTAAGACTAGGAGTGGGCATGGTATGATATATACCGAATACCATACCGAAACTGAAATTTTTGATACCATGGTTCTGATATTATGGTATGTGGTATGATATTTGGTATGGTTTTAAAGATACTTTGGTATTTGATATGGTATTTGGCATTTATAAAAAAAAATACCGTAATACCTAATACTATACCGAAGTATATAGGTACATATATAATTCATACATATTATTATTATTATTATTATTATACTAGAAAATATATAATAATAATAATAATAATATTAATATAAAACTAGTTATTTAGACAGCGAAACTTTGACTACTCTATTTTAATTGAAATATTTTTTTGTGTAATAGATCCAAGAAAGAAATTTTTTATATATTTTTTAAAAATATATTTACAATGCAAGATGTTAGTATGATATAACTGTGACATTTCATGAAAAATCAAAGTCTTAATTTTCTACTGTACGAGTATAGTATATGTAAGTCGAAGTCGAATAAATTATGCTTACCGATTTATCGTAACGCAAAATATCGAACCATACCGAATTAATTTGATATGATAATGGTATAGTATTTTTAAAAATCAAAAATCAAAATAACCGTACTGAAGTTTTGAATATCATACCATATCATACCACGCCCACCCCTAGTTAAGACAATAGCTTATATGGGATGTAATAGGATATACAGCTAAACATCATAGATGAACATTTATTATCCCTTGTTGACATAGTAGATAATGTGGATAGTGGACAATAAAAAGGCAAAACAACTTAATAATCTATTTCAGAAGATAAAATATACATGGATGAACTAATTAGACTCGTTGCATTTGTTGATAAAAAGGAAGGGGGAAATGTGACACAATTCATTTGTTTCCTTTCCAAGTTTTGAAAGAGCAGAGAATATTTACCTCACCGATTAAAGATGACAGAGCATTTGGTCAATCCTCCTTGGATGTTCAAATGGAATGAAGTATGAGTTGATAAATAAAAGATGGTTAGAAGTAATAAATTTGGTTGGTAAAGGTTGGTGAGAGTAAATGGAAAAGGTTGTTGAGAGTAAATGGTTGGCAAACTATTTATGTCCAATATAATATTAGTTGGCAAAGGTTGTTTTGTAGAGTAAATTCATAAGTGGTCATCCAACTTTGTGTTCATTACTCAAAAGTTATTATTCTTTATTTTATTACACAAAAATCATTTAACTTTGCATCATATTTCATAAAAGTAACTTCTCCAAAATTTAGTTAAAATTTTACCCAAAATATGAGAGAAAATACGGAAAATATCCCTTATGTTTAAGGGTAGATATAAAAAGGTCTCTTAAATATACTTTTTGAGCATTTTTGGTCCACTATTTTACTAAAAAATAAGCCCTTTTTATTTCATATATTTATCAAACTCTACCTAATAAATTTAACGAAAATTGAAAAACAAGTAAAAATAAATAAACAAATAGATAAAATCTTTAAATCTATTTATCATTAATATAAAATATTTATATTTTCACTTACTTACTTTTACCAATATACTATTTTGTTTAATTAATTTTTAGATGTTTTTTTAACATAATTTTATTTTGTTCATACTATCTATACATTTATTAAGTAAATAAATATAATTTTTAAATTATTTATATAATAGTTTCTATAAACATTAGTATCAACACATTGAATATGCGACCTAAACTATATTATTTTTAGTAAATAAAAGTTATAAAATTTTTTAAAATAAATAAAGTTATTTATTATTAAATTTAAAAATCTAAATAGTTTTGGATGGAGATTTTTTGGAGGGGCCGAGAACAGAACTGAAAAATTTATTAAAAATTAAAAATGATAGCATGCTGAAAATTTTAAAAAATGTATACACGGTGTTTCACTTTTGATATTTAAATTATTTCATAAATAAATTGATTCTAACTAAACCTCATTTTTACTAGTACAATTGATACCTGTAAATTTATGTTCAGCGATAATAAAGAGAAGAAACACCTACTCTTTATTTTTATTGAGCAGTAATAGTGAATAGAATAAACAAAAGAGCAAAAACTAATAAAACATGTTTATAAAATTAATTAAACAAAATAGTATTAGTATGAAAAAAATAAATTTAAGTATATAATTTTGCATTAGTGATAAATACGTTAAAGAAATTGTTACAAAGATAAAAATAGCCAAAGTAAGTGTGGTATCATATGTCATATGGAAGGTCAACATTATTAAGTGAAACCTGGGGAGATGTCTATAAAATTATTCTGAAAGTAGCGTAAATTGTACCTAAAATTTACACCAAATCCTGCAATAAACTAAAAAAAGTTAAAAGTGCAAGAAAAACGCATCTAAATGTGAGTCCAGATTAAATATGTTTTTCATAGTTCTATAAATTAGCTCAAGTATTTGATGGAGACCAAATGTGCTCACATCTGGCAAGTTTAAAGTTTCAAAACTGCTCAAAAGTATATTTAAGGGACCATTTTGAACCTACATTCAAATATAAGGGCTCATTTTAGGTAGGATTTTAATTAAATTTTGTCAAAGTTACTTTTGTGAAAGATAAGGCAAAGATAAATGATTTTTGTGTAACAAATTAAAGAAAAATGACTTTTGAGTAATAAACATAATGTTGAATGACTATTCGTGAAATTTACTCATTTATATTTATTAAATAAATGATTGGTAAATATAGTTGGGATATATAAAATGGTGAATTTTTTTTTTTACAAAATATAAACTTGTGGGTTCAATTTTGCATTTGAAAATTTTCATCTCATGATTTGAAATCCCAAATCAAGCTTTTTGGAGAATTTGGGATCTCATCTCATGATTTGAAATTATGAGATGAAATCGCATTTTCAAATACTGAATAATTTCATATCGCGACATGAAATCGCATGTCCAAACACTTACTAATTTAAAGAACAATAAGCAACACAGGGCTTCTAACAAAGATGTCAAAACTCGAGACAAAACCCTAGCCGTTTGAATCTAGTAATATTTTCAACTTCATCTCTTCCATCTTGTTGCAGATTCTCTGAAATTTTGTTGTTTTGAATAGCAATCCCCTAGATTATTAAAGTATTTATGCATATACATTATAAAATGGGAATTCAGAAGAAGTATGGAAAAGAAAAAAGATGTAAAATACTTTTGTCGTTTGATTTTAATGTCGTCCATTTCCAAGATTAGCTTTCTAATCTCCCCAAAAGGCTGACCATCTCTACGGTCATAAGATTCAAAAGTCTTATTTATTTTCTTAAACTCCGTGTCAAGTTAAATCAGACAAGCAATTTGAAATAGAGGGAGTAGTACTTTTTTACTTGAGATACATTTTCTGATATAAGAGACTACAGATTACTCACCTACCTCTGCTATTTAGATATTCAAATCCCTAGAGAAAATATTTTGCAAAACTTTTACCAATTGAACACGAAAAAATTAGAATTGATTTTATATATGTATAACATGTATTGTTGCATTAGATTAATTAGCGCTTATTTTTTGGAAGCTACAAATATGTAAAGTGTTTGATATGTCCCTTCATTCATGTATTTTCTTTTTGAATTTTAGTATACAGGGTAGGGTTCAATACTAAACATCCGAGCACCACAAGTTGTCTTTACTTTTAAGAAAAAATTGAAAGATATTTTTGATGGCACTACTTTATTATGCTTCAGAAATAAACGGGAATAATATTCCATGATTTTCACAAGAAGCTTCTATGCCCGGAGAATAGTTAAAAATATTTGAATAATCAAATAACTTATTAGATGATTACATATAAATCTCTCAATAAACATTATCTGTATCCTCCCTATTACCTTAAGATATAAGATCTTTGTTAAAATTTAACTTTAGGCGCAGCTCCAAATAAGGTAACACATTATGAAATGAAAAACAGACTAAATTTAATATTAAAAAAAGTGTGAGATTAAATATCATTGTGAATAATAACAAAAGAAGGTACATATAAGTGCTACATGCTAGCTAGCTAGGGAACAATTAATTGATATAAGATTCATGAGAAAAGGTAACACACAACATTAGCTAATTTGAAATGAACAATTACAACTTAATTCTAGTGTTAAGTCCCATTTCAAAGATCAGTCTTTGAATAGGGAAGAAATTAATATGAAACTGCACCTGATGTGTTACATCCACGGTGCAGGGGGAATGTCTTAAAACAATTGAGCATGTTGAATTTGTTAAGAAAATCGACCATGGTGAATATTTAGTGAAAAAGCCCCTGAGTAATATTTTGTATCAAAGTATCAATTGTTACTCTCGCCAACATGGGAGACTTGACAATAGAGGTGTCATAAGTTATTCCATAGGATCTCTTCGTACATCGACTTTTAGCTAACTTTCATGAGAAAATTGAATGTCACATCCTTAGGGAAAACATCCTATACTTGGGATAAGTGAGCACAAGAGTTTGAAACCTTCCAATTCAAGACATTCAAGAGGATAGAAATTACATCCCCTTGAACTTCTTGAGGATAGAAAGTACAATGAAACTAAGTATGCCACTAAATAATTAAAAAAGAGCAAAAGCAAAATTCTTTCTTAGGTTTTTTGAGATTGAATTTTTATCGACTAGACGTGTAGTTTATGAAAATAAACTTTAAATAAAAATGTATATGATTTTTTTTTCTTAAGATATAAGGTCTTTCATTAAAATTTGACTTTAGGTCACCAAACTTATTGAGCCTCTCCAAAAATAAATAAATTGTTGAGCCGCTCCAACTGTGCATTAGTTAACTAGAACAACGTAACACATTATGACATGAAATAGTTTCTCTGCACTAACCTCTCTAGACCCCGTTTATTAATTACATCGGCTAAATTATTGTTGTAATTACCGTGCATAGATTAGTACCTATTTATTACAGTCAAACCTCGTTATAATAATATTTCACTGTAACAGAATAATTTTCTCCTAAATTAATTTTTTATGTTATATTTTACTTCTTTATTACAACATTCTACCTATAACAATCTTACAATAGTGACGTTCAGTATACAGATACGCTCTTTGTAAAATTACCCCTTTATAACAGTCATACTCAAATATTGTGCAATAATATTTTATTAGAAATATATTATGTATAAAAACAGAATATTAAAATATTTATGATAATCATCATTAAGGTCATGCACATAGTAAATTTCAACTACGAATATATAAAAAAAAATATATTTAAATGGTGCCCATCAGTTATGGTCATAATCTCACGAAAAAAGGCTACTGGTGTTTGATTTTTTTTACATTTGCACTCTTCTTTATATTGTTTTGGTTAAATTGGTTAATAAATATCTTCCTTCTTCTTTGTACACAAAATTATTACACTAATTTTTCGCGTACTTTTACTTATAATAACTAAATGAGATCTAAACATCAAATTTCAATACATATATATTTATATAAGAGTGAATGGTCAAAAACACACCTAAAGTATCACAATTTTTTGAGTTTCATACCTGAACTATTAGGTGTGCGGGTTTCCTACCTGAACAATTATCAAATGTTTATCGAAACACACCTAATTATCAATTATTTCATTTTCCTACCTAAACGATTCAGGTAGGAAAAGTAAGCAACTGATAGTTGAGGTGTGTTTTGATAAACATTTGGTGATAGTTCAGATATGAAAAGTAAACACCTGAGAATTCAGGTATGAAACTCAAAAAACCGTGATACTTTAGGTGTGTTTTTAACGTTTTACTCTTTATATAAAGGAGAGACCTCAATCGGTGACATGGCATGCTTCATTGATCAGAAAAGTGTTTTTTTTTAAATCTTTTTCCCTATTTTTTTTGCATTTTCCTCATATTTTTGGAGTTTTAATCTTTTTCTTATAAGGTGCTTTCTTAAAAACACCAAAAGTCACTTACATTAACTCCTATTCATTATACCCCAACATTTTTCCATCTTCTAAACTTCTCTATAAATTATAATATTTATTTTTTTAGTAATTTTTTTCTCAGAAGGTTTTTTCTCTATCTATGAAAATACATGTATACTTTGTTTTCAATGGGAGTTTTTAAATTCTTACGATCAATTTCTTTCCCTTTTTATCTATTATTATGATCCAGAATTTATGCTTTTATATCCCTGACAAACAAACAAACAAAAATAATCTTTCAATGGTATATGTCAGTTTATAATAAAAGTTGAGAAATTTTTCATACATGACTAGAGTGTCTTATGGAGCAAATGAGAAAGGTGTGTTTGGATTTTTGCAAAGTTTTGTCTATTTGTTAGATGATACTTCAACTCTTAAAGGATCAAAACTACTTTTCAATTTGTCAGGTTTTAAATTTTTTGAATTGATTTGTCAATTATTACAATTTATTTGTTATGCAGTTTGTGGTATTATGATGGACTTCTCATTTTTTTTTGGTAGATTTACCTTCAAGTTTTGATCATATGAATAATTCAAGGATTGACGACAACTTGAGGATCTCAAAATGAACTTTGGGATTGAGGGATGACTTGAAGATGGGAAAAAGAAGATATCTACGTTCTTTTATTATCCGACTTTGTGTCTCTACCAGAAACTTCAAGTGACATGTATATAAGGCCCAAAAAACTTTAAACAAGTCAGAGATTTATGACTTTGTTGTTATCAATATTCTCCTTGACTCTATAGATTTTACGTTATATTTGATTGAGTGCGGATGCGTTTGCGCGAATTTACAGATGTCAGTTATAAAATGGTAGAAAACTTAACGGTATCATAGATTTTTCATTATATTATGAGAAAATGACATAATTGGTCCACTATATTTGGTAGATCAATTGATTAGTTTTGATCTTTTAAGTTTGTCAGTAATAAATATGTTGACTATTTCTATGTGTTCAAAGATGTTAGTATAATATAATTAAATCATTTCTTGAAAAGTCAAAAGTCATAATATCTATTAGATTACATGGGATATGTAGTTGTTGTTATGCATATATTAGTGCCTATTTATATTATCACCAAATATATTTGCATTTTTACTTTAACTTAAAAAGAACACTCAGAACTCTAGCTGTTGATTGCTATTTGGTAAGTATTTTTCAACTTTCATTCTATTCCTTTTTCACTATGGATTCTTCTCTGTTTTAAGAGAAAAACTTGTTACTTTTTTCTTCTTTTCATTTTCATTTTGATTGAGTAATAATAAATCTTCTTTCGGTTGTAAGCATGTTGATATTTCTATGCGATTAATAAACAGTTCAATCTAGCCATTGATACCAAAACTTGAAACCCAATCATAGTCGTTGATTGTCTCTGGTAAGTTGTTTAACCTCATCTCTTTTCAAACTTTAGTTTGGATGCCAAATCAGCTGTTTGAAATATTTCTAAAGAAATAAAATTGTTTATTTTTTCCTTCTTTCTTTCTTTTGAGTTATCTTTTCATATTCTTGATTAGGTTGTGTAGATTCTTTTTGGTGATTTATTCACGTTTCATGATGCTTCCTAATGGAAAAAAACATGCTTGTCAAAATGTACCTCTGGATCTACTTAGTAGCCTTCCTAAGAACATCATTGATGATATCCTTGTACGTTTGCCTCTACGAGATGTTGTGAGGACAAGTATCTTATTCTTGAAATGGAGATATAAATGGTGTAGAATTTCCCAGTTGAAACTTGATGAAACACTTTGGGGAGAAACAACAGACAAGATACCTCTTACAATTAAGTTTACTAACATTATCTATCACCTATTGTCCTTTCTTGCTGGACCAATTTTGAAGTTTGTCTTCTCCATTAATCTCGGATATTGTCCCGAGATTGACAAGTTGATATATTTCCTCTCCAGGAATAACATTCAACAACATGATCTTAAATTCTCCACGTTTGTACAATGCAAATTGCCTTCTTCAATTTTAACTTGTTCACATTTGAGGCATTTGTTTCTCAATAATTGTTCAATACCACTTGCTCCACCAGCTTTCAAAGGTTTTGATAGATTAATTAGCCTGGAATTACATAGAGTCACAATCTCTTCCAAATTACTTGAATGTAATCTCTAATTGCCTGTTGCTCGATGAGTTGGAGTTGTCTTTTAATGATTTTAGCGATGTCATTGAAATTAATGCTCCCATGCTGAGATCCTTTGAATTCATCGAAGGTGAAGGATCTATATGTTTAAAAAGTGTTCCGCATCTTGCAAAACTCTCACTTTGGCATAAGAATTATCATGTTGGGACAAGAAACTGTTTTGAGTCTTTCTATTATCTCAAGCATCTCGAATGATAGGCCATAGTATCAAGGTAAGTGTGCTTTTATCACTTCATTGAGCATTTTCATAGATGGATATATCTTTTCGGCTTTAAGTCTTTTTGTTTTTTATTCTCCCAGTTCTTGGCTGCAGCAGTAGGTGAAGTACCAACTAGCTAGGCTTCCCTTTTATCTCAATTATCTCAAACATCTTTGCCTAGAAGATATATATCTGTATCAAGTGGATCTTGTCTTGTGTATTCTTTTCTTGATTACAAGTTTTCAGTATTTGAAATATTTGAAAATCCAGGTTCTTAATCATCTGACTCCTTTTTTTCTCTTTTAATTTTTATATATTTGTTATTCTCACTAAGTTTAGAGAGTTGGGTTATTGATTATCTTTCATAGGTGGTTGATGAAGATGATGATATTCCAGCACTACAATATCTTGAATTAGAAGCTTTTCCAAATGTGACATTTAGTCACCTTAGGGAAGTTAAGCTAAGACGTACTATAGACTCAGATCCTGAGATGCAGCTTATTAAGCTTTTGTTGGCCAAGTCTCCCATGCTGGAGATAATGTTAATCGAGCGCTTGTTAGATTCTGACTACTCTCATGCTGTCGGAACAATCAAAATCCCTATTTTGCTAAACTCTTTTCTGCATGCATCACCTGCAGTAGAAGTTATTTATGATTATTATTAGTGACTAATTTGTTTTGTTATGAAAATGTTATTACAATGCTAAGGAAATTTACTTTTAGCTAGTGTATGTTCTTGATTGATCTATGTATTCAAACTTACAGAGTTGTGAAATACTACAAAGTCTTAGGGAAAGACTTCTTATTTAAACCGATTCACTGATATTAAGTGGCTCCTTTCTTGGGGTTTTTTAAGGACATATGAACCGTATATACTAGTGATATCCAATATCTTTCTCGAATATCTAGTATCATTATTGAAAGAAACTTTGAAAAGTTTATATTCACTAAAAATATGTCACACGTTATAGATTTTTTTTACAAATCAATTTATAGATTGAAAAATCCATAAATTTTATAAAATGTAAGGAATAATAATTAATTACTCTACAAAAAGCAAATCTTTAATGACATCTAGTTTTTTGTATATTTTGCAAATATCTTATAGATAATTCTTGAACTGGCATGAAAGGTAAAACCCCTAATTTTCTTTTATAAGAGAGGTATCCGAGCCAACTTTTATGCACTTGAGCACTTGGCGTAAGAAGATGACATGCAAAAAATCACTTGTTGAATCAGCCGATGGAAATAGAAGTTGAAGAAATGCAAAATTCTGGTTTCAATCTCTTTATACAAAAAAATAGAATAATCATACCCTATTTATCCACTGCAACTAAAGTGAAATATGCGTCTTTATATATGTAGTAACTTCTAGAGTTCTTTTTCCTTGACACCTTACGTGTAGCTTGAAAAAATTTCCGTAATAATCATTCAATCTTGGTTATGAAATGGAAGTACTACATACTAAGAAGATGATGCTTTCATCTCTACTAATGTCGAAGAGATACGTCCTTTTGCCAATCTAACTAGAAAGCACACATCGCTGATACCAGTTCTCTTCTAACAACAGAGCATAGATAAATGATACTAGCATATAGTTGGCAACACAAAGTTATTTGCTTAGTTTATTTTTTTCAAAAAAGAGAAGGGAACAAATACTAAGGGGTTATAATAGCTGAAGCAGTTTGGAAAATTGTGAAGTATAAGAGGACTCTATGTTTTAGCTGAATCCCGATCACATTGCTATTTTGACAAGTATTTATGAATTGGTTTGCTTGCTAGTTATTGTACTTTTAGTTTTGATGATTGACAAATCGATAAAGGGACCAGGTTCACATGTTGGCTATTTTCTTATCAAAGCCACTGGTTAAAGCGTACAATTGTAAAGTGTACTTTCTTTGTTGTGGTTGGTGAATTTGCAACAAGTTGGCAGTAGTTCCAGTGTACTTATCCAGTGGGATCACTTCTAGGTTTTTGTCTCTCATTTATTAGTATAGAGATTGATGGAGCATAGACTTTCTAGTAGAGAATTATGAAGCATAGACATTGAAGTACTATGCATTTGCTTTGATGATCTGACAAACCTATGGATGGAACCAGATACGGGGGACCAGGTACACTGTTGTTCCCTATTCTCGAAGTCAACCTTCACAGATGTAAAGTTGCTGCCACAGTTGTATAAGTTTTTGTTACAGCTGTAAAGCTGCTGCCACTGCAGCACTAACAACAAAGCTGGCATATCTCAGTCCTTTGTCCATTGGTTAAGGATTATATTTCTCTCTCATCCTCCCATATACATTGAATAAGACAAGATGAAAAAGTTGAGTTTTGCAAAATCAAAATATTGGCCATCTTCTACACCTGCAAAGCCTCCATATCTCTCAAAAGACAAAACTGCAACAACCTTAAAGAATCAGTTCCTTATCCACGTGTAATGTGTAAAGGTCTAGGTTGTTGAGTCTTAGTCTTTCATTCTTAACATTGTAAACCTACTCCTCTTTTGAGAAGCATCTGTAGGTCATTTTCTGTTTGTATTTGAGCCTTGGTGGTAGGCTAGAGTTAGCCTAGGTTGTCTTTGTAATAGAGTTATTACAAATGGCTTATAATAGAGTTATTGTAAGGGGAAAGAAATTAAGAGTTTAGTTCCTAAGTTGCAAGAGGTTGTAATCTAAAACATTGCCCGGTTGTCAGTGGAGTTTGAAAATCCTATCAGGGTAGGCCGTGGTTTACTCACTTGGGCAAAGAGGTTTTCACGTAAATATCTTGTGTTATTTACCTTCTGTTCTTAACTGCGGAACTAGTCAAAGGACCTGGTCCCTTGACTAGTGGTGGACTCATATAAGCCAACACTAGTCATGTAGTGCTTTTCTTTACTTTTATGGATTGAAATTGTGTCAATGGTTAAACGACATTGTATTTTCAATCGTGCGTGTCTATTGAAAACTTAGAAGAGACAAATAGCCATCAGCAAGGGGGAAGATCCAACTTGTGAACATGTACAACTAAACACTACTAAAGTATTGATAACTTGCACGTATAATAAAGCAGATAACTTACATCTGAGGTGACACTTCTCTGTCAAAGGCAATCGAACATTTCAATGGAATTAAAAGAAGGGAGGGAGATCAACAACACAGAAAATCCAACAAATAAAATAACGATTAGACAATCTTACAGTAATTCAAGAAATATCTTACATATAATTCAAGAACTGACATGAAATGTAAAACCCCTTATTTTCTTTTATAAGAGTGGTATCCGTGCCAACTTTTATGCACTTGAGCACTTGGTGTTAAGAAGATGACATGCAAAAAATAACTTGTTGAATCATCCGAGGGAAACAGAAGTTGAAGAAATGCAAAATTCTGGTTTCAAGCTCTTTATCCAGGAGAGTATAACAATAATACCCCGTTTATTCACTGCAACTGAAGTAAAATGTGTCTCTTTATCTAGGAAAGTTATTTGTTTAGTTTATTAATTCCAAAAAAGAGAAGTAAACAAATAATAAGAGGTTATATTAGCTTAAGCAGTTTGGAAAATCATGAAGTTTAAGAGGACTCTATGTTTTAGCTGAATTCCTATCACATTGCTATTTTGACAAGTATTTATGAATTGCTCTGCTTGCTAGTCATGTAGTGCTTTTATTTACTTATATGGATTGAAATTGTGTCAATGGATAAAAGACATTGCATTATTTTCAATTGTGCGTGCCTATTGAAACTTAGAATAGATAAATAGCCATCAACAAGGGAGAAGAGCCAATTTGTGAACATGTACGACTAAATAATTACTGTAGTATTAAGGTATTGATAACTTGCACATATAATAAATCAGATAACTTACATGTGAGGTGACATTTCTCTGTCAAAGGCAATTGAACATTTCAATGGCATTAAAAGAAGGGAGGGAGATCAACAACACACCAAATTCAACAAATAAAATAATGATTAGGCAAGCTTGCGTTATCTTTCATTAGATGCACAACATTCAAGAACTGCTCACCACCTTGCTGGAACAACTTGTAGTAAACGGGGGTGGGGGGGTGGGGGCTGCACTAACCAACATAGGGTGGAAGTTTAGCATAACAACTATCTCATACATATCAGTTTCCATTTCATTAGCTTGATGATTTTTGTAGTGTTTAGCTTGTGCGACAAATATCTAATTTCCCTGAAAGATATTCATGCCCATTTCAAAGATATCTAATTTCCTTGAAACTCTGCAAGGAATTGCAGAGGAATGCCATTCATTCCTTATATTTTTTGAAAAATATCTCTTCTCTGAAGAATCTCATCGCCTTGAAACTGTGAAGTTAACTGAAGAGGAATGGGGATTCGAGTTCTTCAATCCACTTGAATATCTATCTTCACTGGATGGATTCAAGTTCCTAAAAAGGGATTTCAAGTTCCTAGATATCATTCTCAATTTGAATATCTTCAAATATAGAACAGATGCCATAAATAAAGTCCGACGGTCTGTTTCAAGGTGGTGCAGCTGATCTCATCGAGATCTGTAGTGGGAAAATAAGACCATGGAGTCACCATTTTCATGATTATGTCTCTTACTTGCAACATAAGTTTTGGAATACTAAGACTGAAATTAGAAGAGCTACACCATGTTTTTACGAAGAATCATTTTGGCTCTTAGCCAACAAGGATGGTATTGTTATTCACAATTTTGTAATGGAATACATTGAAACTGTTGCTGACAATCTCAGTGATCTACTGAAAATTAATGATCCAAATTCACCACTTCGTGTTCGAGGACTAATGGGTCAAATTGAAAAGGCTTTAAAGGAGTTGAAGTTCCTTAATAGTCGCATATATTAGTGATGTCCAATATCTTTCCTCTAGTGTCATTTTCGAAAGCAAATATTAAATGATATTTATTCTTTTGTATTTTATATATGTTTTTACTATTTCTATATTCTAATTAAATTACCTTAGAGAAAGTACTCGGGAAGAAACATGATTTCACAGTATAATACCTTACAGATAATTCAAGAACAGGCATGAAATGTAAAACCCCTTATTTTCTTTTACTTTTATGCACTTGAGCACTTCGTGATAAGAAGATTGCGACTCTAAAATCTATTGAGGTGACGACATGCAAAAAATCATGTTGAATCGGCCGAGGTAAACACAAGTTGATGAAACACAACTAAGTTCAGCAAAGAAATCCACATTGCCGCCTTAGTTGTTTCTTCCTTGTGGTTAAAACCAAAGACCATGGAATATCCTATATTGATGCTCCTTTCCATTGTAAGAAAAATAGTTCACTGATCTTGAAAAAGCAACCACATAATCGTTATATTGATCACACCTTAGCAGGAGTTGTCACAGTGCCAATGAACCAATTAGATAATGACCCTTGATTCCGAGATGTTTCAGCAGCAGCATCCTTAAGTCCCTCAAATTTGGTGCACCTGAAGAGAGTTTAATCACCATTGCTTGACGAAATTCTTCCTCGATAGCAAACGCTTCTCTTTCCTCGATTGTAAACCTGAGTGTAGGTTCACCATGAATATATTCAATTGGTTTTAATTGAGTTTTTATCATACTTTGGGCATTTGTTTTCGAATTTAGCAAAGTAGAATATCTTGTTTGTGGATTAGAAGTTGGGTCTGGCTCTCCCGCAGCCATAGGCTGGGGAGAGATGGATGCGGCCATGGCTTCCCTAAATTTCCATTAGTCTCTTTTTCACATTTTTTTTGGCCATGGTTATTCAAATAATCATGTATGTCATAACATCAATATTTAATGCCCAAAACTCTAAATAAATAAACTTTATGAGCAAAAAAGGAAGTCAACTGAGCAAGGGGGAAAAGTGAGTAAATCTGGAGGTGCAGCTCGATCACCAAGGTTTTATATCACCAACTGGACTAGCAGTCCAGTGTAAGATGTTGTTGTCTCCATATATGTCTTGTTATGATGGGGTAATTTACGAGCAACTCCATTCAAGATTTGGTGGAAAGAATCACCTGGTTGAGCAGGTTGTATAGTAGCTACCTTCAGGATCATTTCTATCATCATAAAACAAGTTTCGAAAATAAACAAATATGGATTATGGTGTACTATCAGGAGGTATCAAATGGGATTGAATTTTATATGGAGGAGCATATGGAGGAATAGTTATTGATCCATCCTTCAAACAAAACATGATTTCGTTTCCCAAAAGTTTGAACCAAGGTAGCACTCTCGAGCAATGAGAGAATTGCTCTTTCAATAGCATAATTTCTCCTCTTGAAAGTGGAAACATGCACCAAAATCATGGGGTACAATGAAGAAGTGATCAGCCCTGTGTTCTCCTCCAGTATGGCCAGCTAGAAGCAATAAGCTAAATCACGCTTCTCATCATATCCGGTGAGTTGAAAGGTAAAGGATGACCATGTGGTGTCAAGAACTCACAAGTTGAGTAAAAACAACCCGCTTTCCTCTGGATTAAGGGTCCGAACAGGGATTGATAAAAGAAAATGATGCATATATATCTCGGCAGCAAACAAGTGATTGAGGCATCACGAAAAGAGACATTCTTTTTTAAACGAACTAAAAAAAAAGTAAGAAAACCAAATTTAAACAAAGGAAATAAAGAAGTTCTTTTACCAAAAGAAAACACCAATGTACAAAAGTAGCACCAATAAGTCTGTCCACAAGAATTGATAACTCTCTGCAATCAGTTTTTCTCTGCAGCAACCTTAAATTTGAACAAAATGTTTGAAATAAAATCCTTTTTTAATAGAACAAATAACATCTACTAACATTAAGACACTTTATATTTTACTGTCTGCTTGAGAAATCGATGCTCACTATTGATGGGTACCCGAAGCTGGAGAAGCTTCCTAGTAATGCTCAATGCCTCTAGAGGTTAGAGTTTTGGGTGCTCCATGATGCTCATTGTCGTGAGTGATGGCGAGCTAAAGAGAAGGAACCGGATAAACTCAAACTCAGGAACGAAACTCAAGATATTAGTAAACTTGACTAGATGAAGTTTGTCAAGGGGAAACATTGTGCAGTCCAGGAGTTTTAGATAATCTGAAACATCTGGTTTAGCTCGACTGTAGAATCCTATAGAGAAACAGCGCAGACACATTAACAAGTTCTTATTCATTTCAATTTTTTCCTTCTAATCATATATGAAATGGAATGTTACGGAATTACCTCAGTATAAAGTTTGTGCAAATTTGGAGCACTTCTAATCAAGCAAATAACAGCTGAGATCTCATCAAAGGTCATAAAGTTTACACCTTTGAGTTCAATAATCTTTAGAGAGTTTGGTAATTTCGATTAGAATAGGAAAAACTAGTGTTTCAGCTAGGAGTTGGAAAAAAAATGATACACGAAAACACAGTTTCAATTAGATTAAATAAAATAAAAATAAAGACATGTATAAGTAATTCCGATAGGTACTAACCTGTAGAAACTTGCCATTTAGATGAAGTATTTTGACTTTAGACAAGTCATCCATAAACTTGACCAAATCCAATTTAGCAGGATCGCTTTCCAGGCCTAGTATAACATTTTCCAGCATAACAGAAACTTCAGTCAAGTTAGGAGCGTTTTCTAAGGAGATTGAATTGAAATCATCGCCGACCTTGATGAACAACTGGTGGAGTTTAGAACCGCAAATATTCAAATGATAAACACCATAACACCCGAGCAACACTAGCCTTTCAAGAACAGGGCATTTGGAGAGAAAACGTTCGAAACAATTGTTTACAAAGTAAACACCAACAAGCTCTAATTGGTCAAGATATAGGAATCCTTTAAACTCGGGTGGTGGAGGCGAGAAATGGAAATTATGAAGCTTCAAATATTTCAAGTCCAGAAAAGAAAAGAAATATGGAAGCAACTTATGACTCAAATTCCTAAGAAAATGAGTTGAGGGTGACAAAAAACTCTCCTAATTTAAAAAGGTGACAAGTTTGACCAACTTTGGTCAAAACTTGTTTTAAATTATAATTAAGTTATATGGGGTGTGAAGTGTAATATTTAAAACTTGTTAATCTTTTAAAAAAATACAAACTAATTCAATTCATTAATTCAAAACCCTAACCCCTGCAACACACATATATTCTTCTTCTCTTTCACTCAACCGTTGTTCTCTCTTCCTCTCTTCTTCACTGCGCTTCATCTTCTTTCAAAGCAATTTTTCTTCAGAAATCATCACGTCAGTGAGCCCAATTGACACCGGTGAGCCATCAATGCACACTACTCTTCTTAGAGGTAATTTTTCTTTCACTTCTGTCAAATATAACTGTGTTGAACAGTTAGGGTTTTCGATTTTTCGAACTCAAAGTGGTGATTTTTTTGTTAAATAATAATAAGAAGAAGATGGATTTCGCATATTATGTTATTGGATGACTTTAATTGTTGTATTTTTTATTCTGGTTGTGTCTTTTTAAAAATATTATCATTGGTAGGGACTTATTCTTCTTGTGGGGTTTTTGTTGTTGTAGAAAAAACTATTATGATGTTGTTTGATTTATTTTCCAATAGATGAGGAAGTTGTTGCAGCAACTTCTACACTTGTTTGAATAAATCAGAAGTTGGTGAGATTATTGCAACAAAATATTATTGCAACCTCAATAGTTGTTTGATTTTGTCAAACAAGAGGTCTAGTTGTTGCAACAACTTCCTCAACTGTTGGAAATAAATCAAAAAGTTGTGGAGTTGTTGCAACAAATCATTGCAGTTATTACAACAAGTTTACAATTTATTGAAACAGCCTCAGTATCTGTTTGATTTTGTCAAACAACTGTTGAAGTTGTTGCAACAAATTCCTGTTGAAAAAAAATTATTATTTTCCAAACAAGAGCTAAAGTTGTTGCAACAACTTGTTGGTGTTGTTTTTGTACTCATTCTTGTTTCATTTAGGGAGTAAATAGGGGTCTGCAACTGTTTAATTTTTTTCAATAGTTAAGGAAGTTGTTTCAACAACTTCCACAGCTGTTGGTAAAAATCAAATAGTTGATGTACTTGTTGCAACAACATCAACAACTGTTGGATAAAATCAAACAACTATTGAAGTTGTTGCAACAACTCAAACACTTATTGAAAAAAAAATCAATATTTGTGAAACAAGAGCTAAAGTTGTTGCAACAAGTTGTTGGTGCTGTCTTTGTACCCATTGTTGTTTCATAATTTAGGGAGTAATAGGGGTCAACAACTATTTGATTATTACCACACCTGTTGGTAAATATCAAATAATTGTTGTACTTGTTGCAACAACTTCAGCAACTGTTGGATAAAATCAAACAACTGTGAAGTTGTTGTTGATATATAACAAGAGTTTTATTGAAGAACAAAAAAAGAAAGAATCAAAAAAGGCTAACTGAGAATTGAATATAATGATCTAGAATGGGGAAGGGGGTGCCTATATATAAGCATAAACTAAAATCCTAATGCCCATAGGAATAGGACTACCTAAAATCCTAATGCCCATAGAACTACCTAAAATCCTAATGCCCATAGGACTACCTAAAATCCTAATGCCCATAGGACTACCTAAAATCCTAAGGCCCATTTGCTAACAATTATATGGGCTAACATTCCCCCTCAAACTCATAATGCGACAGTAATAAGCATTGAGAGTTTGTCACACAAGAAACGAAACCGAGACATCGACTAAGCCTTTGTAAAAAGGTCAGCAATCTGCAAGGCTGATGGAACAAAAGGAAGCGATATAGTCCCGAGCTGGAGATGATGACGAGTGAAGTGACAATCAATCTCAATGTGCTTCGTCCGCTCATGGAAAATAGAGTTCTTTGCAATTTGCATCGCACTCTTGTTATCACAATGTAGAGGAGTAGGCCGAGAAATGTGAACCCCCATATCTGCAAGAAGCCAGCGTAACCAAACAATCTCAATGTAGTCACTGCCATAGCATGATACTCAGCCTCCGTGGAAGATCTAGAGACAACATCTTGTTTCTTGCTCTTCCATGATATCAAAGAATCTCCAAGAAACACACAAAAACCAGTGGTGGATTTGCGATCATTGCGATCGCTATCCCAGTCAGCATCACTATAGGCTCACAACTCGAGAGATGACGTCGAGGGAAACAAGAGGTTCTGAAACTGGGTGCCTCGAAGATATCTCAAAATACGAAGTACAGCTCCCCAGTGAACTGAAGTAGGAGCAGTAACAAACTGGCTAATAACGTGAACTGCATGAGCTATATCCGGGTGAGTAACGGCAAGATACACCAAGCTACCTACAGCAGTCCGATAAAGACTCGGATCTATTAACAAAACACCATCACTAGGAGAGTACCGTGCATTGGTTTCAAGTGGAGTATCTGCAGTCCTGTTGTCAGAAAGGCGCGCCCGTTTAAATAAGTCAGATATATACTTAGTCTGAGAGAGAAGATATCCTTTCTTAGACTGAGCCACCTCAATACCCAAAAAAATAACGTAGCAGGCCCAAGTCCTTCATGGCAAACCGATGAGCCAAATCATGCTTCAATGACTCAATACCATCATGATCATCACCAGTTATAACCATATCATCTACATATAAGCACAAAAGGATTCTCCCTGCACTCGTACTTCTAACAAACAACGCCGAATCATAGTTACTCGGGACAAAGCCAAGGGAAGTAATCACAGTGGAGAATTTCTCAAACCAAGCATGAGGGGCTTGCTTGAGACCATATAGAGCTTTTCGAAGCCGACAAACTTCACCTGGCTGGTGATCAATACCTGGTGGAGGAGTCATATACACTTCCTCATGGAGATCACCATTCAGAAATGCATTCTTGACATCCATTTGAAATATCTTCCACTGTCGAACGGATGCAACTGCAATCATAGTGCGAACAGTCGTCATCTTCTTCACCTGGGCAAAGGTCTCCTCATAGTCCATACCATATTTTTGTGAGTACCCTTTTGCCACAAGTCTAGCCTTGTATCGCTCAACAGACCCATCAGGCTTTGTTTTTATCTTATACACCCATCGACAGCCAATCGTATGTTTACCAGGTGGGAGGGTAACCAAATCCCATGTGTGTGTCTGATGAAGAGCAGTGAGTTCCTCCTCCATAGCATTCTACCAAAGAGGATCAGACACAGCCTCTCTATAGGACTCAGGTTCAGACAATTGATGTATGTTTGCAATAAAGGAAGCAAATGGGGGTGAGTAGGTAGAATAAGCAAAATCAGGTAGTCTGGTGGACTTACTCTGACGAGTAGACCTCCTCAGAGGTGGTGGATCTCCAGTCTCAGGCGGGGCTGAAGCACTGTCAGGCAGCACATCGAGTGGCACGGCTGAATCCAAAACTGGAGCCTCTGTGTCAATGCCAAATGGATCAATACGCCGAAGATCTGACTTAGTAACATCATGGGATTTAGCTGGAATTGAATAGAAAGGAATATGCTCCAAAAAGGTGACATGCCGTGAAACATATAATTTCTGACTGACAGGATCATAGCAACGATAACCTTTCTGTCCAACACCATACCCCAAAAACACACATATAGCTGATTTTGGCTCCAGCTTGTTTCTTTCAACATGAGGACGAAGGACAAAACAAGTACATCCAAAAACGCGTAACGCAGAGTAATCTGGCATGTGACCATATAATTTCTGAAACGGAGACATCCCTGAAGTCAATGCAGTAGGAATACGATTGATCACATATACAGCAGTTAGGACTGCTTCTCCCCAAAAATTACTAGGAACCTCTGCAGATAATAGTAAGGAGCGTGTTGTCTCAACAATATGACGGTGTTTCCTTTCGGCAACACCGTTCTGCTCAGGATTCGGTAAGGGCCAATTGATCCCACAAATCAGACATAGCAGTATAGAAATCTTGAATGCTCATAGCATTCTGTTGAAGAGCACGAATATCGTATTCTAATTGGTACTGCTTGGCGAAGTTAGACTGAGTGTACAGTCTCTCCAAGTGATCCCAGATTTCTTTAGCTGTGTCATATTTAGCAAATTGCATACCAATTGAGTGAGTTACTGAGTTGTTAATCCAAGTGATAACCTTGGAGTTAGCAGTTTTCCATAAATCCAATGACAATACAAAGTCCTCAGCCTTCTCATCCTTAGGTTTGGATTTAACCCCACTAACATAGCCCCACATGTTTTTGCCACGAAGAAAATTCTTCATGACATAACTCCAATACGCATAATTTTTGCCATCTAATTGAGTGTTAATGGATTGGAGAGAATCATCCTTTCCAGCCATATTGACAAAAGCAAAGTGAATACAACAAGATAAGCAACCCCAAAACAACGATAAGAACAAAATACCCTAGTCACAAAATAAACCAACAACGGCGTCCAAATCAAACCAAACCAACAACGACAATCATACAACGCCGTCCAAAGCAAACCAAACCAACAATGAATTTAGCGGAAGCATCAAACACAGGAGAACATCAACTCGATCCGCGAAAATTGGTGATTATTTACAAGTAGGGAAGAATCGATTTATTTTGGATCTGATACCATGTTGATATATAACAAGGGTTTTATTGAAGAACAAGAAAAGAAAGAATCAAAAAAGGCTAACAGAGAATTAAATACAATGATCTAGAATGGGGAAGGGGGTGTCTATATAGAGGCATAAACTAAAATCCTAATGCCCATAGGAATAGGACTACCTAAAATCCTAATGCCCATAGGACTACCTAAAATTCTAAGGCCCATTTGCTAACAATTATATGGGCTAACAGTTGTTACAACAACTCAGACACCTGTTGAAAAACAAATCAATATTTGTTTTACTTGTTTGAATTGCAGCAGTTGTTTTCACTGTATATTTTGAATGAATGATTAAATTAATTGTTGATTTATATTTTATCTCATATTTTACAGATAAAATGACTTCAAAAAGAGCAAGAAGTACTAGTAGAGGTGTTGCTGCTTCTAGAAGATCAAAAAGAATTAAGACTCAAGCAGAAGTTGTTGCAACAAGTAATTGACGATCTTCTTTTGTAGTATATTGATGAAATATTATGTCTAATGCGTATTAGACATATAGACTACCCCAACCAATATGGCCCCGCAGACATAATCTTGAATCTCAACTTTTACAACCTTATGAAGAATGTGTACAACAAGTTGAGTGAGGAAAGTCTACAGCTGGGTGCTGTCTAGTTAAAACAAAATCTTGATGAATATAAGTTCACTGATTATTTTCTTGATTACTGCAGAGGTGTCAGACCCTCCCCAGGAGGTGTCCCATGGCTTGGGGCCAAAAGAATCTTCACTATAATGACCCTTGACAAGAAATATTTTGTCGCTCTTGATTTCTTGATCAATGATGGAGTGATAAATTTTATGATTGCAACATTCCTTGCTACCCTGAAGATGACTACTTCCTACACATTCAGTCAATGATGGAATTATAGCTCAGGTTCTTGAAACAGAGTGATATATTCGACCACTTACTGTCTAAGTTGCTCAATAAAGAGTGGATCTATGAAAGAAAAAAGGGTCTCTCCAAGAATGACACTGGGGCAGCATGCGGTCCTTATTTACTTGCCTTCATCCAGCATCTGACTACCAACAATTCGATAAATCTTATGAATGACAATACTATTATGCGGTGGAGATGGGCTATGGGGTTGGTAGTTAAGGAATTAGTGTAATAAGGTGGTTGAGCAGTTGATTGTTTTTATAAAACTTTGTTGAATAATTTTTTTGATATTTTAAAGTTATTATTTATGTTTAAGTCTTGTCGTTGAACAACCTGCCCTAAGGTGGGCTAAACTCATATATTTGAAGTTATGTGAATGTATGTATTTCAATATTCAATGTATTTTGTGTTCTTTATATTTTAATATTCTGCAACAAGTTATGTTACTTGCTGGAAAAATCTCAATAATTAAGTCATATGGTAAATAGTTGTTGCAGCAAGTTAGTTAAGTTGTTTGAAAATTCTCAACAAGTATATAACTTGTTGCAACAACTTAGTTTAATTGTTGAAATTTCCCAACAACTAAATTACTTATTCAAACAAGTCGTGTTACTTGCTGTAAAATCCCAAGAATTAAGTCATATGGTAAAACAATTAGTGCATTAATTAAACAAGTTATTTCAGCAAGTAAACCAAAATTTTGTAGCAAGTTAGTAAAGTTGTTTGAAAATTCTCAACAAGTAGATAACTTGTTGCAACAACTTAGTCTACTTGCTGAAGTTTCTTAAAAACTAAATTACTTGTTCAAACAAGTCATGTTACTTGCTGTAAAATCCCAACAATTAAGTCATATGGTAAAATAATTATTACATTAATTAAACAAGTTGTTTTAGCAAGTAAACTAAGCTGTTGCAGCAAGTTGGTAAAGTTTTTTGAAAATTCTCAACAAGTAGATAACTTGTTGCAACAACTTAGTTTACTTGCTGAAATTTTTCAACAAGTAAATAACTTGTTCAAACAAGTCGTGTTACTTGCTGGAAAATCCCAACAATTATGTCATATGGTAAAATAGTTGTTGCAGCAAGTATATAATTTGTTTCAGTAAGTTAGTTAAGTTGTTTGAAAATTCTCAACAATTAGATAACTTGTTGTAACAAGTCATGATACTTGCTGAAACAAGTCCAACAAGTCGATTAGTTGTTGCAACAGATTTCTAGCTATTACAATAATATTTTCACTCAATTCACCAATAAATCTAGCTTTGAGTCCTTAAATATATTTAATTCACTATATTTAATAATAAATATGATTGATCCAAGCAATTCATGATCAAGTTACTCGATTAAAGTTGACTATGCGAACAATTAATCGATCGATCATCTATTATGATCAAATTACTATGTATTGTTAAAGAACAATATTAAATCTAGCTTTGAGTTTTTAAATGCATTTAATTCACTATATTTAATAATAAATATAATTGTTCTAAGCAATTCATAATCAAATTACTTGATTAAAGTTGACTATGCATATAATTGCTCGATCGATCGTCTATTATGATCAAATTACTATATCATTATTAAAGAACAATATTAAATTTAGATTTGAGTCTTTAAATGCATTTAATTTACTATATTGAACAATAAATATGATTGATCCAAGCAATTCATGATCAAATTACTCGATTAAAGTTGATTATGCGTACAATTACTCGATCGATCGTCTATTATTATTAAATTACTATGTCGTTAAAGAATACAATTAAACCTGGCTTTGAGTCCTTAAATGTATTTAATTGACTATATTTAACAATAAATATGATTGATCTAAGCATTTCATGATAAAATTACTCAATTAAAGTTGACTACGCGTACAATTGCTCGATCAATCGTCTATTATGATCAAATTACTATGTCTTTGTTAAAGAACACTATTAAATCTACCTTTGAGTCTTTAAATTCCTTTAATTTACTATATTTAACAATAAATATGATTGATCCAAGCAATTCATGATCAAGCTAATCTAAACTTGCTGCAACAAGTACAACAGTTGTTTGAAAATTCACAACAAGTTTATGAGTTGTTGCAACAGATTAGGTTACTTGCTTGAAATTGTCCAACAAGTGCAATAGTTGTTGGCACCTGTCAGGCTATTTGTTTGAAAATTCACAATAAGTTTATGAGTTGTTGCAACAGATTAGGTTACTTGTTTGAAATTGTCCATCAAATGCAACAGTTGTTGGCACCCGTCTGACCAGTTGTCCTAAAATTCATAGAAAGTTTATTAGTTGTTGCAGCAAATTAGGTTTCTTATTTGAAATTATCCAGCAAGTGCAACAATTGTCGGCACCTGTCAGGCCAGTTGTTTAAAAGTTCACAGCAAGTTTATCAATTGTTGCAACAGATTAGGTTAATTGTTTGAAATTTTCCAGCAAGTGCAATAGTTGTTGGCACCTGTCAGACAACTTGTTTGAAATTCACAGCAAGTTTATGAGAATATGAATCAAGTACCCAAACAACAACAAGAATAAGTTTTGTTATTACAAGTAAGATCAGATATGTTCCTATATAGCAGTTCGCTCCGTGTGTTCTTTTGTGCCCACCCCTTTTGCATATGGAACATTTATTTTTTTATCGAAAATGATTCCCCGGTTGATTCCCTCCTCTTTATATGTCTTCTTCCTAATTTTTTGGCTCAATTGGTGATGATTTTATTCACTAAATCTTCATACGTGATATCTCTATTCACAATCATCACTACCGTCTCTACCCTTCAAACACCAAATATAGTGCTTGTTGGATTCGATCCATTCACCATGACAATTAACTCATTGTTATTTTTTCCCCCATTAATGGTCTTCAAGATACCAAAAGATAGTTTATGGTAAACTAAAAATATTAGCCATTACAGGAGAAAAAAACTGTGATAAAATAAAATAACTGTTATAATAGTTGCAACAATTGTTGTAGTTGTTGCAAAAATATTAGAAGGTTTTTTTGCAACAGATTACTCAGTTGTTCCAACAACTAACAACAAAAGATGCAGTAGTTGGTGCACTTGTTGCAGCAAGTACAACAATTGTTGCAGTTGTTGCAACAAATACAACAGCTGTTGCAACTTTTTTATAAGTTATTGGAAAAATTTAGAAGTTTTTTTACTACAGATTACTCAGTTGTTGCAACAACTACCAACAAAAGGTGCAGCTGTTGCTGCAGTTGTTGCAGCAAGTACAACAACTATTCCAGTTGTTGTAACAAGCACAACAACTGTTACAACTTCTTTACAAGTTGTTGCGGAAAAATTACAAGTTTTTTTATAAGAGATTATTTAATTATTGCAACAACTAACAACAAAAGGTGCAGCAGCTACTGCAATTGTTGAAGCAAGTGCAACAACTGTTGCAACTTCTTTACAAGTTGTTGCGGAAAAATTAGAATTTTTTTTACAATAGATCACTCAATTGCTGCAACAACTAATAGTAAAAGGTGCAACAACTACTGCAATTGTTGCAGCAAGTACAAAAACTGTTGTAGTTATTGCAGCAAGTGCAAAAACTGTTGCAACTTCTTTATAAGTTGTTGCGGAAAAATTAGAAATTTTTTTACAATAGATTACTCAGTTGTTGCAACAACTAACAGCAAAAAATACAGCAGCTGCTGCAATTTTTGCAGCAAGTACAACAACTGTTGTAGTTGCAACAATTGTTCCAACAAGTACAACAACTGTTGCAACTTCTTTATAAGTTGTTGCGGAAAAATTAGAAGTTCTTTTAAACAGATTACTCAGTTATTGCAACAACTAACAACAAAAGGTGCAGCAGTTACTGTAATTTTTACAGCAAGTATAACAACTGTTGCATTTGTTGCAGCAAGTACAACAACTGTTGCAACTTCTTTACAAGTTGTTCCGAAAATATTAAAAGCTTTTTTTACAACAGCTTACTTAGTTGTTGCAACATCTAATAGCAAAAGGTGCAACAACTACTGCAATTGTTGCAGCAAGTACAACAATCATTGCAGCAAGTACAATAATTGTTTCAACTTCTTTATTAGTTATTGTGAAAAAAATAAAAGCTTTTTTACAACAGATTGTGCAGTTGTTGCAACAATAATAACTATTACTGAATCTACTGGAAAAATAAAATTTTACCCAGATAAATAATACACACAAAACCATATCCTGCACTTACCAAATGTAAGTTTTTGTGCTATTATAATTAAATTCAGCCCAAAAAACATGTAAATCAGTAATTTTTTATCCCACCAAATCTTCAAGAAGAAGAAGAAGAAGCAGAAGAAGAAGAAGAAGAAAGAAAAAGAAGAAGAAGAAGATGATGATGATAAAAAGGAGGAGGAACAACAATAGTAGCAGCAGCAGAAGAAGAGCAGGTCGTTGATTTGGGGGCTTTTTTTTTCCCTTGTTAGGTGATCAGGGTTTTATATAAGTTGGGTCAAAGTGTAAAAATAAAAAGATGAGGGCTTATTCAAAAAGTGGTCAAATGTCTTTAAACACTCATTATAAACTTGTCACCTCTACTAAATGATTAAAATTTGTGTCACTTTTTTTACATTTTAAAATTTTTTTGTCACCCTTAATTCAATGACCCCAGTTTCCTTCTTATATTCTAAAGTTAATTGCTTGATATTTTTCTCAGATAATTTTCAAATTCATTTGTTAACATTAGGAACCTTTCTTGATTTGAAATTTGGAATACATACTTTGAATTTCTCTATTCGACTAGGATGAAGCAAAAGAAACCTGGTGACAATTTCGACCAATTGGTACTTGTGCTCGAGCTCAAGTTCAGATAGTATACGGATTTTCTTTTGGGCAGCTGTAAAGTTTTGAAGTTCTTTGCAGAATTGGTCATCGAAAACCAACTCTGGAATGGTCGAGTAGTACAATATCCACTTCTTTGACAGAACGCTCGTTCTTATAGCATCACGTATAGGCATTTTTCCTAAAATGCAACCTATCACATTACTCAACAAGTAATTAATCATATCTTCACCATTAATTAATTTCTGTCTTGTGTCTGGTTGATTTGTTTTGACACGTTTTGGAGGCGGGCTTGTATGTGATTGATTTGTTTTGGCACATTTTGGAGGCATTCTTCCTATGAATGAGAATCAAATACACCAACGTAATCAACTCTATTTTTTCCTGATGAAAAAATTACAAAAAAAAAAAAAGAATGAAAATCTAATAAATACCAAATAAAATAGTGATCAACAAATTTTTACATGAACTCTCCACTTTTATGTCTCAAATAGAAAAAATAATGCAACATAAAAAGGGGGAAAAGGAAAGGGTTGATTCCTTAGATCCTAATCATGACTGGTGGCAGAATTAGAAATTTCACTAAGGGGTTCAAAATATGAGGAAGTGAACATACACAGAAGCCAATGAGACTAAGAATTTATCATATATACATAAAATATAAATTTAACCATAAATATATAGAATTTTTTGCGCCAAATGGTGTATTTGGTACGAAAGAAAATGAGTTCGCGAAGAATAAGTAACTTTCTTACTTATTTTATTTTATTTGGCAAGTAACCAAAATGTTGATTGTAGTTAAAACTTTGTCTACTTCTAGATTTTTGTGAAATATTTTTTAGCACATTTTGACAAATCAAACATGAAAAAAAAATTAAAAACAGCTTTTGAAAAATATTTTCTCTCATACAAACATACCCCAAGTAGCAAAAACTTATGACAGTTGTACCCCTTCTATATTTTAGGTGTTAACATTAAGAAATTCAAAAGTAGAGTACTAATTAGTCAGTATTAAAAAAAATAAAAATCTATATTAAAAAGTCTTTAATATAGATTTCTGTTGTGAGACTAAGTCGAAGTTATGTTTGAACATGCATTTTTAATTTTTTTTAAGTAAAAATTTTGTGACCGAATAAAAATTTGGGAAAAATATGCTCTCTGTCTTCCCGGAGAAAATATTTATGTCAGATAGCCCATATTTGATTGTTTACCTGTTTAGCCCATATTTGTAATAAACACCTTTTATACACTATTATTCACTTTTATACAAGGTTGATATACTCAGTATAATGCTTTCTCACCGAGTATAATGTTTATAATAGAGTAAAGGATGAAACACACCTAAAGTATCACGAATTTTTAGTTTTATACCTGAACTACCAAATGTGTGAGTTTTCTACCTGAACTATCACCAAAAGTGTATCAAAACACACCTCAACTATCAGTTGCTCACTTTTTCTACCTAAATCATTCAGGTAATAAAAATGAGTAACTAATAGTTGAGGTGTGTTTTGATACACATTTGGTGATAGTTCATGTGGGAAAGAAAGTAAATCCCTGATAGTTTGGATAGAAAAATTCAAAAAAAAACTTAATATTTTAAGTGTATTTTTGACCCTTCACTTTATATCATATTATATATTGGATTATGTTGCATAATATTTTATATTTGATGGTATATTTTTTGAAAATTTCTCTAAAATATTCACTAGAAAATCTGGTCTAACTCCAATTTTTTTCAAACTTGAAACCCTAACGGTCCTAAGAAATTTATGAGTTCTGAGAAAAATAATTTTTGTTCAATTTGAAAGTCAAATTTTCTCATCAAACATAAAATCACCAAAGCAAAAACTCAAAGAAATTTATAGACCATTGTAAAAAAAAAAATCTAATAGATGTTGAAGAAAGAAAAATCTGTGGAAAAAACAGACAAAAAATTTAAATAAAGAAAAAAAACTTACAATTAGATTCTGGTAGAAAGAAGTTGTGCAGTGTGGCTAAGAATTAGAATTCCGAAATATAACTAAAATTTTGGCCTTTGACTCTTATTTATAATCTGATTTGACCCATTTTGACTGGCTCCAATTTGGCTCACCCCGCCCATTAATCATTCATAATTAATATTTAAGACTCTAAAATTAATTAAATAAATTTTACAAATGATTTTATAATGAGGGGATAATATTAATTTTAGTCCCTCTTTTATGGGTATATTTTAATTTTAGTCTTTGTGATGTTGAGATTCAGCATTGAAACTTTAATAAATAATAAAAATTTGTGTTTTTGGTTATTTTTTAAAGGAAATTTTTATATTTAGACTATTTTTAGAAGTACATTACTTTCAAATATGGAGTAACTATACAAATTTAACATAACACATGAGATAATATAAGGAAATAGATTATTATTGCTTGTTACTTCATTCGCTTTGTTTATCTTGTAGTTTTGTTGTCGTTATTCTCCTTACAATCCTTCTTTGGTTACACTTTTTTTTAAGTCGGGGGTCTATCAAAAAGAACCTCTCTGTCCCCCACAAAGGTAGGGTAAGGTCCGCATATATCCTACCCCTCTCTAGATCCCACTTGTGAATTACAATTTACACTGATCTATTATTATTATAATTGTTGTTGTCATTGCATAATACATGAGTAATTAAATAATAACTAAATAATATTTTAAGAAATTTGTGATTATTCAAAAATAAAGCGATTAAAAGTGCACAATTCAAGTATAATTATATGGTTAATCTAATATCATAGGAACTTAAATCCTAAATTATCATTAACAAAGAGACTAAAGAAGCTATTAACCCTATAATGAAATATAATTGAAAAATTCATTTACACAAATAAATATTTTTACTGAATAAGTTTCAATTTTAATAAATTGGTACATACACACTTCAAATTAAGAGAAAAAAAAAGATGTACTTTATTTTTGAACAATATTAACGATGTCAACCACCTAAAGTATTACGTTTTTATGAATTTTATATTTGAGCTATTAGGTGTGTGAATTTTCTATTGAAATTATCACCAAATATTTATTAAAATATATCTCGACTAATATATAATGATGCGTGTACTACACTCTCTTCAAATTTAAAAATTGTGTCAGGTGACAGTCCATGTGAAAAAATAACTTCGGCATGGAAAAACTTAAATAAATTGTTAGGTACAAGTTTTAAAAGATAAATATTTTTAGGTAAAACTTAGGGTCATAAAAAGATTTGAGTCTCAACCATGGTTCCCATCGGACATCTTTTTTTCTCCACAGTAATCTTGTCTCTGTCATGGTTAGTGCCTTGTTTCCATTATCCCTGCTTGATTTCCACTATTAAGCTATGATTTAGTCGTGAAATCTAGGTTAGTTAGTAGTTTTTTTTTAAAAGTTAGAGTTCTTCTTGTCACAAAATGTCGATGATTTGGTATAAAATGAAGAAGGTTGATAAATGAAAAAGAAGAAGGTTGAGAAAATCTGGGCCATGGAAGAAGAAATGAAAAAAAATGAAGAGGGGGAAAGCTTAGGATTTTAATTAAAGAAATTAATTAGAAAATTATTTAAAAAATAATGGGTCAGCTCGTAGAGCCATTATGATACGTTAAATTACACCTGTTAAATAGGTATAAAGCGATCGTTGTACCAAACATAGAACCTAACAAGGTTGAAGTTGAATACCAGAGGGAATAAGGTGCAAAATTCTTCAAAAGTGAATACTCAAATTTTAGTCGATATTTCAAGAGGGGGAAATAAAATCACACTTAAAGTCAAAGATTCTTTTAATAATGGTTAGAGATAATTTCTTGATTTGTTTTGATAATTGAACTAAACTAAGGCTGTGTTTTCCAGAATTTCTTAACTGTGACAGACCTATCTTGTATTCAAATCTAGGTTAACATTACACATGCAAAACAGACAGTTCAAAAAACTCTCTAAAGTCGTTCGACCCACTTAGAGAAATATCACCCTAAATCCTTTTAGCCTTTGGGTGATTCTTGATTTAACTGTTGTCATAAGTTCCGGATTGACTATCCTTATAACAACTCAAGTTATTAAATGAGAGTTGAAAGCTTCAAATACTCGTTATCAATACTTCTTCTTAATCATGAAATCTTTGATTAAGGAAATCAAATTTTAGGCAAGATTCAACGTTTGCAATACAAGTAGCTTGCTAACCTAAATATTTACATTCATAGACCCATCAACATTAATAGATCAAGGTTCACACAACCCTGGTATAAAGTTTAGCTACTAATGACAAAGATAATAAAAATCTTGGGAAGAAAAAAGATGATAAATATATACTCACAATGATGAATACAAAAGTAATCGGTTAAATATTGGTTCAAACTTCTTCACTACAACTCAAGAACATATGTTTCTTTCTTTTCCCTCTCTCAAGTATTTCAAAAGTAATATCCGTGATGATCTGTTTTCCCCCCATATAACCCTTTAAAAACCCTATAAAAATTCAAAATAATTGGCGTACTTATAATTACAAAAATGCCACCATCGCAGCATTCGCTGTGGATCCGCGACCACGGTTAGCCATCTGTGGGTGCACTTTGATCGCATTTCAAGTGAAAATATTGCCAACTCTCTATCTTTGACTGAGATCAATTTGCATCCCACGGTTTGTGAATCGCGGTCCGCGCTTGCGTGGTGCTTGCATTGTCAGTGAGCATGACATTCTGGCTTAAGATGCTGTTGATTCGCGGTTCGCGCTTTGGAATCCACAGTGGTTCGACCACAGATCTTATCACTGAGAAGAGTTCTTTTAGTCCCAGATGCAATGGGTCCGTGGTCCCTGTTTGGTCATCCGCGGTCCGGTCATGAGGACTGCTTACAGAGTTTAGGTTGTTTGGCTTGATATTTGAAATATTTTTACTTCATTCCTTCTCAACCCCTTCTGAATGATAATTTCTTGTACAAATGAGAAGAAATCATGATAAGTACTTCTTTTCATATCAAATTATCAAAAAAATCTAAGCTTATAGACCAGATAAGTTGGTCAAAATACTAACTTATCACCTTACATATGTCACGTGAATGAAATTTTATGGACAAATAAAGTTGTCACGCGCCTAGAAACAATTGTATGCAAACACTTTGTCTGGTCGGTGTTGAGGTGTATTTTGATCGAATCAATATATACTCTATCCATTTTATTTTACTTGGCCTAGGTTGAGTATATACTCCCCTTAAGAAAGTGCTTATTAAAGATATACTCCATCCATTTCATATCAATAAATTCGTGTCAACACCCGAGCAACACTAGCCTCTGAAGAACAAGGCAGCTGGAGAGAAAACTTCCAAAACATTAACTTATAGGTGAACATCAAGAAGCTGTAATTGGTTAAGATATAGGAAGCCTTTAAACTTAGGTGGTGGAGGCAAAAAATAGAAATTAACAAAGCTTCAAATATGTCAAGTCCAGACAAGAAAAGAAATACGGAGGCAATTTATGATTCATAATTTTCTTCTTGTATTCTAAGGTTAATTACTTGATATTTTTCTCAGATAATTTTTGAATCCATTTGTTAACATTAGGAACCTTTGTTGATTTGAAATTTTGGGGAACACATTGAATTTCTTTATTTTACCAGGATGAAACAGAAGAAACCTGGTGAAAATCTCTCTCCTTTTAAACTTGAATCATAAAATACGTGCAACATGTAGTCCGAATCAAGTTTAAAAATAGCCCTAACTGGTCTTAATATTTTATCCTCCATAAACAAAGTCTAACAAAAATGACTTTCATAAGAGATGGTCTTTATTTTTTGCTAATGGACAACATAAATTCTTTCCAAAGACATAATTTCCTTCTTTTGCCTTCTTTGCAAAATTGGTCATCAAAAACCAACTTTGGAATGGTTAAGTAGTACAACATCCACTTCTTTGACAGAATGCTCGTACTTACAACTTCACATATAGACATTTTCCCTAAAATGTAATCTATCACATTCTTCGGAAAGTCACTTATCATATTGTCACCAACAATTGATTTCTGGCTTGTGTCTGATTGATTTATTTTGAAACATTTTGGAGGAATATCTTCCAAAGAATGTGAATCAAATACACCAAGTTTGTCACGACCCGAGCGTAGACCCAGATCGTAGACAGGGGACAAGGGACTCCGAGAGACCCCAAGTTGACACACAACATAAACATTCAACTAACTCATATAATAATCATGAAGAGAGCATAATTATAAACTAAGCGGAGGTCTCGTACAACGGCACATCAGAATAATATCCGAAGCTATACATACATAAGTCTGAAAGTCTTTAGTCTAGACGAGTTGATGGTACAAGACCCCAACTAACTCCACAAAATCTGAAACTGAAATACGACATGAAGCTGAAAGTCTAGTCCTCGAAAGATGAGGACTCACCAATCACGCAGGTGCTAACTCTGATAAGCGACTACGAGCGGGGATGGGCCTGAGAACCGGATCCATCATCATGAAATGATGCAGCATAGAAAGTATTCGGTTAGTACTGAAATGTACCGAGTATGCAAGGTAAGTAAAACCAATTAAGTAAAATAAATCATTTAAAACATTCCATACATATCATAAGCTTTCAAGTATAAGTAGAAGGGCTACATGCATTCATTCTGAAATCGTAATCTCATCATGACATGACCATGATTAGCTTTACAACATCATGATTGAATTGAATGACTCAAAGTTGAACATAACATTTATATCAAAAGCTGAACAATGAGTCAAACCTTACTTTTAGAACATGGATGCATAAGGTAATCATCATGAGAAATGAATATGCAAATCTGAATGATATAGACAGTGGGAGACTCGTCTCTTAACCGACATACCACGATAGAGCTTACGTGGTCCCTACTATCACGCTCAAGTGGGTAGAGCAGTCCAAAATCTTATCAGGACTAAGGACGCTACCATGATATCAATATCAAGCTGAAGGGCCAATCGGGCCGGGGATGGCTCACAAGGGAGGTCCCAATGATATAATAGTATCAACCTACGTTGGTGCGTAGTTCTGAGGCATAGGGTGATCGACTCTTAACCCGCTTGGTGCTAGACTCTTCTCCCAAGAACATGCAATGCTCTACATCATATATAACGAAGCTCAACATCACCTATTGACGAAGCTCAAGATGAAATCATGCATAGACCAATATCATATGAAATGAAGCTCAACATTGTCTATTGACAAAGCTCATAATGAGATCATTCATGGCTCGACATCATATGAAAATGAAGCTCAACATTGTCTATCGACAAAGCTCATAATGACATACATCTCAATTATGAATTCATGCACATGGAAGACTTTATTTTGAAATATACCACAAGCTCAATCATAGGTGGGAGCATCTACTCCAGATCATGTGGTAAGCTACATGTAGAAATATTTAACTCAACATATCACAAGCTAGAATTTATAAAAAATTAGAAAACTTCACTTCAAATAATGTGGTAAGTTTATGTCGGAAAATCAATAGTTTAAATCGGCATGTGGGCATTATCCAAAGCTTTATCATACTAGGATCTACTCATTTCATTTTGAAAACAACACCATAATCTGGGTAGTTTTAGAAACATGCTTTTCATCATCAAATCTCAACATCATCATGCACTCATCATCATTCACTACTTTTATGAACTTCTCATCCATGGGCATTTCAGATTCAAGATTTTTGGGAAACAATTTTTGTATTGAAAAACAATTTAGAATCTGCCCAAGCTATACAATTCATCAATATTAATATAATTTAATCATACCCATGCATATAGATTGAAAAATCATACAATTGGGTGAAAACCCCATACTTGATCAGAGACATTTCGTCATATTTTGATAGAGATTGGGCATGGGTGGGAAAGAAAGACACCCATTTAAAATCCTACATACCTGGAAGGAATGATTCTACCACCTCAATTATTGCCCAAGGAGAAATTGGAAGAAAACCCCTTAGAAAAGCTCTTGTTCACCTTCTAAAATTCATAAACTTGCATGCATGGAAGAAATACACTTAGAATAGATTTTCCCCTACTAAAATCCTCCAAAATGAGTCTTAAACGATGTAGTATAGGGCCTTAAGAATAGAAAATGACAAAAATGCCCTTACTGAATTCGCTGAAAATTGGTCACTAGATCAAACAACGGGTGAACCAATAGGCTGTTGGAAGATACCACAACCCGTGGTAAGCACTGCCCCAACCAGATCTCGGATTCAAACCACGGACGTACTGAACGAGTCGTTCCAGGGTCCAACAGGTCGTTGAACTAGTCGTTGTTTCCCTCTTCTGAAAATCTGAACTCCTTCACCACGAGCCTCACCACGACTCGTTGTATCCTACAATGGCTCGTGGTTTCAATCCATGGTCTCCACTGTAAAGGTCCACTACCTTACCACGACTCCAGATGCCGTCCTTGCTCACAACGGGTCATTGTGACGCCCGTTGTCTGCCCTGTCACCAGGCCTAGCCTCTTATCACGACTGCTTACAATGACTCGTGGTTACCTACCACAAGTCGTTGTTCCTCTCGTCCTGCAAATTTTTCCCCAAATTTTTGCAGTTTTGCATTTTAGCTTTCCGAATCTACGCTTAGGCACTTCCGGGGTATTACACTAATGTAATCATCCGTATTTTTTTCTGATTCAAAAAATACAAAAGAAAAATAAGAAATAAAAATACAATAGATACCAAATAAAATAGGATGATCAACAAAATTTTTTACATGAATTCTCTAAGATATAAATGCACTTTTATGTCTCAAATAGGAATCAAAAAAGCAACTTAAAAAGGGGAAAAGAAAACCGTTGATTTCTTAGATCCTGATCATGACAAGTGGCGGAGTTAGAATTTTTATTAAGGGGTTCAAAATATGAAAAAGCTAATGGGATTAAACATTTACCATATATACATAAAATATAAATTTAAACTTAAATATACAGTGTAATTTTCCGCGCCAAAGAGGGTTGCTCCCACTTGACGCCACCCCTGATTAAGACACCAAATGGTGTATTTGGTAGGAAGGAAAATGTGTTCCAGAGAATAAGTAAGGTAACTTTCTTACTTATTTTATGTCGTTTGAAAAGTAACCAAAATGTTGATTGTGGTTAAAACTTTGTCTACTTTTCTCTAAGTATTTTCCAGCACATTTTGACTAATCAAACATGAAAAAATTAAAAAATAATTTTCAGAAAATATTTTCTCTCATACTAAACATACCCAAGTAACAAAACCTTATGATTTTTTTCATAAGATATAAGATCTTTCGCTAAAATTTGACTTTAGGTCATCAAACTTATTAAGCCGCTCTAAATGTGCATTAGTTAACTAGAACAATGTAACATATTATGACATGAAATAGTTTTTCTGCACTAACCTCTCCGGATCCCATTTATTAAAGTACATCAGGTAAATGGTTGTTGTAATTGTAGTGCATTGATTAGTACCTATTTATTACAGTCAAACCTCATTATAACAATATCTCATTATAATAACTTGATTTTCTCCGGAATGGACTTTTCGTGTTATATTGTACTTCTCTATAACAATATTCTACCTATAACAATAGTGACTTTCAGTATAGAGATACACTCTTTGTAAAATTACCCCTCTATAACAGTCATACTCAAATATTATGCAATAATATTTTGTTAGAAATATATTATGTATAAAAATAAAATATTAAAATATTTATGATAATCATCAATAAAGCCATGCACATAGTAAATTTTAAAGTACAAAAATTATGTCGTGCCCATCAGTTGTGGTCATAATCTCACGAATAAAGGCTACTGGTGTTTGATTTTTTTACATTCACACTCTTCTATTATTTGGTTAAATTGATTAACAAATACATTCCTTCTTCTTGATACACAAAATCATTAAACTAATTTTTTTGTGTACTTTTTATAATAGTTAAATGAGATCTAAACATGGAATGTCACTATATATATAAAAAAGTATTTGCAGATTACGTCAAATCATACGCTAAAGTAATCACCAGACAAAAGGAGAAAAATTAACCACTGTTGAATTATAAAATTTTATGACATAAATAATTTACAACCCAAATTTTAAGTTAAAATTTACTTTATTGAAAATGATTAAATTCAAGCAACAAATTGTATATATAGATGTGCCGTTATTTAAAATATAAGTAAAATACCCAATGAAAAAAAAAAATTAAAATATCAAAATGGAAAAAAATTACAAAAAGTGGGATAAAGATAATATGAAGATACTTAGACTTCATATCAATATACAAATAAATAAAATAAATAAATAATAGTCACAAATATTATTTAAAAATTATGAATTCATATTCACAAAAGTTATAATGCTAGATAGTTGATAGTATAATAATGAAAATAAGGAACATAAAAATTATTAACTGATACATGTTTTATTTTTTTCAATTTTTTTGAAAATTTTGTGAGAGAAATATATTGAATTCTGAAAATATAATAACAGTTGAAATATCAATAAAATAATATAATATAATATTCTCAATAAAACATATCATCATTTGACATAATTAATTATTTAAATATGAACCGCGCAATGCGCGGAAATGTATACTAGTTCTTTGTAAAAAGTATGATCAAATACAACTATAACTCCAACTTTAAAATTTTTAAATAAATTAAGTAATATTTGATTTTCATGATCAAATGCCGCAATATCTTGATTGTTCCAAATCTCCACAATAATTTAACAAGAAAAACATCGGATATATCAAAGAGAGATTTTAAACGCTAATCCTCCTTCATGTCTATTTTTTCCTTTTATTTGTCTTTCCACAAAAATGTTATAAATATTTTATGTAGCTCCACCATAATATAATTTGGATGGGCTACCACCGATAAAATATATACATGCATACTTTGCAATACACTTTTGATAAGTGTTGCCTTACCACCATAAGTCAGAAGATCACATTTCTAGGAATGTAGCTTGGCCTTCACATTTTTTATTATGTCTACCTAATATATCTTCTTCTTCCTGCATCCTAGATATTAAAAAGAAAATTTCCTTTTGTAAATCATGTAATATTCGCAACTGATAGACAGAATTAGTGTCACCTTTTTATGTTAATTACCCTTCTGTGTAAATTAATTCTGAAAAAATCTGATTATTTTATTAGATATCATCTCATTTGTATGTATACAGTTGCAATCACAATCTTGAATTCTATTTACTTGTAGTTTCTGTCACTTTCCATCCATATAATTATGAAAATAAAATGTGTTTCTATCCCCTTCGTAGTATCAATCTAATCTTACTTTCTGCCTCCAATATTGTTTTTTCATAAGTACTTCTTCATCAATGCTTGAGATTTTTGAAGTACAATCCTGTTAATGATTCAAGGATCCTCTTCAAAGAGGTCCTCTTTTATCTTCACCACTTCTTCTCTTAGTATCAATTTTTTAAATATGTTTCTTTTGCTTCATTTGGACCGAGCCACCTTCACATTTTTCATCTTCTACTTGAATACTAGAATACGACTCCCTGAAAGAAATATTGAAAGATAATTGAATTGAACTTTCACTGATTAGTGTCTTTCTTGAAGCTAGCTAAAATTTTTAATAACCTTGAGAAAACCTAGCCGCTGGATCTACTAAGCTTGCCTAACAAATCACTGAAAACCTAAATTTGCCAATGAGTCACAGTGGCCATGGTCACCTTGTCATCGGGACAGCCTCCCCCAGTGGAGGATCTCAATGTACCATTAGACTATGCTGCCACTCTGAGCCCCACACCAGTTCAAATTAATCCTATTCCCATTAAATCATTTACTTACTTACACAGAGAGCCCAGGGTGGTATGGGAGAAAGAAGAAGTCAATCGAATGATATACAAGAAAAACTTCCAATATGCAATTAATGAAAAATTCTCTTACGGTTGGCCAGATATTCATGAATTAAGAAAAATGATACCCAAGCAATGTCAGTTGAAAGGGGATTGAAATATTGGTGTATTAAACAACAGACATGTAATTTAGGTCCTCCAATATGGAGAATTATGTTAGTCTGTTATCAAAGGCTGCTTTCTACTTGGTACATATACAATGGCCTTACACAATAAGAACACTGAAGTGGGATACATTATCCGCTCTGGAGGAGGAGATGACAATAGTAATTGCATGGGTATCTTTTCCATCTCTACCACCCAATTTCTTCATGGAGGAGGCCATATTTTCGTTAGCAGTAGCAATAGGTAAGCCTTTGCAAGTGGATATGGTGACCAAGAACTAAACAAGACCTAACTGTGCTTGAGTGAAGGTAGAAGTGGATCTACTAGGAGAATTCCCTAAGAGAATTAAAATAGGGACGATGAAACAGAATGGAGAGGGGATAGAGAAATGGGTTAGAATTAAATATGACTATGTTTCAAATATTGCAAGAACTGCAAAATTCAAGGACACAATGAGCAGGAGTATTATGTTATACATCCAGAGTTATATTCCAAGGAGGAGGAGGACACCCAAAAGATGGATAGAGAAGAGAATCCAGTCCTAAAGAGATGTAAACAACAACATGCAAAAGTGGAAGCAGGAGAACGAACAGAGGAACAAGAATTCCAGGCTCCTAAAAGCAAGCAAGGAAAATGAACATATCAAGGAGGAGGGAGATATGAAAAAAAGAAGAAATGGATAGAAGGCTCAATAGAAGCAGAATGACATAAGTACTACAAACCAATTTGAAGCACTCACAACACAAGAACGAGAGGGAGAGAGCATAACTGTAGTAGATAATAGGGAACAAGAAGATTCCAAAAGGGAACAGAGGAATGAATATAGATTCGCCAATTGGTATAGATACAACAAATGTCTTAGCTAATAATTCAGGAGTTATCTCAAACTGAATCGCTATCAAAGGAGTAAGATACGAAAAAGTAGAGCCTCGATCGATCAAAGCATAAATAACAGGGGAGAATATAATAAAGGTATCTGTAACAACATCAGGCGATGACTTCTGGTCCTGGCGACCACCTAGAGCATAAAAGCGATTCTACTCTATCCTTGAATCAAAAGCATCTCCCCTCTTACCCTTA
Source organism: Datura wrightii (assembly GCA_035772735.1). Classification (NCBI taxonomy): domain Eukaryota; kingdom Viridiplantae; phylum Streptophyta; class Magnoliopsida; order Solanales; family Solanaceae; genus Datura; species Datura wrightii. The sequence goes on along the minus strand of JASDFA010000029.1, from coordinate 6,577,579 downwards.
CCACATCCTGCTACAGGCTGAGAACCAAGCCTGGGAGGTCAAACTGAGGGTGATGATGCTGCTTCTAAACTTGTCGACTGAGCGAGACCACCTCTGGTCCCCATCGGACACTATCGCATATAATGGCTAAGGCTTTGGATGGCTCTGGCCACTTGAGTGTGATAGTCGGGACCACATAAGATCTATCGTGGTAATGTCGATTATATGACGAGTCTCCCATTGTTCCTCATGATTTTAGTTATGTATATTCATTAGTTATGATATTATATTTTCAGCAGGTTTGACCTAATGTTCATTTCTTATTTATGATTATCAGTTTTCAGCTTTGGATCATTCGATTCAGTTATGTAATAGTGCACCAGGAAGAGAGAGATAAGAAACAAAAGGTGGACTCCATAACTATGGTAGTGTGAGAATCAAAGGGTATAACAAAGGAAATCGGGGGGGGGGGGGGGGGGGAAGGGGGGGTTAAAGCATTACCCATCCCCCATCAGAAACCATATAGAGGGGGAGACAATAGGGGAATAGGTTTTAATAGAAATACAAGTACAGCTGATTAGAGATTAGGAGGATGATGATGATTTGGAAGGCAATATAAATGAGATATGCAGGAGAGGGGACCTATCTCCTGGACAGATAGCATATATGAAGGCAGGATCTAAGAAAAACATAGCACACCCTGCTCTGCCACTGCAGGTCCAAACGAGGAACAGTAAATAGATGTCACATAGTTGTGATCAATGATAGACAAAATTTTATTTTGGAACATCAGATTTGTTAGCACTCAAAATTTATTTGAAAAGTTGACAGAGCTAAATAGAAGACATCACTATTCATTTATTTCCCTAATGAAACTTCTATAAGATCCTAGGGAAATAGAACAATTTAAAAAAGGACTAGGTGTGTAGCATGGGATGGCCAATAGCTCCTCAAAAATCTGAATTTTATGAAAAGAGGAGTCGAAGTGTCACGACCCGTACATCATTACAAGGAGAAATAAACCTAGAACATTCTAAACGAGTCTAGACAACAGTTAGTGAAATGTTGTAGAGTGAACTAGTGTAAATTGATGATTTTAGGGGAGCTACTAGTTTGGGGAACCGTAGCAGCGGTGGGTTTCCCGCTCCAGCAAGATCATGGTGATGGTCGGAGTCCCGCCATAATGGACCGGGAAATTAACTGTCAGATCCGCTATAGCGGTTGCCTAACTGTCGTAGCATATCCACCACAGCGGAAATGTGATCATTGCAACGGACGTAGGAAATCAGAAAGTAGGTCTAAGTGGGATTTTTGGGGTTATACCTCATTATTTCCAAAACACAAAGGGTTAAGGTCTGAAGGTGATTCTCTTTCCTAGAACAGTTGAATTCTTTTCCCAAGGTAAGACTCCTGAATCCTTACCTCAATGATGGATTATGTTGACTCTAAAATTCAAGGAGAGCCTTTAATGGTGATTTTCTAAGCTAAGAAACCCTAGATTGATAGACTAGGGCTAAACCATGAGGAGTTAATGGGGTTGTTTGATTAAAGGTTTATAGGGGGTAATGATCATTTCCCAAGGTTTAATTTCTAAAAAATGTGGATTATGCGGGAATTGAGACCTAGAACTAGGTGGAATTGGGATTTTACTCTTAAAGGTGCCTTGAAGGGAAGGGTTTGAATTTCTAAGACCCTTATTTGAAGAGTAAGTAATAAAATTACTTTGTAATTGTTGTAGATTTTGAGCATTCCGAAGCTTTGAGAAAGGGCAAAGCTCCTACGGAGTAGCTGACTTTTCTTAACCTAAAATCGAGGTAGATTATGATTTAGAGGAGTTAGACTCTATATAATGGCATGTATATATGTGCAATCATGATGTGTTGATTGGTCTATGGACATTATTAGCTATGGTGATTTTTCCTATTGAATTAAAATGTCGAAGTAAATTGATATGATATAGTCATCGAACCTATGTGGAACTGTGTTAATGGTATTTCTTTTGCATGTTATTGAAGTGATTGGTGAATTGTTAATGATTCAAGTAAGAGAGGATTGTAAACTCCTAAATGTTTTATGATGAACTCTGCTACGTGACAATTGCTTTGAGAATGGTTAAGGATAGTAAGAATATCCTGAGATGAGAGGCTCGTCCTCGAGGGGAGCATCCGAGCAAGCAATATTGATTGAGTGGATCATGTCCGAGGGAAGCATACGAATGAGCATATGAGTGGGAGCAGGTACCATGCTGGTACAGTACATGAATTTCTAGAGTTCCCTGCAGGTCATGATTGGAAGTGCAGAAATAAGACTCTCTAGCATGTGTGTATATTGATATTGATGATGGAGTATTTATGGTGATATGGTAGAGGCGTGTGCCCGACATGTCATCATTTATTCTATTTTATGATGTATTTGTAAAGTGAGTAAATGCTAAGTGGTTGAGTTGAGTTTATGATCTTGCAATTGTAGAAAAGTGGAAAAGAATTGCAATGTGATATGGTTAAATGATTATTGCTATTGAGTCGTTCTTTCTTGTGATGATTTGCTTTATATCGTATGTGATGATGGATAGTTGTGAATTGATGTCAAAAACTTTTGTTTATATCTGAGTGAGCATTAGAATGTGTGAATTGCTAGAAACTGGTGAAATAATGAAGGTGTAGCTAAGTCGAGCTACTGCTGAGAGCAGTCCCACTGTAGCGGGACTTATTCGTTATGGCAAGACCGGGGCAGCGGTCAAGTGACCGCTGCAGCGAAAGGCCTAGTCCAATGAGCAGGCCGGTTGTCACCTGGGCAGAGCTATTATTCTTGAAATGTTTAATGTACTTATGTAGGATGTTTTGGACTGGTTTCATATTGTAGTTGCAATGCTTATATGTTATTATGTAAGGTCGGTTGATGATGCCTACCAATACCGTGTATCATACTGACACTACTCCTACACTTCTTTTCTTGAGTGCAGAATTAGATCCAGAAAGATCCTCTCGCCCTCACCTATAAAGCAGCAGCAGTTACACTTGAAAGGTGAGCGATGACAAGCCTCCGTCGAAGATGTCTCTCCTCCTGACATTTTAGTCCTTTATTTTCTAGACTTATCATTCCTAGTTTTGTACAAAGACGTCTGGTGCAATGACAATCGGATCTTGGGATTAATTTTTGTTTTGTTTTAGATGATTGTGCTCGATTGGGATATTTCATTTCGTTTTATATTTAAAAATGTTATTTCTTTCTCGCTAGGATATTTAATGTTGAGTAATTATTGGGATTCATTGGTTCGCCCACTGGGAGGGTTAGCGAGGGTGCCACTCACGGCCATTTGGGTCATGACAGAGAGGGTCAAGTTGAATCAGACACTCATCATCAGGTTACTATGAGTTTTAAAGCCTCCAATAAAAGCTTCAACATTATTTTAGTGTATGCTAGATGCAGTGTCCATGAAAGGCTTGAACTATGGGAGAATTTGGAAGCAATTGCTAACAATAATTGTGACCCATAGGTTATAGAAGGAGACTTTAATGTCATATCGAATGAAGAGGAAAAGCAAGGAGGCCTAGAATTCACTCAGAATGAAGCAATGAATTTTGCTCAGTGTATTAACAAATTTGGACTGAAGGAAATAAGATCTTTGGGCAGCAGATTCACATGGTGGAATGGGAGAATAGAAGGAGAATTCATATTCAAAAGGTTAGACATAATATTAAGGAATTGAGAGCTTTTTGACCTGTTGCCATCAAGTGAAATGCATCATTTGATCAGACGAGGTTCAGATCATACCCCATTGCATGTTATATGCAACACAAATGAGGAACCAATAGTCAGGCCTTTTAAATTCTTGAACTTATGCACTAAGCATAGTTAGTTTAAGAAGGCGGTTGAAGATAATTGGAAAGTGGAGTTCATGGGTAACCCTTTCTTGATTTTTAAGGCAAAACTTAACAAAGTCAAGAAGGTACTTGTAGAACGGAGTAAACAAGCCTTTAAGGATATTTTCCAATAAATAGCCACACTAGAGGATATAATAAGGGTAAATGAGATGCAAATGGAAATTATGTCCACATAGGAAAATAGTATGCTATTGGATAAAGCTAAAGCAGAGTTAAAGAGGTACATGTGTATTGAAGAGGAATATTGACAACAGAAAACTGGGATGAAGTGGTTCAAAGATGGTGATAATAACATAAAATTCTTTCATTCTTATGTCAAGGGAAGGAGGAGGAAACAATTCATAGGAGAAATCCAGGACAATCAAGGGATCACAGTAGCAGCACAAGAGGATATAAGGAGAATGATTGTTGCTTTTTTTGAAAGTCAGTTTCAATAGGAAGGAATCTATAGGGATTGGGAGATGCTGAACAACATTCCAAAGTTAATTACTCAAGAGAAAAATGAGGAGATGACAAGGATGCCTTGTGAAGAGGAAGTTAGGAGGGTGGTCTTTGAATTAAATAAAGATAGTACAAATGGGCCAGATGATTTCTCTGGAAGCTTCTTTCAGACTTGCTGGGATATCATTGGGTCAGATGTGTATGACATGGCGAAGCCTTCTTTTGTGGGCAGGACATCCTAAGGTTCATTACTCATACTAACCTTGTCTTGATACCCAAGAAGGATAAAACAAGAAGGTTCTTAGACTTTAGACTCATCAGCCTTAGTACATTTGTTAATAAACTAATTTCCAAAGTACTTGTCACAACCCGAGTTCACACCTTGGACACGACACAGTACTTAGATTCAAAAATGACCCCAAGAAAATCCTGGTAGAGCATTTACTACTAAAAATGATCTAATGAGAAGTAACATACATGAATGGAAGCTAGTAAATGAAGTAACCAAGCTAAATAAAAGACATAAGTCTAAAAATCTAGCTGAGTCTGTAAAAATTGTTTGAAAGCTTTCTAATCATGAACTAATGAGCTGCTAGGACAAACCTCCAGCTAAATCTAATACTTGAACTGAAATAACAAACTAGAACAAAAGTGGAAGTGAACTTCGGTCCTCGACAAATGAGGACTCACCACTGAACTCTGCTGATTATTGCCGGAGAAGGTTTACTAACGATGCTGAGACTAAGAACCTACACCTGTATCATAAGACGATACAACATAGAGAGTATGCATCAGTACTTTGAATGTACTAAGTAAGTGAGATATGAATTAAATACAACAAAATACTGAAAATATGTTAGCTAAACTGACAGTACATGCAAAAATTGTAACTGGAATCATAATTAATAAAGTATCTGAAGATCTGATAATACTATAAGTACAAATAATTATTTGAAGTCATAAGCATATCCTAAAATCTGGTGGACTAAACTGAGCTGGAGACTGTGACTATACTGGATTGAGCTATACTGTACTATACTATATTGTGGGAGAGATTATAACCGACTTGTAACCACGTGAGCTAGACGTGAAGTCCAATGTATACACCCCATCAGGGAAAGCCCACTGTACCTTGTCAGGGTATAGTGGCTGAGCTGGGTGATGACTATTTAAGGCCTATTCTGGCTAACAACTTATGGTGGCAGCGTAGTTCTAGGAACCTAGGTGCGCTGAACCCCAGCCCGCTCGGTGCTAAGTTCTACTCCCACTGGAAATCCTAATTGTGTTTACTAGGCTGATGGCTCGAAATTGATGTCCCAAGACTTAAGTCAAGGCTGCTTATCTGGAAGTGCCCTGAGAGACTGAATGACCTGATAACTAAAAATGTTGGTGTTCTAAGACTTGTTAGAGATGCTTTATCTAAAAGAGTCATAACAGTCTAAAGAACGACTAATAAGCTGATAACTGGTACTATTGAGTTTCTCAAAGACAAAATTTAGTCAAACTGGTTAGCTGATATGTCACACCCCACCTTGGGGGGTACGACTGGCACCTGATGCCCTACTAGGACCTGACTTGCTGGACCGCTAAGCCTGGGCACATCTGGTGCCTGGCTGGCTCTAACTCATATTTCTGGAAACAAAGGGCTATATAACGGCTGTAAACACAGCCCCCGGCCTATTGGCCTATAGCCTCCTGTACCTGTACTAACAGCTGACCAGAAACATGTCCATTCAGGGGAATCTATGCGGGCCGACAAGGCCACCATGCTGTCTAGTTATCTGTAACTCAAACATAACATACTGAAAAGCTACGTGACCGGCAAGGTCACCACTACTGGCAACTATGGCCCCACACGGCCATTACAAAAGAAAGAAAGAGTAAGGGCAACTATACAACTGCACGGCCTCACACGACCGGCTCATCTGACCACAGGGAATATATACAGACTGCAAGCCTCTAAGAAGAATAATAGAAATGATCGGGACAGGGCCCCGACCTACCCGTACTGTACAACAAAAGGAACCGAACTACACCTCTAGAAATTTAGTCTCCGGATGACAGGAGCTGAATACTCAACCGCTGACAGGAAGTCACGTAGAATCACCTGCTCGTCTAAGAGTACCTGCAGGCAAGTAATGCAGCGCCCCACTGGGCGTCAGTACCGCTGGTACTGAGTATGTAAAGCAACTGAAATAACATAACTGAAAACAACACCTAGAAGCAATAATATGACTGATGCAGCTGAAGTAGAAGGAATAACTTAACTATCTGATAATGTAAACCCTACCTCCTCTCAATCTTTGCTGGAAGGGATAAGAGTCGTACCTGGAACGTATCGTGCTACTGCTGATCTACTTGTAGCTAACATAACATGACATAACATGAAATAACATAACATAGCACACACAAACCTTACCCAGCCCCCATAAGCCGGGAGGTACAACTAGCACAGAATCTATACCCCTACCCCGGTCATCCCATCTCCTATAGTGGCTGTAAGCATCCTGCCGGTCCCAGGGTATGCACTTGGACTCGCTGAGCCCCTGACTATAACTGCATCTGAGTCCGGAGGACTCCTGAATCTGCACCCGGGCGTATCCACTCGATTGGGGTGTGTAAGGGCCGATCAAGGCACAAGTATGGGGAAAAACTGGCATCCCATCTTCGTCCCCTGGCGGGACGGCATGCCACTCCGTAGAGTGACGTATCCTCATCCTCTGGCGGACGAGTCGATACAGCTATTAACCCTGGGCGGTCATGGATGCTAGGTAATCCAACCCCAAACAATACAACGGTCTCAACTGGTAATACTGTCTGGGTATCTCACATGCTGAGGCTAATAGGGGTAAAGTATCATATATATTACATGCTGGGATACTGATAGTAATCTGTACATATTTAATACGTGCTGAGGCAAGTAAAGATGTATAAATATGAATATAGTCTCCTGCCGGACTGTACTGGGCAACTGCTATATAAGATAATGTTTCTGCTGAAAACTCTGCTGTTTGCTAAGTTTCTGTATACACTATATGCTGGACTAGTGATAAAAATATGTACACACTTGATACATGCTGAGGCTGGAAGTACTATATATATATGTACGAATATAGTCTTTCTGCTGAACTACGCTGTATACTGATTTTCTATAGTAACATGATTTACTATTCCTGACATGCTTTCTAAACTTCATTTTAGTCTGCTATTCTATTTCTGAAGCGCTTTACGGATACTGTACTACTCCACGGGGTTTCAGCTGAACACAACAATATCTTAACATGGCATATTACATCACACACTGAATATACTGGGCAATCTCTAACGCTTGCGTTAGAATCTATATCATACTGATAGGTTTCATACACATTACAACCCAATGTTTCTCACATCGTACCAACATTCATAATAACGCAACATTTGACTTCTGAACATTCTACTGGTCCGTAATTTGTTACACTACACTGATATTACTTAACTTGCCGAAGGAAACTAACTTTACATACCTTGTCTTTGAATTATTCGTCCGTCGGACGGGGCTCGGCTGGTACTTCAACTATTTTCTGCCAACTGCATTCATAAATACGTCAATTAATACTAAATACAGCTGTATTGTAAAGAACGACGTTACTTTCGATATAGTTTATAGCCTAAACTTAGGCTTATCGAAAGACGGTCGAAAACTCGCTATTTTTCAGCGGCTCAGAAGGGAGAAGTATTCACTTCTCAGCTAGGAACACATAGACATTAGTTTAGAGCAATTCTACTTACTTTAGTTCGGTGGCTCACCGATTCGTCGGTCGTATTTCGCGAAACTAATTCCGTAGAAATGCTCTCTACTGCTAAATACTCCGGTATCTGGGATTAATTTGAGTTTGGGCAGCGTTTGGCAGCGTAATCGGACGAAAATATATAATTTTCCTTCGTTTTCCTCTGTTCTCTGCGCTATTCTGGAAATTTTTAAGTATAAAATGATTTTAAACCAAAGTGGGGGCTTATATACTTGGGCCTGAACCTGGGCAACGTGTCACGGAGCCATCGCGGAGGCCTCACCTCCGTGACACGCTGCCATCGCGGAGGGGCTCTGCCTCGGCTCCTCCCGCGATGGTTTCAACGGGTTTCTCGTCCGATCTTTTCCCGGGCCTTTCCCTAGCACGTATGGCCTTCAAATATACTTAACCAACATGCGAATAGGTCATCTAAGTGCCGGGAATTCTACGGGGTGTAACATTCTCCCCCCCTTAAGAACATTCATCCTCGAATGTACACTGTTATCTAAAGGACTGCTTACTTTACTTTCTAGAAAAAATTTCGGCAGAGTTTCCTCTGTAATATGGACTATCGCAAAAACCTGAAATGCAGAAAAGTCCAACACAGGCACTGCATATAATATTCTAAGATCCACTGAACAACTAAATATCACTTCTTTCTTTATCATTTACAACATACAACCATAAGGTACTGTATAAATAATGATACGGACATACCTGTCGTCTGACTAGGCCTCAAATAGGTGAGGGTATCTGCTTTTCATATCTTCTTCAGCCTCCCACGTCATTTCCTCCCGATTTCTGTTACGCCACAATACTTTGACAGATGCAACATCTTTAGTTCTTAGCCTGCGAACCTGTCTGTCTAAAATGGCTACGGGAACCTCTTCATATGCTAACTCTTCTGTGACCTGGACATTCTGAACTGGAACTACTGTAGAAGGGTCCCCTACGAACTTCCTGAACATAGAAACATGGAATACTGGGTGAACCGACGCTAACTCTGGAGGCAAGTTCAACTCGTATGCCACGCAGCCTATTCTTCGCCGAATCTGATACGGCCCAATGAATCTTAGGCTAAGCTTGCCCTTCTTGCCAAACCTCATTACCCCTTTCATCGGGGACACTTTCAGATATACCCAGTCGTTCACCGAAAATTCTAGATTTCTGCGTCGCCTATCTGTATATGACTTCTGGCGGCTCTGAGCGGTCAGTAAATGCTCTCGGATAAGCTTTATCTTTTCCTCGGACTGCCGAACAATGTCTGGGCCAACTAATGCTGATTCTCCTATCTCAAACCAGCCCACCGGCGATCTACATTTTCGTCCGTACAATGCCTCGAAAGGCGCCATCTGAATAACTGAATGGTAGCTGTTATTATAAGCAAATTCAATTAACGAGAGATGTTCATCCCAGCTACCCCCAAAATCTAACACACACGCTCGCAGCATATCTTCGAGCGTCTGAATCGTACGTTCAGCCTGCCCGTCTGTCTGAGGATGAAATGCTGTGCTCAAATTAATCTGCGTCCCCAAACCTTTCTGAAACGACTGCCAGAATCTAGCTGTAAACTGTGCTCCCCTGTCTGAAATGATAGATACCGGCACCCCATACAATCTAACTATTTCTCTGATATATAATTCAGCATAATCCTCAGCTGAGAAGGTAGCCCTTACTGGCAGGAAATGAGCTAATTTTGTCAGCCTGTCAACTATTACCCAAATGGAATCATTTCTGCGTCTAGTACGGGGTAATCCCGTTACAAAATCCATGTTTATCACTTCCCATTTCCACATAGGTATCATTATCTCTTGAGTCAAACCACCCGGTTTCTGGTGCTCTGCTTTCACCTGCTGACAATTAGCACATCTAGATACAAATTCAGCTATCTCAGTTTTCATACTTGGCCACCAATAGATGTCTCTGATGTCGTGGTACATTTTCGTCGCCCCTGGGTGAAGGGAATAGCGAGCGTAGTGTACCTCATGCATGATCTGCCCACGAAGTCCTGCGACATTCGGGACACAAAGGCGGCCCTTACAATGTAGCACATCATCCTCGGTTATCTGAAAATCTGGCTCCTTACCTTTCTGAACTCTATCTCTGAGCTGGACTAAATCGGGATCCTCATACTGCCGTTCTTTTACCTCTGTAACTAACGATGACACTGCAGAATTCTGAATTACTGCTTCATTATTTTCTGTTTCTATTACTCGAACGGCTAGATTAGCTAACTGATGAATTTCCTTGATTAACTTCCGTTTCTCAGGCCGTAAATACGCCAAACTCCCCATCGACTTACGGCTCAGGGCATCTGCTACAACATTAGCTTTTCCGGGGTGGTATAGAATATTCACATCATAGTCTTTCAACAACTCTAACCAGCGGCGTTGCCGCAGATTCAACTCCCTCTGGGTTAAAATGTACTGTAAGCTCTTATGATCTGTATAAATGTCAACATGGACGCCGTACAGATAATGCCTCCACATCTTCAAGGCATGAATTACCGCGGCCAATTCCAGGTCGTGGGTAGGGTAATTCTTTTCATGTTTTCTCAGCTGTCTGGAGGCATATGCAATTACTCTACCATACTGCATCAACACACAACCCAATCCGACACCTGACGCATCGCAATAAACTGAATAACCTTCTGTGCCTTCCGGCAATGCTAATACTGGGGCGGAGGTTAACCTGTCTTTCAATTCCTGGAAACTCTGCTCGCATGCCTCCGTCCACTGAAACTTTGCTGCTTTCTGTGTCAATTTAGTTAAAGGTGCTGCAATGGTTGAGAATCCCTCAACGAATCTCCGATAATACCCTGCTAACCCCAGAAAGCTACGAACTTCAGTCGGGCTGGTAGGCCTAGGCCATGACTTAACTACTTCTATCTTCTGCTTATCTACCTGTATACCGGTGTCTGAGACAATATGCCCTAAAAAAGCCACTGAGTTAAGCCAGAATTCACACTTCGAAAACTTAGCATACAACTGGCGGTCCCTGAGAATCTGGAGCACTGTCCGCAAATGAGTCCGGTGATCTGCTTCAGAGCGAGAATACACCAGAATGTCATCAATGAATACTATCACGAACAAGTCCAGGAAAGGTCTGAAAATACTGTTCATCAGGTCCATAAAAACTGCTGGGGCATTCGTTAGCCCGAAGGACATAACTAGAAATTCAAAATGTCCATATCGGGTCCTGAATGCTGTCTTAGGAATATCTCTTTCACGTACTCGGACCTGGTGATATCCGGACCGCAAGTCAATCTTAGAAAAGTATCTGGCTCCCTGCAACTGATCAAATAAGTCATCAATTCTGGGGAGCGGATACTTGTTCTTTACTGTAACTTTGTTTAGCTGCCGATAATCTATGCACATTCGGAGCGAGCCATCTTTCTTTCTCACAAACAAGACTGGCGCACCCCATGGGGAAGTACTCGGCCTGATAAAACCTTTATCTAACAAGTCTTTCAACTGCTCCTTTAATTCTCTGAGTTCTGCAGGAGCCATACGATAAGGAGGTATTGATATTGGCTGAGTGCCTGGTAGCAAGTCAATAGCAAAGTCTATTTCCCTTTCTGGGGGAATACCAGGTAACTCATCAGGAAATACATCTGGGAATTCATTTACCACTGGGACAGACTGGAGTGTCGGAGATTCTGCTTGGACATCCTGAACTCTGACAAGATGGTAAATACACCCCTTAGATATCAACTTTCTCGCCTGAAGGTTGGAAATAAACCTACCTTTTGGCGTCACGGTGCTGCCCTTCCACTCCCGTACTGCTTCCCCCGGGAAGTGGAATCGGACCGTTTTGGTCCAACATTCAACATTGGCAAAGCATGGCACTAACCAGTCCATACCCATTATGGCATCGAAGTCTATCATTTCTAACTCGACCAGATCTACTGTGGTCTGACGGTCAACAATCTCTACTGTACACCCGCGGTAGATTCGGCTAGCTGTGATAGAGTCACCGACGGGCGTAGATACTAAGAAAGGCTGTTGTAGTAATTCTGGTATAATACTAAACTTCCATGCCAGAAATGGAGTAATATAGGACAAAGTAGACCCTGGGTCAATTAGCACATAAGTAGGGTGTGAGCAGATAGTTAGCATACCTGTCACGACATCAGGCGATGCTTCTGAATCTTGCCTCCCTGGTAAGGCATATGTGCGGCTTGGACCCGCACCAGTACTGGAGGCCCCTGATCTGCCCCGACCCCTGCCTGCTGAAACTGAGGGCCTGCGCCCAGTCGAAGATGCTGTAGCTCGTGATCCTATTGATGCCCTATCCCGTCTACCCCGGTCCTCTCGACCTCTGGCTGGGCAATCTTTCATCAAATGGCCTTCTTGGCCACAATTATAACATGCGGTGGAGCCATATCTGCATGCTCCAGGATGGCGTCGACTGCATATAGGGCAAAGTGGTAGGGTATACCTGCTCTGCTCTGCCCTCCTCTGTGATAGTGAATCTGCCATCTGCGAGCCTCTACCAGTCCCTGACTGCCCACTGCGGCTGAATCTACCCCCCTGTGACTGTGACGGAGGCGGGGGCCTGGGCGGCCTGTCTGACAATCGGGGCATGGGTCCTCCCCGGGCCCCTCCCGGTAATTCAACTGGCTTGTCCCGGCGACGCTGTTCCTGATTAACCCTTCTGACCTCTCGTTGCCGCTGTCTGATGCCCTCAATATTCTGAGCAAATGCCTGAATGCGAGCAACATCCATGTCCTCTCGCAGTGTGGCTGTAGTGCAAATCTCAACATATTCTGGATTCAATCCCGTAATGAAGCGATGCACTCTGGATGCCATAGTATCAACAAAGGCCGGTGCATATCGGGCTAAGGAATCAAACTGCAAAGAATATTCCCGAACACTCATGGCCCCCTGTTCTAGATGTAGGAACTGGTCTACCCGGGCCTGTCGAATCTCCCGCGGCAAATAATGATCCAAAAAGGCTCCTGAAAAGCTGGACCAGGTGGGAGGGGAAACATCTCTCCCTCGGGACCTCTCCCAGCTTTCATACCATAACACCGCAATATCCCGTAACCGGAACGCGGCCAACTCGACTGACTCGGTAGACGTGGCGTGCATAACCCTGAAGATTCTCTGCATCTGATCCAGAAAATCCTGGGGGTCCTCTGTTCGGTCCGTGCCTGTGAACTATGGGGGATTCAGGGCTAAAAACTCTCGGACCCTCGAACTACCGGGCCCTCCTGATGATTCTGCAACTGTAGATGGCATTGGCTGACGCTGAGCAGCCATCATCTGTGCTAACAGAACTACAGCACTCCTAACCTCCCGGTCAGAAGGAGTCAATATAGGGGCTGCTGAAGGTAATGTCGCCCCAAGTGGCTCCTGACGTGGTGGAGACTGCTGAGGAGGCTGGGATGATGCCTCTGTAGTGCCCTCTGATCGGGCTGTCTCCAAACGAGGGGGAGGCATCCTGCTGGTGCCTTCTCCTGCTGCAATGTCTAAGTTCCGACCTGTGATAGGATGGCGCTGGTCTGACATTATCTGTAACCAAAGAATATGGTAAGATTTTTAGGGACTCAACCCTAAACTGTACCGCTCTACAGCATGACTGAATAAGAATAAAAGACAACCATCCTATCATGCCTTGCAGCCTCCTATCCATAGTATGTGGTGCACAACACATCCATGGACAGGACTCTACTTAGCACGGCTTGCAGACTCCCTGGGATACGACCTGCTCTGATACCAAGTTTGTCACACCCCACCTTGGGGGGTACGACTGGCACCTGGTGCCCTACTAGGACCTGACTTGCTGGACCGCTAAGCCTGGGCACATCTGGTGCCTGGCTGGCTCTAACTCATATTTCTGGAAACAAAGGGCTATATAACGGCTGTAAACACAGTCCCCGGCCTATTGGCCTATAGCCTCCTGTACCTGTACTAACAGCTGACCAGAAACATGTCAATTCAGGGGAATCTATGCGGGCCGACAAGGCCACCATGCTGTCTAGTTATCTGTAACTCAAGCATAACATACTGAAAAGCTACGTGACCGGCAAGGTCACCACTACTGGCAACTATGGCCCCACACGACCATTACAAAAGAAAGAAAGAGTAAAGGCAACTATACAACTGCACGGCCTCACACGACCGGCTCATCTGACCACAGGGAATATATACAGACTGCAAGCCTCTAAGAAGAATAATAGAAATGATCGGGACAGGGCCCCGACCTACCCGTACTGTACAACAAAAGGAACCGAACTACACCTCTAGAAATTCAGTCTCCGGATGACAGGAGCTGAATACTCAACCGCTGACAGGAAGTCACGTAGAATCGCCTGCTCGTCTAAGAGTACCTGCAGGCAAGTAATGCAGCGCCCCACTGGGCGTCAGTACCGCTGGTACTGAGTATGTAAAGCAACTGAAATAACATAACTGAAAACAACACCTAGAAGCAATAATATGACTGATGCAGCTGAAGTAGAAGGAATAACTTAACTATCTGATAATGTAAACCCTACCTCCTCTCAATCTTTGCTGGAAGGGATAAGAGTCGTACCTGGAACGTATCGTGCTACTGCTGATCTACTTGTAGCTAACATAATATGACATAACATGAAATAACATAACATAGCACACACAAACCTTACCTGGCCCCCATAAGCCGGGAGGTACAACCAGCACAGAATCTATACCCCTACCCCGGTCATCCCATCTCCTATAGTGGCTGTAAGCATCCTGCCGGTCCCAGGGTATGCACTTGGGCTCGCTGAGCCCCTGACTATAACTGCATCTGAGTCCGGAGGACTCCTGAATCTGCACCCGGGCGTATCAGCTCGACTGGGGTGTGTAAGGGCCGATCAAGGCACAAGTATGGGGAAAAACTGGCATCCCATCTTCGTCCCCTGGCGGGACGGCATGCCACTCCGTAGAGTGACGTATCCTCATCCTCTGGCGGACGAGTCGATACAGCTATTAACCCTGGGCAGTCATGGATGCTAGGTAATCCAACCCCAAACAATACAACGGTCTCAACTGGTAATACTGTCTGGGTATCTCACATGCTGAGGCTAATAGGGGTAAAGTATCATATATATTACATGCTGGGCTACTGATAGTAATCTGTACGTATTTAATACGTGCTGAGGCAAGTAAAGATGTATAAATATGAATATAGTCTCCTGCCGGACTGTACTGGGCAACTGCTATATAAGATAATGTTTCTGCTGAAAACTCTGCTGTTTGCTAAGTTTCTGTATACACTATATGCTGGACTAGTGATAGAAATATGTACACACTTGATACATGCTGAGGCTGGAAGTACTATATATATATGTACGAATATAGTCTTTTTGCTGAACTATGCTATATACTGATTTTCTATGGTAACATGATTTACTATTCCTGACATGCTTTCTAAACTTCATTTTAGTCTGCTATTCTATTTCTGAAGCGCTTTACGGATACTGTACTACTCCGCGGGGTTTCAGCTGAACACAAAAATATCTTAACATGGCATATTACATCACACACTGAATATACTAGGCAATCTCTAACGCTTGCGTTAGAATCTATATCATACTGATAGGTTTCATACACATTACAACCCAATGTTTCTCACATCGTACCAACATTCATAATAACGCAACATTTGACTTCTGAACATTCTACTGGTCCGTAATTTGTTACACTACACTAATATTACTTAACTTGCCGAAGGAAACTAACTTTACATACCTTGTCTTTGAATTATTCGTCCGTCGGACGGGGCTCGGCCGGTACTTCAACTATTTTCTCCCAACTGCATTCATAAATACGTCAATTAATACTAAATACAGCTGTATTGTAAAGAACGACGTTACTTTCGATATAGTGTATAGCCTAAACTTAGGCTTATCGAAAGACGGTTGAAAACTCGCTATTTTTCAGCGGCCCAGAAGGGAGAAGTATTCACTTCTCAGCTAGGAACACATAGACATTAGTTTAGAGCAATTCTACTTACTTTAGTTCGGTGGCTCGCCGATTCGTCGGCCGTATTTCGCGAAACTAATTCCGTAGAAATGCTCTCTGCTGCTAAATACTCCGGTATCTGGGATTAATTTGAGTTTGGGCAGCGTTTGGCAGTGTAATCGGACGAAAATATATAATTTTCCTTCGTTTTCCTCTGTTCTCTGCGCTATTCTGGAAATTTTTAAGTATAAAATGATTTTAAACCGAAGTGGGGGCTTATATACTTGGGCCTGAACCTGGGCAACGTGTCACGGAGCCATCGCGGAGGCCTCACCTCCGTGACACGCTGCCATCGCGGAGGGGCTCTGCCTCGGTTCCTCCCGCGATGGTTTCGATGGGTTTCTCGTCCGATCTTTTCCCGGGCCTTTCCCTAGCACGTATGGCCTTCAAATATACTTAACCAACGTGCGAATAGGTCATCTAAGTGCCGGGAATTCTACGGGGTGTAACATGATATTTCTGTAAGATACTAGTTATACAGAGTGTTAACTGATACTCTAAGACTAAATATACCAAAAAGGCTAACTGTTGTTCATGTAACTATACTAACATTCATAATTTTATATGAATTATCCTGATAAAGCGATAATTCATATCTGGATTCTAAATCATGCAAGTCTCGTTCAAAATCACATTTAATGATTAGGCTAAAATACGTACTATACTAAATGAGATACAAAGCATGAATTACAACTAGTAAAATCTTGGAAAGCATCAGGAATTATAACAAAGAGGAAAATCATAATCTATCTGAAGAGCAACCGTAGTTTCAACTTTCTATAGGGCTGGAATTAAGAGGATTTCTATAAAAATTTTGGGACACAAGGGTGGAAGAAATTCCCTTGTTGGAATCCCATGTACCTACAGTAAAATCCCTAAGAAAATCCTTGAGAAATCTGATAAGGAAATGAAACCCTTGTTTTTTCCCTGCACTTCCTGACCGAGTCTCTACGTACTGATTTTGAGGGGAATCTAAAAAATGAGAGGAAATACTCGATCAACTCCCTAAATACCCTTCAAAATTCACCTCAAACGACATATTTTAGGCATTAAAATAATGAAAAGTTACAAAAGGCCCCTGGAAGAAAGTTTGAGAAACTACCCGTCAGGATCCAACGGGTAACACAATGGGTCGTTGGTTGTGGCCACAACCCATTGGGACTAGTCGTTGGTCTTGGGTCTGGAAATTTGGTTTTTTGACTTTGACCAACAGACGAACAGGATGACCCCTTAGGTGATACAATGGTTCGTTCAATCCTATTGTGGCCACTGGAAAGGTTTTGGACAGACTTTGGGCTTCTCATAGCGAGTGAATAGAATGACTTGTTGCAGGATACATCAAGTCATCTAACCCAGTCATTGCCCCTAAAAGAACTTGTATAGTTTCTGGATCTCTCTTAACGAGTCGTACCAACGATCCATTAGACGATACAACAACTCATTGTATCCTCTCGTTGTTGTTGCTGTGTTCTTTTATGGTTTCTAATTCTCATATAATGATTTAATAGGATGGGCCGTTGTTTCCTCCAATGAATCTTCACTGGGCTTATTAGTTCTGGGAAAGGTTTGGATAGGTTTCTGAACTGAGTAACAATTAGTGACAGGATGAATCGTTATTCCTCACAACGGCTCGTTGCATGTCTCATTGGTTCCCGAATAACAACTTGCAGGGTTGACAATGGCTCAGGAAAAAGGTCGTTGTTTCTAACAATGACTCACTATCTGAGTCATTCCGAGATAAGATTTTCTGGTTTATTTTTGGTTTTTCATGTTAAGTCTGGTTTTTGGTCTACGAAACTTTTGGGGTGTTACAATATCTCCCCCTTGGGATCATTCATCCTCGAATAAAGGCTAAAAATAAGCTGAAAAACTGAGGAAAGAGTTGCAATCTCCAACTGAAGCTATAAATGATTACTCTAGGAGTGATTGACTCCGAACTGAGATAGAATGCGAACTGAATTTATGCAAATAGGGTGCATATTAGAACATGAATAAGACTGATGAGTATGGAATTGAATAGAGATCTGAGGAGGATTTTAGTACCTGATGTTGAAGCTGGGCTGGAAGGGAATAAGTGAGGATATTTAGCCATCATGTTTGCTTCTACTTCCCATGTAGCTCCCTCATCTAGCTTGTTCCTCTATAAAACTTTTACTAAGGAAACCTCCTTATTCCTAAGTTTACGGACTTGACGGTCTAGAATCTAAACTAGAACTTCTTCGTAAGAAAGACTGTCCTTTACACCTATGCTCTCTAGAGGCACTATTGAGGTCGGGCTATTGATGCATTTCTTCAACAAGGACACATGGAAGACTGGGTGCACAGATGCTAACTCTGCAGGCAACTATAGTTCATAAGCCACATTTCCAATGCATCTCAGAATTCTGTAAGGGCCAATATATCTGGGACTGAGCTTTCCTTTCTTCCTGAATCTTATCACCTCTTTCATAGGTGATATTTTCAGGTATACCCAATCGTCCACAGAAAACTCCAACTCCCTTCTCCTCACATCTGCATATGATTTCTGTCAGCTTTGAGATGTTCTCAACCGTTCCCTGATATTTGAACCTTCTGCATGGCCTCGTGTACTGAATCCAGACCTATCAAGGTAGCTTCACCAACCTCAAACCTCCCTATAGGAAATCTGCACCTCCTACCATATAATGCCTCAAATGGGGCCATCTGAATACTGGAGTGGTAGTTGTTGTTGTATGCAAACTCGATAAAAAGTAGATAATCATCCCAACTTCCCTTGAAATCGATCTTGCAAGCCTTTAACATATCTTCCAAAGTCAGAATAGTCTGCTTAGCCTGGCCATCTGTCTGTGGATGGAAAACGATGTTGAGCTTGACCTGAGTACTGAGTCCTTTCTGGAATGACTTCCAGAAGTGTGAGGTAAAGTGAGTACCCCTATCTGAGATGATAGACAAGGGAACTCCATGCAGTCTGACTAACTCCCGGATATACAGTCTAGCATAATACTCTAAATCTATAGTCTTAACTGGAAGAAAATGTGTCAACTTAGTCATCCGGTATACAACCACCCAAATGGAGTCATATTATTGGCGAGTACGAGGTAGGCCTGTGATAAAGTCTATATTCACTTCTTCCCACTTCCAAGTAGAAATAATAATATCCTGAGTCATACCCCCAGGTCTATGATGTTCAACCTTGACCTGCTGGCAATTTGGACAATTAGCCACAAATTCTGCAATGTCCTTCTTCATGCCATTCTACTAGTAGATTTTCCACAGATCACGGTACATCTTGGTGGCACCTGGGTGGATAGAATATCTAGAGTTGTGGGCTTCCATTAGTATCCTCTGCCTCAAATCATCTACATCTGGAACACACGACCTGTCCTGGTAATGGAGCACACCATCTCCCCCTTTGGGGAATGCTTCCACATCTTTTCTTAGAACTGATTCTTTCAACTTAAGTAGAATGGGGTCTTCATCGTGTTTTGACTTAACCTCGACTACCAGTGAGGATTCTGACCCACTCTGGACTACAACTCCACCCTTTGCTGAATCAACTAATTGAAACCCTTACCGAGCCAACCTGTGAATATACTTTGCCAGTTCCTTTTTACCCTCTTCAACATGATCAACAATTCCCATAGACCTCCTGCTGAGGGCATCAGCTACTACATTGGCCTTTCCTGAGTGATAAAGCATGCTCATATTATAATCCTTCAATAACTCTATCCATCTTCTCTAACGAAGATTCAAATCCTTCTGACTGAACATATACTATAGACTCTTGTGAACAGTGAAGACATCCACATGAACCCCATAAAGATATTGTCTCCAAATATTCAACGCAAACACTACTGCTGCCAATTCAAGATCATGAGTCGGATAGTTTTTCTCATGAACCTTAAGCTGTCTGAAGGCGTAAGCCAAGACCTTCCCATGCTGCATCAGAACACAACCAAGGCAAACTTTGGAAGCATCAGTAGATCACAAACTCGTTTCAACCTTCTGGTAGAGTCAGAACTGGGGTTGTAGTGATTCGAGTCTTCAACTCTTGAAAACTCTTCTCACATTCATAAGACCACTGAAACTTCACCTTTTTCTGAGTTAGTTTGGTCAAAAGGGAGGCAATGAAAGAGAACGCTTCAAAAAACCATCTGTGATAGCCGACTAGACCATAGAAACTCCTCATGTATAATGGAGAAGTGGGTCTTTGCCAGTCCTTGACCACTGCTATCTTATGAGGATCCACTTGAATACCTTCTCTAGAGACCACATGCCCAAGGAAGGTAACTGATGTTAGCCAGAATTTACACTTGCTAAATTTGGTGAATAACTGGCGGTCTCTGAGAGTCTGTAAAACTATTCTCAGATGGTCTGCATGTTCCTCTTCTGTTTTGGAGTAAACCAGAATGTCATCTATAAAGACAATGACAAACATGTCTATGTACGACTTGAATACCCTATTCAGCAGGTCCAAAAAAGCTGCAGGAGTATTGGTTAATAAAAAAGACATAACTACGAGCTCGTAGTGACCATATCGAGTTCTGAAGGCTATTTTCGGAAGGTCACATTCTCTGACCTTGAGCTAATGGTATCCCGATCTGAGATCTATCTTGGATAAACAACTAGCTCCCTGAAGCTGATTGAACAAGTCATCAATCCTAGGTAGAAGATACCTGTTCTTGACTCTGACTTTTTTAGCTGACGGTAGTCGATGCACATTTTGAGTGTACCGTCTTTCTTTCCACAAATAAGACTGGGGTACCCCATGGAAAAATATTGGATCTGATGAAGCCCTTATCTAGAAAGCCTTTTAGTTGTTCCTTCAACTCCTTAAGCTCAGCTGGAGTCATCCTATAAGGAGGAATAGAGATGGGCTACGTATCTGGAAGAAGGTCTATACCAAAGTTTATTTCCCAATCGAGAGAGAATCCAGGAAGATCTTCGGGAAACACAGCAGGAAACTCATTCACGACTGGAACTAACTGGAGAATTAGGGTATCGAAACTAGAATCTTTGACCCTAACCAAGTGATAGATGTATCCTTTGGCAATCATTTTCCTAGCCTTAAGGTGCAAAATAAAACGACCCTTAGGCGCTGAAGCACTGTCCTTCCACTCTAAGACTTGATCGTTCGGAAATTGAAACCTGACAACTTTGGTTTCACAGTCAATGGAAGCATAACAAGAATGCAGCCATTCCATGCCAAGGATAAGGTCAAAGTTGACCATGTCTAGCTCTACTAGATCACCTGAGGTAACTTTACTCAACACTAAGACTAAACAATTTCTATACACTTGGCTAGCTCTAACTGACTCACCAATTGGAGTAGAAACTGAAAATGGCTCAGAGAAGATTTCTAGACTTTTTTCAAACTGGATACCAATGTATGGAGTCATGATGGAAAGTGCGACTCCTAGATCTAGCAAAGAATATACATCAAAGTGGAAAAGGCGTACCATATCAGTAACCACATCTAGTGAGTTCTCCTGATCCTACCAGGAAAATAGGGCGTAGAAATGATTCTGGCGTTAACTGCCACCTGTACCTGAAGTAGTGCCTTGCTGAGCTAGGTGACCTGCCGGGGATGCTGATGTAGTTGACTAGGTCTTTCCCCGTCCTGCTGATGGGTACTCTCTCAATCTGTGACCCAACTGGCCACACCCAATACAACCCTCCTTGCCCATACAACACTCATCCGGATGATTTTTTCCATACTTAGGACATGTTGTAAAAGTGCGGCTGCTAGAGACATGGCTCTGGGACTTGGAGCCTAATGTCCCACCCCTCCTATCCTTACAGGTCCTGTCACAATCCAAACATAGGCTCAGATCGTGACACGGGATAAAGAACCTCGAGAGGCTCCAAGTCAAACCATGGCATGAACATGGCATCTAACTCATTTAAATAAAATGAAAGATCAACATAATTAACATAGTAGAAGTCTGAACATAACATAGCATATGAATACGTACATAAGTTTGAAGCTGAATACATACTATGTCCGAAAGCCTCTAGTACTGACGAGTTGATGGGACAAGACCCCAACTAACTCACTATAGTCTAAAAACTAAAAATACGGAACATAATTGATAACAAAGGCCCTTGAAAGATGAGGACTCACCAACTCTGAAAGGAAGTACAAATGCTGGGAATCTGGCTAGCGGTGGGACTGAGTCTGGATATCGAGGCCTGTATCATGAAACGATACAACATAGAGTATGCGTTCAGTACTTGAAATGTACCGAGTATGCAAGGTAAGTAAAACAGAAAGTTATAATATATAAGAGTTCATAAGAGTAGGACAACATGATCATAATATAAATATCACAACATAAATATAAGGGCTCAAGTTTTTCAAAACATTCGTAAATCAGTCATAATCATAATCATAAGAGAAAAGCTTTATTAAGCATGACTTGAGCCAAAGTAACATAAATATAACCATGCATAAATCATGAGGAAAAATGGAAGATTCTTATAACCGACATACCCTATATGAGCATACATGGAGCCCGACCTGTAAACCCCTAGTCGGGAGGGTGTTCGTACCTTGCCAAGGGTAGAACCATGAAAAGAGGCGTGATATCACTCATGAAAGGCCCATTCGGGCAAAAAAGGACAGTCTCAAGGGAGGTCCCATCATGTCTACGTTGGCGTGTAGTTTTGAGACTCGGGGTATGCTTGGAGCTCGAGTCTACTCGGTGTTAAATACTATTCCCAAAACATATATAGAGCTCATATAATAATAGGGAAAACATACACAAGATTCATGGACTAGTTAAATCATAATAAATCATAACCATGCTTGAAATACGTGAACTAGTCATGAACTAAGGCCCATGAGTCGGCCATAATCATAAATTCATACATCATTAAATTCACGCATACACATAAAACATGTATACACGTGAGATTTCATAAATACATGGTAAATACTTGAGAGAAATCATATCATAAGGCATAAATCATAATTGGGCTAATTTAGATCAAGATCATAATGAAATCATAACTTGACTTTTCATAAAACATACATAAGTGGGCATAATTGGATTTAAATTCAAATCTATAAATTTATATTCAAAATAGTCATAAAATTTGCCCATAAATCATAAAACATGTTATAATACATGAAAGGGATTGACCCATCAATAGATCATAGAGAATTTCACAAGAATTGGAATAAACCCCATAGATCATGAAACATGAATCTAGAATTTAAAATCCATGGAAAGTTAGAAGTGTTTTGAGCATGATAGTGAAAGGAACTCTTATTCATAGCCTCACATACCTGGGTAAGTTGATTTTACTCTCTTCCTTGAATACCCAAAGGAAATTGAAGGAGAATTGATGGATTTTAGCCTTGATCACCCCTAAGAAACTTCTAGTCTTGCATGCATGGAGAGGAGTGATTTAGAATGACTTAACCCTTCTTAAAACATACTATTTTGAGCTTAAAATGATATAGTATAGGTCTTAGGAACTTAGGAATTATGGAAAAGCCCTTAATAAATTTGCAGAAAATTGCCCACTGCTAGTCCCCAAAGAGGGACTGGACAAGTCGTGCCCACTGACCACGACTCATGTTCACCTCTCCTTACCTGGACTACCATTTTTCATCTAAGGATTACCACGAGGAACACCATGACTCGTGGTGACCAATCCGTTGCCAACACTACAGAATTTTCCTCATCCTTCAGATCATCCTTGACCATGGGTGACCTAACGATCGTGGTGCTGACCACGACTCGTGGTCACACCTGTGGTCACCCCAAAAAATAAAATTTCCAATCATAATCAAACCCCTCCCCACGAGTTACTTAATGACTCATGGTGTTCCTGATGGGTCACTGGACAACTCGTTCTGTGACCTGGTGTATAAAATCCTGTTTTCTCCGTTTCAACTCCCAGGTCTGATCTTAGGATTTTTGGGGTATTACAATATCTCCCCCTTGGGAACATTCATCCTCAAATGCTGGAAAACATACTGAAAAGCAAAGAAATACAGTCATTATACTCAAATACTAAACATACATGCTGAAAACTGACGGAGTGATTGACTCCGAATTGAACTACATGGCTGAACTGAATTCCTAAATCACACATACATTCATTAACATGAAAGAAACTGGGGTACATGAGATGAACATGAAGTTGAATAGAGTATTAAGGAGGAAACTGATACCTCAAGCTGAAACTGAGCTGGAAGGGAATAGATGCGGGTATTTATCTATCATATCTACTTCGACTTTCCACGTGGCTCCATCAACATGTTGATTCCTTTATAAAACCTTGACTAAAGCTACTTCTTTGTTTCTTAGCTTTCGAACCTGCTGATCCAGTATTTCCACCGGAACCTCCTCATAACTAAGGCTTTCCTTCACACCTACGCTCCACTAGAACAACTAGAGCCGGGTCACCCAAACACTTTTTTAAGAGCGATACATGGAAAATTGGATGAACTGAAGCTAATTCGGGGGGCAACTCCAATTCAATGCTACCTCGCCCACCCTTTTCACAATTCAGTATGGGCCAACATAACAGGGACTGGGTTTTACTTTTTTCTGAACCTCATCACTCCTTTCATGGGAGATACCTTCAGAAACTCCCAATCATCAACTTCAAACTCTAGCTCCCTCCTCCTCACATCCGCATAGGACTTTTGGAAACTTTGAGCTGTCCTCAACCTATCCCTTATAAGATGAACATTCTCCATAGCCTCATGGATTGAATCCGAACCTATCAATGTAGCTTCACCGACCTTAAACCAACCAATAGACGATCTACATCTCCGCCCATAGAGATCCTCAAACAAAGCCATCTGCATGCTGGAATGATAACTGTTGTTATACGCAAACTCAATGAGAGGAAAATTATCATCCCAACTACCCTTGAAGTCAATCACACACGCTCTAAACATGTCCTCGAGAGTTTGAATAGTCTTCTCCACACGATCATCTGTTTGCGGGTGAAATACTGTGCTAAGCTTGACTTGAGTACCAAGTCCCTTTTGAAACGATCTCCGAAACTGGGAGGTAATTTGAGTACCTCTATCTTTTATGATGGACAATGACACTCCATGCAGCCGAACTAACTCCCGAATGTACAACTTGGTATAATCCTCCGCTGAATCGGTAGTTTTGAACTGCAGGAAATGAGCTGCTTTAGTCAATCTATTTTCACAACCACCCAAATGGAGTCATATTGTCGACGAGTGCGAGACAACCCAGTGATGAAGTTCATATTAATCTCCTCCCACTTCCAAGTAGGAATACTGATATCTTGAAGTACACCTCCTGGTCTCTGGTGCTCAACCTTCACTTGCTGACAATTCAGAAACTTAGCCACAAGCTTCGCTATGTCCTTCTTCATGCCATTCCACCAATAGACTTACCGTAGTTCACGATACATCTTGGTGGAACCTGGATGTATTGAGTATCTGGAACCATGAGCTTCATGCAACATCCGCTCCCTTAAGTCACCAACATTCGGTACACACAAATGACCCTGATAAAGGAGCACACCATCTCCCCCTTGGGAGAAAACCTCGACCTTCTGATTCTGAACTGCTTCCTTTAACTTTATCAAAATATGATCCTCATCTTGTCTAGCCTTAACATCGGTCACCAAAGATGATTCTGACCCATTCTGAATGATGACACCACCATCCGTCGAATCAACCAGTTGAACTCCTAGTCGTGTAAGTTGGTGCATATCATTCACTAACTCTTTCCTCTCCTCGTCGACATGATATACACTCTCCATGGAAAGCCTGCTAAGAGCATCTGCCACCATATTAGCCTTTCCTTGATGATAAAGGACACTCATATCATAGTCCTTCAACAACTCTAACCACCTTCTCTGGCTTAGACTCAAATCCTTTTGGGTGAACACATACTGTAGGCTTTTGTAGTTCGTAAACACATCTACATGGACCCCATATAGATAGTGTCTCCAAATCTTCAAGGCAAATACTACCGCTGCCAATTCGAGATCATGGGTTGGGTAATTCTTTTCATGAACCTTCAGCTTCCTAGAAGCATATGCTATAACCTTACTCTGTTGTATCAATACACACCCGAGGCCTATCCTCAAAGCATCACAATATATCACAAACCCATTGGTACCCTCAGGTAGGGT
Source organism: Datura wrightii (assembly GCA_035772735.1). NCBI lineage: Eukaryota > Viridiplantae > Streptophyta > Magnoliopsida > Solanales > Solanaceae > Datura > Datura wrightii. The sequence continues at coordinate 6,551,398 of JASDFA010000029.1, read as the reverse complement.
CAACACAAGTGCTGAGGTGAGTCGAGTCTTCAACTCTTGTAAGCTTTTCTCACAAGCCTATGACCATTGAAACTTCACTTTCTTCTGGGTCAGTTTGGTCTATGGTGCTACAATGGATGAGAATCCCTCAAAAAATGTCCGATAGTAACCAGCTAAACCTAAGAAACTCCTGATATCCGAAGGACTCACTGGTCTAGGACAATTCTTTACCGTTTCTATCTTTTGAGAGTCCACCTGCACCCCCTCACTTGACACCACATGGTCCAATGCCACTGAATTCTACCCAAACTCACATTTTCTAAACTTAGCATATAGCTGGCGATCCTTAAGAGTCTGTAGCACCACCCTCAAATGAGCGACATGCTCTTCCTTGCTTTGAGAGTATATGAGAATATCATTATGAACACAATCACGAACATATCCGAATATGGCTTGAACAACCTATTCATCAAATCCATAAAAACTGCAGGAGCATTCGTTAGTCCATAAGACATAACTACAAACTCGTGATGACCATACTGAGTCTTGAAGGCTGTCTTCAGGATATCGCTTTCAGGATATCGCTCTCTTGAACCCTGAGCTGATGGTATCTGGATCTGATATCTATCTTTGAAAAGCACTTAGCACCCTAAAGCTGGTCGAACAAATCATAAATCCTAGGAAGAGGATACGTATTCTTGATTGTGACCTTGTTCAATTACCGATAATCAATACACATGCAAAGAGAACCATCCTTCTTGCGGACAAAAAGAACTGGTGCACCCCACGGGGATTTGCTCGGTCTAGTAAAACCCTTGTCTAGGAGGTCCTTCAACCGCTCCTTCAACTCTTTTAGCTCACCTGGAGTCATTCTATAAGGAGGAATAGATATAGGCTGCGTATCGAGAAGGAGGTCAATATCAAAATCAATCTCCTGCTTGGGAGGATTTCCTGGTAAATCATCTAGAAACACTTATGGATACTCGCGCACTATAGGAACTGATTGGATAGTTGGGGTCTCAGACGTAGCATCTTAACCCTAACTAGGTGGTACATACAACCCTTAGAGATCATCTTTCTGGCCTTAATGTGGGAAATGAAATGACCTACAGGCATAGTCGAACTACGCTTCCACTCTAGAACTGGCTCACCCGGAAATTGAAACTCTACCGCACGGGTTCTACAATTTACTGAAGCATAGCATGCATGTAGCCAATCTCTGCCAAATATAACATCAAAATCCATCATGGCTAGCTCTACTAAATTTGCTGAGGTGACTTTCTGAAGGACTGTAATAGGGTAATTTCTATATACCCATCGATCTATAATTAAATCATTGATTGGACTAGAGACTGAAAAGAGTTCTGATAGAATTTCAGGACTGACTCCAAAATTACTAGAAACGTAGGGAGTCACAAAAGAAAAAGTATCTCCTAGGTCTAACAATGCATAAATATCAAGGCATAGAACCTGTTCTGGTGCTGGATGCCAGCTGAGCTAGTAGAAGCACCCTGTTGGAAGGGACGTTCTTCCAGAACTGCTAAACTAGCGACTGGGGTACGGGCTCCATCATCACCTAGTCTAGCTGAAGGGCAATCTCTGAGTCTGTGTCCGGGTTTGCTACACCCGAAACAAGTGTATGAGACAACTAAACACCTCCTGGGTGGTTCTTGCCACACTTCGCACAGGCTGGAAAAGTGCGATCTCTTGTAATGCTTCCCTGGCCCCTCGAGCCTGACGCTCTACCCCTATGATCACGTCTGATTCAGGATGGGACATTAGCTGATGATGGTGTTGGGGATAATGAACTTTGCTGGAACTGAGGGTGGTGACTGCCACCGGATCTCTGTTGAGTGAACCCAACACTGTCCTTCCTAGCCCTCTTAGCCTCTCTCTCACTCAGATGCACCGCCTCCATCTGCTGGGTATGCAAAACTATTTGGGGAAAATCAATATCCAGATGAAGCATGGTGATCCTACAATCCTTGTCCAGGTAGCCCGCCACTCCATGTACAAACTTGCTCACCCGAGCTCTCTGATCAACCACTAGATCTAGTGCATACTTAGACAAATGAGTGAACTTCAAAGCATACTCCTAGATTGTCATGTTACCATATTTCAGAATTCACAAACTCCATTGCTTTAATCTCCGTTATCTCACGAAGGAATAACTGCTCCAGAAATGCAACATGAAACTCCTCCCAACCAATAGGGCCTGCTCCAACTGCCCTGCTATCCTTCCATTGCTTAAACCAGATGTGCGCAACCCTTTTTAACTAATACGAGGCTAAATCAACGCACTCCTCTCCGGTCACCCCCATGATCTGGGTGATCTTCAGAATCTCATCAATAAACTCATGAGGATCCTCGTCCACCTTCGATCCATGGAATTTGGGAGGGTTCATACTCAAAAAATCCCTAACTCTTATTGCCGCCGCATTTCCTGTTCTAAGGGAAATGTGCAACCGCCTACTTATTGACCTAGGCAGTCAAGGCTTGGGCTAACATCTAAATGGCTTCCCTGAACTTCGCGTGGGCAACTGGCTCGAGCACATGTTCCTCATGGGCTGATGGGGCCTGCTGGTGCCCATCTCCATTACCATTCTCGTGGCCATTTCCATTTCCATTTATTCTTCCATTAACGCTGCGAGGAGGCATGACTCTACAAACGCGTATACCAAGAGTTAAAAGGATAGAGAGACATTTCATCGCACGACATAGATCATGAAAGAAAGGAACTTTACTAAACGTCTCGTAGCCTCTTCATAATAAGTGTGGCGCACTTCACACCCATGAAAAAGACTCTACTTAATGCGGCTTTCAAACACCCTAGGACATTTCAAAGCCTAATGCTCTGATACCAAGCTTTTCATGACCCGAACATAGGTCTGGATCGAGACACGGAAAAAAGAACACCGAGAGGCTCCAAGTCGACCCATGGAATGAACATGATATCTAACTCATTCAAATAAAATGGAAGATCAACATAATTAACATAGCGAAATTCTGAACATAACATAACATCTGAATACATACATAAGTCTAAAGTTGAATACATACTATGTCCGAAAACCTCTAGTACTGACGAGTTGATGGGACAAGACCCCAACTAACTCACTATAGTCTAAAAACTGAAAATACAGAACATAACTAATAACAAAGGCCCTCAAAAAATGAGGACTCACCAACTCTGATCAGGAAGTACAAATGCTGGGAATCTGGCTAGTAGCGGGACTGAGTCTGAATATCGGGGCCTGTATCATGAAACGATACAACATAGAGTATGTGGTCAGTACTTGAAATGTACCAAGTATTCAAGGTAAGTAAAACAGACAGTTATAATATATAAGAGTTCATAAGAGTAGGATAATATGATCATAATGTAAATATCATAAAGTAAACATAAGGGCTCAAGGTTTTCAAAACATTCGTAAATCATTCATAATCATAATCATAAGAGAAAAGCTTTATTAAGCATGACTTTAGCCAAAGTAACATAAATATAACCATGCATAAATCATGAGGAAAAATGGGAGATTCTTATAACCGACATACCCTGTATGAGAACACATAGAGCTCGACCTATAAACCCCTAGTCGGGAGGGTGTTCGTACCTTGCCAAGGGTAGAACCATGAAAAGAGGCGTGATATCACTCATGAAAGGCCCATTTGGAAAAAAAGGGACAGTTTCAAGGGAGGTCCCATCATGTCTATGTTGGCGCGTAGTTTTGAGACTCGGGGTATGTTTAGACCCCGAATTTACTCGGTGTTAAAATACTACTCTCAAAATATATATAGTGCTCATATGATAATAGGGAAAACATACATGAGATTCATGGGCTAGTTAAATCATAATAATCATAACTATGCTTGAAATACGTGAACTAGCCATGAAATAAGGCCCGTGAGTCGACCATAATCATAAATCCATACATCATGAAATTCATGCATACTTGTAAAACATGTATATACTTGATATTTCATAAATCCACGGTAAGTACTTGAGAGAAATCATATTATAAGGCATAAATCATAATTGGGCTAATTAAGATCAATATGATGAAATCATAACTTGACTTTTCATAAAACATACATAAATGGGCATAATTGGATTTAATTTTGAATCAATAAATTTATATTCAAAATATTCATAAAATCTTCACATAAATCATAAAACATATTTTAATACATGAAAGGGATTGACCCATCGATAGATCATAGAGAATTTCACAAGAATTGGAATGAAACTTGAATCTAGAATTTAAAATTCATGGAAATTTAGAAGAGTTTTGAGCATGAGATTGAAAGGAACTCTCATTCATAGCCTCACATACCTGGGCAAGTTGATTTTACTCTCTTCCTTGAATACCCAAAGGAAATTGAAGGAGAATCGATGGATTTTAGCCTTGATCACCCCTAAGAATCTTCTAGTCTTGCATCCATGGAGAGGAGTGATTTAGAATGACTTAACCCTTCTTAAAACATACTATTCTAAGCTTAAAACGACGTAGTATAGGCTTAGAAACTTAGGAATTACGAAAAATCCCTTAATAAATTCGCAAGAAATTGCCCACTGCTAGTTCAACGAGGGGCTGGACGAGTCGCGCCCACTGACCATGGCTCATGGTCACATATCGTTACCTGCACTTCCATTTTTCATCCGAGGGTCAGCACGAGGGACACCACAACTCGTGGTGAACCCAATGACTTGTGGTGACTAACCCGTTGCCAACACTGCCGAATTTTCCTCATCCTTCAGATCACCCTTGACCACGGGTGACCTAAAGGATTGTGGTGCTGACCAAGACTCGTGGTCACCCGAAAACATAAAATTTCCAATCATAATCAAACCCCTCCCCACGACTCAACTTACGACTCGTGGTGTTCTTGACGGTTCACTAGATTACTTGTCTTGTGACCTGGTGCAAAAAATATGGTTTTCTCTATTTCAACTCCTGGGTCTGATCTTAGAGTTTTTGGAGTATTATAGGGCCTGAAAGATGTAGCACTGGATGAGGAAGATTTTGGATGCCTCTACTGCTTCTGGGGTGATTACCACCGCCTAACCTCTATTGGGAGTATTCAAACTATCCGGTTCTGGCCTGTTTACTCTCCTTCTCTATCTCCTACATCTTTTCTACTCTATCTACTGGGCATAAATGATGAGACTGTAGAGGTCTATATCTTTGATAAGCATAGAGGTCCTGCATTCCTTGACCACCAAGTCTGAGACTCCATTAACGAACTTAAGCATGCGAGCCCTAGGCTCAACAACCATTTCTGGAGCATATCTTAATAGTTGAGTCAACTTCAGCGCATACTTCTCTACTGTCATGTATTTCTGCCTCAAGTTCATGAACTCAACAACCTTAGCTTCCCTCAATTCTCAGGGAAAGAACATGTCCAGGAATGCTGTAATGAATTCATCCCATTCTACCAGACCTGCTCCATTCTGCCTTCCCTTCTTCCACTACTTGTACCAAATCTGAGCCACCCCTTTCAACTGGTAGGTATCCAGATCAGCACTCTCTGTAGGGATAACACCCATAATTTGGATGATCTTTTGAATCTCGTCCACGAACTCCTAGGGGTGCTCTACTACCTTAGATCCATGAAAAGCTGGGGGGATTCATCCGCCTGAAATTCCCGAACCCTGGCCATGGCTGCAGACCCATTGGTGTTGAATGGTACAACTACCTACTGATTAAACTAATTGTTCATTGCCAGAGCCAGCATCTGAATAGCGGCCCATAATTCCGCGTGGGAAAACCTGGTCATCCTGAGGGGCTGCAGGAGCTGGTGGGACTGGCCGGTTAGCATTTTCGATCCTCCTTCAGTTTCCTATTTTGGGAGGCATGGTTAATTGAAAAGGGGTAGAGCACGAGTTAGGAGGATGTATTAAAGTCTAAACACTATGCATGATAAGATTTATGAATAAAGGAAATCTTCCTAATAATGCCTCGTAGCCTCCTCCTCATAAGTGTGGCGCGCTTCACACCCATGAAAAGGACTCTACTTGACGCGGCTTCTAGACATCCTAGGACACTCTAAACCTGAGGTTCTAATACTAAGTTTGTCACAATCCGAGTTCACACACTGGATGCGACATGATACTTAGAGTCACAAGTGACCCCAAGCAAACTCTGGTAGAGGATTTACTACTGAAGCTAATCTAATGAGAGGTAACATACATGAATGGAAGCTAATAAATGATGTAACCAATCTGAATAAAAGACATAAAGTCTAAAAATATAGCTGAGTTTGTAATTATTATCTGAAAGCCTTCTAATCATGAACTAATGAGCTACTGGGAAAAACCCCCAGCTGTTATTAATACTTGAATTTAAATAACAAACTAGAACAAAACTAGAAGTGAACTCCAGACCTCAAAAAATGAGAACTCACCACTGAACTCTACTGATTATCGCCAGAGAAGGTTTACTAACGATGTTGAGACTGAGAACCTACACATGTATCATAAGACGATACAACATAGAGAGTATGCATCAGTACATTGAATGCTCTAAGTAAGTGAGGTATGAATTAAATACAACAAATACTGAAAATCTGTTAGCTAAACTGACAAGACATGCAATAACCGTAATTGGACTCATAATTAATGAAGTATCTGAAGATTTGATAATACTATAAGTACTAATAACTATTTGAAGTCATAAGCATATCCTAAAATCTGGTGGACTGAACTGCGCGAGAGACTATGACTGTACTAGACTTAGCTGTATTGTACTATACTGGGGGAAAGATTATAACCGACTTGTAACCATGTGAGCTAGACGTGGAGTCCAATGTATACACCCCATCGGGGAAAGCCCACTATACCTTGTCAGGTATAGTGGCTAAGCTGGGTGGTCACTATTTGAGGCCCATTATGGCTAACAACATATGGCGCAATGTAGTTTTGGGAACCTGGGTATGCTGAACCCCGGCCTGCTCGGTGCTAAGTCCTACTCCCACTAGAAATCCTAATTATGTTTACTAGGCTGATAGCTCAAAACTGATGTCCCAAGACTTAAGTCGGGGTTGCTTATCTGGAGGCACCCTGAGAGTCTAAAGGACCTGATAACTCAAAATGTTGGTGTTCTAAGACTTGTCAGAGCAACTTTATCTGAAAGTGTTGTAACAATCTAAAGAATGACTAATAAGTTGATAACTAGTACTACTGAGTTTTTCAAAGACTGAATTCAGTCAAACTGATCAGCTGACATTTTTGTAGAATACCAGGTATACAGAGTGTTTACTGAGACTCTCAGATTGAATATACCAAAAAGGCTAACTGTTGTTCATTTAACTATACTACCATTCATAATTTTACAGAAATTATCCTAACAAAGTAATAATTCACATCTGGATTCTAAATCATGCAAGTCTCATTCAAAATCACATTTAAATATTAGGCTAAACTACATACCGTACTAAATGAGATACCAAGCATGAATTACAACTGGTAAAAATCTTGGAAAGCATTAGGAATTATAACAAAGAGGAAAATCATAATTTGTCTGAAGAACAACCCTAGTTTCAACTTTCTATAGGGTTGGAATTAATAAAATTTCTGTAAGAATTTTGGGGCACAAGGGTGAAAGAAATTCCCTTGTTGGAATCCCACGTGCCTGTAGTAAAATCCTTGAGAAATCTGAGAAGGAAATGAAACCCTTGCTCTTGCCTTGCACTTCTTGACCGAATCTCTACATACTGACTTTGAGGGGAAGGTGAAATATGAGAGGAAATAGTCAATCAACTCCTGAATTCCCTTCAAAACTCACCCCAAATGACGTAGTTTAGGCATTCAAATAACGAAAAGTTACAAAAATTCCCCTGGAAGAAAGTTTGAGAAACTACCCATCGAGATCCAACGGGTCACACAAAGGGTCATTGTTTGTGACCACGGCCCATTGGGACCAGTCGCTGGTCCTGGGTCTGGAAATTTGGTTTTCGAACTTCAACTAATGGATGGATAGGACGACCCATTAGGTGATACAACGGGTCGTTCAATCCTGTCGTGGCCACTAGAAAGGTTTTGGACAAACTCTGTGCTTCTCACAACAGGTGAATAGAACTTGAATAGTTTTTGGATCTCTCCTAATGAGTCGTACTAATGATCCATTAGATGATACAACAACTCATTGCATCCTCTCGTTGTTGTTGCTGTGTTCTTGCATGGTTTTTGATTCTCACCTAACAATTTAATGGGACGGGTCATTGTTTCCTCCAATGACTCATCACTGGGCTCATTGGTTCTGGGAAAGGTTTGGATAGATTTCTGAACTGAGTAATAATGACTGACAGGACAACTCATCCTCACAAAAGGTCATTCCATATCTCATTGGTTCCTGAATGAAAACTTGCAGGGCTGACAACGACTCAGGTAACTGGTCATTATTTTTTACAACTACTCATTTTCTGAGCGTTCTAAGACAAGATTTTCTAGTTTCTTTCTGGTTTTTCATGCTAAGTCTGATTTTGGTCTATGAAACTTTTAAGGTGTTATAGTACTACATGATAGACTGGTCGGGTATCTGCCACTTATCATCTCTAAGAATCATACATGGTTTATGAAAGGAAGAAGTATCACAGAAGATGATGTCATAAGTTGAGGTTGCATGCTTAGTTCAAATAGTTGCAAGAAAATTGTGTTTTGATTGATAGAAGGAGTGGCTTGATGAATTATGTGTTTTGGTAGTTGTTGTCAACAAACACCTTAGTCATGATAATTTGTGATTCCGGGACATTAATTAGGTGTAAGGTAGTTTCTCTTCTTAGTTTTCTTGAGGAAATGCAAATGTTTTTAATTAGGGGTGTTGATGTGTCAGAAATTAGCGATACATGTTTACTTCATTTCATAGAATTTTTCATGTCATTAAGATTTTAAATAGTGAAAACTAATCATATTATGTTATGTTTTGGGAACTCAAGCAATTAAAATATGGAAGGAATTTAGACTAGAAAAATTCTCAAAGGACGAGGCAAAGACGGTTTGCATCACCTACCGTCCCTTTCCCAACTTTAAATTTCAGAGACCCAATAAAAAAGATTCCTACAATATGATTGAAGGGATGGACCATCTCCTCAATGCACAGTCCATCAATTGAAGAATGGACTCAAGCTAGGAAAAATGGGATTACTAGAATACAGTTTAAGGTACAGACCATCTTTTCAAAGGACGGTCCGTCATTCAAAGGATAACATACTGCAAGACTGAAGCTAAAAAATAAAGTACGATCCAAAGGATGGTCCGACTCTGTATGCCTGACACTTCAGAGTTTGAATTAATTGGACTTTTGGGGACAGTATAAATATAGTTTTCTTGTAAATTTTAGATAGCTTGTTCATTATTCAGTTCATTCTTGGAGTAGAGAGTAAAAATTAGATAGTTTAGCCGTAGTTTTCAAAGTAGATTTTAAATCTTAGCTTGTAACTTTCAATTCATCTATTGAAGATTTCAATCTCCATTAGTAAGCATGTCTAATTACTTTACTTCTCTTCTTCTTCTTGCTATGGGTATCTAAACCCAAATCTATTGTTGTGAACCTTAATGATCCCAATCTGATAAATTGAGTTTTGGCTTATGAACATTTGATTAATTTTTGCTTTGTAGTGTGTAATTTGCGATGAGAGTCATTTAATTCTTCCCTATTACCTTTATGATGCTTGAAAGAGAAAATTTAGGTTCGGTTAGCATCAACCAATAATAACTCAAGGCATAACCCTTGTTTAATTAATTTTCCTAGACAAAGGTTGAATTTCAATTGACAATAAGCAATTGGGTAGAAGGGAGTTCTCTTTAATTTGATACAATAGAAGTAGATTTCCACCTATGGTGCTATTGAAAGATACCCATAGATTGCTTAAGTAAATTGCTTGCATGTACAGCCCTAGCCCATTCTTAATTCTTCTACATTGATTGATTTAGGGAATCAACCCATAATTGGAGTCACTTCTCTAGAATTATCTCTAATTGATTAAAACGCTAGCATATTGCACTCTTTAGTCGTAGTTAAATTTTACTCCTCTAAATCTGAATAGACTCAGATCTTGCAATATTTTACTGTTTAGTACTAGATAGTCTTGGCTTTGATTAGTCTCTGTATGGATTCAACCCCAACTCTTCACTGGATTCTATATTTGTTGCGAGCATTTATACTACCCGATATTGGGAGTGGATTTGAACCACATCAATGGGTTGCACTGGGATATTCGAGGATTCTGATGATGAAAACCAAGGAGATGATTAGTCGTCGATGTCAAAATAAGAATATAAATCAAAAAACATTCTCGCACTAGTGGTTAACTTCAATCAAAATATTGAAGACAATGACTCTAACGCTAAGGTGAGTGAAATCAAGAACATGATATGTGGAAAGTGCCTGCTTTATACACATGATAGGAGCAAAAGAAAATTTTCTCTCATTGGAATCATATGAAGGAGGAAGCATGAAATTTGTCAATAGAAAGAAAGGAGATATAATTGACATTGAAAAGGTTGGAAAATCCTAGTCTCGTGGGATTTAGAATGTGTATTATATCAACGAACTGAAACATAACTTGCTGAGTGTGTCACAAATGTGTGACAAAAGAAGCCAATTTCTATTCAATTCTAGTGATTGCACTATCACAAATTCGAAAACTGAAACTTGGTTCTTAGAGGAAAAAGGAAGGAACGTGTACAAAGCTGATGTCATGTCTCCTTCAAGAAATCAAGAAGTAAGTCTTAGTGAACATGAAATTGATACATTATTGTGACACAAAAGACTAGGACATATGAGTTTTTCTCTCCCAACTAAAGTTATACAAATATATACATCTATTTTTAGAGCTTGTTTTGATGCACACTTCTATGGAACAATTGTTTACACGTCTTTCATACTTGCATTTTATGCATCATTCAGGAGAGGCTAAAGATTGTATAGAGTCACCAAAAGTCTTATATCAATATCAGGCATAGAGACTTGGAGTTTGCGATAGATGATTGGGTTTACCTAAGGGATCTCCCGTGAAGGGTGTTATTAGATTTAGAAAGAAAGGGAAGCTTAGTACCTGCTATATTGATTCATATCGAATTCCAAAAAGAGTTGGCAAGGCAACTTATGAGTTGGAGTTGTCAGCCAAACTAGCATCAATCCATCCAGTTTTCCACAACTCTATGCTTAAGAAATGTATAGGAAATCCCTCACTCCTTGTTCCTACAGAGAGTGTGGGAGTGAAGAACGATCAGTAGTTACTCATATAAAATTATTGAGGCAAGATTTACTGAAGGCAAGGTTTGTGATTCATGTGCTAGAGGAAAACATGCCAAGTCCTCTTTTAAATCAAAGAAATTGGTTAGTACATCTTACCCATTAGAGCTATTACACATGAATTTCAAAGTAGAGGAGAAAAAAGGTACATGTTTGTGATTATTGATGACTATACCATGTTCACATAGACCTTAATTTGTTTCTACAAAGGATGAAACATTCAACTTATTTGTTATATTTGTGAAAGAAACTACAGATAAAGATGGATGTTCAAATGTTCAAGTTGCTAGTGTCATATATGATTAAGGTACTAAATTTGAGAATGCTATCTTTCTTGAATATTGTGTGGATTATGAGATTGATCATAACATTTCATCACCTAGGACCACTCAATAGAATGGTTTTCTTGAGAGGAAAATTTGGAATAAATGACAAGAACTATGTTAATTACCTGTGATATTCCTAAGACATTTTGGGGTAAGGCAGTCAACACTACATGTTACATCATCAACAGATGCATGATTAGACCATTGTTGGAGAAGACTTCCTGCGAGCTACTTAAGGGATGTAAGTCTACTATTACTTGCCTAAAATTCTTTGGTAGTAATTGTTTTGTTCACAATAATGAAAATAAGGCTTTGAAAAAGTTTGATACAAAGAGTGATGAAGATATTTATCTTGGGTTGTCAAAATTTCTTCTTGATAAGGGGTTCACTAACGGTAAAATTGGCAATACACTATTTCTAATGAAGCAAGGTAAAAAGTCTATTGATTGTACAAGTATATGCTGATGATATCATTTTTGGTGCCATAAATGAAACTTTATGTGATTAATTGTTGTAAAATTAATGGAGCGTGAGTTTGAGATGAGCATGATGGGAGAACAAACCTTCTTCCTAAGATTACAAGTAAATGAGTAAATAATGATACAATGATTTATCAACAAAAGTATATCAAAGAGGTACTCAAGAGGTTTGAGATCGATAATGCAAAAATAAGCGATATTTCCATAACAACTGTCACTCGACCAGACAAAAACAAACCCGATTCGTTGGATTAACAAAACAATTATAGGGGAATGATTGATTATTGGTTATATCTGACTGCAAGAGGATTTATATTATATTCAATGTTTAACTTTGTCCGAGATTTTAAACTTGTCTGAAGGAGTCACATATGAAAGTTGTGAAGAGGATACTAAGGTATCTCAAAGATACTCAATACTTGGTCCTTTAGTACCCATCTGGTGTCATCTTTGACTTGGTTGGATATGTTACGTAGGTTATTTGGTGGATAGGAAGTGTACTATGAGATGGCTTAATTCCTAGTTTTATGTTTTATCTCTTGGGCAATAAAATAATAAAATTATGTGGCATTATCTATAGTGGAAGCTGAGTGTGTAGCTGTTGTTTCATGTTGTGCAAAGCTACTATGGATCAAACAACATATAGAAGACTATGGGGTGATGATTGAATGGGTTAAAATATTTTGTGATGATACAAGTGTTGTGAACTTGATAAAAAACGTAGTTCATCATAAGATGACAAAACATATTAATTTTAAGCATCACTTCTTGAGAGACAATACAAAGGACCATATTTCTATGGATTTTTGCAAGACATAGGAGCAAATTGCTTATATATGTTAAAATAATTTATTTTGGCATTTTTACCCTATATTTTTAGGGTGGATCTTGAAATATATTTTAGATCTCCCTCTAAGTCGTACATAAGATTTTTATTGAATATGAATTTTAGCAGAATTTTATATGTATCTATGAGATCGAGTATAAAATTTTATTTACCCACTTTAAATTGAATATCAATCTCTCTCTTTTCTTTATAGAATTAAAAACCCTATATTTTACATATCCATGCGACTGAATCCTTGAGATTCTAAAATATTGTAAAAAGAAATGCTTCAAATCATTATTATTTGGCTCGTACCTGCATCAACAAAAATTGAGGTATTTCGAATTGTTTGTTGACAAGAACAAAATTAGAAAGAAACTCTGAAATTATTTCATTGTCGCAAGAAAAACACCTCAAATTGTTAACTAATCATTGGAGATGGATTAGAAATAACAGGTTCATTATCTAATAGACTTTTTCCTTCAAATAGTCGATCTGAAAGTTATCAGTAGTTATCAAATTTTTTCCTATCTAACGAAATGCAAATGAATCAAATGACAAGACATTATTGAGAAAATGGCTTTTTATTTTACCAAAGCTTTATATTAGGGTCACTAGCTTCAATAGATATTACTTGGAGCTTAATTTGATGATGAACCAAGACGTCCAAGCACGTCTTTAACTCTCTCAATGATGTGTATATTTAATTAAAGTTTTTAACAGGTTAATGTGATGAAAAATTTCTAACTCAGTCTTATACTATAACAGGTATGCATGCATAGCATGACCAAGTAAGCTAAGGTGAGGTCCAATGATGTTATCCCTATTTTTGAAAAACACTCAGCCACATTGAGAAAATAAGTCAAAGAAAATGGTTCTTCTGACATACATGTATGCATCTGTTACTCAACAGTTAATTACTAAAGTGTATCTATATTTCCATCAGCTATGAATTAAGATTCTATGTCATATTTTGATAATCCTTGAGCATTGACTCATTAAACAGTAGACTTAAACTAAAGGATCATATTTCTATACATGTCAGAGTTTTGCATCATGTAGTTAAAATTGGAACCACCATATTTGAAAAGTAAAAATGGATCAATCCTATCTTACCTTGAAACCCATTTTTAGTTAAAATCTCATAATTAATGTGGCTTGCAATTGTTAAATCAAATCAAATCAATTTAATCTAAATCTCCTTTCCCTCACTCTTAATAGCTTACCATTTGCAATCAAACTCTCAAATTCTCTCTCTGAAACCCTTACAATGAAATAAGAAACCCTTCCAAAATCTCAAAGAACTCCAACGATGCCGACTTCACAACTCCCTTCTAAGACAATTTCAATATAAATAAATACCCCTCAACCAGTTAACGCTATCTCTCCACAATCGCCCCCTCCCCCCCCCCCCCCCCCCCGACAATTCCCTTTATCTATAAACCCTAAAATCTCTACACCAATCCAAGATTGTGAAATTCCTCACCAGGATGAGATGGAAGCTATAAGTTTGGAGGGAGGGGGGTGGGGAAACGCCCTTGAAAGAAAGAAAGTGCAATAATAGTGATTGAGGAAGAAAATGATAAGGTGATCAATGACGCAGGTACTCAGGGGAAACTTATGATTTGTACGAGGGTATGGAGGAACAATGAGAGAATGTGAAGGAAGATGCACAGAGAGTAGGGACTACAGGGGAGGAACCTATTCTTGTAGCCATAAATGAGGAACTTTATGTTGGGGTGACTTTTGAGAATGAAGGACTAGGACTCAACATTGCAAAAGAACCTGATTCTTTAGGTTAAAGTTATAAGGGAGTGCATGAGACCACTAAAGAAATAAAGAGGAAGCTAAGGCCAACAACAAAGAATTAGTTTATTGAATGTCACATAAGTGAGATACTAAGCAATATGTCAAAAAGTGAAAGTTCTGATGACCGAGTGACATTGGCTGCTAAGATATCCATGCTAAAGAAGAAAGAAGTGACCATGTAAAAAGGGAAGCACTTCAAACATATCGCAAAGAAATCATCCTCAATGGCCAAATATGCAAAGGCCACTATCCCAATCAAAGAACTCCAAAAACTAGGAGAAAGAGTAAGACAATTCTTGATGAAGCCCTTAATGCTAGTAAGACAAAAGAAAGAAGAGAATTGCCTGTGACTTAGGAGATAAGTCTGACATTGAGGCTATGGACCTGAGTGATGATGTAGAGGACAAAGTAGATAAAGAAGCTCTTATGCAAAATAAGAAGAAGAATACTTTCATTTCTGGAAAGTTAGTATGAAGAAAATAGTCCTCCAAAAAGAAAAAAGAAACTAATCTCTCTACTAAAAGAACCAGTTCAAAATAGAGGAAGAAAACCCTTAGCAAGGTAGATGTTGTTAGTAAGAACTTTTGATTTGGCGGACAAAATGTTGTTAAGGGGAGGATAATTGACCCTAATGTCATTGAGGATCTGGGTATGAGGAGTTAAAAAGAAGGTGGACTTTCAAAAATGGTTCCTTATATTCCTTGGACTTCTACCATCAATTCTTGTGAAGTAGGACTTCCAGTTCTATGCCAATTTTAAATTGGTAGATGTAGACACCTAGTAAGCATTCTGAATTGGAAGGAGATCGCTTTTACTACTACGGATCTTGGGAACATTCTCTATGTGCCAAATAGATAGAGTGTGGGCCTACAAAAAGTAATGTGCGTCTGGTTATACAATTTGCCCAAGGACATAAGATTGAGAAGCCTAGGAAGGTACAGAGAAGAGATGAACTTAATTGATCAGATCTTATATAAGCTTTTAAACAAATGTGTCATGCCTAAATCTGAGCATTGAAATGAGAGCAACTACTTGAATATGGGGGTGATGAATGTTCTTGATTAGAATATGCTGATCAATTTATTCTTATTGATGGTTAAGCAGATGGAGAGGGAAGCCGACCCATAAAAAGGAACATATATTTTGCCATATGGGTTCTTACTCAAGTGCTTACCCACTTTGAGGTTATTTTGGACATCAAAAAGAAAGAAATAAAAACAAAATTATACGAAAAATCTACACTTATGGTGTGTGACCTTTTAGAAAATGATTCGGATAAGAGCAACAACCTAATCACTCGATTGATCAATGAGTTTATGGTTGCGAAAGAGGATAAGGAGAAGCTATAGGCTGAAAAAGGTTCTCTAAAGGCAGAGAATGAGTAGTATAAGTGTCACAACCCGAACATAGGCCCGGATTGAGACACGAAACATAGAACCATGAATGGCTCTAAATGGACCCATGATATGAACATAGCAGCTAAAGAGCATAAATTAATAGAAACTGATAAACTGAACAAGAATAAGTGGAAGTATGCATACAAAATGATCATAAAGAGAGTCAACACTGACAAAATAAAAATTCTACATATCATCTGAAAAGCCTCTAACATAACTAAAGAGCTGATAGGACAACATCCCCAACTAGTTCACTAAAAGTCTAAAAACTGAAACTAACACAACTCAACAATCTGAAGTTCCTCGAAGGATGAGGATTCATAAATAAGAGAACTGGACTAAGCTCTGGAGACTGGCTAAAGGCGGAACTAAATCTGAGTATCTGAATCTGTATCATGAAACGATATAACATATGCGGTCAGTACTTGAAATGTATTGAGTATGCAACGTAAGTAAAACAAGCTGAGTAAGTATAACTAAAATCATGCACGTAAATATAAATAGTAAGATCATGACATTAGGGACTCCATATTGATATTTGAAGACATGTATAATCATAACTGTATTTGAATAGAATGACTCAAAGCTAGAAATAAAATCATATGATTTGCCACATCTAAAATCGTACATAAAAGATGATAAACTGATCGTTGGGTCAAACCTATTGAAAATCTAATGTCATAAACATGCATAACTGGAATCATGAGTAATAATGAAAAGACTTGTCTTAATCGACACCATCGTGATAGAGCTAACATGATGCCCTAATCAATCTCGCTCAAGTGGTCAGAGTCGTCCCAAGCTTGTCAAGGAAAGGCATGATACTTAGAGTGATTTCACTAATAAGGAACCTGTTGGGTTAAGCATGAGTATATATACCTTCGATGGCACATAGTTTTGAGAAGTCAGAGTTTACTTGAACACCGGGCCTACTCGGTGCTAGATGCTACTCCCAAAAATATGCACATGAGACCTCATATAATTATTGTGAATTCATATATGAAGTTCATGGGCTAGTTAAATCATAACATACTTGATCATACTTGAAATACATGACTAGCCAAGAAATAAAGGTTCGTGATTCAGCCAAGATCATAAACTCATAAATCATGAAGAACATACATGCTTGAGAAAATCACCATACTTGAAACTCATTATTTCATAAAGATTACTTGTAGGAAATCATATCATAAATCATAAACCATAACTTATAACTTATGGCTTAGGAGAATCAAAATCATAATAGAATCATAAATTTGATTTTTCATGAAACTTGCATAATTGAGCATAATTTTCTAAGAACTTGAAATCATAAATTTATAATTAAAATACGTAGAAAATTTGCCCATAGATCTTAAAACATGCTTTAAAACATGAAGGAAATTGAACCATAAATAAATCATAGAGAATTTCATAAAATTGGGATAAAACTCCATAAGATCATTAACTTGATCTAGAACTTAAATTCATGAAATTGAGGAGAATTTTTTAGCATGAGAGTGAAAGGAACTCTCATTCATAGCCCTGCATACATGGGTAAATTAAATCTACACTATTCATTAAAAGCCAAAGAAATTTGAAAAAGAAATTGAAGGGTTTAAGCTTAATCTTCAATGGAAAACCTCTAAACTTACATGAATGGGAATTGAATGAATTATAATAGATTAAACTCCCTTAAAATCCTCCTAACAGAACTTAAAATGACAGAGCCTAGAGTTTAGGAGCTCAGAATTTACGAAAATATCCTTACTAATTTTGCAGGAAAACTGATGCTGCTAGTTACCACGAGGGACCTAACGAGTCATTGTGTTACACCCGCAAAATGTTAACGGTTAATAAATGTACGCTTGACTTGTATCGAGTAAAGAGAGCTTGACGCATGGGGGAAGAGCCTCGAAAGCAGGGTCGTACGAGACCAGTGCGCAAAGGGCCAGCGCGATGCGCCCGCCGGCCTGCGCAAGGGGCAGCTGTATGCCAGCCCTCTTAGCGCGATGAGCAGCGCGGGGCGCCTCTCCCTTGGCGCGACGAGTAGCACGGGGCGCCATCCCTGCCACCACCTATATATATATGTAAGCCCCTATTTCATTTGAAATCATTTAGATAACATACTCCCTCGGCCAGAGAAGAGGAAAAATGCAACTTTCATCGAAATTCCGCCAAATTACGCTACCAAACGCTATCTAAACGCAAATTAACTTTGCGTAACGAGTTTTAGGCCTACGGGAAGCATTTCTACAGAGTATTTCTTGAAAATTCACTCGGCATTCCAGAACTCCGCCGAGTAAAAGTTGTCAGAATTGCTCCAAATTAAATTCTAAATGGCCACAAAAATAGGTAAGTATTTCTCCCTTCTAAACTCTCGAGAAATTGCAATTTTTCGACCGAATGAAAAGGAGTTGAAGTTATGATTAACCCTATTGAAAATATATTGTTATTGGCCCTTTTTATTATTGAAAATAATTGTATTCTCTCTGTGTAAAGGCGGCAACTAAGTGGAATTACCGGCTTCAGGTGGAGGACTGTTTAATGAACAAAAGTCGATGTTCGAGGTAGGTTAAGGCTTATCCCTTTGACAAGTTATTCTCGTTCTATGATGATACGACTTATGTTTTTGAACGTAGATAGCGATCCTATATGTTGTAACTAATTGTTGTTAGTAGATAAGGATTATATATGTTGTGATTAGCTATTGTCAGTAGATTATGGTTACATAAGTTGTGGTTATTTTCTAAGGATGTTTTGAGAGTATGTTACAGTGTCCCTTGTTGGGAAAGAATATTTTAAGTGTGACTCATGCTAGGAGAGTCATAGAAACTCCAATGTTCTTTTGTTCACTATGTCATGCCAGGGCCTTAGAAGTTTAGGGTTAGCTATTGGACTTGAGTTGGTAAATTGGACAACATAGGGTGCAACCGGGTGATATAACTATCGATTGGGCGCCTGTATGGTCAGTAAGCTCACCCAGAGGCCGTTGGAATACCTTGATGCCTCCAAGGTATGAATTTGAATAGGATGGTCTTACTGTAGAGTCAGCGGCACCAGGAGTGCCCAGTGGAATGAGTAACAGCCTGCCTGTAGTTAGCCACTGCCAGTGACTAATAGTTGTAGTCGACTTAGTGTTTGTCATACAGGTCACCTAGGAAGTCAGCCTAATTGCACGAGTCAGATAGACTAGTGATCACCCCAAGGAGGGAACCTCGTCAGTAGTCGGATGCAGGGCCGACGCCCCAGTTTGCTCTTATAAATACTCGAGTACAGGTTGCCGCAAATGGCCTGGTCTAGGTAAACTTGCCTACAAGTTTAGGGATCACCAGAGAAGATACATGAAATCTGAACAGACCAAGAAGAGATCTAAGGGTCCAAAACTATAGTAGTACAATATTACCTTTAGGCTGAGAATCATAGTAAACTTCTTGGGGAAGGTTAGGGGCTGACTGCTTAGGAGCATGTCCAATTAAGTAGCAGCCCCAAAGTTATCCTAAGTGAAGAAACTAAATAGCTGGTCGTCCGCGACCTTATGCTTCGCTTACAAGCTATCACTGTCCTAGCATGACATTCAGAGTATCGTTAGGCCACTCCAGATCTCGCCTTATCTAGTCTAAATCATTAGAGATTATGAACACTGCCAGGATTCTATGATCAATTCTATGATCAGGTACAGGCACACGAGGTATGCCTGTTAGCAGCTACGCAGACTATTCTAGGGGTGAGTAAGAGTTGCGTTAGGCCTTTAAGATGCAGTATACTGGTTGGGATTGACCCCACCTAGGATAGCCTTCCGTTGACCAACCTTAGGATTACTAGAGGTGTCGTTGCCTTAAGGGCTATATGGATCACTCCAAGGAGCTATATGTTGTCCCAAGGGACTATGCTAAGGTCCAAGGTCCATATTATAGTCCATTTCATGACTAAACTTTTATATTTATGTGGTATTGGCATCACTAACCCTTTTCGAGCAGGTGCTCAGGGTATAGTTACAAGAGTCCAATGGACTTAGACATAGCTACAGGAGCTGAGTGGGCTCAGTTGCAAACCCAGGGGACAGGTAGGTTGGCTATAATTACCTGTAGACCCATATTAACCATATTAGGGGTATATAGATTGGAGTGTGCTCACCAGGACTTATTGGGGCCCCGAGCTGGTTATTCTGTGCTGGTTGTACCTTTCAGGCTTATGGGGGCTAGGTTAGGTTCTTGGTTGTATTCTTCCCTGCTAGTTATAACTTATGAGTGTATGGTTGTAAAGTCTTAGTTCATATACGTGTGGTGTTTTTTTAGTTGCAGGTAAAGGATAAGAAAGCTTATAGGTTAATTTATGCCCATTCTTGTTATTACTTCCAGTTCTTTATCAGCTTCTATTCAGTCTTATTTACCGCCTTACATATTCAGTGCATATTGTATTGATGCGCAACTATGGGGTGCTGCATACTGGCCTACAGGTTTAGACAGACAGGTTTCAAGATCTCCTAGCAACCGTTCAGAGTCATCAGTTCGGCTAGCTCCTTCTGTTCGGAGTTGCCAAGTTGTAAAGGTTATCTATTTTCTATTTACTTAGAATTTGGGTAGGTCGAGGCCCTGTCCCAACCAATATCTTCACTCCTAAAGGCATGCAAATGATAATATTCTATTAATTGTTGGTTGATAGCCATGTGGGATCCGTGTATATCTTATTTTATATGTTGGTCGTGTGGGGCCTAGTATAGCTGCTTATCTTCCTTTCCGTTATAACTAGACAACATGGTGGTCTTGTCGGTCCGCATAAAATCCCTATTAATGTTATGTTGGCTGGGTTAGATGTTTTCTTTTACATGTGCTGCTTGGCCTCGTTAGTCCGAGGTTGTGTTTACAGCCTAGATATAGCAGTTTGTTATCTTGGTTTTTTAGTAGCTAGTAGGAACCAAAGGTGCCTATGCCTAGCCAGGTCATCCCAGATTCTAGTATGGCATTAGGTGTCAATCATGCCTCCCGAGGTGGGGCGTAACAAACTTGATATTAGAGTAGGTAGTTGTCAAGCCCCGCCTTGGGAGGCATGAATGGCACCTGGTGCCCTACTAGGACCTGGACTGCTGGACTACCGAGCCTAAGCACTTCTAGTGCCAGGCTGACTCTAATTCTTAATTTATGAAAACAACGAGCTATATAACAATGGGTTATATAATGGTTGTAAATACAGCCTTCGCTGACAAGGCCTATAGCCACCTGTAGGAATATAACAACTACCCAGAATAACTGAACATAAGAGAATCTATGCGGGCCGACAAGGCCACCATGCTGACTAGTTATCACTGAAAAGTAGAATCAAGTGCTAAACTGATCTGTGACCGACAAGATTACCAACTGACAACTGAACAAGACCCCACACGGCCGGTACAACTAACCACAGGAAATATACAATCCGCAAGCATCTAAGAATAATTAGATGGTCGGGACAGAGCCCTGGCCTACCCATACTATACAAACAAAAGGGAAGTAAACCTTTAGCTGTCAAGCTCCAGATGATAGGAGCCGAAGACTCCGTACGCTGGCTGGAACTATGAGGGATCTGCTCCTCGTCTATGAGTACCTTTAGGCAAGTAATGCAGCGCCCCAAAACGGGCGTCAGTACCACTGGTACTGAGTATGCAAAGCAACAACTGAAAATAACTGAAAGCAAACAATAATACTGATAGATACTGAAGTAATAGGAAATGGGCTGAGACTGACTGAAAAGAGCGTAACTTTACTGAAGAGAGTAAGAGTCATACCTGATAACATGGAGGTCTACTTTCTATCTATTAATAACTAACACCACATAGCATACAAGAACCTTACCAGCCCCATAAGTCGTAAGGTACCAACCAGCACACAATCTATATACCCTTACCCAGGTTATACCATCCACCTAGTAACTATGAGCATCCTGTCGGCCCCCTGGGTATGCAACTTGGGCTCGCTGGGCCCCTGACTATAGTTGTATCTGAGTCCGGAGGACTCTTGAAATCTGAAATCTGAAATCTGCACCACGGGCAAAAGCGCTCAACAAGGGGTGTGGTATAGTGCTGATCAGCCTGCTATGGGGAATCTGCATCCCATCTTCGTCCGCTGGCGGATGGCATGCTACTCCGTAGAGCGACATATCCTCACCCTCTGGCGGGCGAGTCGACACAGCTATTAACCCTAGGGCGGTCAAGGAAGCTCTAAGGATGCCCAACACAGAACAATCATGTCTCCACAGATAGCAATAGACACATGTAATATATATACTGGATCTGATAATAATATTTCTGGAATATTCTGCTGAGACTTATACTGTTTTACTAAATTTCATGCTGAACACTGTATTATATTTCTAACATGACTAAATTTCATACTGAACTTAATATACGACTTTTGAAACACTCTACTGAAATTCATACTATTTTGCTATACTAGAACTACTAGCTTGCTGAAAGAAACTGACTTTACGTACCTCAACTACCGATTTACCGAACGACTGGCGAGGTTCGGCTAGTATTCAGCTATTCTCCCAAACTGTAATCATATTCACAAAGGAATAGAATTAACTTCATTATTGCACTGGAAGAAAACAATACTATATTTATATATAAATTACTGACTATTCTTCGACTTATCGAAGAACGATCGAAAACTCATAATTTCTCGGGAGTCTAGAAGGGAGAAATACTCATTTTAGGCCTGGGAGGGTATTAACACTAGTTTGGAGCTATTCCAATAACTTTGACTCGGCGGGACGACGGTTCACTGGGGGATTTTCGCGAAACTAACTCCATAGGAATGCTCCTTGCAGCTTTATACTTCGATATGCGAAGTTGATTTGGACGGTGTTTGATGGCGTAATCGGAAGGAAATTTATATTAAACCCTCGTTCTCCTCTGTTTTTGGTCGTGAGTTTAAGAAAATGAATTGAAAATGCAAGGTAAGGCCTTTATATACTTGGAGCACAAACTATGGCAACGTGGCATGCTGGCCAACGCGCCAATCTAGCTCCGTGCCACGTCGGCCATCGCGGAGAGGGGCCTCCGTGCCACGTTGCCCCTCTAGGTAGCGCGGTTCGACCTCCTCTTGCGATAATTCGACTTGGCGCTCGTTCGGCCTTTCCCCGGGCCCTTTTTTTGCACGTATGGCATTCTAAAACTCTCAACTAACATGCGAATAGGCCAACTAAGTGCTAGAAATGTACGGGGTGTAACAGTAATATCCCAGAAAGTCTACAAGCCGTGTCTAGCAGTAGCTTCTAAATGTGTTGTGCAACACATTTTATAAGTAGGAGGCTACGAGGCATTATAGTATGATTTCCCCTCCTTCTTCTCAGATTGTGCTATAGAGGCGAGTGGTATAGGGATGAGTCCCTAAGCCTTCATTGTTATGTCTATCTAGAATGATGTTGATATGGAACGGACTTCCATCAGCCGCAAGTTGGCTATAGCAGCGGGAGAGGGTAGCAATGAGGGGCCATAGTTGGGAGACAATCAGCCTGAAGGCGGAAGCAGATGCTTTTTTTAATCCCCCGATATTCTCTCGAGGCACCAGAAACCTCATAAAGTAATAGATATGCCAGCACCGTTCCCTGCTCTTTTTATAGCCTTAAAGTAGAAGGTCAGGAGTATAGTATATATATGGGTTGGCTCACTTAGTAGACATCTAGAATTAGGCAGGGGCAATAGTTAACGTTGGACTACTTGGAAATACACAAAGGATTGTGCGAAGTTTGTACGTCCAGCCTTTAGAGTTATTGAATTTGCCCTAGCGCTGTTATAAAAAAATGATAGGGTTACTTCCCACTTCCCAGTTTATTCTTTCAGTACAACAAAAAGCGTAGGTAGCAATGCTATGTCACCCAGAATAAAGAGTAAAAGAGGGCTAGAATTATTGACTTCGAGAAGGATTAGAAAGTGGTTAATACCCCTAGTGTTTACAAAGTTACCTAGACCCTCCCGATAATAAATCAGGAGGGCGGTTAAGATTGCTAGTAGCAGCCAAGTATGTGTGAGAATCCATAAGCAACGGACTCCTTGCAATAGTAAGGTTAGGCTAGAAATAGGCTGACTCCGCCGCAGTGTACTAATGACGGTAGAACATACCTACAAAATGATAGCCATGGCCCTAGTTTGTTATGTCGAATGACAGAAAGACTATATAAACGAAATTGGATGAGTGTGGATCAGAATGATACAGGTGGATAGATTTGGACAGTTATATCCTTGCCAGTTCGGTGCATGGAGCACGAGCCCCAGATCTCAGCCTATAGAAGTAAGGGGAAGGCATGAGTATCTAACTCTGGAGGAAAACAGAATCACCTCCAGACTGTAGTGCGTTGAAAAAGCATGGGACCACCGTTGAGTGTCGATAAATAAGTATCGGGCTTGTATTTAAGGGATAGTGAGGTTATAACCTAGAATTCTGTAATATCACCACCAATTGTGGAGGTAAAAGGGTAACGACAAGAAGACTCTAACCTAGTATAGCTCAAAGACAAGGCCCAACAGGGAGTCGTCGGCCTTTGAGGTAATAACGTGCGAAGTCTTGACACCTATAGGTCGACTCTATGTTCCAAAGATGGTAGGACCTCGTTAGCAGACTATAGCAAAGGTGTACCATGTCCATTACTCCCTCCACCTAGAGTTTAATGAAAATGCATCAGGTTGTACAGAGAGACCTACTGATGGCATGGGAAGAGAGAAGATATTGTTGAGACATAGCACAAAGCTCCAATGACCAGCTGGGAAAGGCTGGGCAGTAGCAACCGAGCTATCTAATTCAAGGGATTACTCCCTCCACCCAGAGTTTAACGAAAACGCATCAGGTTGTATAGAGAGACCTTCTGATGGCATGGAAAGAGAGAAGATATTGTTAAGAAATAGCACAGAGCTCCAATGACTGCTAGGAAAGGCTGGGCAGTAGCAACCGAGCAGTCTAATTCAGGGGATTACTCCCTCCACCGAGAGTTTAACAAAAACACATCAGGTTGTAGAGAGAGACCTACTAATGGCATGGGAAGAGAGAAGATATTGTTGAGACATACCACAGAGCTCCAATTGACCAGCCAGGAAAGGATGGGCAGTAAGAACCAGGTAGGCTAATTCAGGGGATAGCCGCACCTGCATGGAATTAGAGAACAATTAGCATGAATAAAGCTATAGGGTTGCTCTGTATTGGGCGTAAATTTATCCCTATGAAGTCCTTGTTGAATAGCTAGTGAGGTCAACTCATTCTTGTCGGTCAGACTTACATTTCAGTTAAAGATTGAACTGAGTTGAATGCTAAAGAAATAGTCCGGCTACATGATGCCCTAGTGTTTATCAGTTTTGGCAGAAAGGCGCAACTCACCATTAGGTGTTGGAAGGGGTGTTAGGTCGGATTGGGGTGTAGATTAACTTGAGTACAGCTTCCCGTCCCCAGACAAATGACCAAGCAAAGCACCCGATTCAGATGCCTGGAGATCTGTCATGGATGAAAATGTAGGCCCCTATATGATGACCTGAAACGGGTAATTTGGGAGTAGTTGGACTGGGCATACTAATACATCAACCAAACGAAGGAAGTTCAGCTTATTGGGAAAGATGTAATGGCAACCCAGGGCCATTGGGAGTCTTACTCTAATGTATGGCATAGGGAATTAAGGATTAAAGCAGCGACTGTGCGTTCCTGAGAACCTCTTAGGAGATCTGATAAGAAGGGAAAGCCCAACCCTAGATTCATTAGACCTTATCGGACCCTATAGAAGATCAGCCAGGTGGTCTATGAGGAAAAGGTATATTCAGGGCTAGGATCCGTTCACCAAGACTATGCAAGCGCGTAGAAGACCTTGTCTCAGATTGATCCAACTGGGGACACTCAAGGTATAGAAGCATTGTTCCATAGAGGGACTCTAATAGTCACAGGAGCCATCTTGAAACCAAGTTGTATCTTACTAGAGTAGCACGAATATAGAAGAAATGAAATAATGCGACAACGATGATAATATACAAACTCAGGCAATTTAAGTTAAACCGAGATCATTTCAGATGTTATACAGTTGATTTTGGTTACCATTATTATCAGTTGTTTACATATATGTGTCAGACCAATGTTTCGGTTGCAAGTAGCATCCTATGAGACGCCTGCGTTGGACTTTTCTGCATTTCAGGTTCTTTGGATAGTCCACACTACAGAGGAGACTCTGCCAAAACTTTTCTAAGTATTAGTCTGAAGAGTTAACTCCTTTAAGCCTGAAAATGACATTCGAGGACGAATGTTCCTAAGGGCGAAGGATGTTACACCCTGTAAACTATTAACGGTTAGTAGACGTACGAATGGGTTGTGTCGAGTAAATAGATTTTGACATGTGGAGGAAGAGCCTCGGAAGCAGGGTTGGACGGGACCAGTGCGCAAAGGGCCAGAGCGACGCGCCAGCCGGCCTGCGCAAGGGGTAGGGCGGGGCGCCTCTCACTTGGCCCGATGGGTAGTGCGGAGCGCCACCCCTACCGCCTCCTATATATATATAAGCCCCTAGTTCATTTCAAATCATTTAGATAACATACTCCCTCGGCCAAAGAAGAGGAAAAATGCAACTTTCATCGAAATTTTGTCAAATTACGCTACCAAACGCCGTCCAAACACAAATTAACTTCGGGTAATGTGTTTTAGGCCTACGGGAAGCATTTTTACGAAATTATTTCTTGAAAATTCACTCGGCATACCAGAACTCCACCGAGTAAAATTATCAGAATTGCTCCAAATTGAATTCTAAACGGCCACAGGCAATAGATAGCATTTCTCCCTTCTAAACTCTCGTGAAATTGTAAGTTTTCGGTCGAATGAAATGGAGTTGAAGTTATAGTTAACCCTATTGAAAGAATATTGTTAGTAGTCGTTTTTATTGTTGAAAATAGTTATATTCTCTTAGTGTAAAGGCGACAACTAAGTGGAATTACTGGCTTCAGATGGAGAACTATTTAATGAACGAAAGTCGGCATTCGAGGTATGCTAAGGCTTCTCCCTTTTGCAAGTTATTCTCGTCATATAATGATATGACCTATGTTTTTTAACGTAGATAGCAATCCTATATGTTGTAACTAGTTTTTGTTAGTAGATAAGGATTATACATGTTGTTATTAGTTGTTGTTAGTAGATTATGGAATAAGTTGTGGTTAGCTGCTAAGAATGTTTCAAGAGTATGTTACAGTATCCCTCATCGGGAAAGTGTGACTCACACTAAGAGCATCATAGAAACTCCAATGTTTTTCTGTTATTTGTATTAGTAAAATTTTGGTGTTTTGCTGCCATGCCAGGGCCTTAAAAGTTTAGGGTTAGCAAGTTGGTAAATTAGATAGCATAGGGCGCAGCCGGATGATATAACTATCGGTTGGGCGCCTATATGGTCAGTAATGATCGCCCAGAGGCCGTTGGCGTATCTTGACGCCTCCAGGCTAGAATTTGAATAGGATGGTCTTACCCTAGAGTCAGCGGCGCCAGGAGTGGAATGAGTGACAGCCAGCCTGTAATTAGCCACTGCCAGTGACTATTAGTTGCGGTCTACTTAGTGTTTGTCATATAGGTCGCCCAGAAAGTCAGCTTAATTGCACAAGTCAGATAGACCCGTGAGTACCTCATGGAGGGAACCTTGTCAGCAGTCGGATGCAGGGCCAATGCCCTAGTTTGCTCTTATAAATACTCGGGTACAGGTTGCTGCAAATGGCCAGGTCTAGGTAAAATTGCCTACAAGGTTAGGGATCACCAAAGAAGATACATGAAATCTGAACAGACCAAGTTGAGATCTAAGGGTCTAGAACTATAGTAGTACAGTATTACCTTTAGGTTGAGAATCATAGTAAACTACCTGGGGAAGGTTAGGATCTGACTGGTCAGGAGCATGTCTAATTAAGTAGCAGCCCCATAGTTATCCTAAGTGATGAAACTAAATAGTTGGTCGTTCGTGACCTTTTGTTTCGCTTACGAGCTATCACTATCCTAGCATGACATTTAGAGTATCGTTAGGCCACTCCAGATCTTGCCTTATCCAATCTAGACCATTAGAGATTATGAACACTGCCAAGATTCTCTGATCAGGTACAGGCACACGAGGTATGCCTATCAACAGCTATGTAGAAGGCCTTAAAAGCCAGATACGCCTTCTGAGTGGCTAGGTTGAGACTAAGATGCAGTATACCGGTTGGGATTGATCCCACCTAGAATAGTCTTCCGTTGACCAACCTCAGGGTTACTAGCTGTGTTGTACAATGATTTACTAATACTAATAAACTAAATTTGATTTAATGAATATATTAAAATAGGGCTATATGGATCACTCTAAGGAGCTATATGTTGTCCCAAGGAACTATGTTGAGGCCAAAGGGTCATATTACAGTCCATTCCATGGCTGAACTTCTATAGTTATGCCATATTGGCATCACTGACCCTCGTCAAGCCTGGTGCTCAAGGTGCAGTTACAAGAGTCCACCGGACTCAGACACAGCTACAGGAGTCGAGCGAGCTCAGTTGCAGACCCAGGGAATTGGTAGGTTGCCTATAGTTACTTGTAGATCCATATTGACCATATTAGAGGTATATATATTGGAGTCTGCTCGCCAGGGTTCATGGGGGACCCGGGCGGGTTATTCTGTACTGGTTGTACCTTCCAAGCTTATGGGGGCCATATTAGATTCTTATTTGTATTCTTGCCTGCTAATTATAGCTTATGAGTGTATAGTTGTACAGTCTTAGTTCATATACGCGTAATGTTTTGTTAGCCGTAGGTTAAGGATAAGAAAGCTTATAGGTTAATTTCTGCCCTTCTTGTTATTTACTTCCAGTTCTTTGTCAGCTTCTATTCAGTATTATTTACTGCCTTACATATTGTACTGACGCCCAACTATGTGGCGATGAATACTTGCCTACTGGTTTAGACAGATAGGTTCAGGATCTCCTAGTAGCCGTTCAGAGTCAGCAGTTCAGCCAGCTCATTTTGTTCGGAGTTGCCAAGTTGTAAAGGATATCTATTTTCTATTTGTTTGGCATTTGGGTAGGCCGAGGTTTTGTCCCGACCAATATCTTCACTCCTAAAGGCTTGCATATGATAGTACTTAGTTAGTTGGTTGTTGTTGGCCGTGTGAGTCCTGTGTTTCTTATTTTATGCGTTGTCCGTATGGGGCCCAGTATAACTGCTTATGTTCCTTTCCGTTATAACTACACAACATGGTGGTCTTGTCGGCCTGCATTGAATCCCTATTTATGTTATGTTGGTTGGGTTAGCTATTTTCTTTTACAGGTGTTGCATGGCCTTATCGGTCCAGGGCTGTGTTTACAGCTGAGATATAGCAATTTATTTTTTTGATTTTGAGTAGTTGTTAGGCACCAGAGGTGCCTATGCCCAACCAGTCAGCCCAGATTCCACTATGGCATTAAGTGCCAATCATGCCTCCCAAGGTGGGATGTGACACATTGGGACCAGTAATGACTCGTGATCCTCACTCGTCATCTTTCCTGAAAAATCTTCATTTACTAAATTTCTTTTCCTACGGGCCACTTCACAAATCGTTAGGCGCACGAGGACCCGTCCCTCCATCCATTACCAACACTGCCAATCCCTCCCTCGCATACTTAACGAGGGACACCACTCGTGGGGTGACACGACGACTCATCGTCCCATCCGTCAAGTCCCTAAACAATCTTATTCTTCCAACTTAGCACACATTTAATGAGTCATTAGACGATCCGTCAGGTGACTTAATGGATCACCTGACGACTCGTTCTATGACCTAGTGTGAAATTTTTTGCTTTCTCAGTTTTAACCCTCGGGTCTGACTTAAGAACTATTGAGGTATTACAATAAGCTAAAGATATTAGATCAGCAAGAAGTTGCAGCTGCATGTATTGACACGATCATTAGTCTTCTTCCATCTCAACCTTTCTCAAGCAAAAGAACATATTTCCTAGTTCTTTGTTTTACTAGATCTAGTCTTGTACCATCCTAAGACCAGTTTGGTGTGATGATTTTTTTGTTCTTGTTTTTGACATTTATAAGCAGATTTTATGTAGTTGTCTAGTTAGTTAGGGCCTTTATGACCTAAAAAGATGTATATATAATATTCTCTTTTTGGCTTCGATATGTTTCTTATATTGTTAGCATCATAGATTTTCATTGAAACTTTTGTATTATGTATATGTTAGTGCAGCCCGCCACGAGTTTGTTAGTATTTAATTGTCACATTTAACTTGACTAACACTTTGTTTGATAATGCCAAAATGGAAAGTTATGAATATGCACTTGGATACTGATCAAAGAATTGGTCCCTATGATTAGATTATGTTATATTCATGTTCTTGTTTATAGGAAGTATACTGCACGTATCAGGTGTTTACACTTATCCATATAAGTCAATAAAGCTTTTGCACATTTTCGTCAATCCAGCCAATAAAGCTTTTGCACATTTTCGTCAATCCAGCCAATAAAGCTTTTGCACATTTTCGTCAATCCATGAACAGGATCTATAGGGTTGCAATAAGTGCAATGTGAGTCACTAAACTTATATGAGATCAAACATCTTACAAAGTGAACAGGACCTATAGGGTTGCAATAAGTGCAATGTGAGTCACTAAACTTATATGAGATCAAACATCTTACAAAGTCAATGCTGTCGATGAAGCTGAAATTGCACATCAATTTATCATCATCAAAAAAGAAGAATTCGTAGAGTTGAACTTGAATTAATTTTGATAATTGATAAACAACTAAAATAGTCCTTGTAAGATCTCTTAAAGGATTTGATTATGTTGAAAAATTGATTGTAGAAGTATTATGCAAACATTGAATAATCAGGTCTCTTGACCGAATTCTTGACAAATAGCAGTCTGTGAGGAGTGCTTAAGTGATTCAATCTAAAAATAAAAAAAACCTAATTCAGAAAAAGCTATTGTGAATTCTTGAGTTGATTAGATTTAAATTATTGTGCTTGAGTTGTAACCTATTTACTTCCACAAAAATTTTGAATAATAATGCACAAAATAGGGTTGATATCAAACTCCAGGCCCCCATGTCAATATAGCATGGGTGAATGGCATTACGATAAAAGAGATCAACACGTTCTCCTTTCTCTGAATGAAAATTTTCATTATCACGATCAATAATTGATTTCTAAAGATACTCCAGCACAATTCGAAATTGAACTATGGTACATGGTTTAACAAGTTAGGCTTATTTATCACATGATTATTGAGGATACTATAACATAGGACCATAAATTTATTTTCTCAATGCCATAGAAGGTGAACTATAGACGGATCGAATCACACACGAAATAGCCAAATAACAAGGACAAAAATAGACTCATACGTGCCACAAATATATTTGCTATGCACACACTAGAGTGATAACACATCAGGCTTGCCCAAAACGAGGCTCGGGCTCAGCTTCACTGTCCTCCACTGGCCTCTCAATTAAGTGACTAGTCTTCATCTTGTTTATGGCATTAGCAGGATTAAGGCTCTTGGGGCAACATGCTGTACAATTTCTTATAGTCCTGCACCTGTATAATCGCCCCTGGTCCTCTGTTAACGCTCGCAATCTCTCATCCGCAAACTCATCTCGACTAGAGAGAGAAGAAACACTGATTAATTAAACCTCTTAACAAGCAGGAACAACAAAATTAATTATAAATAGAATAAATTTGTCCTTTTTTTGAATAAATTTCTTACAACATAGGGCAACACCAAACAAGGGCATAAGGGTGTAGCGACTATGGAGAAGGAGATCCCACTAGATCAATCCATACAGTACCATGTCCTAGCAAAGAGGACACTCGACAGTGCCTTCATAAACCTAGATCTAAAATCAAGAAAGTAGATATGAAACTGGGTGCGAAGGAAAGGAATGAAACGCATAAAGGGCAATCCAAGCCTAAGCTTAGTGACACAGAGAGATCCATTAAGATTCAACAAAAACAAGCTATGCAGTGATGGAAGGAAATTGTTGTAGCCCTACCAAGTGAAAAGCAGGAATTAGTAGTATGAAATCATGGCTGATGAAGTTGAGGAGGAGATAGCATCACAGCAAAAGCATAAATCAATATGGGATGACTTTCGCCAAGCTGTCAAATACAAGGTTCAAGCTGAAATATGTCCAACCAACAGGGGCGATGTTGAATCTAATGTAGTTGAAATTGAGGTAGAAGATATTCAGTCTGAGATAGCTTACTAGAGTACAGCAATGGTTTGCTATGTTCACCTGACTTAGCATATACTAGGGAAGAAATTCATCAGTGCCTGTATGGATCAAGTTCCCAGGATTGGACTTTAAATATTGGTTGCTAAAGGATTATGAAAGTTTGGTGGTTTAGTTGGGAAACCTATTATGGTGGACCAAAACACACAAAGGAAAAATGGACTGAACAATGCAAGATTACTGGTGGAAGTGAGGATAAAGGCAGCTCTTCAAGAAGAGATAATATTCAAGAATGAAAAAAGGAAACTAGTTGTTCAGGAGGTAAACTATAATTGGAAGCCCACATTGTGTAATTTCTTCCACAAGTATGGTCATTCAGAAGAGAATTATCGTGCAAAGAAAGGCATCAAATGCAGGGAAGATAGGGAACCACAAAGAGGAACAGGTACACAAGGTGTGGTGATTAAACCACCTAAAATAGCAAAGAAATCAGTATTAAACAATCAGAATGGTCCAAGCAGACAAATAAGTATATGCTAATTATTAAATCTGGAATGGAGAAGTAGAAAAATAAGACAGATAGGCAGATAACAATTAACCAAGTGCCAGGACAGGATGGAGGTGATGGATGGGAGACCCCAATGAGGCTAGGGAATTCTCAAGTTCCACCAAAGCATCAAGTGCAGAAAACTAATACATTTCAACCACTACAAAGTACAACTAATATGGTAAATAAAATAGATGATATTGGGGGTGGCCATTCCATATCCCTTGATGGGAATGGATAACATCATTTGTTGAAATGTAACAGGGCTAAATGGCCCTAATAAGCAAAAAGAGGTAAAGCTCCTTTGCAATGTATAAAGGGTAGGTTTGATTGGCCTACTAGAAACTAAGATAAAGCACAACAATAATGCTAGTATTGCAGGGAAAATGTCTGGTGGATGGCCATATATAACCACTTTGTAGTACCATTATAATGAAAGAATTTGAAGTACATGGACACTAGATTACTATAGTGTAAGATTCTTATATATATATGACAGCACAGATGATGACTTGTGAAGTACAGTATGTACCGTTACAGGAGACGTTTGAGTTGTCTTTTGTGTATGTTTTTAACACAAGAGAGGAAAGGAAGGAGTTGTGGGATAAAATCAGAGGGCAACAATAGTAGATGTAACAAACCTTGGATGGTGATGGGGCATTTTAAATCAATGCTTACAACTGACAGAATTGGGGGCAGTCATGTCTCATGTGCTGAAGTGGTAGATTTCCATTCTTGTGTGGTAGACTGTAGCTTGACAGAATTGCCATCCCAATGCAATAGATACACTTGGAATGATAAAAATAATGAGGAGAGGATATTCTCCAAAATTTATTGAATTTTTATTAATGAAGATTGGTGGGATAAATTTGATTCTTGTAAGGCATTGTTCTTACCCGAGGGTATTAGTGATCATTGCCCTGCAAAAGTAACATTGATTGACATTGATAATGGAAAGAAAGTATCAAGAGCATTCCAATAATGTAACATATGGGGGATCCAACCTAGATTTATAGATATAGTTAAGGCAGTTTGGGCTGCTCCTACAGAAGGCTGCACAATGTTTAAGGGGGTGAATAAACTGAAGATAATGAAGAAATTGAAATCTTTAAATGCTCAGTCATGTTGTAATATTATGGATACTGCTAATGAGGATAGAAAGATACTAAAACTTGTTCAAACACAATTATAGGGGACCCTAATAATGGATCACTCCAACAGGAGGAAGCTAAAGCTAATCAAAAGTTCAGACAGTCATCATATCTGATAAAGATGTACTTGCAAAAAATAAGCAAAGCTACATGGATTAAGCTGGGAGGTGACAATACAAAATACTTCTTCCCTATAATTAAATGTAGAAAGTTGAAGCAGATCACTGCCCAATTGAAAGACAACACTGAAAATTGGCAATCAGACCCTTCCAGCATTGCTAATCTATTTATTGAGTATTATAAGGACTTACTTGGTAGGAAAGCTGAGTCAAGAGTAGATTTGTTGCTTACTTAATGAAAAATGGTCCTACTCTTTCATTGGAACAACACAGTAAATTATTGAAACCATTCTCAGCACAGGATGTAAAGAAAGCTATGTTTCAGATAGATAGTAATAAAAGGCCTGGAACAAATGGCTATGGAAGTGGCTTCTATAAAGCTTCTTGGCCTATAGTGGGTGAAGAGGTGAGAAAGGCAATCCTGAAATTATTTCAGAATGGAAAACTTTTGAAGCAAATTAATTCTACTGACATTGCTCTTATTCCTAAACTGAAGGCCCCAGAATATGCTAATCAGTTTTGACCTATTGCCTGTTGCAATGTACTATATAAGTGCATCTCAAAACTCATTTATAGCAGATTGAAAGATGCAGTGAGTCACTTGGTAGCAGACAATCAGTCTTCATAATATTCTGATATGTCATGACTTATTAAGACACTATAATAGGAAGACATCACCTACGTGTCTTCTAAAGATAGACCTTAGAAAGGCATATGATATGGTTAATTGGGATTTTTTGGAGGAAGCTATGATAGGATATGGATTTTTAAGTAAATTTATTCTATTAGGTTCACAGTCAGAATTAATAGGGAAAATCATAGATATTTTGCTGGAATGAGAGGATTTAGGTAAGGTGATTGAATCGCCCCTTTACTATTTGTACTGGTTATAGAGTACCTATCTAGAATCTTGAAGACCATGAGCATGTTGCCTGATTTCAAGCTGCACCCAATATGCAAACCACTTAAACCGACTCATCTAATATCTGCTGATGATCTAATCATTATCTGTAAAAGAAAAGACAATTCAATGAGGAGAACTACGGAAGCCTTAACTCATTTCAGCAAAGTCACTGGTCTTATGGAAAATATGGACAAGTCAAACCTATTTCTAGTAGGGGTAGATGATGAAGTTAAAGAGAAGTTGTTGTCAAATACAGGGTTTATACTGGGCTCTTTTCCTGTCAGGTATCTAGGAGTGCCCTTATCACCCAAAATATGAAATAAAATAGATTGTCATTGGCTTAAAGAGAAGATCACTCAGAGGGTGAGAGTTACTTGCTCCAAACACTTATCTCATGCTGAGAGGTTACAAGTAATCAATGCAGTGTTATTTTTCATGCACAATTTTTAGTGTGCATTCTTTATTTTGCCACAAAGCATCTTGAAGGAAGTAGATAAAATATGTAGAGATTATCTTTGGGGTAGCACCGAGGAAAAAAGGAAAATATCTTTCGTATCTTGGGACAGAATATGCTTTCCCAAGAAACTAAGTGGTTTGAATGTCAAAGCAAGCAAAGATTGGAATATAGCATCGGTAGAAAAACTGGTTTAGCAGCTTAGCTTGAACAAGAATCATTGTGAGTAAAGTGGTTACATGGAATATATATATATGAAGGATGAACTTAATATATGAAATCATGTACTCTATTGCAAAGAGTTATTTAGCACTCATTGGTGATCAAACAACATTGCGGATAGATGACCTTATCTGGAGCAAAGTAGCTCAATCAAAGCACATACAATGTGGCTGGCCTTACAAGATGGACTTCTTACCAAAGAGAGAATGGCAAGGCTGCATATCCATGTGAAAGATGATGTGAAAACCAAGCTAAGGAGATCACATCTCACTTGTTTGGGAGTTGTGCATGGATTAAACAAGTTATGTCTGAAGTGTCCCTCTGGACAAATGAAAAAAATCCTAGTTGGCAACACAAGACAAGTTCGGATGTGTATCAAAAGGAAGCACTGGAAGCAATTCAAGAAGGAATTTGTGGCTGTTGTTTGGCAAGTTATCATATATCATACATGGAGAGCCAGAAACTGAAATTTTTTTAAAGGAATAACTGTAGATATTAGTAAAATAGTTGCACTAATTAGACAAAAATAGTAGGAAAAGTAGATTTTCAAAAGATATTCCAAAAAGGCTAGAAGATGTGGAGGATTATTACAGAAGATACTTATGTAACTAGAATTGTTTGTTCCTGATTCCAGAGGCCTGTCCCTTGTATGGGATTAGGGTGCTCTTTAGGTTGTTCTAATATTTTTTTAGAGTAATCGTACTTCACATAGTTACCCCAAAAAAATTAATTATTGGAGCAACCATTTTTGATATATATATTAAACTGGTGTTTTCAATAATTAACCTGTCCAAGATCCACCGATAAGCATGGAGCAAGGCTGCAGGTCCAAGGAACTCCTCAGGATTCCACCAGTAAGAAGGGCAAGAAGTACTGCAACAAGCACATAATATGCATTCATATAAGCCATCAAGCTTCTTCCTATCCTCTGGTGTTTGCCTATATTCTCTCCCGTCTGAGGGTGATTTTCGTGTCTTCAACCATGGCTCTATAGACCTGCAAATCCTCAAAAAACCCTCAACATTCAATTTTCACTCTATTCACAAATTAACCATTGCTCCAATGTATTCCATCAGAGGCATTTATCACCGGGCTCAATTGAAACTCATTAGTTCTAGGTTTGGTGTCAAAATATAAACACATACACACACAAAAAATAACTTTTAAATCTTGTAGAGAGATCATCCACTCTGGACCTACTCTGCCGACTCTAGATTCCGGATTCACATCTATTTTGAATGAAAGATTATAAAATACAGTTAAGGAGTATTTTTATCAACTTAAAGCGGATCTTGCTCACGCCACTAATTAATCAAAATTTAACTATAACTTGTCATGATCTGTCCTCCGTATGTACTAACATGAAAATACTACTCCCCAGTACCAATTTATGTGGCTATACTTTTCTTTTTAGTTCTTCCGAAAAGGAAAGTCATCTTTTATAATTAGAAACAACTTAACTTAAGAACTCCTCTTTTACCCTTAATGAAACGTTTTATATCCACATAAATGTCCAAAATTTATTTTTAGACCAGAAATCTCAAAAGTCTTGGCCTCTTTCTTAATGATTGTGTACCTACTCAAACAGTGCAGCATAAACCGGGAGGGAAGGGAGTACTATAGTACTTGCTGCCAGAATGTTTTGAGTAAACTTAAACAATAGGGTGATCCTTCTAAATCAACATCAACTCCAAACATGGTACATCAACCATTACTGATGCACATATACTCGAAATAAAATAATTCGATGAAATTAAATGAGAGAAGGAGATAGGGAAAATTACTTGTACTGCTGATAGAAATTAGTGAGATCAACGACCAAATCTTTGATGACAAACATGTGAGGAAGAGGAGTGATAATAGTTGGCTTGCTCGTGTCAGTATCAATAGGCTTGAGGCATGCTACTGTGTTAACCCCATTTATGTTCATCGCGCATGATCCACATATCCCTTCTCTGCATGACCTCCTGTAGCTCAAACTTGAATCTTCCTCCCCCTTTATCTTTTGCAATGCATCCAGGACCTATAAAAAAGAAGATATTAACTAAATTGAGTGCTTCTAAACTTTTAATTAATAGATGCTTATAATAATACTAGATATACAAGACATTGTTAGGCTTGAAAAAATTCTGTTTTTCCCTAAAGCTTACAACAAAGAGCCAAAAAACTCCATTGCACACCTCCACTTTGATGTGAACCTATTAAAAAAGATAACAGACTCTTCCAAATTTGGAAAAAAAATTAACTTAAACTTAAGCTGAAACATAAATGTTATGAAATGTCTAGGACTTTAATTAGTTTCAAAAGTTATTTCGTGTTTTCTTCTTCTCTTAACTTAAATTTCAAAAGTCAGTTTGTTATGAGGGGATACAATTTAATTTAATCATAGGCAAGCTTTTAACCCGTTTACTCATAACCCATTATAAAATAATCTCAAACTAGCCTAGCTTTTTGGCGCAAATATTAACAACGAGATCTATTATCGGTAAGTGTCCATACATGGGGCATCCAAGCATTATTCTTGCAAATAGTAAATTTGTGATGATGCACATTTCAAAAGAAGCGTGTTTGAGCAAACTGAAATATAAATATACATTTGGAATAAGTGCTTTAGTAAAAGATTAATAAAGTAAAAACTTATTAACAGCCTCACAGGAGTTAGAAGGTGCTAGAAACGCTGAAACTTGGCATATATGTATGTATCTATATATTTCATTTGCACATTTCTTATTATATATTTCCTTCGTCCTTCTATAACTAGTGGATGACATAATTATAGTCTGTTTGGCCCAACTTTTAAAATCAGTTTATTTTAAACACCCATTAAGAAAAACTTAATAATTTTACTAATATAACTCTATTAATTTTTTCAAAACGTACAATAATAATTATTTTCACATTTTAAAAAGACTTTAAGTACTAAGGGCAAAATTGAAAAAAACATGATCAATTATATGTTGAATTTTGAAACTAGCAAGTACTCCCTCTGTTCCATTTGTTCCATTTTAATAGTTAGGATAAGATTTGCACACCCATTAGAAAAAAATTAATAGGAATAGTAATTTGACTAATATAACCCTATTAATTTATTGAAAACATAAAATAATAATTCTTTTCACATTTTAGAATGACTTTAAGTACTAAGGGCAGAATTGGAAAAACACCAACATGAATTTTTAGATAAAATGGTTTTTCGGGAGGTCAATTATCTCTTGAATTTTAAACCTAATTTTAAAATAGTTATTTTTAGTATATCTAGCAATTAAAATGGAACAAAAGGAGTATTTTGAAACTTTTACTTTTAGTATAGCACACAATTAAAATGAACCTAAAATGAATGAGAAGGAGTATTTTGAAAAATATTTTTAAAATAGTACTTTCAATAAGAAGCAATTTGTGTTTGATTAATGAATTTAAAAAATATTTTTGAGCAACAATTAATGTTTTGCCAAATTTTTTAAAAGTGTTTTAAGTGTATTTTTCTCAAAAGTTTTTCCAGAGAGAAGCTATTTTTTAATTTCTGCTTCTCCCCAGAAATTTTTATTTCTCTTGATCAAACATTTTACTTTAAAAAAAACACTTTTGATCTCTCAAGAATTTGATCAAACAGGCTATTAGTTCAAGCTAAGAGAATCAAATTAGACAGATCATGATCCAACTTAATTTTTAACTCATTTTAGTGTAAGTAAATTAATTTGCTTATTTATTAGATTAGCTTATTTTAAGCTTCTCAACTTCAACCATACGATTCATTCCGGTCTTTAGTAAGTCAGGACATTTCAAATGAGATCGATCCATTTTTTCGATCTCCTTTACCTGCTTAGCCAAACTACTTAAACTCGAGTCATTCAAACTCGAGTCATTCCCCTCCTTAAGTTCCTACTCGCTCATTTAATACCTCTAGTCACTAGTTCAAAATTCAACAAAGACAAAACATTAAGTAATTTCTTCTTATTTGTCAAAATATTGATAGACAGACTTATTCTATACCTGTGAAATTAATCGAAATGGAGCAAGTTGACTCAAATACCACAATTATAAAGTAAAAGTAAAGTGGCACGCCGACATGATTGAAAATTTGGAAAATGCCCCGGCAGTTTCAAGGACTAATTCCGGATTGTCAGCCTAAAGTATTCATTGGTACTCGACCATATTAAACTATTTCAATTATCTTCAAACTAAATTGAATTGTATTACCTTTCAATCAAAACTCTTATCCTCCTCATTTTACAGTTGCAAGAAAATTTTCAGGTTCTAATTGACACAAAAAGACAAACAATAGAAAATAACACTAACAAAAATATAATTACGATAGCAATAATAAATTAAAGCACATACCATGGGGCCACAGGAAGGAAGATCAACAAAGAAAGATTGAAGAAAGGGCTTCTGGTTAGGATTATCAGGGCTCCATCTATAGATTCTGAATTCCTTAATCTTAGCTTTATCATCAGTTAATTTCATGGTTTCTCTGAGGTTCCCAACAGACTCAACTGCTTCTTCTCCATGTTGTTGCCCAATTGGGTGCCCTTCAAGTATAGGGAACCTGGAGTCCTTTTTTGTCAAACGCCCCACTTTTTTCACGCCTTCTTTTATTAAGTTTCTTGACATTTTTTTCTCTTATTTGAATGCCCCAGAAATATTGGAAGAAGGAAAACTTCTCTGCTTGCTGTGTCTTTTTTACTTGTTCTCATTATAAGGGAGGTTATTAGCAAGAGAGGGTGTACTTGCATGCATGAAGATGGATTAAAAGGAGACACCTGGTTGCACGTGTCAATTAGCTTGACTATCATCTTCTTTTTTCTTTTTTAGCTTGACGACGGTGATCC
The DNA here is from genome assembly GCA_035772735.1 of Datura wrightii. NCBI lineage: Eukaryota > Viridiplantae > Streptophyta > Magnoliopsida > Solanales > Solanaceae > Datura > Datura wrightii. Next base: position 6,510,964 of record JASDFA010000029.1, on the reverse strand, counting down.
CATATTTGACTTAGCTTGACGACGGTGATCCCATATTTGACTTGTTTAACTCATATTCACAGTTACACTTTGCTTGCACGGTGTTACCCGTCGTTTTATAATGTACGGTATTGTATTATATGATATTATATTATATTATAATATAAATATAAAATTTGGATAGATTATATCGTGAGCTGTTGTTTAATAATATTTTTATTATTTGATTTGATTATATCATAACGGGTAAATTTACTAAAATGCGCTAAATTATTATACATATTAAATTCATCAATAGTTATTAATAAAATAATTTAAGATGATTTTTTCTACTAATTTGTCACAAATTATGTCTTGTAAATATAATACGTTGTTAAATTCATGCAAATTCTAATAAAATTAACCAAAAAAAGAAACAGGTCAAAATAAATATACACGAATTTCAATAAAAAAGCAAGCAAACTTATAAGAAGTTTGATAAATCAAACCTAGAAAAAAAAAAAGACTGAACGCAAAAGAGAACTCAACCCATAATGCTAGGATTTTTGGGTAGAGTTAAATAATATAAAATAAAAGGATAAAATAGGATTATGTAATATTAAGTAAGGACATAATTGAAAAGAAAAATTAGGGAACAATGGGATTACACCATTGGTGGTTTAATAAAGTGAGGTTTTCCATGGTTAACTAACCATGGAATCAAACCATACCATACTATATATTTTAAGGAACCATCAAAACAAACATGGTACTCTTAGTATCGATACCATTCTATACCATGGATAACCACCATCCAAGCTGTTACACCCCGTAAATTCTTGACATGTAGATTACCCATTCGCATGTTGGTTAAGAGTTTTAGAATTCCATACGTGCGAGAAAAGGGCCCGGGGAGAGACCGGACAAGCGCCAAGTCGGTATGTCGCAAGGCAAATGCGACTTATAAATCGCATTCGACGAATGCGACTTAAAGGTCCCAAGTATAAAAGGGCCTCCCACTTCGGTTTTAATCATTTACTTCCATTTAATTTCGAGAAACGAATAGAGAACAGAGGGCACGAGAGGATTCAACAAAATTTCGTCCGTTTACGCTATTAAATGCGGCCCAAACTCGAATTAATCTTGGGTAGTGAAGTATTAAGCTGCCGGGAGCATTCCTGCGGAGTTAGTTTCGTGAAATTCGGCCAGCGAATCGTCGTCCTACCGAGCTAAGGTATGTGGAATTGCTCCAAATTAGTGTCAATATACTTCTAGCCTTAAAGTGAGTATTTCTCCCTTCTGGACTTCCGAGAAATAGCGAGTTTTTACTGTTTTTCGATAAGTTAAAGTTTGGGCTATATATATATTCAAAGTAGTATTTTCTTCAAGAATATCGATGAATTTAGTTCTAATTTCTATGAATGTGAATACAGTTGGAACAAATAGCTGAATATTTGTCGAGTTACGCCAGTTAGCCGGAAAGCCGACAACTGAGGTATGTAAAGATAGTTTCTTCGGCAAGTTAGCAATTCTAGCATAGTAAAATAGAATAAATTCCAGAAGGAAGTTCAAGAAGCCGAGTATTAAGTATGTTTGTATTGTTATGCCATGTTCAGAATAAAAGTCAGTAGATTGGTATTAAACAACGAGATATTATTTCAGACTCAGTACCAGATTCAGTTTAATCTAGCCAAAGAATCATAATAGAATATCAAAGCATGAACAGTATGATCAGATTTATTATACATGTTATATGTGATTATTGTTGTTTGTTGAGACTTGTTTGTGATATATGGGCACCCTTAGAGCTTTCTTGCCGCCCCAGGGTTAATAGCTGTGTCGACTCGCCCGCCAGAGGGTGAGAATACGTCACTCCAAGGAGTGGCATGCCGTCCGCAGTAGGACGAAGATGGGATGTAGCATTCCCCATATCAGGCTGATCAGCATTACAGTATACCCTGTCGAGCGCTTGCGCCCAGGGCACAGATTACAAATTACAGATACAAATCTCAGATTACAGTTACTGGAGTCCTTTGAACTCAGATAAAGTTATAGTCAGGGGCCCAGAGAGCCCAAGTTGCATACCCAGGGGGCCGACATGGTGCTCGTAGTTATTAGGTGATTGGAGTGAATTTATTTTTGGATGGTTTGACCCGGGTAGGGGTATATAGATTGCATGTTGATTGGTACCTTCCGGCTTATGGGGGCTGGTATAGGTTCTTGTATGCTATATATATATATATATATATATATATATATATATGTTACTTACTAGATATATATACATGTTACTTATAAAATGGATAGTTAGCAGGACGCTGCATCGGCAGGTATGAGTCTTATCTTCCTTCCAGTGCAGTTAAGCTCAGTACAGGTTCTGCTATTCCAGACAGTCTTAGCTACCCCCTGTCATTTCAACAACTATCATATTACTGTTTATCATCAGTTATGTTCAGTTTTACTTTGCATACCCGGTACCAGTGGTATTGACGCCCATTTGGGGCGCTGCATTACTTGCCTGCAGGTACTCATACACGAGGAGTCGATCCCTCGTGATCTAGCCAGCACATAGAATCATTAGCTCCTGTATTCTGGAGCTAGACAGCTAGAGGTTTATTTCTTTTCTTTTGTTGTACAGTATGGGTAGGCCGGGGCCCTGTCCCGACCATATTATTAGTATTCTTAGATGCTTGCAGATTGTATATTCCCTGTGGTTAGCTGTACCGGTCATGTGAGGCCGTGTGTATGTTTTAGCTTGTTTATAATGGCCATGTGGGGCCTTACTCAGTTGGTATTGGTGATCTTATCGGTCACGTAGCATTTTAGCACTTGTTTTCTTGATTCAGAAGTAACTAGACCGCATGGTGGCCTTGTCGGCCCGCATAGGTTCCTTTATACTACTGTTGTTCTGGTTAGATGTTGTTGTCTTATAGGTGGCTATAGGCCTAGTCGGCCGGAGGTTGTTTTACAGCCGTTATATAGCCCGTTGGTTCCATGAACCCAGAGTTAGAGCCAGCCTAGCACCAGAAGTGCTTAGGCTCAGTAGTTCAGTAGTCCAGGTCTTAGTAGGGCACCAGGTGCCAGTCATGCCTCCCAAGGCGGGGCGTGACAAACTTGGTATCAGAGCAGCTCGTGTCCCAGGGAGTCTGTAAGCCGTGCTAAGTAGAGTCTTGTCTATGGATGTGTTTTGCACCACATACTATAGGCAGGAAACTGCAAGGCATAATAGGATGGTTACTCTTTCTTCATATTCAGTCATGCCATAGAGCAGTACAGTATAGGATTGAGTCCCTAAAACTTATCATACTCTTTGTTTACAGATTAAAATGGCAGACCAGCGACACCCTGCCACAGGAAGAAGACTGGATACCGCAGCAAGAGAAGGCACTAGCAGGATGCCTTAGCTTCATTTAGAATCAGCTCGATCTGAGGGCGATAAAGAGGCATCATCACAGCCTTCTCAGCAGTCCCCACCTTACCAGGAGCCATTCGGAACGACACCGCCTCCGATAGCTCCTGTACCTACACCATCCGACCAGGAAATTCGAAGTGTAGTAGTGATGTTGGCACAAATGATGGCTACTCAGCGCCAGTCAGTGCCACCTGTAACAATAGAGTCATCTGGTGGGTCTGGCAGTTCGAGGGTCTGAGAATTTTTGGCACTAGGTCCCTCGCAGTTCACAGGGTCGGATTAGGCAGAGGACCCCCAGGATTTCCCGGACCAGATGTAGAGAATCTTCCAGGTCATGCATGTGACGTCTACAGAATCAGTTGAGTTAGCGGTATTCCGACTGCAGGATATTGCTGTGTTGTGGTATGAAAGTTGGGAAAGGTCCCGAGGGAGAGATGTTTCCCCTCCGACCTGGTCCAGCTTTTCAGAGGCCTTCCTGGATCGTTATTTGCCACGGGAAATTCGACAGGCCCGAATGGATCAGTTTTTGTACTTGGAGTAAGGGGGGAGGAGTGCGTGGGAATACGCCCTACAGTTCGATTCCTTGGCCCGCTATGCTCCAGCTTTTGTGGACACCATGCCATCTAGAATCCACCGGTTTATTATGGGCCTGAACCCAGAATACATTGAGGCATGCATGACAGCTACACTGCGGGAGGATATGGATATTGCTCGGGTGCAGGCCTTTACCCAGACTATTGAAGGCCTTAGACAACGACAACAAGATAGTAGACATATTAATCAGGAGCAGCGCCGCAGGGATAGATCAGATGAAACACAGAGGGAGATTCATAGAGGACCCAGACCCCGGTTGTCAGACAGGCCACCTAGACCCCTACCTCCATCACAGCAGCAGAGGGGTAGATTTATTCGCCGAGGATAGTCAGAGTCTGGTGGCAGTTCTCAAACGGTAGATTCACCTCAGCAGAGGAGGGCAGAGCAGAGCAGGTACACACCCTCACCTTGCCCTATTTGCAGCCGACCCCACACTGGAGCTTGCAAATATGGCTCCACAGGGTGTTATATATGCGGGCAGGAGGGTCATGTGATGAGAGACTGTCCAGCCAGAGGTCAGGGTAGCCGAGATAATCAGGACAGGGCATTAGCAGGGCCGCGAGCTCCAGCAGCCTCGCTAGGGTGTAGGCCCTCAGGTCCAGCAGGTAGAGGCCGAGGTAGATCAGGGGCTTCTAGTTCAGGTACGGGCCCAAGCCGTACCTATGCATTACCAGGGAGGCAGGACTCAGAGGCGTCTCTAGATGTGGTAACAGGTATGATGACTATTTGTTCGCACCCTGCTTATGTACTGATTGATCCAAGGTCTACTTTGTCCTACGTTACCCCATTTGTGGCCTGAAAGTTTACTGTTGTACCAGAGTTGCTTCAGCAACCCTTTTCAGTATCTACACCCGTCGGTGACTCCATCATAGCTAGAAGGGTTTATCGAGAGTGTACAGTAGAGGTTGCTGACCGTCAGACTACAGTAGATCTGGTAGAATTAGAGATGATTGATTTCAACGCCATTATGGGTATGGATTGGCTGGTGCCATGCTATGCCAATGTAGAATGCTGGACCAAGACGGTCCGATTCCACTTTCCAGGGGAGGTAGTACGAGAGTGGAAGGGCAGTACAGCTACGCGAAAAGGTAGGCTTATTTCCTACCTTCAGGCGAGGAAGTTAATAGCTAGGGGATGCATTTACCACCTAGTCAGAGTCCAGGATGTTCGGGTAGAGCCTTCGACTCTCCAGTCTGTTTCAGTGGTTAATGAATTCCCTGACGTATTTTCAGATGAGCTACCTGGTATTCCCCGAGAAAGAGAAATATATTTTGCAATTGATTTGATACCAGACACTCAGCCCATATCAATCCCTCCGTATCGTATGGCTCCTGCTCAACTCGGAGAATTAAAGGAGCAGCTAAATGATCTGTTAGATAAGGGCATTACCAGGCCGAGTACTTCACCTTAGGGTGCGCTAGTTCTATTTGTGAGAAAGAAGGATGGCTCACTCTGCATGTGTATAGATTACCGGCAGTTGAATGAGGTTACAGTCAAGAATAAGTATCCGCTTCCCAGAATAGATGATTTGTTTGATCAGTTATAGGGGGCCATATATTTCTACAAGATTGACTTACGGTCCGGATACCATCAGGTTCGAGTTCGTGAAAAGGACATTCCAAAGACTGCCTTTAGGACCAGATACGACCATTTTGAATTCCTAGTCATGTCCTTTGGGCTAACTAATGCCCCAGCAGTATTTATGGACCTGATGAACAACATCTTCAGACCATACCTAGACCTGTTCGTGATAGTGTTTATTGATGATATTCTGGTGTATTCTTGCTCAGAGCAGACCACCAGGATCATTTGCAAACAGTGCTCCAGATTCTCAGGTACCGTCAGCTGTACGCCAAGTTCTCTAAATGTGAATTTTGGCTGAACTCAATAGCTTTCTTGGGGCATATTATGTCAGATGCGGGTATACAGGTAGACGCGCAGAAAATAGAAGCAGTAAAAACATGGCCCAGACCTACCACTCCGACCGAAGTCTGTAGTTTTCTGGGATTAGTGTTCGCTATCTACTCTGGGGTAATTACTACACGCAAGTGCACGTGGTCGAACAAGTAGTAAAGTGGCCTAAGTAAGCCAAGTATCTATCCCACAGGGACTGGGCTAGGATAAAATCTACTCAAGTGTCACTATATTGTAACTCTAAAAATGCAGACAACAGTGTGAAAAAGAGTTTGGTATTTTGGTTTCTAATTTTATGCTAATTATAAACGAATGTACAATTTGAGTCTGAACTATGAATATGAGCATGTTGAGGTTAAATGAACAAGTATAGAAACTAATTATCGATACAATTTTTGGTTAATCTTTCCTCCGGTTGCTAGTCAAGAATTATTGTCAATGGATTAAAACTCTCGTATTTAACCCAACTTAAGAATCCTGAACCGTCCACCTACATTTCTGTGATTAAACGAAATTCATGTTCTAGCCATACAAAACCGATTCCTTAATTGACTAATACGACTTTCAGGTATATTTCTATCCTGAAGGTAAATCAATTCTCAATTTTCCCAAACTAAGAAAAGATCATATCCTATTGATTCACAACTTTCCAATTTCTTGCTCTCTCGAGTGAAACCGGACTTTTTAGATATACATTAATGTTGGCCACACATCAATGCAGTAAGAACAAGAATCAATAGAACAACCATGGAAGAAAAGATGAAAAACCCAATTGATCAATAACTACATTTCAATGCAATTGTTCTTAACCTCAGCAAGAAGAGGAATTAGCCACTCATTTGTGGATTAAACATCGTTAAATGAGTGTTAAACATACAAGCAATTGAATTAAAGAAGAAGGAGATAGAGAAAAACCTTGATAATTTCGTCCCCTCAACTGCCTGTAACCCACGTTCTTGCTCCACCAAGTCAGAATCATTAAAAATGAACCTAAGTGTTCTATTTATACTAGTGGGAATTTTTCCCGAAATAACAAGCAACGTGTCATGGAGTGCATCGCAGAGCACTGCCTCCGTGACACGCCACTGACGCGGACCCTTACTGGAAATTGATAGTCCAGGTAAATGAGGCCCAACGTGGCACGGCGTGTAACGCGGGGCTAGGCCAACGTGCCACGTCCCCAACGCGCACCCTCACTAGATTTTGGCCAAAAATTCCTATCCAGGTAGAAGGCATCCGCGATGGCAGCGTGACACGGCTCCATCGCGGAGCCCCTTTAATTTGTGCCTCCAAATGCTTGTGCACTTGCTAACATCCGAGTCCAACCCCAATCTCTCCCAACACGCATTTTAGCTTCCCAAAATTATATTTCACCTGCAAAACAATGCTAATCATGTTGGTTAGTATAAATTCACATTTTATTATCAATCACATGAGAATGTATAAACATTGATAGATAAACAAGGCTAAAATGACACCTTTGAGTATCACTTGGGCATATAAATTTGCCCAATATCACTTACCCCACACTTAAATCCTTGTTCGTCCCTGAACAACAATATTACACCTCATGCAATTGACACCCCAACCTGGTTACTTTGGTTCAACAATTCAAGCTACGGTTATACTAATTATTTAATACAACAAATCATCAAGAAAACATGCATGGTCTTATCAATACGATGACCTTCAACACATCAAGACCTCCTAGACTTAAGAATCGACTCTTGATATTGACAAACTCCTGCAAATCAGCTGATCAAGATATACGACACGAAATTTAATCTCTCATCAAGCATGTGCCCTCACAACACAAGAGAATTTTTCCCTTTTTAATCACATTAACTCAAACGATTACATGCAGGGGCATATAGAAAAAAATTTCGCTCTCTCTCCCAAAAGAATTCACATGCATCATGCCACGAACCATAGGCTTGCCCTTAGTGTATTACTCCACTAATATAAGGAAATGTGATGTAAGATCACGTAGGACTTTAACGGGTTGTAATGTAAGTTACGGAACTAGTAAATACTGGGCTAGCCAATAATAGCCACTAGCATCCTTAAGCGCTTTTTCAATACATCCCATCAAGCTCATGGGCATTGTTTCTTCCTTCATCCTCCCATTCTTGAAGTCGGTCTTTATTTTGACCCATCTCATTAAGCACACTTGACTCAATCACGAAGAGTATTCATACATCTTCATTATATTTTATTTATAAAAAGTGCACCTTCAACCTTTTCTTTCCTTTCATCACTTTGCTTTTCTTTTCTTTTCACCATTCTCACTCTTTGACACTTTGGGAAAATTATTACCTCTTCTTAAGCACTTAAGAGTTTTGGATCAAATTTACGGCTAATGAAAAGAAAGGGTTAAGCTCGGTTTACACATTTTTGACAAAAAAAAAAAAAATAGGCTAAGGGCTCAACGGGCTAACTAGGGTGTACAACCAAGGTGGGTACAATAATGAAAAAGAGAAACTTTCGGTTGAAAACAAAGAAATGCCTACATCCTTTCCCACAATACACGTCCTTCATTTCGTTTCGTACAACACTAGGCAAGTTCTAGACATTTCATAATAGCATGGAATAAACAAAACCTCACCCCACATCTATTGCACATGCTCAATTCAAGACATATTCACAGATTCTTCAATCAGCTAATTTCAAGAATTTAAAATTAAGCCTCAATCACACTGAATCGACTCTATGGCCTAGGTATCTCAACATATTTACACAGTTGCATGCTTTCATACGAATCACCTTTGCATTTCAAATATCATGTACAACACGCAACCAGAATTCCGCAACCATAAAGTACTTACAGGTTTTGGGATGCAACCCACAAAAGAAAACAACTGAAAAATAAATGAAAAAATCTACTCCTAACGACTACATTTCCCTTAAGACGGTCGTCATCCATCCATCATAGGGAACGGTCACTAACTAAGACTTCGGTTCAATGGGACCAATCTCGGTAAAAGAACCGAAAACAAACGCCGAGAAACCTAAGAATTGAAAAGATTTTAAAAATATCGATCATTTCGATAAAACAAAAATATGTACAAAATCAGCTAGCAACATTCAACATCACACAACAGCTTCACATTTAATTACAATACATAACAGAAACATCACAATCACAGGGTCACAAATTTTTTTTTCCACAGGCAAAACAACAGAACAGAAACATAAACAACAACACAACCAGCACCTAACTACTCCCACCCCACACTTATATCGAACACTGTCCCCAGTGTTCACAAAAATTAACATAGCACAAAAATTGGGTGGTGGAACTCCCTGATCAATCAAAATACTCCACTTCTTCATCAGGTGCTGCTGCCTCGTCTCCCATGTCTGAATCGCCCCCATCGGACTCCACATTGGAGTCCTCACGTCGTGTCTCCTCATCTGTGGGGACATCATCATCCGTGGGCTCTACAAAAGCTGGCCCTACTCGGCATAGAGCCCTGACATTTTCGCCAAAAGGGTAGTCTAGCTCGAGCTACCATAGCTCCTCTTCTGTCGCCGGCCTCCCGCCTATTCGCAGCTGGAGCATCTGCATCCTGTACATGCTAGCCATGTACTGATCATCCCGAGCATGTCGCTCGGCTAGTGTAAGAACTGGCCCGTGGGTGGTGTCGGGTGCCTTAGTTTTGGTGACATCTAAGGCCCGCCGCTCCATCTGCGGGATGTAGTCAAGGGCCTCTTCCTCAATATCCAGGCCCCTAAGGAATGTGGTGAGTAGTCCACCAAATCCATATTTGTGCCCTTGATGCAATCGGGCTCTCTTCATGGTGGAGATCATCACCGCCCCCACATTGATTTCCAGCCCTTTCATTAGGGCGTATGCCAAGCATACACGATCCCGGGTTACATCCGTCATATGCACCCCCGGGATTAGGCAGGAACAAACAATCTTTAGCCATATCCTGGCTTCCCTATTCATATGTGAGTAAGGCAAGGTATGATGGTAGCCCCTCTCCTTGTGTCTGCTCCACCGAGCTGTTGATCGGGTTCCACACAAAGTGCGTCTGATGTCCGAATATGTTGGAGTGATATTCAGCTGTCGAAGCACATGGGCGTCTGTGTCCCGCGCCCCTAGGATAGCATTGAGGTGGTGGGGCTCAAAAGTGACTATTTGCCCCCTTATTTTGATGGTGTGACTTCTGAGAGTCGGGTTCCAGTTGGCGTAGAATTCCCGAATCAAGTGCAAGTTGCATTCCTTGGGCTCTTCAAAAATGAAGTTCATCCCAGCTGCCTCGATCCTCTGGACAATCCTAGGGAATTCTTGTGCCAACGGTTTCCTTGCTATGTGTTCCTCGGGGAAGTACTTGCTCTCCTTGTGCTTTGCGTACCACTTCTTCCCCTCCTCTGTCACCCACCTGGTTCCGTATTTACGGCGTTGGCCGCGTGGAACCGCTGGTGCTGCTGGGACCGCTGTGCCCAGTCTGATTCTTTTTCTTCTGGCGCCAGATGTTGATGCGCCTTTTCCCTTGTCTTGCCTGCTTGCCATTGTTCCTGTCAAAACAAACAGACAAGTTCAATGTTAAGCCAATTAAAATTAGCTTCGACTAAGGTTGGGTTAAGCTAGGCTACCCCACACTTAGTCTTTAGCCAAAATTACAACATTAAGGCAAGATCGTCTTTATTTACACAAACAAACAACACCACATAACAAATATGCTTAGTGCCTTGGGAGAATTCGACGGTATATATTCCATGTACTACTCAGACTTCGTACAGCTAACCACAATCCTTACCTATCGATAACATGTTATCCCATAGCACTTAGCAAGGAGAAATAAAAGAAATTTTTTTTAACTACATGATCCTATACAATTCACCCATTTCTTGAAATTTCCAATATTTTCTTAACCCGAGAATCCATCGGTCTTTTAGCATAGTTACAGTTAGCACAATCGACTCATCTCACCCAACATGTACAACCCAGCATGAATTTCACTAGTTCAACTCAAATTTTCCATTTCAAACTCAAAGTCAAGCCCTAGCTATGATTTTATCAAAAACAATTCAACTAAGCTATGTAAGTATCGAGTTCAAGCAATCACACCGTTACTCCAAACATCAATCAACAATAATTCAATTGAATTTAAGCTTAATTTCTACTTAGGGAAAGTTTTGCTCATATCACATGTTCAAAATCGAAAATTTTCGACAAGAATTGAGATAGAGTTGAAGAACATACCTGGAATTCAAAGAATTGACGAAAACTTGACGAAAATTTGGGCCTAAGTCCGCGTCACGTTGAGGGGGAAGGGGTTTTTGGGAGGTTGGTCACGTAGAGTATGAAAAATGAGGGGGAATCGGGGTTAAAAAGTAGAAATTTCGCGCGGGTCACCCGGCGACCCGGTGTGACCCGTCGCGGTATACACCTCAACGTGTCACGGAGGGTAACGCGGAGCATGCCCTCCATGACACGGAGCCATCGCGTAGGTGTTATGGAATTTGTAAAAATTCCAGAATTACCTTCAACGTGTCACAGAGGGTAACGCGGGGGTCCTCCTCCGTGACACGGAGCCATCGCCCTGGCTCACTATTTTGGCACTTTTTATTATTTTTCATACCTCGGATTTTCCTTTGTGATTCCTTGCGTATTTGCCCTCCGTTCAACCTGAAATTCATCTTACTACAAGAAATTGGTTAGAATTATAGGATTCACTCAAAATAAAAAATAAGAATAAAAATAAAAACTAGCAATTTTGTTGTTAATCAAAAGAAAGAAAAAGAAAAAGGAATCTATTCACATTTTACAAAGAAAAAATTTCACGGGTTGCCTCCCGTGCAGCGCCTGGTTTACCGTCGCGGCTCGACGTTATTCAGCTCAATCATCTTCTAGGGTGACGGACGTTTTCTCTCGACCACCGTCCTCACCCCAGTACTGCTTACATCGCTCCGGTGGTTTTCCCGTTAACTCTCGTGATTCAACTATCTGAGCATCATCAGCTCGATCAATCACGTTGATCACCGAGAGTTCCTCGTACACAGTCGGGAGCTTGGTGGCCTTGTATACATCAAACACTTCCACTTTTTTGTGTGCTCGCATGGTTAGCTGCCCTGCAGCTACATCAATTAGCGTTTTCCTGGTCGCCAAGAAGGGACGTCCCAAAATAAATGGGACTTCCGCGTCTGGCTCAAAATCCAGCACGACGAAATCTACCGGGAAGATAAGGGAGCGCACTAGCACCAGAACATCCTCCACAATGCCATCAGGTCTGGCTAAGGACCGATCCGCTAGTTGCAAGATCACTGTTGTTGGTCTAGGACTCCCTAGACCCAATTTCTTGAATACTGATGACGGCATCAAATTAATGCTCGCTCCCAAATCACATAACCGCGAGCTCGGATACTCTGCCCAATTGTAATTTGTATAGTAAAGCTCCCAGGATCTTTGAGCTTTGTGGGCAGTCGATTTTGTATCCGGGAAGTGCACTCCTCCGTGAGAGCTACCGTAGCATACTCAGTCAACCGACTTTTGTTTGCCACGATGTCCTTAATGTACTTTGCATATTTCGGCACTCCCTGCAAAACATCAACAAGAGTTAAGTTAATATGTACCTGTTTCAGCACCTCCATGAATTTCTTGAAACACGCCTCCTCCTTGTGTTTCTTTAATCTTTGAGGGAACGGGGGTGGTGGTCTTTCTGATTTAGCTTCCTTTTTCTTCCCCCTCTCATCACTTTGCTCCCTCTCAACTTCTGCTGCTCCCGATTGTTGAGGTGCTCTTTCTGGTTCCACCTCTTTAAGCTGAAAACCACTCCTTGTGGTCACCGCATTCACCTGCTTGGGGTTGGGATCTGTGTCGCTCGGAAGTCCTCCTCTAGGCCTGGTGTTTTGGGCTCCAGCAAATTGCCCAAATTGATATTCAAGTGCCTTAGTAGCTAATTGGTTGTTCTTCACCTCGGCTGCCAATTTCACATAGTCAGCCTGCAATTGAGCTTGGTTAGCTATCATTGTCTTGAACATCTCCTCAATGTTGGGTGATGGTGGGGGAGGAGGTGCATTGTTGTTTCTATATTGTGCTTGATAATTCTGCTGCCCTCCTTGATTCTTCCGCGCCCCCTTACTCGAACTTTGCCCTTGATGGTTGTTGCTACCCCAAGAGAAATTCGGGTGATTCCTCCAGTTGGAATCGTAGCTGTTGCCATACTGTTGATGGTTGTTCCTTTGTACATTTCCCACAAAGTTCACCGAGTTAGGATTTGCTCCACAACACTCAGCTGAGTGCTCACTACTCCCGCACACTTCACACCAAATTTGCTGCACTACATTCACTGGGGCTTGAGTCTGGTTCATTCTCATATTATTGAAGTGGGTGTTGAGTTGATTCTGTAAAGCAACTATTTGTGCAGCAATAGCTGTAAAACCATCCACTTCTAGAACTCCTGCTGCTTTCCTTGTTCCTCCTCTTGACGAATCAGCATTCCACTCCGGATTTCCTTGCGAAATACGATTTAACAAGGTATGCAGATCCTCATAAGTTTTCTCCAATGCCTGTCCCCCAGCTGCTGAGTCTAGAAAGATTTTTGTGTGGGGTTCCAAGCCCTCTATAAAAGTGTGCACCAGCACCTCATTGGACTGATGATGATGTGGACAATCCCGCAACATGGACTTGAATCTCTCCCAAGCCTGATATAGATTCTCCCTATCTCTCTATTTGAAACTTAGAATTTGACTTCTAAGTCTTGCTATTTTACCGGATGGAAAAAATCGTATCAAGAATTTCCTTGCAAGATCATCCCACGTAGTAATAGAATTTGGTGGCTCAGCTTTCAACCACCTCTTGGCTTCTCCCAATAGTGAAAATGGGAACAATGTAAGCCTAACATAATCTGATGACACTCCAGCGGGGATGTAAGTGTCACTTATCTCTAAAAAATTTTGGAGATGCTGCTGTGGATCCTCATGAGGGAGACCTGTGAACTGCCCGCTGGAGTGCAGCAATTGCACCATGTTTTGTTTGAGCTCGAATCTCCCTCCTGGCTCAGGTTTGCGGATGCTAGATGTGACATTGTTAGCATGTGGGATTGCCACCTCGCGAACCGGCCTAGCTGCCATTTCCTCAGGCACTAGCATTGCCCTTACTACTGGTGGATTCTGTTGTTGCTCCATGATTGTTTGTCTGAGCAACTGCAGCTTTTTCTCTAGAGCTTCTCTCCGCTGACGATGAAATTGTCTTTCAGGCTCTAAATATGAGTCCACCAGCTCCTTGTCTCTTGCCAGTGTTCAACAGAGATTATATCTGCGAAATACAGGCTAAGACCAAGTTGTCAACACTAAGAAAGAAATATAGTAAATTTACACTTAAGAAAATTTCACTAATTGCCAGTCCCCGGCAACGGCGCCAAAAACTTGTTCGCTGTCTGTTCGGTGTGTTCTCAGGTTGGTATTATATATTAAAAACCGACACGCAAGTGCACGTGGTCAAACAAGTGATAAAGTGGCTAAGTAGCCAAGTATCGATCCGAGGAGGCTCAAGATACGTAAAATTGCCTAGTTTACTATATTCCTATTTCACTTCCAATTATGCTAACAACAACGTAACCAAGAGTTACTTGAGTTTTTGGTTTCTAAACTATATATACTACAACTAACAATAACTATTTACTTGTGAATTTAGACAATGGATATGAACATGCCAAGGTTAAGAACAAGTAATGAACTTGATAATCATGATAATTTGGTTAATCTCCTCTTCATGTTGCTAGCCAAGAACATTTGCCTAGAAATTAAAACTCTCGTATTTAATTTCACTTTAGAATCATAAACCATCCGTCTACATTTCTGTGATCAAATGCAATTTATGACCTAGCACTACAATTCCAGTTCCTAAATTGACTAATACAGCTTTCAAGTATATTTCTATCAGGAAAGCACATCAAAACCCAATTTTCCCAAATCAAGTTAAGAACAATACCCTATTAATTCACAACTTTCCAATTTCTTGCTCTTTCGAGTGAAATTGGACTTTTTAGATGTACATTAATGTTGGCCAATCACTAATGCAGTAAAAATAAGAATTAATAGAACAACATTAAAGAAGAAGAATAAAACCATATCATTTACAATCAAAATTCATTACACATGTTCAAAACCTCAGCAAGGAAGAGAATTAGCCACTCATTCTTGGATTGATCATCCTAAAATGAGTGTAAATCATACGTACAATTGATAGAAAGAAGAAAGGAAGAGAAGAATTCCCTTAGCTTTTTCATTCTTCAACTGCTACTAACCCACGTTCCTGCTCTCCACTTCTGAACTCAGTCTAAAAACTAAAAACTAATTAAAATAAAACTAAGTGTGCTATTTATACTAGTGGGAAATTTTTCCCGGAATAACAAGCAACGTGTCACGGAGGCCAACGCGGAGCACTGCCTCCGTGACACGGCGTGGACGCGGACCTTTACTGGAATTTCCAGGGTCCGGTAAATTAGCCTCAACGTGGCACGGAGGCCATCGCGGAGGCCTCTCTCCGTGCCACGGAGCTGACGCGAAGGCACACTGGAAATTGCCATTTTAATCCCTGCTCAGGCAGTGTGCTACCGCGATGGTAGCGTGGCACGGCTCCATCGCAGAGCCCCTATAAAATATGCATTCCAAGGTCTTTTCCACACTCGCATCCAAGTCC
The DNA here is from genome assembly GCA_035772735.1 of Datura wrightii. Lineage (NCBI taxonomy): Eukaryota > Viridiplantae > Streptophyta > Magnoliopsida > Solanales > Solanaceae > Datura > Datura wrightii. Next base: position 6,495,434 of record JASDFA010000029.1, on the reverse strand, counting down.
AACTCCGACATAGTTCCAACATGCATTTTAGCTCCTAAAAATCACATTTACCTACAAAACAAATGCTAATCATGTTGGTTAGTATAAATTCGCATTTTATTACTAATTACATGATATTATATACACATTGCACAACAAACAAGGTAAAAATGATACGTTTGAGTATCACTTGGGCATATAAATCTGCCCAAGATCACTTACCCCACACTTAAATCCTTGTTCGTCCTCGAACAACATATACACAAATCATGCAAATTACATCCCAACCTTCGTCACTATGGTGCAACAATTTACGCTACGGTCATACCGATTATTCAATTTTAGCAAATCATCAAGAAAACATGCTTGGTCGTACAATACAATGACCTTTAATACATCAAGGCTTCCTAGACTTTAAGAATTAATTCTTGATATCGGCAAACTCATGCAATTCAGCTAATCAAGAAATCCGACACGAAAATCAATCTTTCATCAAGCATGTGCCCTCACAACTCGAGAGAAACTTGCCCTTTATGCTCATGCAGCACACAAACATGCAAGTAGAGGCATATGAAAATTAATTTCACTCTCTCTCCCAAAAGAATTCACATGCATTATGTCATGACCCATAGGCTTGCCCTTAATGTATTACTCCACTAATATAAAGAAATGCAATATAGGATCACGTAGGACTTTAATGGGTTGTAACGGGGCTATGGATCTAGTATATATATATTGGATTAGCCAATAATAGTCGCTAGCATCCTTAAGCGCCTTTTCAACTCATTCCCATCAACTCATGGACATTGTTCCTCTCTTTTCTCTTTTTCTCCCATTCATGCTGGTTTACTTTCATACAACCCATTTCATCAACCACACTTGACACAAAACAAAGGGTTTTTATGTACCCTCACTATCAATTAATTACAACAAGTGCCTCTTCAACATCATCTTTTCTTTCTTCACTTTGCTTTTCTTTTTCTTTTCACTCTTTTCACTCTTTAACACTTTGGGAAATATTTTCTTTTCTTTGCAAGCGCTTAAGAGCTTCTTATAGACTTTAAGGCTAATGAAAAGAAGGAATAAAGCTTATTTCATACAATTTTGGACAAAAGAAAGAAATCGGCTAAAGGCTCAACGGGCTGACTAGGGTATACAACATATAAAAAGGTAGAATTTGACAAGAAAAAAAAATGGAAACTATCGGTTAAAACAAAGAAGTGCCTACATCCTTTCCAACACTACACCTCCTTCATTTCGTTTTGTATACACACCAGGCAAGTTCTAGACAATTCACAATGACATGGAATAGCAAAACCTCACTTCACACATCATGCACATGCTCGAATCAAGATGCATTCACAGACTCTTTAATTAGTCAATTACATGAATTCAAGATTAAGCCTCAATCATACTGAACCAAATTCTATAGCCTAGGTAACTCAACATATTTACAGAATTGCATGCTTTCAAACGAATCACTTTCACATTTTGAACATCAATTACAACACGCAACGAAATTTTAGCAACCATAAGCAACTACAGTTCATTGATGCAATCCACCAAAGAAAAAAAAATTTATAGACAAATAAAAATCCTACTCCTACCGACTACATTTCCCTTAAGACGGTCGTCATCCATCCATCATAGGGAACGGTCACTAACTATGACATCGGTTCAATGGGACTATTCTCGGTAAAAGAACCGAAAACAAACTCCGAGAAACCCAAAAATAAAAATCAAAAAAAAAAAATTTTGCAACACATCGATCATTTCGATAGAAAGAAAATATTTACAAGTGCAAAATATTTTCGCAAAAATTTTGAAAAATATCGATCATTTCGATAGAAAAAAAAAATATTTACACAAAATTTACAAAATATTTACAATGGCAACCATAACTTTCAAAACCACACATCATCAGCCACAAAACAAATATATGCAGATACATCACAAATCAGTTCACAACAGGGAAAACGCAAACATTCATAAATATCAAGGAAAAATATACAGCAAATTAGAGCCTTGACCCAGCACCTAACTACTCCCCACCCCACACTTAAATCGAACACTGTCCCCAGTGTTCACAACAATACAAAGCACAAAATTTTAGGTGGTGGAACTCCCTGCTCAGTCAAAATATTCGACTTCCTCATCCGGTGCTGCGGCCTCGTCGCCCATATCCGAATCAGCTCCATCGTCGTCATCGGACTCCACATCAGAGTCCTCACGACGTGTCTCCTCATCAGTAGGGACATCGTCATCTGTAGGCTCCACAAAGGCTGGCCCCACCTTACATAAGGCTCTGGCGTTCTCGCCAAAGGGGTAGTCCAGCTCCAGCTGCCATAATTCTTCCTCGGTGGCTGGTCTCCCACCTATCCGTAGCTGCAGCATCTGCATGCCGAACATACGGGCCATGTACTGATCGTCACGAGCATGTCGCTCGCCCAAAGTCAGCACAGGTCCGTGTGTAGTGTCGGGGGCCTTCGTCTTTGTCACGTCGAGGGCCCTCTGCTCCAACTGCGGAATATAATCCAAAGCTTCTTCCTCAATGTCGAGGCCTCAGAGGAAGGTGGTGATGAGTCCGCCAAACCCGTATCTGTGGCCCTGGTGCAGTCTGGCTCTCTTCATGGCGGATATTATTACCGCCCCCACATTAATCTCAAGCCCTTTCATAAGGGCATACACCAAGCAGACACGGTCCCGGGTCACATCTGTCATATGGACTCCCGGGATCAAGCACGAACATACAATCTTCAGCCAGATTCTGGCCTCCCTGTTCATCTGCGAATAGGGCAGAGTCTGGTGGTAACCCCTCTCTTTGTGTCTACTCCATCGGGCTGTGGATTGAGCCCCACACAACGTACGTCTGATGTCGGCGTACGGTGGGGTGATGTTTAGCTGGCGGAGAACGTGGGCGTCTGTGTCCCGCGCTCCAACGATGGCATTTAGCTACTGGGGTTCCAGAGTGACAATCTGCCCTCTGATTTTCACTGTGTGGCTTCTGATGGCTGGGTTCCAGTTTGCATAAAATTCCCGGACCAAATGAAGGTTGCACTCCTTGGGCTCCTGAAAAATAAAGCTGAGCCCAGCTGCCTCGATCCTCTGTACAATGCGAGGGAACTCCTGTGCGAGTGGTTCCCGAGCAATATGTTCCTCCGGGAAGTACTTGTTTTCTTTGTGTTTCGCATACCATTTCTTCCCTTCATCGGTGACCCATCTTGTTCCGTATTGGCGGCGTTGGCCGCGGGGAACAGCGGGTGCAGCTGGGACTGCGGTGCCCAATCTCATCCTTTTCCTGCCGGTGCCTGAGGTAGAAGCACCCTTGCCTTTATCTTGTCTGCTAGCCATTGTACCTGTCAATTTACACAAACAAGCACAACGTTAAGCTAAAAACTTGTTAGCTTCGGCTAAGGTCGGGTTACACAAAATTTACCCCACACTTAGTCCTTAACAATATTTACAAAATTACAGCAAGGATAACTCTAAGTACACCACAGACAACACTCTATACTTCATGCTTAGTGCGTTCACAATAAAATTTCGACAGCATAATGGTTAGCGTACTACTCAGACTTCATACAGCTAATCCCAATCCTACTATCGCTAACAATTCAACCATCGCACTTCGCAACAAAAACAACAACAAAATAAAAACAACAATCAAAACATTTTATATACAAGCTAATCTAAACAATCTAACCAATTCACACTTTATGCATTTTCCCACAAAAATTCGAGAATTAGTCGTCTTGGAACATTTACACAATATTTACCACGACTTATCTCAAATAATAAACACACCCCGGCATCGATTTCATCAAATTATCAAGTTGCCCAAGTCAAATTCAACAACCCAAGCCCTAGAATACAATTTGACAATCAAATTTGAATTATTCACATAATCGACAAGTTCAAACGCTAACTACAACAATCCGAACATAATCAATCACAAATAATTCAACATCATGTATAATTTCTACCTAGGGTGATATATCTCACCTTACATGCCCAAATTTGACAAAAATCGCCAAAAAATTGAGATAGACGATGAAAACATACCTTTGAATTGAAGAACCGAAGAAACTTTTCGTTTTTCTTGCCTATTAACGTGGCACGTTGCTTGGGGAGGGGGAATTGGGTGTTTGGTCGCGGAGGGAAGATGGAAATGGGGAAAATTGGGCGAAAATCGGGGGTTAATTTATAGAAAACACGCGGGTCACCCGGAAACCCGGTGTGACCCGGCACTGAATAAGGGGCAACGTGTCACGGAGGGTAACGCGGAGCCCCTCCTCCGTGACACGGAGCCAACGCGTTGGCTTACTGGATTTTTGAAAAATCCGGATTTTGCCTTCAACGTGTCACGGAGGCCAACGCGGAGCACTGCCTCCGTGACACGGCGCCAACGCGCCAGTTCTCTGTTTCTCCAATAAATTTAATTTTTCATACCTCGCCTCATTTTCTCGATTCCATGTATATTTCCTCCGTTATACCTGAAAATCACCTCACTAAACAAAAATTGGTTAAATTAATAGATTTCCCTAACTATAAAATAAAAAATATTACTAAAATGAAAATCTAAACCTAATCAAGAAAAGGAAAAGAAAAATTAAAACTTGGAAATAGAAAATAAAAACAACAATAAAGATAAAAATTGACTACATTGTGCAAAAAGAAAAAATAAAATAAAATAAAATATTTTTCTCACGGGTTGCCTCCCGTGCAGCGCCTGGTTTACCGTCGCGGCTCGACGTCCTTTAAGCTCACTTGTCTACTAGGGAGATGGACGATTTGTCCCGATCATGGTCATCCCCCCAGTAGTTCTCAACCTTATCCGGTGGCCTTCCTAGTAACTCTCGGGAATCACTCATTCCATTAGCATTCCCATGATCAATCACGTTGATCACCGAGAGATCCTTATAAACAGTCGGGAGCTTAGGTACCTTGTACACGTCGAACACTTCGACCTTGTCATGTGCTCGCATCGTGAGTTGACCCGCAGCTACATCAATTAGTGCCTTTCCGGTTGCTAAAAAGGGTCGTCCCAAAATAAATGGGACTTCAGCATCTGGTTCAAAATCCAGAACAATAAAATCGACCGGAAAAATGAGGGAGCCTACTTGCACTAACACATCCTCAACAATGCCATCCGGCTTAGCTAAAGACCTGTCTGCTAGATGCAAGATTACCGTTGTAGGTCTAGGACTCCCTAGACCTAACTTTCTGAATACCGAAGATGGCATCAGATTTATGCTTGCCCCCAAGTCGCATAATCCACGAGCTCGGATACTTTGCCCAATAGTAAGCTGGATAGTGAAACTTCCAGGGTCTTTCAGTTTTGTGGGCAACCTATTCTGAATACGGGAAGTGCATTCCTCCATTAAAGCTACCGTGGCATACTCAGTCAAACAACTTTTGTTAGCCACGATGTCTTTAATGTATTTCGCATATTTTGGCACTCCCTGCAAGACATCAACAAGAGGTAAGTTAACATGTACCTGTTTGAGTACCTCCATAAATTTCTGGAAACACGCCTCCTCTTTGTGTTTCTTAAGCCGTTGAGGGAATGGGGGTGGAGGCCTTTCTGGTTCAGCTTCTTTAGTCTTCCCCTTATCTGAAATTTGCTCTCCCTCAACATCTGCTGCTCCTGACTTTTGAGGCGGTCTTTCCGGTTCCACCTCCTTCAACTGTAAACCACTCCTCGTGGTCACCGCATTTACCTGCTTTGGATTAGGATCCGTGTCGCTAGGTAGTCCTCCTCTGGGTCTAGTATTTTGGGCACTAGCAAACTGCCCAAACTGATATTCAAGAGCCTTGGTCGCCAACTGATTGTTCTTCACTCCGGCTGCCAATTTAACATAGTCAGCCTGCAATTGTGCCTGATTAGCGATCATGGTTTTGAACATCTCCTCAATAGTCGGTGATGGTGGTGGAGGAGGGGCATTGTGATTTCTGAATTGAGCTTGATAATTTTGTTGCCCTCCTTGGTTTCTGTGCATTCCCTGCCCTGAACTTTGGCCTTGTTGATTGTTGCTACCCCACGAAAAATTCGGATGGTTCCTCCAATTTGAGTTGTAGGCACTACCAAACTGCTGTTGATTTCTCTGTGCATGGCCCACAAAGTTAACAGAATCAGGATTTGCACCACAGCATTCAGCTGAATGATCACTACTACCACACACTTCACACCACATCTGTTGAACTGCATTGACTGAAGCTGACGGCTGGTTCAAATTTATATTGCTGAAGTGAGTGTTTAACTGATTTTGCAAAGCAGCTATCTGTGCAGCGATAGCTGTGAATCCATCCACTTCAAGCACTCCCGCTGGTTTCCTTGCTCCACCCCTTGAAGAATCTGCATTCCATTCTGGATTGCCTTGTGAAATTCGGTTGAGCAAAGTGTACAGCTCCTCATAGGTCTTTTCCAGCGCTTGCCCTCCAGCTGCTGAATCTAACAGAATTTTAGTGTGGGGTTCCAAACCCTCAATAAATGTGTGTACCAACACCTCATTGGACTGATGATGGTGAGGACAGTCCCGCAACATGGATTTAAATCTTTCCCAGGCTTGATAAAGATTTTCTCCCTCCCTCTGTTTAAAACATAGGATTTGACTCCTAAGTCTGGCTGTTTTACCAGAAGGGAAAAATCTGATAAGAAACTTTCGTGCAAGATCATCCCACGTTGATATAGAATTGGGTAGTTCAGCTTTTAACCACCTCTTGGCTTCACCAAGTAAGGAAAATGGAAATAAGGTGAGCCGAACATAATCAGGTGACACTCCAGCGGGTATATAAGTGTCACTTATCTCCAAAACATTTTGGAGATGTTGTTGTGGATCTTCATGAGGGAGACCGGTAAATTGCCCGCTTGTGTGCAAAAGTTGCACCATATTCTGCTTCAATTCAAACCTCCCTCCAGGCTTTGGTTTGCGGATGCTAGAATGGACATTATTGGCGTGTGGGATTGCCACCTCGCGAACCGGCCTTGCTGCTGCTTCATCGGGCACTAAAACTGCCCGCACAACTGGTGGATTTTGTTGCTCCATCATAGACTGTTTAAGCAACTGCAGCTTCTTTCGAAGAGCTTCTCTACGTTGACTATGAAACTCACGTTCAGGCTCTAAGTAAGATTCCACCAGCTCTTTGTCCCTTGCCAGTGTTCACAGAAACAAAATCTGCAAAATACAGGCTAAGACCAAGTTGTTAACACTTAAGAAAATAAAAATACAAATACAGTAAATTTACACTAAATACAATTTTACAAATTGCCTAGCCTCCCCGGCAACGGCGCCAAAAACTTGTTCGGTGTGTTCTCAGGTTGGTATTATATATTAAAAACCGACACGCAAGTGCACGTGGTCAAACAAGTAATAAAGTGGCTAAGTAGCCAAGTATCGATCCAAGGAGGCTCAAGATACGTAAAATTGCCTAGTTTACTATATTCCTATTTCACTTCCAATTATGCTAACAACAACGTAACCAAGAGTTACTTGAGTTTTTGGTTTCTAAACTATATATACTACAACTAACAATAACTATTTACTTGTGAATTTAGACAATGGATATGAACTTGCCAAGGTTAAGAACAAGTAATGAACTTGATAATCATGATAATTTGGTTAATCTCCTCTTCATGTTGCTAGCCAAGAACATTTGCCTAGAAATTAAAACTCTCGTATTTAATGTCACTTTAGAATCATAAACCATCCGTCTATATTTCTGTGATCAAATGCAATTTATGACCTAGCACTACAATTCCGGTTCCTAAATTGACTAATGCGGCTTTCAAGTATATTTCTATCATGAAAGCACATCAAAACCCAATTTTCCCAAATCAAGTTAAGAACAATACCCTATTAATTCACAACTTTCCAATTTCTTGCTCTTTCGAGTGAAATTAGACTTTTTAGATGTACATTAATGTTGGCCAATCACTAATGCAGTAAAAACAAGAATTAATAGAACAACATTAAAGAAGAAGAATAAAACCATATCATTTACAATCAAAATTCATTACACATGTTCAAAACCTCAGCAAGGAAGAGAATTAGCCACTCATTCTTGGATTGATCATCCTAAAATGAGTGTAAATCATACGTACAATTGATAGAAAGAAGAAAGGAAGAGAAGAATTCCCTTAGCTTTTTCATTCTTCAACTGCTACTAACCCACGTTCCTGCTCTCCACTTCTGAACTCAGTCTAAAAACTAAAAACTAATTAAAATAAACCTAAGTGTGCTATTTATACTAGTGGGAAATTTTTCCCGGAATAACAAGCAACGTGTCACGGAGGCCAACGCGGAGCACTGCCTCCGTAACACGGCGTGGACGCGGACCTTTACTGGAATTTCCAGGGTCCGGTAAATTAGCCTCTCTTCGTGCCACGGAGCTGACGCGAAGGCACACTGGAAATTGCCATTTTAATCCCTGCTCAGGCAGTGTGCTACCGCGATGGTAGCGTGGCACGGCTCCATCGCGGAGCCCCTATAAAATATGCATTCCAAGGTCTTTTCCACGCTCGCATCCAAGTCCAACTCCGACATAGTTCCAACATCCATTTTAGCTCCTAAAAATCACATTTACCTGCAAAACAAATGCTAATCATGTTGGTTAGTATAAATTCGCATTTTATTACTAATTACATGATATTATATACACATTGCACAACAAACAAGGTAAAAATGATACGTTTGAGTATCACTTGGGCATATAAATCTGCCCAAGATCACTGTCTACTCTGGGGTAATTACTACACGCAAGTGCACGTGGTCGAACAAGTAGTAAAGTGGCTTAAGTAAGCCAACTAACAATCCCACAGGGATTGGGCTAGGGTACAATCTACTAAAGTGTCACTATATTTTAACTCTAAAAATGCAGACAACAGTGTGAAAAAGAGTTTGGTATTTTGGTTTCTAATTTTATGCTAATTATAAACGAATGTACAATTTGAGTTTGAACTATGAATATGAGGATGCTGAGGTTAAATGAACATGTATAGAAACTAATTATCGATACAATTTTTGGTTAATCTTTCCTCCATTTGCTAGTCAAGAATTATTGCCAATGGATTAAAACTCTCGTATTTAACCCAACTTAAGAATCCTAAACCGTCCACCTACATTTCTGTGATTAAACGAAATTCATGTTCTAGCCATACAAAATCGATTCCTTAATTGACTAATACGACTTTCAGGCATATTTCTATCCTGAAGGTAAATCAATTCTCAATTTTCTCAAACTAAGAAAAGATCATATCCTATTGATTCACAACTTTCCAATTTCTTGCTCTCTCGAGTGAAATCGGACTTTTTAGATATACATTAACGTTGGCCACACATCAATGCAGTAAGAACAAGAATCAATAGAACAACCATGGAAGAAAAGATGAAAAACCCAATTGATCAATAACTACATTTCAATGCATTTGTTCTTAACCTCAGCAAGAAGAGGAATTAGCCACTCATTTGTGGATTAAACATCGTTAAATGAGTGTTAAACATACAAGCAATTGAATTAAAGAAGAAGGAGATAGAGAAAACCCCTGATAATTTCGTCCCCTTAACTGCCTGTAACCCACGTTCTTGCTCCACCAAGTCAGAATCATTAAAAATGAACCTAAGTGTTCTATTTATACTACTGGGAATTTTTTCCGGAATAACAAGCAACGTGTCTCGGAGTGCATCGCGGAGCACTGCCTCCATGACACGCCACTGAAGCGGACCCTTACTGGAAATTGATAGTCCAGGTAAATGAGGCCCAACATGGCACGACGTATAACGCGGGGCTAGGCCAACGTGCCACTACCCCAACGCGCACCCTCACTGGATTTTGGCCAAAAATTCCTATCCAGGCAGAAGGCATCCGCGATGGCAGCGTGACACGGCTCCATCGCGGAGCCCCTTTAATTTGTGCCTCCAAATGCTTGTGCACTTGCTAACATCCGAGTCCAACCCCAATCTCTCCCAACACGCATTTTAGCTTCCCAAAATTTTATTTCACCTGCAAAACAACGCTAATCATGTTGGTTAGTATAAATTCACATTTTATTATCAATCACATGAGAATGTATAAACATTGATAGATAAACAAGGCTAAAATGACACCTTTGAGTATCACTTGGGCATATAAATTTTCCCAAGATCAATTAGCAGGGTACTATAGAAGATTTGTTGAGGGGTTCTCCACCATAGCGGCACCTCTGACTAAGCTGACGCAAAAAGCAGTAAAGTTTCAGTGGACAGAGGCATGTGCGCAGAGTTTCCAGGAATTGAAAGACAGATTGACCTCCGCCCCAGTATTAGCATTGCCGGAAGGTACAAAGGGTTATGCAGTTTATTGTGACGCTTTGGGTATTGGGTTAGGATGTGTGTTGATGCAGCATGGTAAGGTAATTGCTTATGCTTCCAGATAGCTTAGGAAATAAAAGAATTATCCTACCCATGACCTGGAACTAGCCGCAGTGATCCACGCTCTAAAGATATGGAGACATTACTTGTACGGTGTCCATGTGGATATTTTCACTAATCGTAAGAGCCTACAATATATCTTCATTTAGAGAGAGTTGAATTTGCGACAGTGTCGCTGGTTGGAATTGCAGAAAGATTATGATATAAATATTTTGTATCACCCAAGAAGAGACAACGTAGTAGCAGATGCCCTCAGCCGCAAATCCATGGGGAGTTTGGCTTATTTGCAGCCCGAGCAGCGAGAGTTGGCCAGAGAAATACACTGGTTAGCCAGTTTAGCCCTTCGGGTAGCAGACAGAGGTCAATAGAGTGGTAATTCAGAACACCGCAGTGTCTTCATTAGTTGTGGAGGTAAAGGAACGACAGTATGAGGATCCAGACCCGGTTTAGCTTAAAGACACAGTTCAGCGAGGGAAAGCGCCAGATTTTCAGGTAACTGAGGATGAAGTGTTGTGATGTAAAGGCCGCCTTTATGTTCCAGATATTTCAGGGCTTCGCTAGTAGATTATGAGTGAGGTACATTATGCCCGCTATTATCTCCACCCAGGAATGACGGAAATGTACCACGATATCAAAGAAATCTACTGGTGGCCAGGTATGAAGAGGGAAATAGCAAATTTTTTAGCCCAGTGTCCTAATTGCCAGCAAGTAAAAGCGGAACACCAGAAACCAGGCGGATTGACTCAAGACATAGCTGTGCCTCTTTGGAAGTGGGAAGAAGTAAATATGGACTTTGCAGCAGGGTTACCCTGTACCAGACAGACATGACTCGATTTGGGTAATTGTTGACAGACTGACAAAATCGGCCCATTTTCTGCCAGTAAGGGCTACTTTCTCTACCGAAGATTATGTAGAGTTGTATATCAGAGAAATAGTCAGACTGCACGGTGTTCCAGTATCCATTATCTCCGATAAAGGGGCGCAATTTACAACTAGATTTTGGCAATCATTTCAGAGAGGCCTGGAAACATAGATTAATCTGAGCACAACATTCCACCCTCAGACAGATGGGCAGGTAGAACGTACTATTCAGACGGTCGAAGATATGTTACGGGCGTGTGTGTTGGACTTTGGAGGTAGCTGGGATGAACACCTATCGCTTATTGAGTTTTCGTATAACAATAGTTACCACTCAGCTATCCAGATGGCGCCCTATGAGGCTTTGTATGGGCAAAAATGCAGATCGCCAGTTGGCTGGTTTGAAGTAGGAGAGTCAGCGTTGATTAGGTCAGATATTATTCATCAGTCAGAGGAAAAGGTAAAGCTTATTAGAGAACGCCTACTGACTGCTCAGAGCCGCAAGAAATAGTATGCTGATGTGCGGCGCAGAAACATGGAATTTAATGTGAATGACTGGGTGTTTTTGAAAGTTTCTCCAATGAAAGGGGTGATGAGATTTGGCAAGAAAGGTAAGCTTAGCTCGAGATTTGTTGGGCCTTATCAGATTCATCGAAGAATAGGCCAAGTAGCATACGAGTTGAACTTACCTCCAGAATTAGAGTCTGTTCATCCAGTTTTTCACATCTCTATGCTGAGGAAGTATATAGGAGACCTCTCTAGAGTTGTTCCAGTTCAGGATGTCCAGGTTACGGAAGAGATAGCTTATGAAGAGGTTCCAGTATCCATACTAGACAGGCAGATTCGCAGGTTGAGAACTAAAGATATTGCTTCTGTCAAAGTATTATGGCGTAACAGGAACCGAGAGGAGATGACTTGGGAAGCATAGGAAGATATGAAAGTCAGATATCCTCAACCGTTCCAGACTTAATTAGCTAAAGGTACGTTAGTATTGTTGTCTTATGAATTTCCTTATATTATGTAAATAAATGAAATAGCTGGCTTATGTAATGAATACTAGTGTTGTATGGAGTACCTGTATTGGACTTTTCTGCGTTTCAGGATTTTTGAGATAGTCCATATTATAGGGGAGACTCTGTCGAAATTTTTCTAAACTAAGTCAAATAAGTTGAAATTTTTACAAGTAGAAGTTTACATTCGAGGACGAATGTTCTTAAGGAGAGGAGGATGTTACACCCCATAAATTCTTGACATGTAGATGGCCTATTCACATGTTGGTTAAGAGTTTTAGAATGCCATACGTGCGAGAAAAGGGCCCGGGGAGAGACCGGACAAGCGCCAAGCCGGTGCGTCGCAAGGCAAATGCGACTTATAAATCGCATTTGAGGAATGCGACTTAAAGGTCCCAAGTATAAAAGGGCCTCCCACTTCGGTTTTAATCATTTACTTCCATTTAATTTCCAGAAACGAATAGAGAACAGAGGGCACGAGAGGATTCAACCAAATATCATCCGTTTATGCTATTAAACGCGGCCCAAACTCGAATTAATCTTGGGTAGTGAAGTATTAAGCTGCCGGGAGCATTCCTGCGGAGTTAGTTTCATGAAATTCGGCTGGTGAATTGTCGTCCTACCGAGCTAAGGTAAGTGGAATTGCTCCAAATTAGTGTCAATATATTTCTACCCCTAAAGTGAGTATTTCTCCCTTCTGGACTTCCGAGAAATAGCGAGTTTTCGACTGTTTTTCGATAAGTTAAAGTTTGGGCTGTATGAATATTCAAAGTAGTATTTTCTTCAAGAATATGGATGAATTTAGTTCTAATTGCTATGAATGTGAATACAGTTGAAAGAAATAGCTAAATATTAGTCGATTTATGCCAGTTAGACTGAAAGCCGACAACTGAGGTATGTAAAGCTAGTTTCTTCGACAAGTTAGCAATTCTAGCATAGTAAAATAGAATAAATTCCAGAAGGAAGTTCCAGAAGCCGAGTATTAAGTATGTTTGTATTGTTATGCCATGTTCAGAATAAAAGTCAGTAGATTGGTATTAAACAGCTAGATATTATTTCAGACTCAGTATCAGATTCAGTTTAATCCAGCCAAAGAATCAGAATAGAGTATCAAAGCATGAACAGTATGATCAGATTTATTATACACGTTATATGTGATTATTGTTGTTTGTTGAGACTTGTTTGTGATATGTGGGAACCCTTAGAGCTTCCTTGCCGCCCGAGGGTTAATAACTGTGTCGACTCGCCCGCCAGAGGGTGAGGATACGTCACTCCAAGGAGTGGCATGCCGTCTCGCATAGGTTCCTTTATACTACTGTTGTTCTGGTTAGCTGTTGTTGTCTTATAGGTGGCTATAGGCCTAGTCGACTGGAGGCTATTTTACAGCCGTTATATAGCCCGTTGGTTCCATGAACCCAGAGTTAGAACCAGCCTGGCAGCAGAAGTGCTTAGGCTCAGTAGTCCAGCAGTCCAGGTCTTAGTAGGGCATCAGGTGCCAATCATGCCTCCCAAGGCGGGGCGTGACACAAGCAAAGGTTTAGCGTGCTAGCAGAATTGATAAAAAAATTTATGTCATAAATGTGTTTTTTATCATATTAAATATATATTTTTTTGAGAAAAGTTAGGGTTAGTAATTTTAAAATTAAGTTAATTTTTCTCTATAAATAAAGGAATTTTCATTCATTATAGTCTATTTTTTAATAGAAATAAAAATATAATTTTTCTCTCTTCTCTTTCTCTATAATATATATATATATATATATATATATATATATATATATATATATATATATTTTAATTATTTTATAATATGTTATCAGTGTGAGTATCTGCCTTAAGTGCTCACTTTAGCCTTCAGTACTCTTGAAAAGATGTGAGGTAAAGAAAATCAAATTTGTTTTCAAAAGATGTATAACTTAGCTGGGAGAATGATATTAATTCCTTTAGTTATATTCTTTCTCTCAACACAAAATAAGAATGAAATGAATATGATTCAATGATGATAAATAGTTAGTATTTGTTGATATAACGCTATCGATTTTATTTATGGATCTGAAGAACGACTTATTGATTTATTTGAAAATTCATGTCTCATATATTTGTTCTGAAAGAATAATATTGTAAAAATATATTTATTCCTAAAGAATAATATTGTGAAAATATATTTATTCTAGAAGAACAATATTGTAAAAATATATTTGTTCCATCATAATAATATTGTGAAAATATATTTCTTCCAGCAGAATAATATTGTGAAAATATATGATGATATTAATTTGATATCCATTAATGAGTAAGAATGAGCATTTTCAAAAAGTATATAATCACAACAGTGATAATATTTTTATAGGATTATAATTATGATTAACAATATGATAGAGAAAAAAATTACATTATATATATGCCTCGATTTACTCCTGAAGTAGCAATATCTTATAAGAGGTTCTAAGTAATTATAATTTTATGTGGACATTATATATGCCTCGATTTCTTCCTGAAGTAGCAATATCTTAAAAGAGATTCTAAGCTATAATAATGTTATGTGGTTAAGGCATCTTCAGATGATTATGTTCCTTTTTCAAAGAATGGGAACTTTTGATAAATATTATACAAATGTAGATCCATTCTTTGAAGTGAATGTGATAATATTTAGTAAAATTTATAAATATGAATGTACATTTAGGTGTGCATAAATCACGACTTACTGCTAGAAAAGGTAGAATAATGGAGAAAAAATGTTCTGAATATTTTATGTATCACCACCGAAGTAGTAAGACTCCAAAATTTATTTGCGAAGTAGTAATATTAAATATACTCACAAAATAGTAAATCTTAAACTTACTCCCAAAGTAGTAAATATAAAATTTATTTGTCAAGTAGTAAACATGAAT
Organism: Datura wrightii; assembly: GCA_035772735.1. Taxonomy (NCBI): domain Eukaryota; kingdom Viridiplantae; phylum Streptophyta; class Magnoliopsida; order Solanales; family Solanaceae; genus Datura; species Datura wrightii. The sequence goes on along the minus strand of JASDFA010000029.1, from coordinate 6,480,290 downwards.
TATACTCGCAAAATGATAAATCTGAAATTTACTTGTTAAATAGTTAATAAGACTCTGGAATTTACTCCCGAGGTAGTAAAAATCTGACATCTACTCCCCAAATAGTAAAATTCTACTTCTGAAGTAGTTTAACTTTGAGCTTTACTTTGAAGAAAGTAGAATTTCAAATTCTACTCCGTAAATAATAGAACTTCGAACTCTACTCCGTAAGTAGTAAAATTTTGAGCTTTACTCCGGAAATAGTAGTAAATTTGATCTTTACTCGCAAAATAGTAAATACGAAATTTACTTGTGAAGTAATTAATCATACTCCGAAATTTACTTCCGGGGTAGTACTAATGTGACATCTACTCCCCAAATAGTAAAATTCTACTCTGAAAGTAGTTTAACTTCAAACTTTACTTTGAGAATAGTAGAATTTCAAACTCTACTCCGTAAGTAGTAAAACTTCGAACTCTACTCTGTAAGTAGTAGAATTTTGAGCTTTACTCCCAAAATAGTAGAATCTGAAACTCTACTACAAAAGTAGTAGAATTTCGAACTCTATTCCAAAAGTAGTAGATTTACGAACTTTATTTCCAAAGTAGTATAACACTAAAAAATTTTCCTGAAGAAGAGATAATCGAAAAAAAATGTAAGAAATATTTGAAGCAATGTCTTCTTGTGATTGAGCAAAATAATGAGCTATTGATGAATATTATATTTCAAGCACATTCAAATAATCAAGTTTCGTTTTCTGAAGTGAATGAAATAAATATCACTTCTTATCTTTAGGAGAGATCAAATAATAAAGAATATACATGTTATTTTTGTGGTAAAAAATAATCTTGTCCATGTGAGAATTGATAACGTCCAAAATATATTCTTAAGTCAAAGAATATACAAAATAATTGTATCAAAACAACTAACCCGATGAATGTCGGGGTCGAATCCCACGAGAACTAGGGAGTGATGAATTCAAGCGTCGAATGGGAAATTGATATTAGCTAGCACCATATAGATTTAACATAAAAACAAGAAAAATGGAGGAATAAACTTTGCAGAGAATTACGCAAATTTCTTTAGTGAACTAAAAGTAAATGGATCAGCTAAGTTGTTGACAATAGTGTGAAATACTAGAGGTGCGGTGTACATGAAATACTAGTTAGATCGGGATAGGCCAGGTCATCTTCATAAGTTCAAAAGGTGTAAATAATCTTGGAATATAGGTAGCCTCAGCTTCCCAACCTATTGACTACCCCTAGCTAGAGTTTTCTCAAACTCTAGCTGCGATTTAGCTCACCCGAATTGATTTTGATCAACAACTTCACTATTTTTAGCTATTAGCTGCTAATTAGAAAGGAGAAAGTAATTTCAACTATTACTAACTTAATTTTACAATCTCTTATCCATACCCACTGTTACACCCCGTAAATTTTAAATGAATAAATAGCCTAATGGTACGTTGATTAAGGGATTTAGCAAAAAAAAAAAAAAAATTGGAAAGTCGGTTTTTGCCCATCTCCTTCAATAAAAACAAAAGAAAACAGGGATTATAGCCATAAAATGTGCTAAGGATCGGATGGCAAGTAAAGAAGGCAAGAAGTAAAGCAAGGAAGACAAAGAATTTGAGGCAAAGAACCCTTTTACTTCACTAAATATTGAGAAATCTGAAAGTGTGAAGATGGTTACAAAGGCTGCCCCTTGAGGCCTATTTATATACATACAAGTCCCTACACTACATGCCATGTGGCTGCGCCAATGAGGCTGTGGCAGGCAGGCATGCCTGCTGTGGAAGGCAAGTCAGGCATACTTGCTGTGGCAGGCAGTGTCAGGCGGCTGTGGCAGGCAATGTCAGGCATGCTTGTCTGGCGTGTCAGGCAGGCTATGGCAGGCAATGTCAGGCATGCTTTATCAGACATGCAGGCATACTTTGCCTGGCATGTCAGGCATGCGTTTTGGGCTGTTCCAAGGTGCTGGTTTGCCTTGCCTCTAGTCCTTGACATGGGCAGCTTGTCGGTATGAATACTCGGGCTCGGCTCATCCGTTAAGTGGGAAAAATGTGGAAAATTAATGGATTTGCTGGCGGGGCGGTACACTCTCCCCCACCTGATTTGGCGATGACCGTGGTGCCGCACATCTGCAAGTACATGTGGACCTCGTCCTTAAACTGCCACAAGTCTTCGAATTTTTCCCATGATGCCTCTTCCGGTGATTGCCCCTTCCAGTGCACAAGAAATTGGGCGCTTGAGTTGCCCCAACCTTTGCCCCAAATTAGCTGGTGGTCAAGAATAGCCTTAATCTGCTTCTCCGTGGCTGCCGGAGTGATAAAAATCTGCGCACGACTTGTCCGGCCCCGTTCCACGTCTTCCTTATCTTCATGATATGGCTTTAGCTGACTGACATGGAAGACTGGATATATTTTTAAGTGAGGAGGCATGTTCAGCTTGTAAGAAATCTTGCACACCTTGGCAACAATCTCGAACGGACCCTCATAGCGCCTAATAAGATTCTGGTTGACGCCGCGCAGGGACTTAAACTGCCGCGAGTTAAGCCTTACCATCACTTTGTCCCCGATCTGAGAGTGCACTGGCCGACGCTTTCTATCGGAGAACTTTTCCATTTGTCGGGCTGCCTTGTCCAAGTAGGACCTTGCCATATCGACCTGCTCTTCCCATGCCTTGGCCAAGTGATAAGCGCCGAGATTCCTCATTCCGGTATTGACGGGCAAGGATTGTGGGGTATTAGGCTGTTGTCTAGTTGCAAGTTCAAATGGGCTCTTGCCTGTGGCTTCACTTCTCTGCAAATTGTATGAGAACTGGGATGTATCAAGCAGCTTTGCCCAATCCTTTTGGTTTGCACTGACAAAGTGCCTCAGATAGCACTCAAGAAGGCAGTTGACCCGCTCCGTCTGGCCATAAGTCTGCGGGTGAAAGCTGGTGGAGAAGTGCAATTCAAACCCCAATAATTTGAACAACTCTTTCCAGAAAGCTCCCGTGAATCGGGGGTCTCAGTCGCTAATGATGTGCCTCGGCACTCCCCAATACTTGACTACATCCCGCAAGAATAGCCTCGCTGCTTCCCGGGCTTTACAACTAGCTGTGGCCGCTGTGAAGGTAGCATATTTGGAAAATCTGTCCACTACAACCATTATGGTGCCAAACCCCTCGGAATTTGGCAAGCAAGTGATGAAGTCCATGGTGACGCTGTCCCATGGTCGTTCAGCTACAGGCAGGGGCTCTAGTAACCCATCCGACACCTTGCTTTCTGTCTTGTCTTGCTGGCATACGAGGCAGGTGCGGACATAACTTTCAACGTCGTCCCGCATGTGCAGCTAGTAGTAGGCTGCCTCCAGTAGCGCCAAGGTTCTCTTCTGTCCCGGATGTCCTGCCCAAGTAGTATCATGTCCCTCCTTGATTAGGAGGCACCTCAAATTTGCCCACTTCGGCACATAGACCCGCCTTCCGGTAGTATACAGCAGGCTGTCTTCTTACTAAAACTTCTTTGTTTTGCCTTGACTGGCCAAGGCAAGGAGCTTCTTTGCAACTGGGTCATGTTGCATTCCCTCCTTAATTGTGTCTAAAATGCTGCTGCTGCTTGTGCTAACAAGGGGCGCTAGGACTGTCTTTCTGCTTAAGGCATCTGCAACAACATTTGTTCGGCCAGACTTATACTCTAAAGTGAAGTCAAACTCAGCTAGAAAATCTTGCCAACGAGCGTGCTTGGGGGTCAACTTTGGTTGGGACTGGAAATAACTTGTGGCCACGTTGTCCGTCTTGACGGTGAAGTGGGAGCCCAACAAATAGTGGCGCCAAGTCCTTAGACAATGGACTATGGCAGTCATTTATTTCTCATGGACGGTGTACCGTCGCTCTGCTTCGTTTAGATTTCGACTCTCGAAAACAACAGGGTGGCCCTCTTGCATCAGGACGCCACCAATGGCATAGTCTGAAGCATCGGTATGGACCTCAAAAGCTTTGCTGAAGTTAGGCAGTGTAAGGACTGGCTCCTTTGTGATGGCAGTCTTAAGTTCCTCGAAAGCCTCTTGGCATGAACTGCTCCAATTCCATTCCCGGCCTTTCTTTAATAAGTCAGTGAGAGGGGTAGCTACCTTTGAGTAGCCTGTAATGAACTGCCGGTAATAGTTGGTGAGGCCAAGAAATGATCGGCGTTCGGCTACTCGGGTTGGTGCCTCCTAGTCCCTTATCGCATCCACCTTGTCATGGTCCATTCTTATTTCTCCCTGTGAGATGGTGTGGCCAAGGAACTGTACGCATGGCTGGGCGAATGTACACTTGTCTCTCTTGACGTACAGTTCATTTTCCCTCAATACTTGGAAGACCTGCCAGAGGTATTCTACATGCTCCTCCAGGCTGCTGCTGTAAACTACAATGTCATCAAGATAGATGACCACAAACCTCTCCAAGAAAGGATGGAATATCCAGTTCATGAGGGTACAGAAAGTGGCAGGGGCATTAGTAAGTCCGAACAGCATGACAAGCCATTCAAAGACCCCATATCGGGTGACGCAGGTGGTCTTTGGCTCATCTCCCTCGGTGATGCATACCTGATAGTAGCCCTTCCTCAGGTCCATTTTCGAGAAGACTTTGGCTTGCCCCAACCAATCAAATAAATTTGCAATCAAGGGTATGGGGTACTTATTCTTCACTGTCACCCTATTAAGAGCCCGGTAGTCGATGCACAGCCGTAATGTCCCTTCTTTTTTCTTATGGAACAATACCGGGGCTCCAAAAGGTGCCTTGGAGGGGTAAATATGCCCTGCCTCCAGTAGTTCAGTCAACTGGCTCCTTAGTTCTTCCAGCTCCGGGTGTGCCATGCCGTAGGGGGACATGGCAGGCGGCTTGGCTCCCGAAATAAGCTCAATCTGATGGTCAACCTCCCGGCGGGGAGGCAGTCTTTTTGGGAGTTCTTCCGGCATGATGTCCTTGTGCTCTTTTAGGACATGTTGAATGCATGCCAGGATAGGTTCCGCCTCAGGGCTTGCTGGTACCTCCAAAATAGTGGCAAGGAAGGTTGGTTCCCCTTTCTTGAATCCCTTGATCAGTTGCATGGCCGACAGTTGCATGCCCTTTTGGGGCACCCGGATTAGCGGCACTATACAGGAGCCTCCTTGGTCACTGATGTGTAGTTGGTTGAGATGGGGTGAAATGAAGGCATTTATTTCGTACCAGAAATCTAACCCGAGCACGATGTCAAATACGTCCATGGGTGCTACAGTAAAGCTGGTCATGCCGTGCCAAGCTCCTAGAGAAATGGCACGTTGGGAGAAAATCCGTTTACCTGAGTAGGGCGGGCATTGACTATTTTCAGCGGCGTGTCACTAGAGATGAAAGTGATCTCAAGCTCCCTAGCCTTTGCCTCCATCACAAATTTATGTGTTGCTCCGGTGTCCACCATGATGCGGACAGGCTTACTGTTCGCCCAAGCGTCTATGAACAATGACTCTCGTGGCCTCACATGAGGCGGCTGGGCTGATATGGCTGCAAGTGCCATGTGATTAAACAAGGTCATATGATTAAATAAGCCCAATGCCTTGTCTTTCACCCGGGCAGCTCCGCCCCCTTGTTCCTTCTGTCCGTTGGTTTCGGCCGTGGCTGGTGGACATGTGTGAGCTGATTGCTTGTCGGCAGCAGTCATGGCCCCAAGTCTTCCCAACTTTGGGCAGTTTCTGTACATGTGCGAGGAGTCACCGCACAAATAACACCCATCTAGGTGGTTGACTCCCTTCGTTCGCTCTTCATAGTCCTTGCGGAATTGTGAGGATCGGTTGCGGTCGCCCTTGCTGTCACGACCCCGATTGGCAACGGACTTACCTCTGTCCCTTTCTCCTCAATCTGTTTTGACAACAACCGGCCGTCGGGCTCCCTCCTTAGCCTTGGTGCTTTTCGAGCGGAAATCTGTCAAAGACTTGGCCGCTACAATGGCCTCGTCTACGTCTTTCACCTGGCGCCGGTGCAACTCTTGTTTGGCCCAATTTTGGAGGCCATCCAAGAAATAGAACAGCAAGTCTTCGCTTGTCAAATTTGGAATTTGGAGGGTGAGCTTGGTGAATTCCTTCACGTACTCACGGATGGTAGATGTTTGCTTGAGTTCCCTCAACTTTCGACGGGCCTCATGCACAACATTCTGTGGGTAAAACTGCCATTTGAGTTCCTCCTTGAACTGTGCCCAGTCGGCTATGGCACAAGTCCCTCGGTCCATGTATGCCTTCTTTCACCGCCACCACAGCATGGCAGTATCGGTCAGGTACATGGCCGCTGTACGGACCTTGGCAGACTCATCTTCAACACCAATGTTCTCAAAGTAGCATTCTAGCTGCCAAATGAAGTTCTCGACATCTTGAGCACTACGTTCACCTTTGAACTCCTTGGGCTTAGGAGCGTCTATGCGGGTCTCCCGCACTTTGGCTGGTCCGGCGCCTCCACCGACGCCTCTGGCCGCCTCTACTTGCTGCCTAAGGGTGTCGACTTGCCCCTGCAGCACGGCCAGAGCCTACATGAGCCTCTGCTCTAGGCTTGTCAGCCCCTCCTTGTGCTCCTCTGCCTGCTCCAAGATGTTGTCTTTAACCTCATCTAGCCCCTCAATGGCTACATTCTCAAGGGAAGAGAAGTTGCCTTCAAGAACCTCTATACGTCGGTTCAAGGCCGCCATGCTAGCCTCGACATGAGTGACTCGTTCGTCGAGCTGGCCAGTGCCCGAACCTTCAGCTTCCTCATGTGTAAGTCCTTCACTGATTGGTGCAACGGAGGGATCCCTTCCTCGGCTCTTGTCCCTCCGGCTAGACTTGGACTTCTTTTGGGGCTCAATGCCCTGGTTGTCTCCTAGAAATCCAGCTACTTCCTCTTCGCGGTTTGCCATTAGCGATGCTCTCATACCACTTGTCACCGGCTTGTTTTCTTTAAGGCCGTGGGACAGCTAAGATGGCTTTAACATCCACCCAAGCTTCAGTCCACTTGTTGCTTATGAGGCACAAAAATGTGCTAAGGATCGGATGGCAAGTAAAGAAGGCAAGAAGTAAAGCAAGGAAGACAAATAATTTGAGGCAAAAAACCCTTTTACTTCACTAAATATTGAGAAATCTAAAATTGTGAAGATGGTTACAAAGGCTGCCCCTTGAGGCCTATTTATATACATACAAGTCCCTACACTACATGCCATATGGTTGTGCCAATGAGGCTGTGGCAAGCAGGCATGCCTGCTGTGGCAGGCAAGTCAGGCATGCTTGCTGTGGCAGGCAGTGTCAGGCAATGTCAGGCATGCTTGTCTGGCGTGTCAGGCAGGCTGTGGCAGGCAATGTCAGGCATGCTTTGTCAGGCATGCAGGCATGCGTTTTGGGCTGTTCCAAGGTGCTGGTTTGCCTTGCCTCTGGTCCTTGACATGGGCAGCTTGTCGGACTGAATACTCGGGCTTACCTCGTCCGTTAAGTGGGAAAAATGAGGAAAATTTAATGGATTTGTTAGCGGGGCGGTACATTTGGATCCATGACATGCTGGCTATCGCGGAGATTTGCCTCCGTGACACTCTGATGTCGCGGATGCTCACTGTTTTGCATCCCCTACTCATATAAATTAATTCTTTGCTCCATGGAACATTATTGAATGCCCCAATTCTACTCCGTGGCATGGACTTCAAATGTCCCTTTTTGCTTGTCTCACCATCCATAGTACGTCTCTTAGCATTTATCTTCAAGATTAGGACCATTATCTTCACATTGAGCTCCATCCATTGGTAATTTCAACCTACAAAGAAAGCTAATCATATTTGTTAGTCCATGTCCATAAATTACAGAAAATACATGAGATTATTTTTCAATTAAGGTACAAACATGGATAAAACATGGGCAAAAAATATCACTTGGACATGTACATATGCCCAAGATCACTACCCTACACTTAAAGTCTTGTTCGTCCTCGAACAAATCCTTTACATCTCATGCACAAGGAAGACTCACACATGACTAATTGACGCAAGACAACTCAAGTTAAGGATACAATGACTAACTCAGATGGCAAGTTCAAAATAGAGCATGTTCTATATATGACACAGTTCAAATCCAATACAACCAAGGTAAGACCTCCTAGCCTCAGGAATCGACTCTACAACCATAGCAAACTCGTGCACATTAGCCAACTAACAAGTCCGACATGAATTATATCTTTCCTCAAACACGTGCCCTTACAACAAAAGAGATACCAATTTTCACGCAAAAATGTACAAGTTATAGCACGTACTGGTATATGAATACAATTACGCTCACTCTCACAAATAATTCACATGCAACACATAATGACCCATATGTTGACCTTATTGTATTACTCCGCTAATCCAGGAACATCTAAAAATAAGATCAAGTAGGACTTTAAGGTTTGTAATATAATCTAAGGGACAGGTAGGTACTATTCTGGCCAGTAATAGTGACTATCTTCCCTAACCACTTTTAATACATCGCATGTTCTCATTAAGCACATGATCTTCTTTTACTCTTTTACTTCACCCCTTGTTCTTTTCAATTCTCAATTTTCTTTTTGTTTACCCCAATTCTTTAAGCACACTTATGCTATTAATAAGGAGTACTCAAGCATTGAACATTCTTTTGTTTTTTTTCCGACTCCCTACCAACACTTAGACATTTTGGACAATTTCACCCTTCACTTTTTTCTTCAACTTCCACAACCAACTATTTCCCTCATTTTCAATATTCTTACTCCTCTGACTCTTATGCATTTTTCACTTATGCGCTTAGGAGTTTTGGATCAAATTCAAGGCTATTAAAAGAAAAGGATTAAGCTTTTATCGTGGCTATAAAGAATATGCTAAAGGATCAATGGGGATAACTAGGATTATGCATTAAGGGTAGGTAAAGCATAGGATGAAAATAGGCTTATTCAAAGAAATGCCTAAATCATCTCCTATAATTAACATTCCTCATTTCGCTTTGTAAACACACCAAACAAGTTCTAGACACTAATGATAACATAGAATACACGAAGAACCTTTCAATCACTGCACATGTTCAATTCTAGACATACCCATACAGACTCTTAAGAAAGATAATCACATGAATTCAACAATTAAGCATACAACATACAGAGTCATATTCTTGAACCTAGGTGTCTTAACAAAGTCATATCATTTACTCAGCATGCTTATTAATTATAATCCTACTTGCCTCTTGCAATCATGTATAACACTCAACAAAAGTATCAAGCCATCAGTTAGTTAAGGATTCAACAAAAAATTCTATTGACTAATTTTCCCTCAGGACGGTCATTATCCATCCATTGTCGGAAAAAGTCTTTAACTATGAATAAGACAACTATTCATAGACAAACAAAATTTTTTTTATTGGTTCAAAGTTCCCCCCTTCAGAAAAGAATTGAAAAGAAAAATCAAATGGTGGGTGAATTGTGCTCAACTCAGGCTTCTAAATCAAACAATTTTCAAATCAAGCACCATATTTACCTGAAGTCAACATCACAAAATTTTTAAATTTCTCTCACCCCACATTTAAAATATGCTATGTCCCCAAAGCATGAATTAAAATTAGAAACAAGGATTAGGGATACTTCATGAGGCCTCTAGGCCTATCTAGCAGCATGTTTTCATCCTTTTTCATTGCAAGGGTCATTAACCCCATACTAATGTTTTTCTATGTTCCGTAGCTTTTTCTTCAAAGGGTAATCAGACTTCCCCTCAATGTATTCTCAACTCAACAAAAATAACAACAAAAGTGAAATAAACAAAATTAAAAATAAATGAAAAGAAAATGTACTTGTGGTACTACTTGGGTTGCCTCCCAAGTAGCACCTAATTTTACGTCGCAGCACGACGTATCAAGTTTCACCATTTTTCCTTCCATTTTGAGGATATGAATTTCACTCCTAGTTTCTTTTTCAGTTTCCTATTATGCTCAAGGGGTGGTGGTTAAAAAATGAAGACCAAGCAGTAGATGTCCATTTTGTACTTCTTGGCCCATGAGTGAGGGATGTCGTTCTGTCTCTTTGGCTTAGCAAATTTTAGAATATATGGGGATTTTTCCTCATCTATACCTTTCTCTATAGGCTTGAGAGACTCTATTTCTAGGTTGTCAACAAAACATAATGATACGCCCCAACTCTGAAATTGCACTGTGCTTGGCATCCTCACTTTTGTATTCCTTCTCCACATAATCATCCAACCACACAAAATAGTCAAATGGTTGGAACCCTTCTTCCTGTTCCATACCCTAGCTACTATCCATAATACTATATAGTTGAGCCTCATATATCACAAACTTTTCATAATGTTGTTCATGGATATCGGAGCCAATGTGATCTATCGCTTGTATGAACTCTATCCTCTCTTTCAAGACCGGATTGGCCATATACGTAAGACCATTACAGAGAAACTCATGAGATACTATGTGTTGAGTTTGTTCCAAAAACTCACTCTTTTCTTCTCCTTGAGATCCCTCTTGAGTATTGGCTAAGACCGTGACTCGCCAATCAACGCAAGTTTCAGCTCAGTGTAATGCTCGAAAACTCAAAAATAAGATCCGGGACTCAAAAATGGAAAATTTTAGAAAGATAGGAAAATCTAGAACCAGTCACAGAACGGGTCGTTAAGTGACTCGTTAGAGGTGCCCACGAGTCATGAGGTGACTCGTGGGGAGGCTAGGTAAAAAAGTTCTAAGTTCTAGGAAAAGGTTACCCCACGGACAACCTAACAAGTCGTGGTCAGTCCCCACGATTCGTTAGGTCAGTCATGGGGAGGGGAAAATGGAAGTATAGAGAGGTGGAGGCAGTGTACTTGACGGATGGTGACCATGAGTCGTGGTCACTAGTGATGAGTCGTGACGTCTCCCGTTACCAGTCCCTGACAGTTATTACACAGTGTACCTAACGAGTGATGCCACGAGTCATGACCAAGGACAATGAGTCGTTAGGTCCCCCATGGTAACTTCAGTGACTTTCAGGAAGTAGACCTAATGAGAGTTCCCAATGAGTCGTGGTCCTAACCAACGACTCGTTGAGTGACCTGTTGGGACCCCGTCGACCTGATTTCAGGTTTTAGTTCAGGGATTCTTTTGTAAATTCCTAATCTCCTAGATCCTAAACTAGGTCATTTTGGGAAATTTTTAGGGGATTTAGAGGGACAAAATGGTTCCTCCCTCACTCCCACTTAATTTTAAAAAAATATATATATCGTAAGCTCTCCTCCAAAGAAACCCTCAACAAAGCTTAGGGTTTTCCTCCATTGCAGTAGTTTGAGTTTTCTTCTTCAGGAAATTTTAGTCAGGTATGTGGAAATTCAACAAGGGGATAGTTCTTCCCTTGTGTCCCCCAAAATCCTCTTATAGTTTCTCTATCAGTCTTAGCCCTAAGCTTTCGAGTACGAAGAGATTACATGTTTGTTTTCATTAATTTCACATAGAATGATATCCATGCTTATTGTTGATATGATCTCCATCAGTTCTTGACCAAATTGTTGATGTTTAAACCAAAATTGAATATAAGCCCTGAGCTTTCGAATGAAACGTATTTATATATTAAATTCCACATGGTTTGTGAAGTATGATTTGGGATGATTTTCTAGTATTCCTTATTGTTTAGATGTTGAGTAATTACTCCCTTGATAAGAATGATTTTAGCCCTGGTATGAATGAGAAAACTATAGTACTGCTTATTGGATGATATTTCGTGATTTCTTGAAATTTGTGCCATATTGTGGATTCTCGTGTTGCCGGAATAAGTTGAATACTCTGTTAGCTGTTTAGTAGTTCAATTTAGTTAGAACGTAGAATTTCCTCAGTGCTATTCATAAATTGTCAACTGATCAGGTTGACTGCAGAAATTCTCGAGGTGTCTATGATGCCTCCCAGTTATCAGAATCAGACTTAGAACTCAGTTTCATTAGTCCATTAAGTGGCATGACACTTTAGATAAATAGCTCTGACTAGACTTAGGACCCCAGATAGACCATAGTTTGTTCTTAGACGATTACGATGCTTCTAGATAAGTTGCTCTAACCAGTCTAGAATCCAGTTTTAGAATCTTGTCCGATAAGACTCTCAGGGTACTATCAGTTATATATCCCTGACTAGTATTGGATCCCAATTTCGAGCTATCAGCTTGATATTCAATTTAGGTATTCTAGTGGGAGTAGGACTTAGCACCGAGCGGACCGGGGTTCTAGCGCACCCAGGTTCCTAGAACTACGTTGCCAGCGTAGGTCACAGTATTTATTAGCCTAATTGGCCCCAGACTTTTGTGATCACCCAGTTCATGCCTCTATACCCTGGCAAGGTATATTGTGTTCTACCGGCGGGGCGTACACATCGGACTCCACGTCTAGCTCACGTGGTTATATGTCGGTTATAGACTCTCCCACTAGTCAGCTCAGTCCAGTCTCAGTATAAGTAGTTCAGTTCAGTTTCAGCTCTATTAGTTTAGATCAGTTCGTACAGTAACTCAGACTCAAAATTTTCAGACTTAGGGCATGTCTTTACCGTTAGATAGGTTTATCTCGGCCATCTCATTTTATTACAGTTATTCAACTTAGTATATCAGTTGGTCATTGCATGTCATTTTCAGCTCAGTCTTTTATATTCAGTTATGTTTTCTCCTGCTTACTCAGTACATTCAAAGTACTGACGCATACTTTTATACTGTATCGTTTCATGATATAGCCGCAGATGCTCAGACTCAGCCTCTTAGTTGTCGTAGTTCAGATCCTCCTCAGCAGTAGAAGTGTGGGTCCTCATATTTTAAGGGCGTTATATCATTTCTTCAATCATTTCATTACTTTCAGTTAGTCATTAGAGTTAGCTAGGGGCTTGTCCCAATAACTCATCAGCTAGATTACTTTCAGAAACAAACTTGATTTTAGACATTTAGATCGTTCAGATGTTTTAAACTATACGTTCAGTTTTAGATTTCATAAATGTTATTATTGCAAAGCTTTCGCTATGCATGTTTTACTTATAATACTAGTGTATGATAGTCTAGGGGTTGACTTGTCGCTTCAAGTACTGTGTTTCATCCAGGGTATAGAATCAGAGCGTGAAAAACTTAGTATCAGAGCACTAGGTTTAGAGTATCCTTGGAATGTATTAAAGACGCATCGAGTAGAGTCCTTTTCATGGGTGTGAAGTGTTCGGTGCTTTGGTTGGGGTTAAAAACCGACACGCAAGTGCACGTGGTCAAACAAGTAGTAAGTGGCTTAAGCAAGCCAAGTATCGATCCAAGGAGACTCTGGATAAGTGAAAATTGCTTAAGTATACTATATTCTATCTCACTTCTAAATATGCTGACAACAACGTAACCAACAGTTGAATAATTTGTTTTATAATTTCTATACTAAAACTACTAACAATTATCTACTTTGAATTTAAACTATGGATATGAGCATGCCAAGGTTAAGAACATGTAATGAACTGATTATCACCATACATTGGTTAATCTTCTCTTCCAGTTGCTAGCCAAGAACATTAGCCAAGAAATTAAAACTCTCGTATTTAATCTCACTTAAGAATCATAAACCATCCGTCTACATTTCTGTGATCAAATGCAATTCATGACCTAGCAATACAATTCCGGTTCCTAAATTGACTAATACGGCTTTCAAGTATATTTCTATCAGGAAAGCACATCAAAACTCAATTTTCCCAAATCAAGTTAAGAACAATACCCTATTAATTCACAACTTTCCAATTTCGTGCTCTCTCGAGTGAAATCGGACTTTTTAGATATACATTAATGTCGGCCACACACCAATGCAGTAAGAACAAGAATTAATAGAACAACATGGAAGAAAAAGATAAAAAACCATATAATTCAATAATCAAACTTCATCACAAATGTTCATAACCTCAGCAAGGAAGGGAATTAGCCACTCATTTGTGGATTAATCATCCTAAAACAAGTGTTAATCATACAAACAATTGAGTGAAAGAAGAAAGAAGGAGAGAAAAAACCCTGAACTTTTCGTCCCTCAACTGCCTATAACCCACGTCCTTGCTCCACCCTATCTGAATTATGAAAAATAAACCTAAGTGTGCTATTTATAGTAGTAGGACTCTTTTCCGGAATAACAAGCAACGTGTCACGGAGTGCATCGCGGAGCCCGGCCTCCGTGACACGCTACGGACGCGGAAGCCCTCTGGAAATCACCCGAAATTGGCCCGGGCAGCACCCTGCCGCGTTGGCAGCGTGTCACGCTGCTTGGGCAGGGCGTTGGCAGCCCTTGGTCGCGGAGGCCACCTGCCGTGGCATGTTGCCAACACGCAGGTGGGCTGTTGTAAGCGGCCTTCCTGCGTGGCACGTTGCCAACGCGTAGGTGGGCTGTTTTGTGCCTCCTCTTCGCCGACGTTCGCGTGTTAATTCCGTCTCCAAGCCTCTACTTCACCAACTCATGAATTAGTTACTCAAACGTCATCAAAACCTACAAAACAAAGGCTAATCATGTTGGTTAGCACATATCTTTACTTTATCTAAAATTACATGAAAATGTATACAATAACTTAGATAAACAAGACTAATTTAAGTCATAAAGCTTCTCTCGGGCATATATTTTTGCCCGTGATCACAACCCCACACTTAAAGCCTTGTTCGTCCTCGAACAACCTTTTACATATCATGCATATGGAGACTCCCACATAACTAATTTAGCAAGATAATTCAAGTTACGACTATAATGATTACGTAAGATACAAGCTAGAAATAGAGCATGCCTGATTTGATCTTTGAAATGAAGTACAACTATGTTAAGACTTCTTAACCTCAAGAATCGACTCTCAATCTTAGCAAACTCATGCAAATCAACTGATTAAGAAATCCCACATGAATTTTATCCTTCATTCAACATGTGCCCCTCACGGAAAGAGAGTTACCCAATTTCACACGCAAACACAATTTTTATATCACAACATGTGTGGGTATATGAATAGCATTACGCTCACTCTCGCAAAGAATTCACATGCATCATGTAATGACCCATAAGCTTGCCCTTAGTGTTTTATTCCACTAATTTAAGGATGGGTGAATGTAAGATCAAGTAGGACTTTTTAGGTTGTAATGTAACTCAGGTGCGAGTAAGTACTATTATTGCCAGTAATAGTGACTATCTTTCCTAAGCGCTTTTAATACATCACGCCTTCATTACAAACTTCCCTTCCCTCACTTCACCTTTTTCTCTTTTCGTCTTTTTTTTCCTCTTTTGTTCCCCCCTTTCTTTAGGCACTTTTAGCTTATTAGTAAGGAGTTCTATAAGTAACTTTTCATTTATTTATTTTCTTACTCCCTACTAATACTCACCCATATTCAAACAAGTGCACCCTCGACCTTTCTCAACTCTTACAATTGCTACTTTCCCTTCTTTTTCATTCTTCTCACTCCTTTACTCTTTCGGATTTTTTCTTTAAGCGCTTAGGAGTTTTGGTTCAATTTCAAGGCTAATGAAAGAAAAAGGATTAAGCTTATGTTGCAGCTGTCAAAGAATAGGCTCAAGGCTCAATGGGGTTAACTAGGATTAATTTTTCAAGGTAGGTATAATGAGGGATAAAAGTTTGGTTCATTCAAAGAAATGCCTAAATCATCTCTTACAATTCACATCCTTCATTTCGTTTTATATACACACCAGGCAAGTTCTAGACATTCCACAATAGCATAGAATACTCAAAAACCTTACACTCGTGGCACATGCTCAAATCAAGACACAATTAGCAGACTCTTAACTCAGCTAATCACAAGAATTCAAAATTAAGCTTCCGTCATATTGAGTCAAATTGAAGAGCCTAAGTGTCTCAAACAATGTTATACACTTGCATGCTTCACCCGAAATTGGCCCGGGCAGCACCCTGCCGCGTTGGCAGCGTGTCACGCTGCTTGGGCAGCGCGTTGGCAGCCCTTGGTCGCGGAGGCCACCTGTCGTGGCACGTTGCCAATGCGCAGGTGGGCTGTTGTGAGCGGCCTGCCTTCCGTGGCACGTTGCCAATGCGCAGGTGGGCTGTTTTGTGCCTCCTCTTCGCCGACGTTCGCGTTTTAATTCCGTCTCCAAGCCTCTACTTCACCAACTCATGAATTAGTTACTCAAACGTCATCAAAACCTACAAAACAAAGGCTAATCATGTTGGTTAGCACATATCTTTACTTTATCTAAAATTACATGAAAATGTATACAATAACTTAGATAAACAAGACTAATTTAAGTCATAAAGCTTATCTCGGGTATATATTTTTGCCCGTGATCATGAAGCGCTCCATACTTATGATGAGGAGGCTATGAGATGTTATTAGGAATACTCTCTTTTGTTCATACTCTGTATCGTGCGTTAAAATTCAAATCCAGAAATGTCCTTTTGATTCGTGCTCTATTTCGTTTTAGTGAATCATGACTCCTAGATGTGGTAACGAAAGAAGGGCTAGTAATGCCAACAGACCTGCCCCACCAACCCTAGTAGCCCCTCAGGACGACACAATGTCTACCATAGAGTTCAGGGCGTCTATCCAACTGCTCGCGCAAACAATCACCAATCAGGTAAATCAACAAGTAGTACCAGTTAACAATAATGGATCCGCAGCTGCTGCTAGGGTGCAGGACTTCACCCGTATGAACCCTCCATCTTTTCAGGGATCCAAAGTGGGGGAGGACCCCCAAGAGGTCACAAATGAGATTTGGAATATTACCCGTATTATGGGTGTCAAATCCTTTGAGAGTGCTAATCTGGCTGCCTACTAGCTAAAAGGGGTAGCCCAGTTCTGGTATGAATAGTGGAAAGAGGGGCAGCCAGTGGGAGCAGGACCATCGGAGTGGGAGGAGTTCAACGCAGCCTTCCTAGACAGATTTTTCCCGAGGGAGATTAGAGAAGCCAAGCTAGCGGAGTTTATGAACTTGAGGCAGGGGAATAGAACAGTGAGGAGTATGCTCTGGAGTTTACCATACTGTCTAAGTATGCTCCAGAGATGGTAGCCAAGCCAAGGGCTCGCATGTTGAAGTTTGTGAACAGAGTGTCGAACCTGGTCCTCAAGGAGTGCAGGATAGCCATGCTGATTAGGGATATGGACCTCTCCAGCTTTATTGTGTATGCCCAGCAGATTGAGGTCAAAAAATTGAAGGACATGGAGTGAAAGAATAAGCGGGCAAGGACTAGCCAGTCAGATCATGGCCATCAAAGGTCTAGTGGTAGTAGCCTCCCATAGCAGTAGCAACAACAGCAACAGAGAGCCCCAGCACCCAGCTCAGCCAGCGCCCCAACCTTTCGGTCCCGCTAGGATTTGAGGGGATGAGCATCTGGCTCTCAGTCTTAGAGCTACAGTGCTGGGAACAGATATCCAGCTTGCCCCAAGTATGGAAGAAACCACCCGGGAGAGTTTCTTCAGGGTTGAGAGGGCTGCTTTGGTTGTGGACAGCTTGATCATCGGCTTAAAGATTGCCTGTCAGCAGGATGGGGGAGACCACAATCCACCACATCATCAGCTCGAGCAGGCCGACCAGCTCAGCAGGCCAGCACATTAGGTACGGATGGCGGTCAGAGCCAAAATCGATTTTATGCATTATCTTCCTATCAGGATCAGGAGAGCTCACCCGACTTAGTTATGGGTATGTTACGCCTCTTTCATATAAACATGTATGCCCTCCTAGATCCAGGAGCCACCCTCTCATTCATGACTCCTTATGTAGCAGTCCAATTCAATATCAATCTAGAGGTCCTCTCAGAACCATTCTCAGTCTTCACCCCTGTTGGTGAGTCAGTTAGAGCCAGCCGAATGTATAGAAACTTCCCAGTTTCGATCCTGAATAAAGTCATCCCAGTTTATCTCGTAGAGTTAGACATGGTCGATTTTGACCTTATCCTCGGCATGAATTGGTTACACTCTGGTTATGCCTCAGTTGACTGCAGAACTAGAGTTGTCAAGTTTTAGTTTCCAAATGAACCAATGTTAGAATGGACGGGCAGTAGTTCAGCACCTAAGGGTCGATTTATTTCCTACCTTAAGGTCCAGAAACTCATTTCCAAGAGATGTATTTATCTTCTAGTTCGGGTCAAGGATTCCAACTCTGAACCGCAACTATCCAGTCAGTTCCAGTAGTCAGCGAGTTCCCAAATGTTTTTCCCGAGGATCTTCCCGGAGTTCCCCTAAACGGGAAATAGACTTTGGAATATACCTTCTCCCAGATACTCAACCCATCTCGATCCCTCCTTACAGAAAGTCTCCAGTTGAGCTTAAGGAGTTGAAGGAGCAACTAAAAGATCTTCTTGACAAGGGTTTTATCAGAACCAGCATCTCTCCCTAGGGTGCTCCAGTGTTATTCGTGCGTAAGAAAGACAGTACCCTCAGAATGTGCATAGATTACCGTCAGCTGAACAAAGTCACAGTCAAGAACATATATCCCCTACCCAAAATTGGCGACCTATTTTACCAACTTTAGGGAGCCAGTTGTTTCTCGAAGATAGATCTCAGGTCGGGGTACTATCAACTAAGGGTCAGAGAGTGTGAAATACAAAAAATAGCATTCAAAACTCAATATGGTCACTACGAGTTTGTGGTTATGTCCTTCGGGCTAACAAACGCCCCCACAGTCTTCATGGACTTGATGAACAGAGTCTTCAAGCAGTATCTAGATATGTTCGTCATTGTATTTATTGACGACATTCTGGTATACTCCAAAAATGAGGAAGAGCATGCTAATCACCTGAGGATAGTGCTTTAGACGCTTAGAGATCGCCAACTGTTCGCCAAGTTCAGCAAGTTTGAATTCTGGTTGAAGTCCATGAATTTCTTGGGTCATGTGGTCTTGGGTGAGGGAATACAGATAGATCCTAAAAAGGTAGCAGTAGTGAAAGATTGGCCTAGACCTCTTCTCTAACGGAAATCAGGAGTTTTCTGGTCTTAGCTGGTTATTACTGATGATTTGTGGAGGGCTTCTGCTCTATAGCATCTCCTCTAAATAAGTTAACTCAGAAGAAAGTGAAGTTCTAGTGGTCGGATGCGTGTGAGAAGTGTTTACAGGAGTTGAAGACTCGACTCAGTACCGCTCTAGTTTTGACCTTGCTAGAAGGAACAAATGGGTTGGTTGTCTATTGTGACTCTTCCAAAGTTGGACTCGGTTGTGTTCTGATGCAAAGGGGCAAGGTGATAGCCTACACCTCCAGACAGCTCAAGGTTCATGAGAAGAACTATCCAATTCATGACTTGGAGTTAGCAGCAGTGGTGTTTGCGCTGAAAATATGGAGACATTACATATATGGGGCTCACGTGGATGTTTTCACAGATAACAAGAGCCTTTAGTATGTGTTCAGTCAGAAGGACCTAAATCTTCGTCAAAGAAGGTGGTTGGAGCTTTTGAAAGACTACGACATAAGTGTGTTGTATCACCCAGGTGTCCGGCTGGTTCGGTATGTGTTAAAAACCGACACGCAAGTGTATGTGGTCAAACAAGTAATAAAGTGGCTAAGTAGCCAAGTATCGATCCAAGGAGGCTACTCTGGATATGCAAAATTTCCTAGTTCACTATATTTCTATTCTATTTCTAACTATGCTAACAACTATCCAATCAAGAATTTAGGAAGTTTTATTTCTAAACTAATTATATACTAAACTTAACAACTATTATTTACGTTGAATTCAGACAATGGATATGCTCATGCCAAGGTTAAGAACGAGTAATGGAGTTGATAATTATGATAATTTGGTCATCCTCTTCTTCATATTGCTAGTCAAGAACGTTTGCCTAGAAATTAAAACTTCCGTATTTAATTTCACTTTAGAATCATAAACCATTCGTCTACATTTCTGTGATCAAATGAAATTTATGACCTAACACTACAATTCCGGTTCCTAAATTGACTAATACGGCTTTCAAGTATATTTCTATTAAGAAAGCACATCAAAACCCAATTTTCCCAAATCAAGTTAAGAACAATACCCTATTAATTCACAACTTTCCAATTTCATGCTCTCTCGAGTGAAATTGGACTTTTTAGATATACATTAATGGTGGCCAATCAAGAATGTACTAAGCACAAGAATTAATAGAACAATATGCAAGAAGAAGAAGAAACCATATCAATTATTACCAATAATCATTACACAAGTTCAAAACCTCAGCAAGAAAGGAATTAGCCACTCATTCTTGGATTAATCGTCCTAGAATGAGTGTAAATCATGCATACAATTGAAGGAAAAGAAGAAGGGAAGAGAAGAAAACTCTTATCTTTTCTATTCTTCAACTGCCACAAAACCACGTTCCTCTCTCCACTCCTGAACTCTGCTAAAAACTAGAACTAAAAGAAGACCCCTTTAAAAATAACCTAAGTGTGCTAAACCAGATATGATGGCCAAATACCCACACTTGTTCTCTACAGACTCTGTTACAGATTAAAATATTAGTTTTGCCTTAGAAACCTACTTAGTGTGGGGTTCAATTCACGTGTTTAAGTTTCCTTTATGATTTTGGATGTACATATGAAAAGTGAATTCAGTTTAGTTATCTATTTTGAAATAGAGGTAGTCACTCTGATAGTTTTGGAGTTAAAAGAACAGTATTTGAAAAATTATGATTGTTACTCTCTGCTTTCCTATGTATTTTCCAACATTCGAGGAAGAATGTTCCCAAGAGGGAGATATTGTAATGCCTCGGAAACTCAAAGATTAGACCCGGGACTCAAAAAGGGAAAATTTCAAAAAGACTGGAAAATCTGGCACCAGTCACAGAATGGGTCGTTAAGTGACCTGTTAGAGGTGCCCACGAGTCGTGAGGTGACTCGTGGGGAGGCCAGGTGAGGAAGTTCTAATTTCTGGGGAAAGGTTACCCCACGGACGACCTAGCGAGTTATGGTCAGTCCCCATGATTCATTAGGTTAGTCATGGGGAGGGGAAAATGGAAGTATAGAGAGGTGGAGGCAGTGTACTTGATAGATGGTGACCACGAGTCGTGGTCACCAGTGATGAGTCGTGACGTCTCCCATTACCAGCCCCGGACGGTTATTAGATAGTGTACCTAATGAGTGATGCCACGAGTCGTGGCCCAGGGCAACGAGTCGATAGGTCCCCCGTGGTAACTTCAGTGACTTTCAGGAAATAGACCTAATGAGAGGTCCTAACGAGTTGTGGTCCCAACCAACGACTCGTTGAGTGACCCATTGGGACCCCGTCGACTTGATTTTAGGTTTTAGTCCAGGGATTCTCTTGTAAATTCCTAATCTCCTAGATCCTAAACTAGGTCATTTTGGAAAATTTTGAGGGGATTTAGAGGGACAAAACGGTTCCTCCCTCGTTCCCACTTAATTTTAGAAAAAAAATATCGTAAGGTCTTCTCTCAAGAAAATCTCAAGCAAGCTTAGGGTTTTCCTCCATTGTAGTAGTTCGAGTTTTCTTCTTAGGAAAATTTTAGTCAGGTATGTGGAAATTCAACAAGAGGATAGTTCTTCCCTCGTGTCCCTCAAAACCCTCTTATAGTTTCTCTATCAGTCTTAGCCCTGAGCTTTTGAGTACGAAGATATTACATGTTTGTTTCCGTTGATTTCACATAGAATGATATACATGCTTATTGTTGATATGATCTCCATTTGTTCTTGACCAAATTGTTGATGTTTCAACCAAAAGTGAATTTAAGCCCTGAGGTTTTATATGTAACGTATTTATGTATTAAATTCCTCATGGTTTGTGAAGTGTGATTTGGGATGATTTTCTAGTATTCCTTATTGTTTAGATATTGAGTAATTACTCCCTGATAAGAATGATTTTAGCCCTGGTACGAATGATAAAACTATAGTACTACTTGTCAAATGAGATTTTCTAATTTCTTAAAATTTTTGCCATATTGTGGATTCTCGTGTTACCGAAATAAGTTGAATAGCTCTTTAGTAGTTCAATTATAGTTAGAACATAGAATTTCCTGTGCTATTCATAAATTGTCAGCTGATCAGTTTGACTACAGAAATCTTTGAGGTGTCTATGATGCCTCCCAGTTATCAGAATCAGACTCAGAACTCAATTTCATTAGTCCACTAGGCGGTCATGACACTTTAGATAAATAGCTCTGACTAGCCTTAGGACCCCAGACAGATCACAGTTTGTTCTTAGACAGTTACGATGCTTCTAGATAAGCAGCTCTGACCAGTCTAGAATCCAATTTCAGAATCTGGTCCGATAAGATTCTTAGGGTACTATCAGTTATATATCCCTGGCTAGTCTTGGACCCCAATTTCGAGCTATTAGCTTAATATTCAATTTAGGTATTCTAGTGGGAGTAGGACTTAGCACCGAGAGGACCGGGGCTTCAACGCACCCAGGTTCCTAGAACTATGTTGCACGCGTAGGTTACAATATTTATTGGCCTGATTGACCCAAGACTTTTGTGATCACCCAGTTCATGCCTCTATACCCTAGCAAGGTATATTTAGTCCTACACGTGGGGCATATACATCGGGCTCCACATCTAGCTCACGTGGCTATATGTCAATTATAGACTCTCCCACTAGTCAGCCCAGTCCAGTCTCAGTATAAGCAGTTCAGTTTAGTTTCAGCTCTATCATTTTAGATCAATTCAGTACAGTATCTCAAACTCAAAATTTTCAGACTTAGGGCATGTCTTTGACCATTAGACAGGGTCATCTCAACCATCTCAGTTTATTACAGTTATTCAGCTCGGTATATTAGTTAGTCATTGTATGTCATTTTCAGCTCATTCTTTTATATGCAGTTATGTTTTCTCCTGCTTACTCAGTACATTCAAAGTACTAACGTATACTTTTATGTTGTATCATTTCATGATACAACAGCAGGTGCTCAGACTCAGTGTCGTTAGTCGTCGCAGTTTAGATCCTCCTAAGCAATAGAAGTGTGGGTCCTCATCTTTTGAGGGCGTTATATCATTTATTCAGTCATTTCATTACTTTCAGTTAGTCATTAGAGTTAGCTATGGGCTTGTCCCAGCAACTCATCAACTAGATGGCTTTCAGACACAGACTTGATTTGAGACTTTCAGATCGTTAAGATGTTTTAAACTTTACGTTCAGTTTTAGCTTTCATAAATGTTATTATTTCAAATCTTCCGCTATGCATGTTTTACTCATAATACTAGTGCATGATAGACTAGGGGTTGACTTGGAGTCACTTGTGGCTTCAAGTACCGTGTTCCTTCCAGGGTATAGACTCGGGGCGTGACACTCTGCCTTCATTTCGGCGCACTTATGGCTCATCATTTCTATGGCCTCTCCATTTTCCTTAAAATGAACCCACATTACTTCCATCTGCTCCCTCATCACTTCTGTCTACTCAAGGACTTTTTTTAACATGCCTATCCAAGAACGGTATTCTATATCCTCCTCTTCATTATTCCTGTAAGCATAAAAAACAACAGGAGGATCATAGTACGGGCTTGGGGAAGGGGAATAAACATTTGGACAACTATTCTAATGGCCATCCTGACCACCACATATACTGCATGTATGACAATGTTACCATAAGTGGGTCCTCCACAATTCAGACAAGGATCATCAAAATATGAGTATCCATAGTTCAACCCAGTTGTATTCCATGATGTCATGTTAAGAAGAGTATCAAACTATAAATAGAAAAAAAGAAATCTAAAACTAAATATTTTTCAACACTTAGAAAATTTGACACTCACACAAAAAAAAGAAATTCACTAATTTTTTCCAGTCCCCAGCAACAGCGCCAAAAATTTATTCGCGCTCTAGCGCACGCGCAAGCACACGTGGGAGTACAAATAGTAAAGTGACTCAGAAGAGCCAGATGTCGAACCCACAGGGACTAGACTATTTTAGTGAATTATCTAGTTCAATTATTAATTCAACCTTCACAAGTGTTAATGTAACCAAGAAATTTTGTTTGTTTGTCACTACAATCTATGGGCGATCACAAATTAAATTGAAAAACAATAATAATAAGCATCTAGAGTTAAGGCCAAACAATCATGTGATGCTACATTCACATTGGTTCAAGTATGTGATTTAATTTGTTGTCTCACAAGATAAATTCAATGTTCATGGTCTTTCGGGCCTCTAAACATAAGCTAATTAGCCTCACAACTACATAATTGAGCGGGATTGTGACAACCTAATTCATAAGCAATTATCTACGTGGAGTGGTTTATGGGGTTAATGCCCTTGGTTATGGACTTTCAAATCACTAACCATTTAACCCAGACATTGACTTCACAACTACATCCAAGAGTGGTGATGTGATAATTCCAAGTCGGTGTCTAGCTATCTTCCCATTTTATAACCAAGCAAGGCGAATTAGGTATATTTCTATCCTAACCGTGAATCAAGTCTTTAGAACTTGAACTTACTTCTTGCATTCCTAGTTCTAACCTAGGTTTTACTTTTTCAAGTTTTGCCTAAGCTTAACAAATACATTTTAACGATGATCAAGAATTAAAATGATAAAAAGAAAGAATGCAAGAAAAACAATAATGAAAACTTGAATCAACTATGAATTTAAGCAATTACAATCTTGTCATGTGGCCTCAACCCTAGAAGAATGGTTTTAGTCACTCATGCTTTTACAGAAATTGTAGTATACTTACAATCCGTGTAGAAGCAAAAGTGAAAAAGATTAGAAAAGTTAACCCTAGGTAGAGTCTCCTTCCTTCCCTTCTGCTCTCCCACGTTTTTCAAAATGTAATATGTGTTTTCTCAAAAATATTTCATGATATCCAATTAAATTGCTATGTGTTCCTTTTATAATTGTCAAAATTTGTCCTGTGGTGGACTGCCTCCTTGTCACACTAGCAATCGCGAAGATTTACCTCTGTGACACGCTAGCTATCACGGAGATTTACCTCCATGACACTCTGCTGTCACGGATGCTCACTATTTTGCAGACCGTGATCATATGAATTAATTTTTTGCTTCGTGGCACAATGTTGAACGCCCCAATGCATCTCCGTGGCATAGAGTTGACTCCAAATGTCCTTTTTAGCTTGTCTCACCATCCATAATCCGTACCGTAGCATTTGTCTTCAAGATTAGGACCATTATCTTCACATTGAGCTCCATAAATTGGCAATTGCAATCAACAAAGAGAGCTAATCATATTTGTTAGTCCATGGCCATAAATTACACAAAATAATAGATATTATTCTTAAATTAAGGTACAAACATGGGTAAAAAATATCACTTGAGCATGTACATATGCCCAAGATCATAAAATTCATTTCAACGGATTCCTATTGTACGTAAAAGACTAGCTTGAATAATTTCATTTCGATATCATTCTAAGGCAAAAGAAAGAAGATCTTGTAGAATATTTTCATGTACAACCACACTAATATATTATGATTAGTTGTTATTAATTTTCCTAAAGGAAATAAAAGAATTCTATTTTTTTTTGAAAGATTGATGTAATAATTATGTAGTTGTCTCTATAATATAAGATATTCAAATTTAATGATAAATATCCCTAAAGGAGGCGCTTTAAATATTGAAGTTTAGAACTTATGTTTACTTTTTAACATTTATAAATTTAAAATTGTTCTTAAATATTTATTTATTTTTATTTATTTCATGACCAGAAATGTCTAAATTTGGTTTCATAATACCAAAAGTATCTAAGTAATATTTGATAACATAAATTAATGATCAAGGTCTTCAAAAGAGCCTAATTGCTGTTCTACAAGAATTGTGACACCAGAGTGTCCAAACAAAATTTTATTTATGAAAAATAAATTGAAAACTCTCGAAGAGTTCATTTATTAGTATGTCATTCATCCTATATCGTAATATACAAATTTGTTAAGATCGAAACACAAATTGTAGTAAATCTGAAGTTTACCAACAATACAAATGGTTATCATATTGAGACTACAAATGATTGAAATATTAAATATCTCCAAGTTATTATGGGTAAAAATATATATACACAAAAAGTTATTCGATTTATACTACAAATATAAGCATGATGAAGTGAAATGCTGCAGTAAACCAGAAGTTTATTGATGTGAAATTCATGACATAGTCAACCTGAAGTTCACTAAAATAAATTACACATCTCTGTAAACCTGAAGTTAACTAGTACACATAGTATTATCAGTTGACATAACCGTTTTGGTCATCCAGATATGATGTGCTAATTGAATATTTAAAATATATTGACAAAATAGAAGATTCTTCAAGAAACCTTTTGTGTTGTTTGTTCTCATAATAAGTTGATTGACCAGGTAATGTTGGGACCGAATCATTAAATTCTAAAAAGTATAAAAGGTGAATATAGGTCCATTCACTTGTCATGTAATGTCTTGAATAGATGCATCTATAAGATGGTACATGTGCATTTATTGTCAACTTATAGTTTGACATTTACAAAGTAGCTTGCTCAATATAAATTGATAGAGTATAATCTCCATACTATATAATCAAGATAATTTATCTTGATAATATGGATTTATATCTAAGCTGGTTTGGCACTGAATGTCTCCGATAAATAATTGAATCATTGCTTATGAGAATAAAGCTTAGTATATTGACCTATGATATGATATATTACATACAATAATATTTGTATGCATCTGACCAATAATTATGGTTAATCTCCCCTCCTCTCTATTGGTTCGGGGTCAGGAATCAAATATTTTTCATATAATAGCTTTTGATGTGTGGTATATGATTAATGAATCTGTTACGTTGCACACGGATAAATTTTCCGAAGAAGATTGAAGATATATGTTAGTTTTTCTAACTGCAGGGAAGAAATAAGCAGGTAAGAAATATATTATGAATTATCATTAGTATGATCCTTATTGAAAAATAATTCAAGTCAAATGCTAGAAGTATTTGCTGACCCAAAGTTAATTTTGTATTTCAACCGCAAAAACTCCCATTAAATTAATGTCCCTGAAGGACAAAGTCTATAGAATGCATGAAGCATTGTAGACTAATCGATTTTAAATACAATAAATCTTTGAAAAAAGATAGAGCAAATAATCATAATAAGGAGGCAATGTGCGCTTGAAGAGACTACGATATAACACTTCATGAAACCTCATGAGAGGTTTAGGTACCTAAGAAAAATAATGAAAGTGATGAGATCTCAATGAGTTATGTCTTATAGAAAACGGATACAAATGATAGACCATCGACAATATCTTTGATATAATATACCAAGCAATATTGTAAAGGATTGTGAGGATCTAAATCTACGTCTATTAAGCATGCCGACATAGAAATAATTATCAAGTGAAATGATGCATCATGATAAGCGTAAAATATTATTGGACTTATAGTCCAGACACCAGAATACACCACACGCTTAAATACTAATGAATATTTGCACTTGACAAAAAATTATATAAAAATTACTAAAGAATTCCAAATGCCTAAAATATTTACATGTTTCTTCAAACTTGTTTATAATCCTTATATGGAGAAAATCAAGTAAGATAGATGTGACCTAACCACCTTAGTGAATATTAATTGACAAAGAATACAATGACTTTTCTTCCCTTTATGTTTTTATAAAAAAAATAACATCAAAATTTCTTTTGCTTGTTATTTATGCCGATAACATAAACCTCATTGGAACTCCAATAGAGTTTCTAAAGACAATTGATGATTCAAAGAAGGAACTTGAGATGGAAGATCTTCAAAAGACACAACTATGTCTTGGTTTGCAAATTGAACATTTTTACAAATGGTATCTTTGACCATCAATTTGCCCATATAGAAAAGAAGTTAAAATGATTTTACATTGATGAAGCACATCGATTAATTACTCTAACAGTTGTTCAATCACTTAATGTGAATAAGTATCTGTTTCGACCCCAAGAAAGAATGAGAAAATCTTTGACTATTTAGAAATAGTTTTTCCATCGCTAAAAATCACATATCTGGTCGCTAAAGGTGCACCAAATCCTTTTGGACCAGAAATCCATGTTTTCACTAAACGGATCCTAACTCCCTCATACGATCTCGGAACGTGATGATTCTTTTTGCTATAGTTTTAAAATTATGTTATGGTTCTATTGGTTCAATAAAAACACAATTTGGATCTCATTTGCTCCATGTTGTACCTTTTATAGTCAAACAAAATCAACATCACATTTTCGAAAAAGCATCTGAAACTCATCCAAGACCCCCCAAACACAAACCAAATATGCAGATCAATTGTAAAATATGTATCAGACCTTATGCAAATCATCGATCCAAGATCATCTTGAATAAATATTGACCGTGATCAAATCTAATCTTTGAAATGAACTAGAATGCAACTATTCACTCAAATCACTCATGAACCCCTCGAGATATATGAAAACTCTCCGAGTAAGTTATAAATTGTCACACCCCAAAACTGAGGTAGGGCGCAACTAGCACTCGATTCATGATTGATTGAGAAGCCGGCTATATTGCATCTATAAATGTAATACTAACACTGACCAAGCCACCTGTCATAACCAACTAAGATAAATACTGGACCCACAATGCCTTGACAATAATAAATATGCAATCTAGAAAGCCGAAAAGGCTACAATAAAGCTAAACAGAGCAATGGAGAGACAACACGACTACAACCAACACTACTATACAAACTAGTCCACATCAGCCTCTACAGAGTAAACAAACTGAAATGCACAAGATAGGGCCTCGGCCTACCCATGCTGTACACAAAACTCAAAATAGTCAAAACTAGGATATGGCTCCTGGAAGAGAGGAGCATACCACTATTCCGCTGAAATCTGGCTCCTACTACGTCCGATGATTTCAGACTCAGCCTGTACCTGCAGCACGATTGCAGGAAGGGTCCCAAGATGAAGGGACGTTAGTACGAATAAAATATACTGGTATGTAAGGCTGAAAACTATAAACATGTAAGATAAAAATGATAACTAGGCCAGAAATAAGGAATAGTAACAACACGGAGTCCTGAAAATTGAAACCTGACAATAATCATTATTGAAGTGTAAATGCAACCATTTAATGCACAACAACGACATAACTGAATGCCAGTGGCTAGCCGATCATAAAATCTATATACAATTCGTCCAGTCAGTATATCACACTGGGATAATAATAAAAATACCTCTAGCCAATGTATCATACCGGGACAAAATCCGTTCAGCCGGTGTACCACACCGGGATAACATAATAATACCTCCAGTCGGTGTACCATGGTGAGCCCACAAGTGTACGGATCATACAAGTAATATAGTGGCCCTTTTTAAGAGCCGGAATGTCAAACCCATAGGGACTGGTTCAGCAAATTATCAAGTTCAAGTGATAGTTAAGAACTCGGTTTTAGAAGTTTTTGATAAATTATAATTAAATCTTAGTGGTGACACGAAATAATCTGGAAGCAATACGAAACAAAACTAGAGTTAAGGTCGGATAATCATGCAATGCTACAATTCATAATGGGTTAAGTATGAAATTATCAATTGTTGTCTCACATAATTGGAATTGCATGTTCATGGTCTTCTGAACTTTTAAACACAACAAACTAGCCTCACTACTATATCGTTGAGCGAGGATGTCATTTCTAGTTCGTGGGCAATTCACTACGTGGATGTGGTTTATGGGGTTTATTCCCTTGATTGGGGACTTCCGTACCTCCAACCATTTAACCAAACTTAGCTTCACAACTACTCCTTCGAGTGGTAGCGTACAATTATAAGTTGGTGTCTTTCTATCTTCCCATTTTTTCAACCAAGCAAGGTAAATTAGGTATATTCCTATCCTAACCACAAATCTTATCAAAAGACAAGAACTTGCTTCCTACATTCTTATGTTCTTGCCTAGGTTTGCTCTTCCAAGATTCCACCCAAGCTTAACCCACTTGTTTTCATGGTATCAAGCATAAAAACAATAGTAATAAAGATTGTAAGACAAAACAACAACTAACAACTCAACCCAAAATGAATCTAAGCAAATACAATCATATCCATGGCCTCAACCCTATATGGAGGGTTCTAGCCACCCATGTTTGTACAAATACTCAAAACCATGTTTATAGTAGTTTACTTACAAGTATAGATGAAAAGAAATGAAGAAAAGATGAACCCAAGAGGATTTCTCCAAAGTCTCCTTCGCACCTCCTTTCGGTTTTTCTAGAAAATCGCGTCTACCCTAATTTTGGGGCAAGGTTCCTATTTATAGTAAATGAGAATCTGCAGATTTTTTGCCTGTATAATTCAAGCAAAAATGTATATAAATAAGTAGATAAAAAAGACAAAACTAAGTTATAAAGTATCACTTGGGCATGCAATTATGCCCAAGATCACAACCCCACACTTAAAGCCTTGTTCATCCTCGAACAAACCTTTTACATCTCATGCACATGAAGACTCACACACAACTAATTGAGCAAGATAATTCAAGCTACGACTATAATAACTATGTAAGATAGCAAGTTACAAATAGAGCATGGAAGTTTTATTCCTTAAAATTAAGTGAAACTATGTTAAGACTTCCTAACCTCAAGAATTGACTCTCAATCTAAGAAAACTCATGAAAATCAACCGATCAAGAAATCCAACATGAATGTTATCTCTCATTAAACATGTTCCCTCACAACACAAGAGAGTTACCCATTTTTACTCACAAAATTTTAAAATCACAACATGTATG
Source organism: Datura wrightii (assembly GCA_035772735.1). Lineage (NCBI taxonomy): Eukaryota > Viridiplantae > Streptophyta > Magnoliopsida > Solanales > Solanaceae > Datura > Datura wrightii. Next base: position 6,449,725 of record JASDFA010000029.1, on the reverse strand, counting down.
GGTATATGAATAAAATTACGCTCACTCTCTCAAAGAATTCATATGCATCATGTAGTGAACCATAAGCTTGCCCCTAGTGTTTTACTCCACTAATTTAAGGATGTATGAACGTAAGATCAAGTAGGACTTAATGGGTTGTAATGTGAGCGAAGGGACGGGTAGTTACTATTCTGGCCAGTAATAGTGGCTATCTTCCTGAAGCACTTTTAATAACTTCCACCTTCATTAAGGACATCTCTTCTCATACTTCACCCTCATTCTTTCCACTCTTGAATTTTCTCTTCTTGTTTCCATTTCTTTAAGCACACTTAGCTTAGTAGTAAGGGGTACTTAAAGCAACTTTTTCATTCGTTTATTTCTTAATCCCTACCAATACTCATGCATTTTCAAACAAGTGCACCTTTATCCTTTTCTCAACTTTCACAACTTCTACTTTTCCTTCTTTTTCACGCTTCTCACTCCTTCACTCTTTGGAATTTTTCACTTAAGTGCTTCAGAGTTTTGGATCAAATTCAAGGCTAATGAAAGAAAAATGATTAAGCTTATGTTATAGCTATCAAAGAATAGGCTCAAGGCTCAATGGGGCTAACTGGGATTAAATATTCAAGGTAGGTAAAGTGAGGGATAACATTTAGGTTCATTCAAAGAAATGCCTAAATCATCTCCTACAGTCCACATCCTTCATTTCATTTTATACACACAACAGGCAAGTTTTAGACATTCCACAATAACATAGAATATTTGAAAAACTTACACTCACAGCACATGCTCAATTCAAGACATATTCAGCAGACTCTTAACTTAGCTAATCACAAAGATGCAAAATTAAGCTTTCAGCACATAGAGTCAAATTCAAGAGCCTAGGTGTCTCAAACAAAGTTGTACACTTCTTGCATGCTTCAACACTAACCACATTCGAATATTACAATCATGTATAGTACATAGCAAGAACATCAAACCATCAATTAGCTACGGGTTCAAAAAGAAAAAAAAATAAAATTTTATTCTTCTTCGGTTTAAAGACCCCCCGTCGGAAAAGAACCAACAAGAAAAACCAACGGGTGGGTGAATCATGCTCAAATAAAAAATGTTCCTTTGACCAATACTTATCAAGCACTAAATTCACCCCAAATTATTAAGCACAAAATTTTGAAATTTCCCTTGAAATTTCCCTCACCCCACACTTGAATCATGCTATGTCCTCATAACATTAAATTAAAATTTAAAGAGGGTGAGAAATGCTCCCTGAGGCATTTAGGCCTAGCTAACAACATATTTTTCTTTCTTTGAACACGTGGGTATTCAACCCCACACTTTTCCTCTTTCATGCTTCTTAGCTTCCTGCTCCAAGGGTACTCAGACTTCCCCTCCATCTATGCTTAAATCTCCACCGAAAACAACAACAAGATGAAAATAAACAAAACCACACAAATGCAAGAAATTAGAATGGTACCTGTGGTACCCTTGGGTTGCCTCCCAAGCAGCGCTAGTTTTATGTCATGGCACGAAGCATCAGGTTTCACCACTTTTCCCTCCACTTTGAGGATATGAATCTCACCCTTAATTTCTTTTCCAGTTTCCTCTTATGTTCTAGGGGTTGTGGTGAAAAATTTAAAGGACCAAGCAGTAGATGTCGCCTCTTACACTTATTGGCCCTTAAGTAAGTGAAGTCATTTGCCTCTGAGAATCAGCAAATTTCAGAATATATGGGACTTGTTCCTCCTCTAGACCTTTCTCAACAAGCTTGGAAGACTCTATTTCTAGGTTGTCAACCAAACTTAATGTCGAGAAATGCTTTGAGTGAAGTACAATACACCTCAACTCTAAAACTGCATTGTGCTTGACCTCCTTACTTGTATACACCTTCTCCACATCAACATCTAACTCCCCATGAATGTTAAATGGTAGGTACTCTATCTCTTCTTTCAAGAATGGATCGGCTATACATGTGAGACAATCATGGAGACTCTCGGGAGCTTCCAACAGCTGAGCTTGGTTCAAGAACTCACTCTTTTCTTCTCCTTGTAGTCCCTCCTGAGTATTGCATAAAACCTTCACTTGCAAATCAGAGCAAGCTTCAGCTTCAACCCTCATCTCCATTGTCACACCCCTCCTTGGGAGGTATGACTGGCACTTGGTGCCCTACTAGGACCTGAACTGCTAGACTACTGAGCCTGAGCACTTCTAGTGCCTGGCTGGCTCTAACTCAGATTCAGGGAAACAACGGGCTATATAACGACTGTAAATACAGCCCCCAGCCGACTAGGCCTATAGCCGCCTGTACCTGTACTGACAGCTAACCAGAAACATATCAATATAGGGAAACCTATGCGGGCCGACAAGGCCACCATGCTGTCTAGTTATCTGTAACTCAAAAATGAGATACTGGATAGCTACGTGACCGGCAAGGTCACCACTACTGCCAAGCTATGGCCCCACACGGCCAACATAAAAGAAACAGAAGTACTAACAGCTATACACTGCACGGCCTCACACGACCGGCTCATCTGACCACAGGGAAATATATACAGACTGCAAGCCTCTAGGAATACTGATAAGATGGTCGGGACAGGGCCCCGACCTACCCATACTGTACAACGAAAGAAAAGGGATAAACCTCTGACTATCTAGCTCCAGATGACTGGAGCTGATGACCCTATGAGCTGACTGGATTCACGAGGTATCGGCCCCTCGTCTATGAGTACCTGTAGGCAAGTAATGCAGCGCCCCACCGAGCGTCAATACCACTGGTACTGAGTATGTAAAACGATAACTGAAGGAGATATCTGAAAACAACAACACAACTGATGAAACTGAAATAAGAAAGAATAGACTAACTGACTGAAAATATAAAGCTATGCCTGCTCTTAACTATACTGGAAGGAGTAGGAGTCATACCTGGAGATGTATCGTTCTATTGTCAATCTACTCGTATCTAGTGTAACATGGCATAACATAACATAACATAGTATAGCATAGCACACACAAACCTTACCCGGCCCCCATAAACCGGGAGGTACAACCAACATGAAATCTATACCTCTACCCCGGTCGTCCCATCTCCTATAATAACTATAAGCATCCTTCCGGTCCCCTGGGTATGCAATTGGGCTCGCTGAGCCCCTGACTATAACTGTACTTGAGTCTGGAGGACTCTTGAATCAACACCCGGGCGTATCCGCTCGACAGGGGTGTATAAGGGCCGACCAAGGCACAATATGGGGAAAACTGGCATCCCATCTTCGTCCCCTGTGGGACGGCATGCCACTCCATAGAGCGACGTATCCTCGTCCTCTGGCGGACGAGTCGATACAGCTATCAACCCTGGGGCGGTCATGGATGCTAGGTAATCCAACCCCAAAACAATACAACGGTCTCAACTAGTAATACTATCTGTATATCCCACATACTGAAGCTAATAGTAGTAAGGTATCCGTACATACTATGTACTGAACTAGTAATGATAATGTATACGTACTTAATACATGCTGAGACTGATAATAGTATATATGTATAAATATAATCTTCTGCCATACTATGTTGTATACTGAGTTTCTATAGTGACATGATTTACTACTTTTAACATGCTTCCTAAACTTCGTTTCAACCTACCATTCTACTTCTGAGATGCCTTACAGATATTACATTGTTTTACTGGGTTTCAACTGAATACGATAATATCCTAACATTCTGTATTACATCACATACTGAGCATGCTATGCAGTTTCTAGCACTTATATTAGAATCCATATCGTGCTAGCAAGTTTCGCGCTAATCATAATATGATGCTTCTAATATCGTACCAACATTCGTAATAAACATAACACATGACTTCTGAATATTCTACTGGCCTTTAAATTACTTTACTATACCGAGCTTACTAACTTGCCGAGGAAACTAACTTTACATACCTTTGCTTCTGATTTCCCGACAAACTGGCGTAGCTTGGCCAGTATTTCCGCTATTCCTCCCAACTGCATTCATATATATTTCAATCAGTACTAAATACAACTTTATTCTGAAGAACGACATCACTTTCGATATAATTATAGCCTAAACTTAGGCCTATCGAAAGACGGTCGAAAACTCGCTATTTTTCAAAAGTCCAGAAGGGAGAAATACTCACTTCACCGCTAGAAACACATAGACACTAGTTTGGAGCAATTCCACTTACCTTAGTCCGGTAGCTCGACGATCCTTCGGCCGTATTTCACGAAACTAAATCCGTAGGAATGTTCTTTACTGCTAAATACCTCGGTACCTGAGGTTAATTTGGGTTTGGGCTACGTTTAGTGGCGTAATCAAACGAAAATATATATACCTTCTTCGTCCTCCTCTGTTGCTCTGCGTTTTCTGGAAATTTTCTAAGTTTAAAATGAATTAAAACCGAAGTGGGGCTTTATATACTTGGTCCTGGACAAGGCCAACGTGTCACGGAGCCAACGCGGAGGCTCCACCTCCGTGACACGTTTCCATCGCGGAGGGGCTCTGCCTCGGCTCCTTCTGCGATGGTTCGACAGGTTTCTCGTCCGATCTTTTCCCGGGCCTTTCTTTAGCACGTATGGCCTTCAAATATGCTTAACCAACGTGCAAATAGGTCATCTAGGTGCCGGAAATCCTATGGGGTATAACATTCTCCCCCCTTAAGAACATTCGTCCTCGAATGTAAACTTCTATTTAGAGGACTTCTCAACTTACTATCTAGGAAAATTTCGGCAGAGTTTCCCCCGTAATATGGACTATAGCAAAAACCTGAAATGCAGAAAAGTCCAACACAAGTACTGCACGCAATACTTTAAAATTCACTTGATAGCTAAGTATCAATCCTTCTCATTTATACATATACAACCATAAGGTACTACATAAGTAAGAATACGGACATACCTGTCGCCTGACTAGGCTTGGAATAGGTGAGGGTATCTAGCTTTCATATCTTCTTCAGCTTCCCACGTCATCTCCTCACGGTTCCTGTTACGCCACAATACTTTGACAGACGCAATATCTTTAGTCCTCAATCTGCGAATCTGTCTATCTAAGATAGCTACTGGAACCTCCTCATAAGCCAGCTTTTCTGTAACCTGGATATCCTGGACTGGAACTGCTCTGGATGGGTCTCCTATGCATTTCCTCAGCATAGATACATGGAAGACCGGATGAACGGATTCTAGTTCTAGAGGCATGTTCAACTCATATGCTACTCGGCCTATCCTTCGATGAATCTGATAAGGCCCAACAAACCTCGGGCTGAGCTTACTTTTCTTGCCAAATCTCATTACCCCTTTCATCGGAGATACTTTCAGAAATACCCAATCATTTACATCAAATTCAAGTCTCTGCGCCGCACATCTGCATATGATTTCTGGCGGCTCTGTGCAGTCAGTAAACGTTCTCGGATAAGCTTTACCTTTTCCTCTGACTGCTGCACAATGTCTAGGCCAACCAACGCTGATTCTCCTATTTCAAACCAACCAATCGGCGATCTGCACTTTCGCCCATATAATGCCTCAAAAGGCGCCATCTGGATGGCTGAATGGTAGCTGTTATTATAAGCAAATTCAATTAACGGTAAATGCTCATCCCAGCTACCACCGAAATCCAGCACACATGCTCGCAACATATCTTCGAGCGTTTGAATAGTGCGCTCAGCCTGCCCATCTGTCTGAGGATGGAACGCTGTGCTCAGATTAATCTGCGTTCCCAGACCTTTCTGAAATGACTGCCAGAATCTAGCCGTAAACTGTGCTCCTCTATCTGAAATAATGGACACTGGCACTCCATACAATCTGACTATCTCTCGGATATACAATTCCGCATAATCCTCAGCCGAGAAGGTAGTTCTTACTGGAAGGAAATGAGCTGATTTTGTCAATCTGTCAACTATCACCCATATAGAGTCATGTCTATGTTTAGTACGGGCAATCCTGTTACAAAATCCATATTCACTGCTTCCCATTTCCAGAGAGGTACAACTATATCCTAAGTTAAACCGCCTGGTTTCTGATGTTCTGCTTTCACCTGTTGGCAGTTAGGACACTAAGCTACAAATTCAGCAATTTCTCTTTTCATACCTGGCCACCAGTAGTTTTCCTTGATATCATGGTACATTTTTGTCACACCGGGGTGAAGAGAATAACGGGCGTAATGTACCTCGTTCATAATCTGCTGGCAGAGCCCTAAAACATCTGGAACACATAGGCGACCTTTACATAACAGCACTTCTCCCTCAGTTACCTGAAAATCTGGCGCTTTACCCTACTGGATTCTGTCTTTGAGCTGGATTAGGTCAGGATCCTCATACTGCCGTTCTTTCACTTCCACAACTAACGACGATACGGCGGTGTTCTATATTACTGCGCTACCATCCTTTGTTTCTGCTACACGAATGGCTAGACTAGCTAACTGATGTATCTCCATGACCAATTCCCGCTGTTCGGACTGCAAATGTGCCAAGCTCCCCATGGACTTACGACTGAGAGCATCTGCTACAACATTGGCTTTTCCGGGGTGGTATAGAATATTCACATCATAATCTTTTAACAGTTCCCACCAGCGATGTTGCCGCAGATTCAACTCCCTCTAAGTGAAGATGTACTGTAGGCTCTTGTGATCTGTGAAAATATCAACATAGACGCCATACAGGTAATGCCTCCACATCTTCAAGGCGTGGATCACTGCGGCTAACTCTAGGTCGTGGGTAGGATATTCTTTTCGTGTTTCCTCAGCTGTCTGGAGGCATATGCAATCACCTTACCATGCTGCGTCAGCACACAACCCAACCCAACGCCTGATGCGTCGCAATATACCGAATAACCTTCTGTACCTTCCGGCAAGGCTAACACTGGGGCGGAGGTTAATCTGTCTTTCAGTTCCTGGAAGCTCTGCTCGCATGCCTCTGTCCACTAAAACTTTGCTGCTTTCTGTGTCAATTTAGTCAGAGGTGCCTCAATAGTCGAGAACCCTTCAACGAACCTCCTGTAATATCCTGCTAACCCCAGAAAGCTACGGACTTCAGTCGGAGTGGTAGGCCTAGGCCATGATTTAACTGCTTCTATTTTCTGCTTGTCAACTTGTATACCAGCATCTGATACAATATGCCCCAAAAGGCTACTGAATTAAGCCAGAATTCACACTTAGAAAATTTAGCATATAACTGGTGGTCCCTGAGGATCTGGAGCACTATCCGCAAATGAGTCCGGTGATCTGCTTCAGAGCGAGAATACACCAGAATGTTATCAATGAATACTATCATGAACAAGTCCAGGAAGGGTCTGAAAATACTGTTCATCAGGTCCATGAAGATTGCCAGGGCATTTGTTAACCCGAAGGACATGACTAGAAATTCAAAATGTCCATATCGGGTCCTGAACGCTATCTTAGGAATATCTCTTTCACGTACTCGAACCTGATGATACCTGGACCGCAAGTCAATCTTAGAAAAGTATCTGGCTCCCTGCAACTGATCAAATAAGTCATCGATTCTGGGAAGCGGGTACTTGTTCTATACTCTGACTTGTTCAATTGCCGGTAATCTATGCACATACGGAGTGAGCCATCTTTCTTTCTCACAAACAGAACTGACGCACCCCATGGTGAAGTACTCGATCTAATAAAACCTTTATCCAACAAGTCTTTCAGGTGCTCCTTTAATTCTCTGAGTTCTGCAGGAGCCATACGATAGGGAGGAATTGATATTGGCTGAGTTTCTGGTAACAAGTCAATAGCAAAATCTATTTCCCTTCTGGGGGAATACCAGGTAACTCATCGAGAAACACATCAGGGAACTCGTTCACTACTGGAACAGACTGGAGCGTCGGAGATTCTGCTCGGACATCCTAAACTCTGACCAGATGGTAAATACATCCTTTACATATCAACTTTCTCGCCTGAAGGTAAGAAATAAACCTACCTTTTGGCGTAGCGGTGCTGCCCTTCCACTCCCGCACTGCTTCTCCTGGGAAGTGGAATCGGACCGTCTTGGTCCAACATTCAACATTGGAAAAGCACGGCACTAACCAATCCATACCCATTATGGCATCGAAGTCTATCATTTCTAACTCGACCAGATCTACTGTGGTCTGACGATCAACAACCTCTACTGTACAGCCTTGGTAAATTCTGCTAGCTACAATAGAGTCACCGACGGGCGTGGATACTAAAAAGGCCTGCTGCAATAATTCTGGTGCAATATTGAACTTTAGTGCCACAAATGGAGTAATGTAGGACAAAGTAGACCCTCGATCAATCAATACATAAGCAGGGTGTGAGCAGATAGTTAGCATACCTGTCACAACATCCGGTGACGCTTTTGAATCTTGCCTCCCCGGTAAAGCATATGTGCGGCTTTGACCCGCACCTGCACTGGGGGCCTCTGATCTGCCCCGACCCCTGCCTGCTAAAACTGAGGGCTTGCGCCCTACCGAGGATGCTATAGCTCGTGACCCTGCGGATGCCCTGTCCTGTCTATCCCGATCCTCTTGACCTCTGGCTGGGCAATCTTTCATCAAATGGCCTTCTTGGCCACAAATATAACATCTGGTGGAGCCATACCTGCATGCTCCAGGATGGCATCGACTGCATATAGGGCAAAGTGGTAGGGTATACCTACTCTGCTCCGCCTTCCTCTGTAATGGTGAATCTGCCATCTGTGAGCCTCTGCTGGTCTTTGACTGCCCCCTGCGGCTAAATCTACCCCTCTGCGGTTGTGGTGGAGGCGGGGGCTTGGGCGGCCTGTCTAACAATCGTGGCCTGGGTCCTCCCCGAGCCTCCCTCCGTAACTCAACTGGCCTGTCCCAGCGGCGCTGTTCCTGATTAGCCCTCCTGATCTCCCGATGCCGCTGTCTGATGCCCTCAATATTCTGGGCAAATGCCTGAACTCGAGCAATGTCCATGTCCTCTCGCAGTGAGGCCGTAATACAAGTCACAACATATTCTGGATTCAACCCCATGATAAAGCGGTGTACTCTGGATGTCATGGTATCAACAAAGGCCGGTGCATACCGAGCCAAAGAATCAAACCGCAAGGAATATTCTCGGACACTCATGGCCCCCTGCTCCAGATGTAGGAACTGGTCTACCCGGGCCTGTCGAATCTCCCGCGGCAAATAGTGATCCAGAAAAGCTCCTGAGAAGCTGGACCAGGTTGGAGGGCTCCCTCGAGACCTTTCCCAGCTTTCATACCACAATACGGCGATGTCCCATAACCGGAATGCTGCCAACTCAACTGATTCTGTAGGCGTGGCATGCATAACCCTGAAAATTCTCTGCATTTGATCCAGAAAATCCTGAGGGTCCTCTGTTCGGTCCGTACCTGTAAACTGTGGGGGATTCAGAGCCAAGAACTCTCGGACCCTCGAACTACCGGGCCCTCCTGACGACTCCGCAACTGTAGACGGCATCGGCTGACGCTGAGCAACCATCATCTGTGCTAACATAACTACCGCATTCCTAACCTCCTAGTTGGAAGGTGTCGGTATAGGGACTGCTGGAGGAAGTGTCGCCCCAAGTGGCTCCTGATGTGGTGGAGACTGCTGAGAAGGCTGGGACGATGCCCCTGTAGTACCCTCTGACCGGGCTATTTCTAAACGAGGGTGAGGCATCCTGCTGGTGCCTTCCCCTGCTGCAATATCTAAACTCCGGCCTGTGATAGGATGTCGCTGGTCTGACATTATCTGTAACCAAAGAATATAATAAGCTTTTAGCGACTAAACCCTATATTGTACCGCTCTACAGCACGACTGAATAAGAATAAAAGACAACCATCCTATCTTGCCTTGCAGCCTCCTACCCATAGTATGTGGTGCACAACACATCCATGGACAGGACTCTACTTAGCACGGCTTGCAGACTCCCTGGGATACGACCTGCTCTGATACCAAGTTTGTCACACCCCGCCTTGGGGGGTATGACTGGCACCTGGTGCCCTACTAGGACCTGAACTGCTAGACTACTAAGCCTGAGCACTTCTAGTGCCTGGCTGGCTCTAACTCAGATTCAGGGAAACAACTGGCTATATAACGGCTGTAAATACAGTCCCCGGCCGACTAGGCCTATAGCCACCTGTACCTATACTGACAGCTAACCAGAAACATATCAATATAGGGAAACCTATGCGGGCCGACAAGGCCACCATGCTGTCTAGTTATCTGTAACTCAACAATGAGATACTGGATAGCTACGTGACCGGCAAGGTCACCACTACTGTCAAGCTATGGCCCCACACGGCCAACGTAAAAGAAACAGAAGTACTAACAGCTATACACTGCACGGCCTCACACGACCGGCTCATCTGACAACAGGGAAATATATACAGACTGCAAGCCTCTAGGAATACTGATAAGATGGCCGGGACAGGGCCCCGACCTACCCATGCTATACAACGAAAGAAAAGGGATAAACCTCTGACTATCTAGCTCCGGATGACTGGAGCTGATGACCCTGTGAGCTGATTGGATTCACGAGGTATCGGCCCCTCGTCTATGAGTACCTACAGGCAAGTAATGCAGCGCCCCACCGGGCGTCAGTACCACTGGTACTGAGTATGTAAAACGATAACTGAAGGAGATATCTGAAAACAACAACACAACTGATGAAACTGAAATAAGAAAGAATAGACTAACTGACTGAAAATATAAAGCTATGCCTGCTCTTAACTATACTGGAAGGAGTAGGAGTCATACCTGGAGATGTATCGTTCTACTGTTAATCTACTCATATCTAGTGTAACATGGCATAACATAACATTACATAGTATAACATAGCACACACAAACCTTACCCGACCCCCATAAGCCGGGAGGTACAACCAACACGAAATCTATACCCCTACCCCGGTCGTCCCATCTCCTATAATAACTATAAGCATCATGCCGATCCCCTGGGTATGCACTTGGGCTCGCTGAGCCCCTGACTATAACTGTACCTGAGTTCGGAGGACTCCTGAATCAACACCCGGGCGTATCCGCTCGACAGGGGTGTATAAGGGCCGACCAAGGCACAATATGGGGAAAACTGGCATCCCATCTTCGTCCCCTGTGGGACGGCATGCCACTCCGTAGAGCGACGTATCCTCGTCCTATGGCAGACGAGTCGATACAGCTATCAACCCTGGGGCAGTCATGGATGCTAGGTAATCCAACCCCAAAACAATACAACGGTCTCAACTAGTAATACTATCTGTATATCCCACATACTGAAGCTAATAGTAGTAAGGTATCCGTACATACTGTGTACTGAACTAGTAATGATAATGTATACGTACTTAAGACATGTTGAGACTGATAATAGTATATATGTATAAATATAATCTTCTGCCATACTATGCTGTATACTGAGTTTCTATAGTGACATGATTTACTACTTCTAACATGCTTCCTAAACTTCGTTTCAACCTACCATTCTACTTTTGAGATGCCTTACAGATATTACATTATTTTACTGGGTTTCAACTGAATACGATAATATCCTAACATTCTGTATTACATCACATACTGAGCATGCTGTGCAGTTCCTTGCACTTATATTAGAATACATATCGTGCTAGCAAGTCTCGCACTAATCATAACATGATGCTTCTAATATCGTACCAACATTCGTAATAAACATAACACACGACTTCTGAATATTCTACTGGCCTTTAAATTACTTTACTATACCGAGCTTACTAACTTGCCGAGGAAACTAACTTTATATACCTTTGCTTCTGATTTCTTGACAAACTGGCGTAGCTTGGCCAGTATTTCAGCTATTCCTCCCAACTGCATTCATATATATGTCAATCAGTACTAAATATAACTTTATTCTGAAGAACGACATCACTTTCGATATAATTATAGCCTAAACTTAGGCCTATCGAAAGACGGTCGAAAACTCACTATTTTTCAGAAGTCCAGAAGGGAGAAATACTCACTTCACCGCTAGAAACACATAGACACTAGTTTGGAGCAATTCCACTTACCTTAGTCCGGTAGCTCGACGATCCTTCGGCCGTATTTCACGAAACTAAATCAGTAGGAATGCTATCTGCTGCTAAATACCTCGGTACCTGAGGTTAATTTGGGTTTGGGCTACGTTTAGTGGCGTAATCAAACGAAAATATATATACCTTCTTCGTCCTCCTCTGTTCCTCTGCGTTTTCTGGAAATTTTCTAAGATTAAAATGAATTAAAACCGAAGTGGGGCTTTATATACTTGGGCCTGGACAAGGCCAACGTGTCACGGAGCCAACGCGGAGGCTCCACCTCCGTGACACGTTGCCATCGTGGAGGGGCTCTGCCTCGGCTCCTTCCGCGATGGTTCGACAAGTTTCTCGTCCGATCTTTTCCCGGGCCTTTCTTTAGCACGTATGGCCTTCAAATATGCTTAACCAACGTGCAAATAGGTCATCTAGGTGCCGGAAATCCTACGGGGTATAACATCCATGAACTTGTTACTTATCATTTCTAGGGCCTCTCCATTTTCCTCTTGCTGAATTCTCAATGCTTCCATCTCCTCCTTCATTGCTTCTGTTTGCTCAAGGACCTATTTTGTATCCGAGCTTGGCATTCCAAGTCCTCATTTTCATCATTCCTATATTCAGCAAAAACAACATAAGGATCATAGTAGGGGCTTGGGGGATGGGAATATGCATTTGGACAGCCATCCCAATGGCCATCTTGACCTCCATATATTTTGCAAGTGTATGCATTTGGGAAACCATTCCAATGGACATTTTGACCACCACATATATTGTAATTGTTACAGTGTTGCCACAAGTGGGGTCCTCCACAATTCAGACAGGATTCACCAAAATATGAGTATCCACCATTTAACCCATTTGTCTTCCATGATGTCATGTTAAGAAGGGTATCAGTCTAAAAACAAAAATTTAAAATAATTTTGAAACAAATATATATAATTTTTTTTTTCAACATAGAAAAAATAAATACTAACACAGAACAAGAAATTCACCAATTTCACCAATCCCCGGCAACGGCGCCAAAAACTTGGTGAGCCCGCAAGTGTATAGGTCGTACAAGTAATATAGTGGCCCTTTTTAAGAGCTGGAATGTCGAACCCATAGGGACTGGTTCAGCAAATTATCAAGTTAAAGTGTTAGTTAAGAATTTGATTTTATAAGTTTTCGATAATTTTATAATTCAATCTTAGTGGTGACACAAAATAATCTGGAAGCAATACGAAACAAAATTAGATTTAAGGCCGGATAATCATGCAATGCTACAATTCATAATGGGTTAAGTATGAAATTATCAATTGTTATCTCAAATAATTGGAATTGCATGTTCATGGTCTTTCGAACTTCTAAACACGACAAACTAGCCTCCCTACTACATCATTGAGGGAGGATGTCATTTCTAGTTCGTGGGCAATTCACTACGTGGATGTGGTTTATGGGGTTTATGCCCTTGATTTGGGACTTCCGTACCCCCAACCATTTAACCAAACTTAGCTTCACAACTACTCCTTCGAGTGGTGGAGTACAATTCTAAGATAATGTCTTTCTATCTTCCCATTTTATTAACCAAGCAAGGTAAATTAGGTATATTCCTATCCTAACCACAAATCTTATCAAAAGACAAGAACTTGCTTCCTACATTCTTATGTTCTTTCCTAGGTTTGCTCTTCCAAGTTTCCACCGAAGCTTAACCCACTTGTTTTCATGGTGATCAAGCATAAAAACAACAATAATAAAGATTGTAAGACAAAACAACAACAACAACTCAACCCAAAACGAATCTAAGCAAATACAATCATATCCATGGCCTCAACCCTATATGGAGGGTTCTAGCTACCCATGTTTGTACAAATACTCAAAACCATGTTTATAGTCGTTTACTAACAAGTATATATGAAAAGAAATGAATAAAAGATGAACCCAAGAGGAGTTCTCCAAGTCTCCTTCGCGCCTCCCTTCGGTTTTTCCAGAAAATCGCGTCTACCCTAATTTTGGGGCAAGGTTCCTATTTATAGTAAATGTGAATCTGTAGATTTTTTGCCTGTGGTGGAATGGAAACGTGTCACAGAGGTGAACGCGGAGCCTTGCCTCCGTGACACGGAGGTAACGCGTACCCTCACTGGAATGTGCCAATAAATGCAATTTTCGGCCAAGTGTTGCCGCGTTGGTAGCGTGCCATGGCCCCTATCGCGTAGGGTGCCAGTTATTGCATGTTTTCTTTTTGACTTTGACCTTTTGCTCTTGATTCCATTCCTCCACTTCACCAAATCATGAATTAGTTCCTCAAATGCATTATTAACCTTCAAAAACAAGGACTAATCATGTTGGTTAGTATATATTCACATTTACATAAAATCACATGAAAATGTATATAAATAAGTAGATAAGCAAGACAAAACTAAGTTATAAATTATCACTTGGGCATGAAATTATGCCCAAGATCATACCACACCAGGGTAAGATCAATAAATCTTAAATAGAATCATAAATGGAGCCAATATGGATTATAGTGCACCAACTTAATATGTATAGCATAGATATGAAGAATACTAAACATGTGGCCTGCATAGGCCTTCTTCGTAGTACATAATTGCAGGTGAGCATATATAACATGTAAAGCTAGAAAATAGCACTTAAATGCATGTATTCAAAACTTGTATAAATCATAAGGAACTGCGTATGACCTAAGAGTTTCAACAAAATTTATAGATCGTGTGCAAGGGACGTTAGAGCTCAGAGACTTGCTAGCTTGTAGTTCGGCTTAAGGAAAAGGGATTATGCAATCTCCCCTTAGACTGGCATATTTCATAACATACATATAATATAAAGGACAGCCATAACCAGATAATCCTAATTCAATAAGCTCGTTTACCCTTAATAGCTTGCGACATCTTTACTTAGCTTAAAATCGTTTATACATCATCATTTTGGATCTTTCACCAATTTCGGTTAGCAACCAAACGTTTAAATACATTTAACATCATATATATATATATATAACAGATAGTAAGGACCAGCTAACAATGCCCGCGCTGAGGGGTCTCCAGCTCGATGTACAACTACGCAACAACCAACACAATATCACACTTTAAATGCCCCACTTCGCTAGGCATAATCTTTAACATTTAACCTCAATAAAACATGAAAATTTAAAGCTTAAATGAAGCTTAACATACTGCCTAAATATTTTTAAAGAGGTTTCTAGCTCATTCAATTCAGAACGCACGAATTGTGCTTAAAAGAACGATAGACGGGGCGCCTTACATACCTTTCTCTGATGAACTTTTCTTTATCCGATTTCCTATTTCAATGATCAGACTTCAACCTCCTTAATCCAGTGGTTTCATAGGACAACAACAAGCTTAATCTGTAGCACAAAATGCAGCCCAAAATAACTAACCAAAGGCAGTCACAATAGCAACAACAACACACAACAACATCAACCACATTTAGCCATTTTCTCAACTAGTTTTCACTAACTTTTGAGGGAGAAACAAGAGGAAATTTTACCTTAGTTTTTCTGTAATTCTTCCCCTCAATATGAAGTATAATACCAGCAAAATAAACAGCCAAAAATCCTAACAAAAATGAGCAAAACTCAGCTCACTAACAGTCCATCGGCAGCTCACTTAGCTGCCAATTCTCAGATTTTTGCTTTGAAATTTGAGAGGTTTAAAAGGGGCAAAATCCTTAACTTTCCACCTGATTTCAACACCTACTCAAATATGGATATACCGACAGTCCAAAAAATTCAAAATGTAGAAACACTCCTTCAAAACCTTGCCAAAACGAGCTCTAAAACAGCCCCTAGCACACTTGGCAAAGTAATCTCAACTTATCTTGTGATTTTCTTGGACTTTGCTTGATGTTCCTCCTTGATTTTATTTTTCCTAGCTGCTGGAATTGAGAGAGAAATGGAATCCTTAGAAAGATGGTCAATTTAGATTTAGATGAAAATGTTTTCTACAAGAGAAAAATCAGATTTTAAGTAAATAGGGCGGTGGAGGCGCTAGGGCGTCATGCCCGCGTCAACGCTCTGGGTGCTTCGGTAGAATGCCCATTTTTCCTTCCCTTCATTAGCATTAGACCCCTTTGCACTACATAGAGCCTTAGTTAACTCAGCCTCGCCTATAACCTCTTGTTCAGCTATCTCATCTTCCTCATTCATCTCGATTTCCTTTAGTCTTTCCATCTCAACTACAATCGGCATGGGAAGATCAACGGTGGTGTTTCCACTCCTAATCATCACAACCATACAGTGGCTGTCATTTTTTTGATTTTGGATTGTGTTGCTAGGAAGTGTTCCCTTCTGCCTCTGGTCTAGGGATGCAGACATTTGCCAAGCTTTTGCTCAACCTGCTTAATTGTTGTAGCATGGGATTCAACTTTTTGGCCCATGCCAGATATATCACCCTAATATCCTTTAGCTCATCATCAGCTGATTTAGCACTTTTTAACAGCTCAACCATCATGTTCTCCAATTTAGAGGGTCCAACATCACCCTAACGAGCCTTGGGAAAAATATAAACATCAGCACGGTCATTGTGGTAGTCATCATTCTTTCTCCATGCACCTTCCCGCTCACGACCTCTGCTCCTATCCTTGTATCCATTCCTATTATAGTTTTCTCTATGCTAGGCCCGACCTTGATTTCTAAAACCTTGGGCATTGGCCTAAAACCCCACCACCTGGTTGTCCAAGAAGTTTGCCTCCTCCTTGGAATTTGACTGCTCAAACCCCTGCTCCTGACCCTGAGCTCCAACTGCATTCACCTTCTTAGCTCCAGTGCCCATAATATGGCTTCGTGAGAAGGCCTAGAGATGTCTTCACATGAGCCAACTCCTAATCACGTTCCTCTTCTTTTTTGTGTTTGTCTGTAGTCATCCCTATGGTATATGTACCTGCAACTGTCTCAGCTTCCTTGGTGTGCCAGGTCTTGTTCGTTTTGTTCACTCGGTCAAGTATGATAATTTGTTACTCCCACGAGTAACACATCAGTTCTCCTCCTGCCACAGTATCCGCTATAGCCTTGGGCTGTTGTTCAAAGACCTATAAAAAATTTCCAACATACTTTCGTCAAGAGTATTATGGTTAGGGAACTTCGTCAAAGTCTTCTTTAATAAACTATTGGCTCAAGAGATCATTAGGTACATCAATATCAGGAAAATATGGCAAAATGTTGTGGTGAAGTTGGATATGGTAAAGGCTTATGATGGAGTCTCTTGGGTGTTCCTGAAAAAGGTGTTGAGGTGTTTTGGATTCTTTGAGGTGATCATTGACATGGTATGAAGATTGATCTCCAACAATTGGTACTCAGTATTGATGAATGGAAAGGCTAATGGTTTTTTCAAGTCATCTAGGGGACTAAAATAAGGAGATCCACTTTCTCCAACTATATTTGTCATTGCAGCTGAAGTTCTAGCAAGGGGTCTGAAAAAGCTACATGATGATCCAGAATTCAAAGGATATGGAATGCTTAAATGGAGTACACAGATTAATCATTTATCTCATGTTGGCACTATCCTGTTTTGCTCTGGGGAAAGGAAATCGATCAAGAAAATGGTTAAGGTTTTGGCAGACTATAAAAAGACCTCTGGTCAGATGATTAATAGAAATAAAAGCTTTTTTCACTTACATGAGAAAGCACCAACTTCCCTAGGAAGCAAGTTGAGAAAATGGACTAGAATAAATCAAAGAGTTTTTCCATTAACTTATCTATGCTGCCCGGTATTTTATGGAAGGAAAAAGAACTCCCATTTTGAGGAGCTAATTAGGAAAATAGCAAGGAGAATCAAGATATGGCAAACAAGCTTCTTTTATATGGAGAGAGATACATACTTGTCTCACATGTTCTACAATCTATACCAGTTTATTTGCTATCAGCGATAAATCCACCAAAAGGAGTTATTGACCAGATCCATAAAATGCTAGTCAAATTCTTTTGGAGCAATACTGGAAGGGTTAAAAGAAAACATTGGGTGGCTTGGGAGGACATGTTCTATCCTAGAAATGAAGGTGGGATTGGCTTTAAATCCCTTCATTATGTGTCAAAGGATCTAATAGAAAAGTTGTGATGGAATTTCAAAACTGTCACCTCCTCTTTGTAGAGCTCATTTATGTGGAACAAGTATTGTGAGAAGGTACATGTTATTCTAACCAAGGGTAGAGGTGCATCTCACATATGGAGAAAAATGGTTCAGATTAGAGAAGAAATGGAACATGACATCTGGTGGAAAATAAAGGATGATAAGGCGAGTCACTAGATTGATAACTGGACAAAGATGGGTGCTCTATACTATATAGAGGATACAGAACAGATGGAAGAGGAATTAGATTCAAGAAATTCATTAGGGGTGGGTGTTGGAATATAAAGAAGCTAAGAGGGAAGATTAAAGAGGAGATGACCAATCATATTATGGAAAATATAAGGCCGAAGGTAAACAGTGAGAATGATAATGTTATACCCCAAAAGTCCTGAGATTAGACCCGAGGGTTGAGTCAGAGAAAGTAGGAGAATCTGCACCAAGTCACAAAACAACTCTTCAGGTGACCTATTAAGTAATTTGACGGGTCATCAAGTGGTTTTGTGTTGGAAAGTTGTAGTGGAAACAGGTCGAGGAACGACCTGTCATGACACCTAACAAGTCGTTCAGTCTCGCGTTGGATGGTGCAAAGTTGGAATTAAGTGTTTCTGTTAGAGGGACTAATGGGTGGAGGGACGGGTCGTGGTGCCACTTCATGACGCGTCAGGTCAACCATTGGTTGGACAAGTTTGGAAGAAAATTGGATTTTTCCAGTGGTGGTGATGAGGGGAGACAATGAGTCGTCAGAGGACCTTACAACTAGCCATGTTCCTCGTGGTGACTGGTAGTGTCACTTTTTTAGGCTAATCAGTAAGGGCATTTTGTAATTTCTAAGCTCCTAAGCCCTAAATTACATCATTTTAAGCTCTGAAAGAGGTGTATTAAGGGGGTTAAACCTATTCCAAACCATTCCCCTCCCATGCATGCAAGACTAAGACTTCTCCATTGAAGATCAAACCTAGAATTCTTCAAATTCTTCTCCAAATCACTTGGTCTTTCAAAGACAGGTGTAGATTTAGTTTACCTAGGTATATGAGGCCATGAATGAGCGTTCCTTTCACTCTCATGCTCAGAATTCTATATGAATTCAAGTTCTAAATCAAGTTCATGATCTTATGGGTTTTTATCCTAATTTTATTAAATTCTCTATGATTTATTTATGGATCAATTCCCTTCATGTTTCAAAGTATGTTTTAAGATTCATGGGCAAATTTTATATCTATTTGATTTTAAATTTGTAATTTCAAGTTTAGAAAATTATGCCTAATTATGAAAGTTTATGAATAAGTCAAGTTTATGATCCATGATTTTAAGTATATTACCCATGTATGAATCTATGTTTTTGACTTAAGAAGTCTATTTCATGTATGCATGATTTTAAGATTTGGGAAAACACATACGAGTTAAGTATGTTTTCATGGTTTAGACAAGGCTAATAAGATCAGCTTATCATATGTTTGGAGTCAAGACTCCCACTACAGCTTATGATATATTTTGGAGTCAAGACTTCCCATGTTCAGATTTCAGACTACGTATGTAATTATAATTTCAACTTCGTTGAAAAATGATGGGAGCACTATGTATGTTTTTGGGAGAAGTGTCTAGCACTGAGTAGGCTTGGGATTCCAAGGTTCCCCGGTTTCAAAACTACACGCCAATGTAGGTTTATATATATATTTAGGGCCTCTCAAGAGAGTTTCCCCCCTCCAGCACGGGGCCTTCAGCTTGATATCAATATCATGGTAGCGTCCTTAGCCCTGGCAAGGTTTTGAATGGCTCTGCCCACTTGAGTGTGATAGTTGGGGCATCACATAAGCTTTATCATGATGGTGTCAGTTATGACGAGTCTCCCATTATTCATCAGGATTTTAGTTATGCATGTTTATGACATATGATATTATATTTTCAGCAGGTTTGATCCAATGTTTAATTTATAAGCTTTTACTTATGATTTCAATTATGGAAAGCCATATGATTCTATTTCAGCTTTGGGTCATTCTATTCAGATATGAAATCTAGTTTATGACTGTACATATTTTCAGATATCAGCATGCAGTCCTTAGTCTCATGATCTTACGATTTATGTTATGCGCATGATTTTAATTATACTTACTCAACCTATTTTACTTACCATGCATACTCAGTACATTCCAAGTACTAACCGCATACTCTATGTTGTATCATTTCATGTTACAGGTTCATATGCTCAGACTCAGTCCCGCCGTTTGCTAGTCTCCAGAGCTTAGTTTAGTTCTCTTGTTGGTGAGTCCTCATCATTTGAGGACCTTCATATTGTTGAGTTGTGTTACTTTTAGTTTTTAAACTTTTAGTGAGCTAGTTGGGGATATTGTCCCATCAGCTCTTCAGTTATGTTAGAGGCTTATCAGACAATATGTAGAATCTCATCTTGTTAGTGTTGACTCTGTTTCTGATCATTATGTATGCAGACTTCCACTTATTCATGTTTACTTTATCAGTTTCCGTTAGTGTATGTTCTTTAGCTGCTATGTTCATGCCATAGGTCGACTTGGAGCCATTTGTGGTTCTAGATTTCATGTTTCAGTCCGAACCAATGTCCAGGTCATGACAAATAGTGTGTGGTGGATGGAAAAAACTAAAGGGTGTTTTACCATGAAGTCATCTTTTCATAATATGAGAAGAAGGAATAAGGTAATTGGTTGGCTAAACAACATCTGGATCAACGGGCTTCCTTTTAAAATTTCCTTTTTTCTTTGGAGGTTATGGAACGGTAGAGTAGCAACTGATGATAATCTGAGGAAAATGCATATCCATATTACATCAAGATGTTAATTCTGTAAGAACTATGAACATAAGACGATAAAATATTTTTTTCTAATAGCTACCATAGCCCAAAAGCTATGGAAGCAGTTTGCGACTTGTGCAAATCCAAACATAGAAGGAATGAATCTCCAGCAACTCATAGTGGATTGGTGGAATATTCCAGCTACTAAAAACTTAAAAAAAGGTTTTTAAAGCTGCCCTAGCCATCAAACTATGGGAATTATGGAAGAGAAGGAATGCTAGAAGGCATGGTAAGGATGTGAATTTTCATAGGATACTCAAGCTATGTCAACAGACTATCCAATAGTTTGTTAAGCTTAGATATTCTTGGATGCATATTCCTTACCAATGGGAGGAGGAAGTTGGTTTCATGCAGGAGTGCAGACAAAGACTACACTACATCGTTCTGAAATGGGAGTTTCCAGAGGAGGGCTGGCTAAAATGTAACACCGATGGTGCCAGTAGGGCTAATCCTGGAGAGAATGCTTATAGATTCTGCCTGAGGGATAAAAATGGTGATTTGGTGTATGCAGAGGCTCAAGGGATTGGTTACACAACTAACATAGAGGCAGAGGCTCAAGCTATAAGGACGGAACTACTCCACTGCATGACTCTTCAACATAACATTATATTAGATACCGACTCTTTAAGTCTCCAAAAAATATTAAGGAATGGAGAGTGCCATGGGAATTAGCTGATATAATGGAGGAGATTTTTCACACAATCCCTCAAATCAGTATAGAATTTCACTATGTATTTAGAGAATCTAATCAACTAGTAGATAATTTAACCAATAGTGCATTCACACAAAGCAGCAGAATAAAGTATGAAAGATTTCATCAACTACCAACAAAATGCAAAAAAAAGTTCAAAATCTAGACAAAGCTTAACCACCACAACTACGGATTAAATCAAAAAAGATTATTCCAACATGGGTTCATCACAGAGCACAGAGACAAAAACACAGAAGCCCACTGTGTATTTACAAAAGTTTCCAGGAGTGGGACTGCTACCAAACCTAAGTTATGGCAGCAACAAAAAGGGGAGAAACTAGCAAAAGTAGACACTGTGTGTGAACATAGCAAGTAAACAACTATGGAAGGAGGAATAGAGCAACCCATTTTCTCCGCCGCTGCGTCTGCGGGGGAGGTTCACTTGGGTCATCAACGAGCATCTAAGGGACGTGAGATCTAGAGAGTCACCTACAAGAGAAAAAATATCATAAATGAAGGAGGGGGCAGAAGTAACCAAAGATAGTACCTCTTCAATATGTAGAGGCCATTCAACTCTAGAGGGGAGGCTGATTTATCACCCACAGAAGAAGGCGCACAAGTTTCAGATTGAGGAAGGCAAGCATAGCGGAAGATAGAAGAGGAAACCTTAAAAATGGCGGAACCAATGAAACTGAAGAGACCGAAGAGAAAAGGGAAAGACAAACAATGAAAGAGAGGGGGAAGGTGAAAAGACCTGATGTAATAATCGTTACAGATAGAAGTGTAATTATTTTTTTCTATCAATAGAAGAGCCTATCTCAAATTTATTTTTTTTAAAAAGAATAGGATTCCCTACAAATCTGCATTTCAGTGATTTTTAATCACTTTTTGAAAGTTTCCATGTTGTGTCAAAAAAATTCAAGAACCTGAATGTTTAGTAATTGGGGCAGCTTCTTCATGTCATACCCCACAAGTTCCTAAGGAAATAGATGGGGAAATTAGAAATGAGTTCTGCTGAAAATTCTAATTTTTTCACCAAAATGACACGTGGTACGAGTTATGATAGAATGTGATAGGTTGTGGTCTCAATCCTAGTGGAGTTTGAAAATTGGTGAACAGAACATGAGTCATGAGGTGTAAATATGACCCATGGTTAGAAGTCGTGGTGAGTTTCCTTGTGGTGCCAGGGTATGATGTCACGGATCATGGTACTACTCATAGTAGGTAAAGAGTCGTGATGAGAGTTGTGGTTAGGATTTGGCAGGGAAAGGGGATGATGTCATGATTGACAGTATGACTCGTGGTAGGAAACCATGAGTTGTGATATGCAATCATTATGAGATTTAGAGATGCTGCAGGGAGGAACGGTTGTGACCACGAGTCGTCACTTCATGGTACGATTCGTGATGAGAGTTGTGATGACTGACAGTGTCACACCTCGAGTCTACACCCTGGACGAGACATGGTACTTGGAGTCACAAGTAACCCCAAGTCAACCGATGGTCTATCATAGCACTGGTAATCTGAATATAGACATAGCAGAAGCTTTGCAATAATAAGATAAAACATTTAAGGAGAAGAACTAAGTCGTAAAGTTTTATACAACTGAAAACAAACTAAAAATCTGATTCTCTAACTATGTCTAAAAGCCATCTATTTGATGAGTTGCTGGTACAAGCCCCCAGCTAACTCTAAGTCTAACTGAAAAAAATATAGCAGAAAAGAAATAACACTCGTCCTCGAAAGATGAGGACTCACCGCTGGAACAACTGATATCACCTGTAGAAAATCTACTAATGGCGTTGAGTTTGAGAACCTGCGGCTGTATCATAAAACAGTACAACATAAAAGTATGCATCAGTACTTTGAATGTACTGAGTAATTGAGAGGAACATAACACAATGAAATAAACAATAAACAAATAATGAACTCAAAGGCATGCAATGGCCAACTGTAACTACTGAACTGAATAACTGAAATGCTGAGGTGGTATAGAAGACCCTATCTGATGGCCAAAGCATGTTCTAAGTCTGGAATGCTGATCTGAACTGAACTGGACTGAGGCTGTGTTACACCCCGTAAAGTTTAAATGAATAAATATCCTAAAGGCATGTTGGTTAAGGGATTTAGAAGGCAACAAAAAAAATTTAAATAAATAAAAGGTCGGGATTTTTCATTCAAATCAATAGATTTCCATCAAAAAACAGGGGAAATAGGTGAGAAGAAGGAACCCACGACTTTATATATATATTTCCTTCCGATTACGCTACGAAACGCGATCTAAACTCCGTTCCGCCTTAGATACCGAGGTATAAAGTTGTAGAGAGCAATCCTACGAAGTTGGTTTCATGAAATTTGGCCGGCGAAACGTCGTGCTATCGAGGTAAAGTAAATAGAATTGCTTTAAATTAGTACCAATGTGTTCCTAGCATTGCAGTGAGCATTTATCCCTTCTGGACTATCGAGAAATAACGATTTTTCGACCGTTTTCTGAAAGGTTGAAGTTTGGGATAAATATATATCAAAAGTGATAATTTATCCCGGATATTAATGTATTTAGTTCTAATTGACATGTATATGAATGTAGTTGGGAGAAACAGCAGAAGTACCAACGGAAATCACATCGGTCAGTCGGGTACTCAGAAACCAGGTATGTAATTCTTTTGGCAAGCCATGAAGTACAGTTTAGAAAATAAATAGAATAAAGGCTATTAACAGATACCCAGCGTACAGGAACGATTTCAGTACAATTTTCTGCAAGCATGCTAGTATATCATTACGTATCATGCGATAATCAGAATAGCGGATAGTCAAATGATTTTAGATAGTATGTATTACATTTGTTGAGCTGTATCCGGTAATAGATGGCACATTTTATACTATTGAGATATATCCAGTTATAGATGGCATGTTCTATGTTATTGAGTTATATCCAGATATAATCAGATCAGTAATCAGATATAGAAATAGCTTCAGATACCGATATAGCTCCAGAAACAGACATGGCTCTAGAAATTGATATAGCTTCAGATCACGGATAACAATAATTAGATAAACCGATAAAGGCCAGGTAGCAGTTAGCCCAGCAATCAAAAATAGTGTAAAACAAAATATAGCATCAGTTGTTTAGTACAGACTGGCCTTGAAATAAAAGAAGAGAATATGATTAGTATTTTTCATTTGAGCATACTTGCTGTGTATGTGTTTTGCATGTTGAGACTTGTTATGGCATGTGGGAACCCTTTAGCATCCCCACCGCCCCTGGGTTATAGCTGTGTCGATACCAGATTCAGATACCGCCACCAGCTGGGCGATGTCGTCCGCCTAGAGGACGATGATGGATGACCACCATAATAATATGGTCCAGATTACCCTGCTTGCAGGGGCAGTTCAGTTTACTTTGCGCAGAGCCAGTATACCCTATTTACAGGGGAAGATTACTCTGTGTGCGCTTGTGGCCGGGAGCAGTTTCAGATACAGATTTTTATAAAATTACCCTATTGCGTGCTTGCACCCAGGGGCAGTTTCAGTCACAGATACAGCAGCAGATTACCCCGTTGCACACTTGCGCCCAGAGGTAGGAGTCTTTGGACTTAGACACAATTTATTGTCAGAGGCCAAGGCTTGAGCTACATACCCAAGGGGGCTGGTAGGAGGAGCTCACAGTTATGAGATGAGTGGAGTGACTTATTTTTGGTTGGTTTAGACCCGGGTAGGGGTAAATAGATTGTTCTGTTGGTTGGCACCTTCCGGCTTATGGGGGTCGGTCAGGTATTGTGTGTATTTATTTGTATATCTATATGTGCTGTTAGATACTGATAGACAATAGGATGAAACTTCATCAGGTACGTGCAGTTTAGTTTCAGAATAGGTAAACTCTCCCTAGTTAGCCTCAGTCAGATAGACTCAGCTACTTCCTGCTTATATGTCATGTTATTGTTGCTATTCATTTCAGTTGTATATTTCAGTTTGATTTACATGCTCAGTACCTGTGGTACTGACGCCCGTGGGGTGCTGCATTGCTTGCCTACAGGTACTCACAGATGAGGAGCCGATCCCTCATGATCTTAGCCAGCGCAGAGTTATCAACTCCTGTCATCCGGAGCTTGATATTCAGAGGTGTATTTCATTTTCTTTTGTTGTATAGTATGGGTAGGTCGGGGCCCTGTCCTGACCATTCTATTATTACTTCCTAGAGGCTTGCAGTCTGATGTTTCCTGTGGTGGTGGAGCCGGTCGTGTGGGGCCGTGCACGTATATATGTGTTCAGTTGTTGATGTTGGCCGTGTGGGGCCTTCTTCTGGTTATAGTTAGTGACCTTGTCGGTCACAAATGTGAATAGTAGTTGCTTCAGATTATAGTGTCATTGTTCTGGTTAGCTGTTGTGCTTTGCAGGTGGCTATAGGGCTAATCGGTCGGGGGCTGTATTTACAGCCGCTATATAGCCGATTCGTTTCTTGAAATAGAGCCAGAGTCTAGCAGACACCAGGTGCCCGTCATACCCCCCAAGGTGGGGTGTGACAGGCTAGATTAAACAGACTAGTGGGAGAGTCTATAACCGACATGTAACCACGTGAGCTAAACGTGAAGTCCGATGTATACACCCCACCAGTAGGATCCAATATACCTTGCCAGGATATGAAGGAATGAACTATGTGATCACAAAAGTATGGGGCCAATTAGGCCAATAAATGTTGTAACCTACGCTGGAGTCGTAGTTTTGGGAACCTGGGTGCACTGGAACCCCGGTCCGCTCGGTGCTAAGTCCTACTCCCACTTGATAATCCTAAACTAAATACTAGGATGATAACTCGGAACTGGGGCCCAAGACTGATCAGGGATATATAACTGAAAGTACCTTGAATGTCTTATTGGACCAGATTCTGAATCTAGGTTCTAGACTGGTCAGAGCTGCTCATCTAGAAGCGTCGTAACTGTCTAAGAACAAACTGTAATCTGAACTGGGGTCCTGGTATAGTCAAAGATATATATCTAAAATATCATGACCGCCTAATGGACCAATAAACTGAATTCTGAATCTAATTCTGAAAACTGGGAGGTGATACGGACACCTCAGGAGTTTTTGAAGTCAAACTGATCAGCTGACATTTCTGACTGACATGGAGTATTCTAACATTCTTTTTAAAGATGAATTGGCAATAATCTAATTGAGATTCAATACTACTAGCAACATGGAGGTTCCCAACAATTGTAAATTCCAGCTAAAATTTGATATTCAAGCACTAGAGTAGAGTCCTAGATTTTCTAATTTGATGAATAGGGCTAGATTTTCATCTCACACTATTTATCATTTTTGAAATCACAAACTGGAGAAATATAACAATAATTAACATAGAAAAATATTCCACATGAATTAAACGAGGTCTACCAAGAAATTTCTTAACATTCGAAAAGTCTGCAGGGCTAGAATTCTCCTTCGTGGGAATAATTATCAATAAATCGTAAACTGATGGAAACAATAAATAAAATAATCATGGATATCATTCTATGTGGATTCAAGGAAAATTACATGGATTCTCTTCACATTCGAAAAACTCAAGGCTAGGATTTATAGAGTAAACTAGAGAGATTTCGGGGACACAAGGGAAGAACTATTTCCTTGTTGAATTCCCACATACCTGAGTTGAATTTCCTAGGAGAAGGAAGCTTGAATCTACTACAATGGGTGTGAAGCCCTAGTATTGCCTGAGAGTTCTTGAGAGAAAACTATGATCGTTTTCTAAATGTTTGCGTGGGGAATGAGGGAAAAACCGTTCAATCCCTCTAATATCTCTGAAATTTTACCTAAAACAACGTAGTTTTTGGACTAAATAGTTAGGAGATTATAAAAATATCCCTGGAATAAAATCTGAAATCTGCTCGACGGGGTCCCCACGGGTCACTCAAGGAGTCGTTGGTTGAGAGCACGACTCGTTGAGACCTCTCATTGGTTCTACTGCCTGAAGTCTAAAAAATATCAGATTTGGCAACAGGGGTCACCATGAGGGACCTAACGACTCGTTACTCTGGGATACGACTCATGGCATCATCCGTTAGGTACACTGTCTATTAACTGTCTGGGGTTGGTAACGGAAGACGTCATGACTCTTTACTGGTGACCAAAACTCGTGGTCACCATCCATTAGGTACACTGCCTCAATCTCAAAAAATTCTCATCTAGCTGATAATGACTCATCCCACGACTCGTGATGACTGACCACGAATCATGATGTCCTTCCATTAGGTATACTGCCTCAATTTCCTTGTTTCCCATTATTCTTGACCACGGGTCATCTTACAACTCGTGATCAGTGAACAAAACTCGTGGTCACACCCGTGGTCACCCAACTCACAAAATTCCACTTAAGTTCCTAGGCATCACCACGAGTCACTTAACGACTCATGGTCATTCCCTACAGGTCACAGAACAACTCATTCTGTGACCTGGTGCAGATTTTCCAATTTACTGCAACTTTTCTATTTTTAAGTCCCGCGTCTAATCTTTGAGTTTTTGGGGCATTATAATATCTATCTCTTGGGAACATTCGTCCTCGAATGTTGGAAAACACACAGGAAGCAAAGAATAACAATCGTAATATTCAAGTACTGCTCATTTAAATCATAACTAATAAAATGACTACCTCCGTTTCAAAATACATAGTTGAACTGAATTCACTTTTCATACATACATCCTAAAACATAAGGGAAACTTAAACACATGAATTGAACATAACAACTAAATTGGTTTCTAAGGCACGACTGATATCTCAAGCTATAACAAAGTCGGTAGAGAATAAGTGTGGGTATCTAGCCATCATATCTGCTTCAGCCTCCCACGTAGCTCCCTCAACCTGCTGATTTCTCCATAAGACCTTGACTGAAGCTACCTCCTTATTCCTTAGCTTATGAACTTGACTGTCAAGGATCTGGACTGAGACCTCCTCATATGAGAGACTATCCTTTATTTCTACACTGTCCAATGGCACAACTGAACCTAGATCATGGATGCACTTCTTCAAAAGTGACACATGGAATACAGGCTGCACAAATGTCAACTCTGAAGGAACTCTAGCTTATAAGCTACCTTGCCAATTCGCCTCCATATTCTGTAAGGTCCCACATACCTCGAACTAAGCTTTTCCTTCTTCCCAAACCTCATCAGCCCTTTCATGGGCGAAATTTTAAGATAGACCCGATCATCCACAGCGAACTCCAATTCTCTTCTTCTCACATCCGCATAAGATTTCTGATGACTCTAAGTTGTCTTCAACCTTTCTCTGATGAGTTGTACTTCTGCATAGCCTCATGAACTGAGTCTAGCCTTATTATAGCGGCTTCACCCACTTCAAACTACCCGATAAGAGATCTGTACCTCCTACCATACAATGCCTCAAATGGGGCCATCTGGATACTAGAGTGGTAGCTGTTGTTGTACGAAAACTCGATAAGAGGCAAGTGGTCATCCCAACTGCCCTTGAAATCGATCACACACACTCTCAACATATCCTCTAGGGTCTGGATAGTCCGCTCAGCTTACCCATCTGTCTGCGGGTGAAAAGCTATGCTGAGCTTGACTTGGGTGCCAAGTCCCTTATGAAAGGACTTCCAAAAATGTGAGGTGAACAGAGTACCTCTGTCTGAGATAATGGATAATGTCACCCCATGAAGTCTGAACAACTACAGGATATAAATCCTAGCATAGTCCTCAGCTGAATTTGTAGTTCTAACTGGGAGGAAATGTGCTGACGTAGTCATCCGGTCTACTATTACCCAGATGGAGTCATATTGTCGACGGGTTCGAGGTAGACCCATAATAAATTCACTTCTTCCCACTTCCATATGGGTATGTTGATATCCTGGGTCATACCTCCCGATCTTTGATGCTCTACCTTGACTTGCTGGCAGTTTGGGCACTTGGCTACAAATTCAGCAATATCTCTCTTCATGCTGTTTCGCCAATAAATATCCTACAGATCGTGGTACATTTTAGTAGCACCAGGGTTATGGAGTATCTCGAGCTGTGTGCTTCATCCAGTATCTGCTGTCTCAACTCACCGATATCCGCTACACATAATCTTCCTGGTAATGCAGCACACCATCTCCCCCTTTGGAGAAAGCCTCAACCTCCTTTCTGAGTACCCTTTCCTTGAGTTTAAAAGGATGGGATCTTCATCCTGTTTGGACTTAACTTCAACAACCAAAGAGGAGTCTGGCCCGCTTTGCATCACCATTCCACCCTCAGCTGAGTCAACCAACTGCACCCCTAACCGAGCCAATCTATGAATGTCCTTCGCTAACTCCTTTTTTCCTTCCTCAATGTGAGCCACTCTACCCATGGACACTCGGCTTAGGGCATCAGCTACCACATTGTCCTTTCTCGGGTGATATAGCATGCTCATGTCATAATCCTTCAAGAGTTCCAACCACCTTCTCTGTCGAAGATTCAGGTCCTTCTGACTGAATACATACTGAAGGCTCTTGTGATTGGTGAAAACATCAATGTAAGCCCCGTACAAATAATGCCTCCATATTTTTAGTGCAAATACTACCGTTGCCAACTCCAAATCATGAGTTGGATAATTCTTCTCATGAATCTTGAGCTTCCTGGAGGCATAGGCTATCACTTTTCCCTGCTGCATCAGAACGCAACCGAGTCCAACTCTGGAAGCGTCGCAATAAACTACAAATTCATCCGATCCTTCTGGTAGAGTCAGTACTAGAGTAGTAGTGAGTCGAGTTTTTAACTTCTGAAAACTCTTCTCAGAATCATCTGACCATTGGACTTCACCTTTTTCTAAGTCAGCCTAGTCAGTGGAGATGCTATAGAAGAAAAGCCCTTTACAAAGCGTTGGTAGTAACCCGCCAAACCCAAGAAACTTCTGATTTCGAGGTAGTTCTAGGCTAGTATTTCACTGCTACTATCTTTTGAGGATCGACATGGATTCCCTCACCCAAGACCACATGACCCAGGAAAGTCACGGACTTCAACTAGAATTTGCACTTGCTAAACTTGACGAACAGTTGTCGATCTCTGAGTGTCTGAAGCAGTATACTCAGGTGATTAGCATGCTCTTCCTCATTTCTGGAGTATACTAGAATGTCGTTGATGAATACGATGAAGAGCATATCTAGATACTTCTTAAAGACTCTATTCATCAGGTCCATAAAGACTGTTGGGGCATTTGTTAGTCCGAAGGACATAACCACGAACTCGAAGTGACTATACCGAGTCCTGAATGCTGTTTTTAGTATGTCACACTCTCTGACTCTTAATTGATGATAGCCTGACCATTCTAGAGCTGGTTCATTAGGGAACTGAAACCTGATGACCCTAGTTCTGCAATCAACTGAGACATAACAGGAGTGTAACCAATCCATGCCAAAAATGAGGTCAAAGTCGACCATGTCTAATTCTACAAGGTCAGCTGGAATGACTTTATTGCAGACTGAGATTGGAAAGCTTTTACACACCCAATTAGCTCTAACTGACTCGCCAACTGGAGTGGAGACTGAGAAGGGTTCTGATAGTACTTTTGGACTGATATCATGTTACACCCCCTAAGTTCCTAACGTTTAGTTGGCCTATTAGTACGTCAAGAGTACGACGCGTGCGAGAAAGGGCTCGGGGAGGCCGATCGATCATAGAATCGAGGTTGCATGGGAGAAGGCCGGAGTAAGCTTCCAGAGGGGCAACGTGTCATGGACCCCTCCCTGGTGCGTGGGGCTCCGTCGCACGCTCGTGTTTTGGCGTGATGGGTCCGTGCCACGGACCTCCTGTCCACCGCCAAATGTTATATATATTGAGTTGCTTTCAATTGTTTCAATTCAAATATATATATATATATATATATATATATATATATATATATATATACACACACCCCTTCAGGCAGAGAGAGTAAAGGAAACTAAGAGATTTTTTCATCCATTTACGCTATGAAATATCGTCCGAATTCAAATTAACTTCAGGTATGGATGTTCAAGGTTGTAGGGAGCTTTACTGCGGAGTCACTTTCGTAAAATTCGCCCGGAAAATCGTTACCCCGTCGAGTCAAAGTTGTCAAAATGACTTCAAACTAGTTTCTATACGATCACAGGCTTCAAGTAAGTATTTCTCCCTTTTGAAATTTTGAGAAATTATATGTTTTCGGCCATGTTTCGTTTAGTTGAAGTATAGTCAATATTAGTATTATAAGTTATTGTTTCTGCCGAATTTAGTACTGAAACTAGTCTCATTCTTTTAGTAATACGATTCCAGTTAGGAAGGGCTATTTGAATACCAGTTGAAACTCGTCAGTTACTGAGGAAGCGACAATCGAGGAATGTTAAGGCGAATCCCTTCGGCAAGTTAGCTTCCTTAGTATTATAATACAGTTCGAGTCCCAGTAAGAGAGTCAAAGGAATATCTATTATGATTAACTGTGGTAGTATATTGAGTTCTATTATATCGAGGCCGCGAGGGCCATATTGAGTTCTGTTATATCGAGGCCGCAAGGGCCATATTGAGTTCCGTTATACTGAGGCCGCAACGGCCATATTGAGTTCTATTATATTGAGGCCGCAAGGGCCATATCGAGTTCTGTTGTATTGAGGCCGCGAGGGCCATAGCGAATTTTAGTAGAGTAAGGCCGAGGGCCATAGCGAGTTTTAGTAGAGTAAGGATGTGAGCGCCGCAGTGAGCTCTATCAAATAAAGGCTTTGAGGGTCGTTTTGAGTTACAGTATACTGCGATCGTCGCTAACCAGATAGTAGAACGTATAATTTCTTATACCTGTCGAGGCTTATGGGGGCCCAGGTAGGTTATTCTTGAATGGGTTGTACCTTACAGGCTTATGGGGGCCCTGTTAGGTTCTTGTTTGTATATATGTGTACCTTGTTAATTAAGTACAACAGATAGAGAGACTGTTCAGGGTAAACTCTTACCTTTCTGTATCATTATTTCAGCTCTTTAGCTCTCGTTCGGTTATTACTTTACTGCCTTACATATTCGGTACATATTATACTGACGCCCTCCGTGGGCGCTGTATTACTTGCCTGCAGGTGCGGCTAGGCACAGACCAGCACCTTCGTAGCTTCTAGCCAGGATTAGCAGCACAGTTAGCTCCCTTCCTCCGAAGCTAATAGTTAGAAGGTCTGTTCTTTTTTATTGTTCAGTTTATGGGTAGGTCGGGGCCCTGTCTCAACCACTATTCTACTCCTAGAGGCTTGCAGATGTACAGTACCCTGTGGTTAGTCTATTGTTGGCCGTGTGGGGCCCTGATGTATGTTTCATTTTGTGATGACAGCCATATGGGGCCTTTTTTAGCTATTGAGTAGTGGCCTTGTCGTCTATAGCATGTGTAGGTTGCTTGATTTTCATTTCAGTTATAACTAGACAGCATGGTGGCCTTGTCGGCTGCATATGACTCCCTATTATTATCTGTTTCTGGGTAGCTGTTTTATTTTACAGGTGGCTATGCGACCTTGTCGGCTGGGAGCTGTGTTTACATCCGAGATATAGCTCGTTATTTTCTTGATTTGGGAAGTAAGTTTGCACCAGAAGTGCATAAGTCTAGTTAGATCAGTGCAGACCCTAGTAGGGCACCAGGTGCCAGTCATACCCTCCAAGGTGGGGCACGACAAATTTGGTATCAAAGCAAGTCGTATCCCAGGGAGTCTGCAAGTTGTTTCATGTAGAGTCTTGTCTACGGATGTGTTGTGCACCACAGTCTATAGACAGGAGGCTACGAGACATAATAGTGTGGTTACTCTTCTCTATCCTCCAGTCATGCTATAGAGCTGAGTTGTATAGGGTAATGCCCTAAGCTTACGTTATTTTGTTTTCACAGAGAAAAATGTCAAATGCACGACGGATTGCGACTGGTCGAGATTTAGATATGACAGAAGGAGAGGGCACCAGTAGGGGGCCCCAGTCAGAGTCGACCAGGTCTGAAGGCGAAAGGGAGACATCCCCTCTATCTCCCCAGCACTTACACCCGCACTCAGAGCCCACCAAGGCAGTAGATACACCAGTACCATCGCCATCTATTCCAGTACCATCGGATCAAGATCTTATAGGTGCATTTTATACGTGGTTTCAGATGATGGCTGCCCAACGTCAGCCTCTGCAAGTAGTACCAGCTATCGCTGAGCCCGCTGAGGGGCTTGGTAGCTCGAGGGTTCATGAATTTATCGCTCTGAGTCCCCTACAGTTTACAGGGACTGATCGTAGGGAGGATCCCTAGAATTTTATAGATCAGTTGTAGAGAATATTTAGGGTTATGCATACCTCATCTACCGAATCAGTTGAGCAAGCATTATTCCGACTGTGAGATGTAGCAGTTTTGTGGTACAAGAGCTGGGAAAGATCCCGAGGTAGAGATGCACTTCCACCTATGTGGCCTGTTTCCTCTGAGGCTTTCATAGATCATTACCTACCCCCAGAGGTCCGGTAGGACAGAGTAGAGCAGTTCTTGCACTTGGAGCAGGGTAGAATGAGCGTCAGAGAATATGCATTGAGGTTTGATTCCTTAGCCAGGTATGCACCCTCGTTTGTTGACACCATGCTGGCTAGGGTTCATCGGTTCATTATGGGACTTGTGCCAAAGTATGTGGAGTCATGTATTATGGCCACATTGCGAGAGGATATGGATATTTCATAGGTGCAGGCATTTGCTCAAAATATAGAGGAGCTCAGACAGCATCAGTATGCCATGGAGAGGGCAGGTCAGGAGCAACATCGTAGGGGTAGGCTCGCAGACTTTCAGATGGATTTTCTAGGTGCACCCCAGCCTCACTTATCAGATAGGCTGCCCAGACCCCCGTTCCAGTAGCGGCAGGGTAGTAGATCAGATCATCGTGGACATTCAGGTCCCTGCGAGAGTTCACGGGCATCAAGCTCATAGCAACAGAGAGGATCGGATCGGACAGAATTAGCAGTACCACGACGCAGTACTTGCCACAGGCAGCACCTGGGGAGGTGTAGGTATGGCTCCACAGCCTGCTATTCTTCCGGGCAGGAGGGGCATATGATAAGAAATTGTCAGACTAGACGCTAGGGTAGCCAAGGTCAGTAGGACAGGTCTTCAGCAGGTTCGTATACCCCAACACCCTCTGCAGGGCGCGGACCCTCAGCTCCAGCTAGCAAGGGCCGAGGTAGATCCGAGGCATCCAGTTCAGGTAGCAGCCAGGACCGGACATATGCACTAGAAGGGCGACAGGAGTCAGAGCTGTCCCCAGATGTTGTAATAGGTATATTAAATGTCTGTTCTCACTCAGTTAATGCTTTGATAGATCTAGGCTCTACCTTGTCATATGTTACTCCGTTAGTACCCAAAAGTTTGATATAATGCCAGAATTGCTTCAACGACCTTTCTCAGTATCTACACTCATAGGTGACTAATCTTGGGCAAATTTATATGCCCAAGTGATACTCAAATGTGTCAATTTTGCCTTGTTTATCTATCGATATTTATACATTTTCATGTAATTTGTAATAAAATGTGAATTTATACTAACCAACATGATTAGCGTTGTTTTGCAGAAAAATATAAAGTTATGGAGCTAAGATGCATGTTGGGAAAGATCGGGATTGGACTCGAACGCTAGCAAAGGAAAAAGCACTTGAAGGCACAAATTAAAGGGGCTCCGCGATAGAGCCGTGTCACGCTGCCATCGCGGATGCATTCTGCCTGGATGGTGAAATTATGCCTATTTCCAGTGGAGGTGCGCGTTGGGGCCGTGGCACGTTGGCCTAGCCCCGCGTTGCACGCCGTGCCACGTTGGGCCTAAGTACCTGGACGACTAAATTCCAGTAAGGGTCCGCGTCAGTGGCGTGTCACGGAGGCAGTGCTCCGCGATGCACTCCGTGACACATTGCTTGTTATTCCGGGAGAAATTCCCACAAGTATAAATAGAACACTTAGGTTCATTTTTAATAATTCTGACTTGGTGGAGCAAGAACGTGGGTTACAGGCAGTTGAGGGGATGAAAATCTCAGGGTTTTTCTCTATCTCCTTCTTCTTTAATTCAATTACTTGTATGATTAACACTCAATTAACGATGTTTAATCCACAAATAAGTGGCTAAATCCTCTTCTTACTGAGGTTAAGAACAATTGTATTGAAATGGAATTATTGATCAATTGGTTTCACATCTTTTCTTCCATGGTTGTTCTATTGATTCTTGTTCTTACTGTATTAATGTGTGGCCAATGTTAATGTATATCTAAAAAGTCCGGTTTCACTCGAGAGAGCAAGAAATTGGAAAGTTGTGAATTGATAGGATATGATCTTTTCTTAGTTTGGGAAAATTGAGAATTGATTTACCTTCAGGATAGAAATATACCTGAAAGTCGTATTAGTCAATTAAGGAATCGGTTTTGTAAGGCTAGAACATGAATTATGTTTTATCACATAAATGTAGGTGGGACGGTTCATGCTTCTTAAGTTGGGTTAAATACGAGAGTTTTGATCCATTGGCAATAATTCTTGACTAGCAACCGGAGGAAAGATTAACCAAGTTGTATTGATGATTCATTTTTCTACATGTTCGTTTAACCTCAGCATGTTCATACTTATAGTTCAGACTCAAATTGTATATTCATTTTATAATTAGTATAAAATTAGAAACCAAAATACCAAACTTTTCTTAACACTGTTGTCTGCATTTTTTAGAGTTAAGGTTTATTGACACTTGAGTAGATTGTTACCCTAGCCCAGTCCCTGTGGGATCGATACTTGGCTTACTTGAGCCACTTTACTACTTGTTCGACCACGTGCACTTGCATGTAGCTATATACCCATCACGTACAGCCCGAACAGTGACTTTATTATTACTAAGAAAATTTACGGGGTTGTAAAATAGATTTTGTGGGTTGTCAGACCTCAGCAGATTTAGTAGAGTTAGAGATGATTGATTTTGATGTAATTATGGGTATGGATTGGTTGGCACCATGTTATGCTACTATAGAATGTTGGACTAGAATCGTCCGGTTCCACTTCCCAATGGAAGTAGTGAGAGAATGGAAAGGTAGTACATCCACGCCAAGGGGTAAGTTCATATCCTATCTTAGAGAAAAGAAGTTAATAGCAAAGGGTTGTATCTACCATGTTGTTAAAGTCCGAGATATGCAAGCAGAATCCCCGACTCTTCAGTCCATCCCAGTGGTTAATGAATTTCCAGATGTGTTCCTCGATGAACTCCCTGGCATCCCTCCAGAAAGGGAAACTGATTTCTCTATTGATTTGCTACCAGATACTCAACCTATATCCATCCCTCCATATTGAATGGCTCCGGATGAATTGAGAGAATTGAAAGAGTAGCTGAAAGATTTTTCAGATAAGGGCTTCATCAGGCCGAGTACGTCACCGTGGGGTGCACCATCTCTATTTGTGAGAAAGAAAGATGGCTCTCTGTATGTGCATAGATTATCGGCAGTTGAATAAAGTGACTATCAAAAACAAACACCCATTTCCCAGGATAAATGATTTGTTTGATCAGCCGCAAGGGGCGAAATATTTTTCTTAAATTGACCTGAGATCCGGATACCATCAGGTTCGAGTGCGGGAGAAGGATGTCCCGAAGACGGCTTTCAGGACCGGATATGGTCATTTCGAGTTCCTAGTTATGTCCTTCGGGTTGACAAATGCCCCAGCAGTATTCATGGACTTAATGAATAGTGTCTTCTAGCCATACTTAGATTTGTTTGTGATCATGTTTATTGATGATATTTTGGTGTATTCCCAATCAGAAGCAAAACATAGGGATCATTTGCAGACAGTACTTTAGACCCTCAGAGACCGCTAGCTATATGCAAAACTCTCTAAATGTGAGTTTTGGTTGAATTCTGTAGCTTTCTTAGGCCACATCGTATCAGAGGCTGGTATTCAAGTTGACTCGCAGAAAATAGGGGCAGTAAAGACCTGGCCTAGACCTACCACTCCCACAGAAGTTTGCAGTTTTCTGGGTCTAGCCAGGTATTACAGGAGGTTCATGGAGGGCTTTTCTACCCTATCGGCGCCCTTGACTAAACTGACTTAGAAAGAAGCCAAATTTCAGTGGATCGAGGCTTGTGAGCAGAGTTTTGAAGAATTGAAAAATAGGTTGGCGTCGACACTAGTGTTAGCATTGCCAGAAGGTTCAGAGGGGTATGTCGTGTATTGTGATGCTTTAGGTGTTGGGTTGGGGTGTGTCCTGATGCAACACGGGAAGGTAATTGCTTATGCCTCCAGACAGCTTAGAAGGCACGAAAAGAACTATACCACCCGTGATCTGGAATTAGCTGCAGTGATTCATGCCTTAAAAATATAGAGGCATTACTTATATGGTGTACATGTGGATATTTTCACGGATCATAAGAGCCTCTAGTATATTTTCATGCAGAAAGAGTTGAATTTGCGACAACGCCATTAGTTAGAGTTGCTAAAAGATTACGACGTGAACATCTTGTGTCATCCAGGGAAAGCTAATATTGTAGCAGATGCCCTCAGTAGCAGATCTATGAGGAGTTTAGCATATCTGAGGCCAGAAAAGCGGGAGATAGCCTGAGAGTTGCATCCATTAGCCAGTTTAGCAGTTCGGGTAATAGATTCAGGGGACGATGGAGCCATAATTCAGAATACAACAGTATCGTCCCTGGTGGTAGAGGTAAAAGAATGGCAGTATGAGGACTCTCATTTAGTGCAGCTCATATATAAAGTTTGACAGGGCGAACTAGCGGCTTTTGAAGTAGCCGAATATGGGGTATTGAGGTACAAAGATCGCCTTTGCGTTCCATATGCGGCAGGGCTCCGCCAGCAGATTATGGCAGAGGTACACTACTCTCATTACTCTCTTCATCCTGGCTCGACGAAGATGTACCAGGACATAAAAGAGATATACTAGTGGCCTAGAATGAAGAAAGATATAGCCGCATTCGTAGCCTAGTGCCCTAATTGTCAGCAGGTGAAGGCTG
Source organism: Datura wrightii (assembly GCA_035772735.1). Classification (NCBI taxonomy): domain Eukaryota; kingdom Viridiplantae; phylum Streptophyta; class Magnoliopsida; order Solanales; family Solanaceae; genus Datura; species Datura wrightii. The sequence goes on along the minus strand of JASDFA010000029.1, from coordinate 6,411,246 downwards.
AACACTAGAGACTTGGCGGATTGACTCAGGAGATGACTATACCAATGTGGAGGTGGGAAGCAGTTAATATGGACTTTGTGACAGGGTTACCCCGTACTAGACGTAAGTTTGACTCTATTTGGGTTGTTGTTGACAGATTGACGAAATCAGCTCACTTCCTACCAGTTCGGACTACATTTTCAGCTGAAGACTATGCAGAGTTATATATTACAGAGGTAGTCTGATTGCACGATGTTCCAGTATCTATTATTTATGATAGAGGAGCATAGTTTACAGCTAGATTCTGGCAATCATTTTAGAAAGGTTTGGGAATTCAATTTAATATGAGTACAACCTTTCATCCCCAAACAGACGGCTAGGCAGAGTGCACCATTCAGACACTCGAGGATATGTTACGAGTGTGTGTGCTAGACTTTGGAGGGAGCTAGGATGAGCATTTACCCCTTATTGAGTTTTCATATAATAACAGTTACCATTCTGCCATACAAATGGCGCCTTATGAGGCATTATATGGGCGGAAATACATGTCCCCAGTTGGGTGGTTCGAAGTAGGAAAAGTAGGGTTAGTTGGGCCAGACCTGATCCACCAGTTAGAAGAGAAAGTGAAACTTATCAGAGAATGGTTACTAACAGCTTACAGTCGTTAGAAATCCTACTCCGATGTATGATGCAGAGACTTAGAATTTGATGTGAATGACTGGGTATTCCTTAAAGTGTCGCCGATGAAGGGCTTGATGAGATTTGGTAAGAAGGGAAAGCTTATCCCGCAATTCATTAGGCTGTATTGGATCATCCGAAGAATAGGCCGAGTGGCATATGAATTAGAGTTGCCTCCAAAGTTAGAATTTGTTCATCTAGTATTTCACGTATCTATGTTGTGAAGGTGTATAGGTGACCCGTCCCGAGTGGTACCATTTGGAGATATTCAGGTCACTGAAGAACTAGCTTACGAAGACATTCCAGTTGCAGTATTAGATCGACATGTTCGCATACTGAGAGCTAAAGATGTGGCCTCCATTAAAGTGTTATGGAGGAACAGAAATAAACAAGAGATGAACTGGGAAATTGAGGATGACATGAGGTCTAGATACCCTCACTGTTCCAGCATTGACTCAGATTATACAATTAAGATGGTATTGTTACTTAGTTGTTATTTTATTACTTATGTTATCAGAACTATCTGATTAGCTATATCTTAGCTGTGGAAGAGTTATCATAGTGTTGTGTGAGATATTTGTGTTGGACTTTTCTGCATTTCAGGATTTTTAGATAGTCCATATTACAGGGGAGACTCTGCCGAAATTTTTCCAAGATAATAGTTGAGAAAGTTAAACTCCTGTAGACAACATTCGAGGATGAATGTTCCTAAGGGGGGGGGGGAGGATATTACACCTAGTAAGTTTCTAACGTTTAGTTGGCCTATTCGTATGTTAGTCAAGAGTTTTAGAGTACAAGGCGTGCGAGAAAGGGCCCGGGGAAAGGCCGATCGAGCACGGAATTGAGGTTGCACAGGAGAAGGCCGAACCAGGCTGCCAGAGGGGCAACGTGTCACAGACCCATCCCTGGCGTATTGGGCTCCGTGCCATGCCCGTGTTTTGGTGCGATAGGATCCGTGCCACAGACCCCCTGTCCACTGCTCAAATGTTATATATATTGAGTTGCTTTCAATTGTCTCAATTCAAATATATATATATATATATACACCTTCGGGTAGAGAGAGTAAAGGACCAGGAAACTAAGAGATTTTCATCCTTTTACGCTATGAATGCAATCCGAATTCAAATTAACTTCGGGTATCGAAGTTTAAGGCCGTAGGGAGCTTTACTACGGAGTCAGTTTTGTAAAATTTTCCTGGCAAATCGCAACCTCGCCGAGTCAAAGTTGTCAGAATGACTTCAAACTAGTTTCTATACGATCACAGGTTTCAAGTAAGTATTTCTCCCTTCTGAACTTTCAGGAAATTATACGTTTTCGGTTGTGTTTTGTTAAGTTGAAGTATAGTCAATATTAGTATTATAAGTTATTATTTCTGCCAAATTTAGTACTGAAACTAGTCTCATTCTCTCAATAATATGATTCCAGTTAGAAAGGGTTATTTGAATACCAGTTGAAACTCGCCAGTTACTGAGGAAGCGACAATTGAGGTATGTTAAGCCGAATCCCTTCGGCAAGTTAGCTTCCTGAGTTTATAATACAGTTTGAGTCCCAATAGGAGAGTCAAAGGCATATCTATTGTGATTAGTTGTCGTAGTATATTGAGTTCTATTATATCGAGGCTGCGAGGGCCATATTGAGTTTAATTATATCGAGGCCGCAAGGGCCATATTGAGTTCAGTTATACTAAGGCCACGAGGGACATATTGAGTTCTATTATATTGAGGCTGTGAGGGCCATATCGAGTTATGTTGTATTGAGGCCGTGAGGGCTATATCGAGTTCTGTTATACTGAGGCCGCGAGGGCCATAGCGAGTTTTAGTAGAGTAAGGTCGTGAGGGCAGCAGTGAATTCTATTAAATCAAGGATGTGAGGGCCTTTTTGAGTTATAGTATACTGCGATCGTCGCTAACTAGATAGTAGAACGTATATTGCTTGTACCTGACGAGGATTATGGGGGCCCAGGTAGGTTATTCTTGTATGGGTTGTACCTTCCAGGCTTATGGGGGCCCTGTTAGGTTCTTGTTTGTATATATGTGCACCTTGTAAATTAAGTACTACAGATAGCGAGATTGTTCAGGTTAAACTCTTACCTTTCTGTATGATTATTTCAGCTCTTCATCTCTCATTCAGTTATTACTTTACTGCCTTACATATTCGGTACATATTATACTAATGCCCTCCGTGGGCCCTGCATTACTTGCTTGCAGGTACGGCTAGGCACAGACTAGGACCTTCATAGCTTCCATCTAGGATTAGCAGCACAGTTAGCTCCCTTCCTTTGGAGCTAATAGTTAGAAGGTCTGTTCTTTTGATTTTTCAGTTTATGGGTAGGTCAAGGCCCTGTCTTGACCACTACTCTACTCCTAGAGGCTTGCAGATGTACAGTACCCTATGGTTAGTCTGTTGTTGGCCTTGTGGGGCCATGATGTATGTTCCATTTTGTGATGACTGTCGTGTGGGGCCTTTTTTAGCTGTTGAGTAGTTGCCTTGTCGGCTATAGCATGTGTAGGTTTCCTGATTTTCATTTCAGTTATAACTAGATAGCATGGTGGCCTTGTGGGCCCGCATAGGACTCCCTATCATTATCTGTTTCTGGATAACTATTTTATTTTACAGGCTATGCAGCCTTGTCGGCTGAGGGTTGTGTTTATAGCTGAGATATAGCCCATTGTTTTCTTGATTTGGGAAGTAAGTTTGCACCAGAAATGCATAAGTCCAGTTAGATCGGTCCAGACCCTAGTAGGGCACCAGGTGCCAGTCATACCCCCCAAGGGGGGGCATGACATATCTGACTGAACTGCTAAGTAGGGAGTCATGAATGATAGTGTGGCCCCCGGATCAAGCAGGGCATATACATCTAAGTGGAAAAGACGTAACATACCCACTACATTTGGTGAGTTCTCCTGATCCTGACGTGATGATAATGCATTAAAATGGTTTTGGTGTTGACCGCCCTCCATACCTGATGTGTTAGCATGTTGAACTGGTCGGCCTGTTGGAGCTGCTGAGGTGGTGGATTTTGATCTCCCTTGTCCTGCTGACGGGCATTCCCTAAGATGATGCCCGAGCTATCCACAATCAAAACAACCCTCTGACCCTGAAGAAACTCTCCTAGGTGGTTTTTGCCGCACTTGGGGCAAGCTGGATATCTATTCCCAACAGTGTAGCTTTGAGACTGAGAGCCAGATGCTCCACCCCTACAGTCCTGGTGGGACCGAAAGGTAGGGGTGCTGGCTGAGCTGGGCTTTGGAGCCCTCTGCTACTGTTGCTGCTACTGTGGGCGGTTGCTGCTACCTGACCTCTGGTGGCCTTGATCTGACTAGCCCGTCCTTGCCTGCCCTTGCCCGCTTACTCTTTCTTTCCATGTCCCTTAGTTTTTTCAGTCTCGATTTTTTGGGCATAGACAAACAAACTGGAGAGGTCGATATCCTTAATTAGCATCGTGGTCCTGCACTCTTTGAGGACCAAGTTTGATACCCCATTCACGAATTTCAGCATGCGAGTCCTTGGCTCGGCCACCATCTCTGGAGCATGTTTGGAAAACCTGGTAAACTCCAAAGCATACTCTTCCATGGTGTTGTTTCCCTGCTCAGGTTCATGAACTCCGCTACCTTGGCCTCCCTGAGCTCTCTAGGGAAAAATTTGTCCAGAAAGGCGGTGTTTAACTCCTCCCACTTCGCTGGTCCTGCTCCCGCTGGTCGCCCCTCCTTCCACTATTCATACCATACCTGAGCTACCCCTTTTAGCTGATAAGCAGTCAGGTCAGCACTCTCGGAGGAGCTGACACCCATTATACGGGTAATCTTTCTAATCTCATCTACGAACTCTTGGGGGTCCTCCCCCACCTTGGGTCCCTAAAATGATGGAGGGTTCATTCGGGTGAAGTCCCACACCATAGCAACTGCTGCGGATCCATTGTTATTAACTAGAACCACCTGATAGTTCACCTGGTTAGTCACAGTTTGGGCGAGCAGCTGAATGGGCGCCCTGAATTCTGTGGTTGACACCGAATCATCCTGTGGGGCTGTCGGGGCTGGTGGAGTAGTCTGTTGCGCATTTTTGACTCTCCTTCCATTGCCGCATTGTGGAGGCATAGTTCATTGAAATGAAGCAGAGCATGAGTTAGGAGAATGATTCTTGGAATTGAATTTCAACGCATGATAAGGAGTATGAAATGAAGGAAAATTTCCTAATGACATCTCATAGCCTCCCAGTCATAAGTGTGGCGCGCTTCATACCCATGATGAGGACTCTACTCGATGCAGCTTTCAGACATCCGAGGATACTTTAAACCTAGTGCTATGATACCAAGTTTGTCAAGCCCCGAGTCTACACCCTAGATGAAACACAGTACTTGGAGTCACAAGTAACCCCAAGTCAACCTATGGTCTATCATAACACTGGTAATCTGAGTATAAACATAGCAGAAGCTTTAAAATAATAATATAAAACATTTAAGAAGAAGAACTAAGTCGTAAAGTTTTATACAACTGAAAAATAAATAAAAATCTGATTCTCTGACTATGTCTGAAAGCCATCTATCTGATGAGTTGTTGGGACAAGCCCCCAGCTAACTCGAAATCTAACTGAAAAAATATAGCTGAAAAGAAATAACACTCGTCCTCGAAAGATGAGGACTCACCACTAGTACAATTGATATCACCTACAGAAAATCTACTAACGGCGCTGAGTTTGAGAACCTGCGACTGTATCATAAAACTATACAACATAAAAGTATGCATAAGTACTTTGAATGTATTGAGTAAGTGAGAGGAACATAACAAAATGAAATAAACAATAAAGAAATGTTGAACTGAAAGACATGCAATGACTAACTGTAACTACTGAACTGAATAACTGAAATGTTGAGGTGGTCTAGAAGACCCTATCTTATGGTCAAAGCATGTTCTAAGTCTAGAATACTGATCTGAACTGAACTGTACTGAGGCTGGACTGAACTGACTAGTAGTAGAGTCTATAGCCGACATGTAACCGTATGAGCCAAACGTGGAGTCCGATGTATACACCCCACCGGTAGGACCCAATATACCTTACCAAGGTAAGGCATGAATTGGGTGATCACAAATGTTTGGGGCCAATTAGACCAATAAATGTTTTAACCTACGCTGGCTACGTAGTTTTGGGAACCTGGGTACGTTGGAACCCCGGTCTGTCAGTGCTAAGTCCTACTCCCACTGGATAATCCTAGACTGAATACTAGGATGATAGCTAAGAACTGGGGCCCAAGACTCATCAGGGATATATAACTGAAAGTACCGTGAAAGTCTTATCGGACCAGATTCTGGTACTGGGTTCTAGACTGGTCAGAGCTGCTCATCTAGAAGTGTCGTAACCGTCTAAGAACAAATTGTAATCTGAACTGGGTTCTTGGGCTAGTCAAAGCTATATATCTAAAATATCATGACCGCCTAATAGACCAATAAACTAAATTCTGAATCTGATTATGAAAACTAGGAGGTGAAACGGACACCTCAGGAGTTTCTAAAGTCAAACGGATCGGCTGACATTTCTGACTAACACTGAGTATTCTAACATTCTTGCTAAAGCTGAACTGGCAATAATCTAATTGAGATTCAATACTAATAGCAACATGGGGGGTGCCAACCATTGTAAATTCCAGCAAAAATTTGATATTCAAGCACTAGAGCAGAGTCCCAGATTTTCTAATTCGATGAATAGGGCAAGATTTTCATCTCACAATATTTATCATTTTTGAAATCACAAATTGGTAAAAATAACTATAATTAACATAAAACAATATTCCACATGAATTAAACAAGGTCTACAAAGAAATTTCTTAACATTCAAAAAGTCTGCAGGGCTAGAATTCACCTTTGTGGGAATAATCATCAATAAATCATAAACTGATGGAAACAAGTCTCATGTAGTGCATCATTCTTCCACTTCCAGAAATTATAGATCTTGTTCTTTAGCTGCAGCATCCTGGAAGGTGGAAAGAACCTTTTTAAGAAGGCCAATTTAAGTTTCCTCCAATTGGTTATGGAGTCGTTGGGAATCTTCGACAACCAAAGGGTGGCCTCTCTAGAGAGAGAGAATGGGAAGAGTCTCAACCTTATAGCATCCTGGCTTACACCTGGTAACATGTATGCCTTGCATATACCAATGAAGTTCATTATGGGTAGATTAACATTGTTAGCAGTGTTGCCACTAAACACCCCTTTCATGTTACGCAACTGGATCATGGTGCTAGTGATGTCAATCTTTTTCCCAGCAGTCAAAGGTAGAGGTACAATGGCTCCTGTTGACCCGACCTCATTAATATCTGGGTCATCATCATCATAAATCTAAGAGGAATATCTTTGGCCTTTGTTTCCCCTTCCATGGTGGTCAACATTCATTAACTCATTGTGAGCATCTTCTGCTTCCTTAAGCGCTGCTTGCCGGGCTAACTCAACTTGATGCACTTCATCTGCCAATCATGCCTCTATTTGCTCAGGGTTTTTCATTTTTCACAGTGTTCTCTCTAGCTCAAGATCAAGTGGAATCGAGGGGTTTCCACTTCGCTGAGTGCTTGGTATTTACCATGTGACAACCTGTGGGTATCAAAAATAGAAAAAAATGTAAATGAGGAAATAACGTCTAAAAGTTAAACACAATAATTACTCTAATCCTAAGACATATTCCCTGGCAATGGCACAACTTTTGATAACGCTCAAATCATACACCAAGTAAGACGCGGACGTTGTCAATAAAGAACCCAACTAGGTTGGGGTCGATCCCATAGGGAATATGGTCAGTATGTAGAATAAATTTAGTATTTACACTTTTAGTTCGATTATTTCCTAAAAGGGGGGTTTTAAAGACTAAAACGCGTAACAATATTAAGGATTTAAGTTGTTATCAAGTTGATGCAATTAACTTGGGAGGTGTTCCCCATGGATCCATAACTACTTCGAATTCTACACTTGTGATGTATCCCTATATTTAGCTTGTAAAACTGATAACATATGTTCATCCAAACAACTTATTCGCCTCTATTGGATGACTATACTCAATTATTTGATTAGGTCTCCTGAGGGATTTCATGTTAACCATTACCAATTTATTCCAACTTAACTATCCTGCGTCTAGCTCAAGTTATACAATGAATCATAAAGTTAAAGGCCTTGTTGCTCTTCTCTTTTCCTAATCTCTACCTCAATAGGTTCAAGCAAATAGAGAATTTGGACAAGTCCTAACGTTGTGCACCGTTAATAAACATTAAGGATGAACAGAAGACGATACAAGCATTCATATTAATTCCTATTATTTTTGACCACGGGTCATCTCATGACTCGTGATCAGTGACCACAACTCGTGGTCACCCAACTCACAAAATTCCACTTAAGTTCCCAGGCATCACCACGAGTCACTTAACGACTCATGGCCATTCCCCAGGAGTCATAGAACGACTCATTCTATGACCTGGTGCAGATTTTTTAGTTTTATGTAAATTTTGTATTTTTAAGTCCCGGGTCTAATCTTTGAGTTTCCGTGGTATTACAGGCAATCCCCATTTTCTAGACTTTTCATTAAAGGTATTTTCGTAATTTCTAAGCTCTTAAGTCCTAACTACGTCGTTTTAAGCTTTGTTAGAAGGATTTTAAGAGGGTTTAGCCTATCCTAATTCATTCAACTCCCATGCATGCAACAGTAAAGGTTTCCCTTTGAAGATCAAGCTTGAAACTGGCCTCCAATGCTCAAAATTCTCTTCAATTACATGAATTTAAGTTTTAGATCAAGCTCATGATCTTATGGGGCTTATTCCTAATTCTATGAAATTCTCTATGATTTATCTATGGGTCAATTCCCTTCATGTTTCAAATCATGTTTTAAGATCTAAGGGCAGGTTTTATACCTTCTTGATTATAAGTTCCTTGTTTCAAATTTTAATCAATTTATGCCCAATTATGCAAGTTTATAATTCTAGTATGATTTTGATTCTCCTAAGCCGTAAAGTTAGGATTTATGATATGATTTCCGTCAAATACTCTTCATGAATTTATGAACTTCAAGTATAGTAATTTTCTCAAGCATGCAAGTTCTTCATGATTTATGAGTTTATGATTTGGCCAATTCACGGGTCCAAACTCGTGACTAATCATGTATTTCAAGTATGTTATGATTTATCTATCCATGAATTTCATGTATGACTTCACGATGACTATATGACCCTTCATGTTCATGTTTTTGGAAGCAGTGTCTAGCACTGAGTAGGCCTAGCGTTCAGGTAAACCCCGTGATATCAGAACTATGCGCCAACATAAGTTTATGTTTATGGACTCTAGGTGGGTCCCTATTAGTGATATCATGTCATGCACGTCCTTGGACTGGCAAACCTAGGACGGCTCTGCCCACTTGAGCGAGATAGTTGGGGCATCATGTAAGCTCTATCATGATGGTATCGGTTAAGAAGAGTTCTCCCATTGTTCCTCATGATTTATGCATTGTCATGTTCACGATACTTTGGTTCAAGTTATTCTTTAATAAGGTTTCTCTTATGATTATGATTATGACTAGATTATGAATAGTTAGGAAAATCTTGAGCCACACGTTTATGTTATGACTATCATTGCATGTTTAACAACCCACATGGTCATTTTGTGATTTTTGACCCATTTCCCTAAGTTGAACCTTTTTGTATCCTTATCTTATTATTTATGACTTGCGGAGATGGATGACACAATTTCCAAGATGATTCAATGAAGATTGGCTAAGATTTTTGATTTTGGAAGTTTTGAAATTTGAGAAGTTTGACCAAAGTCAACATTTTAGGTTAACGAGCTTGAATTTGGATTCTGAAAGCTCTGTTAGTTCTGCATGGTGATTTATGACTTAATTGGATGGTTTTCATGGATCCGAGGTATTCGGGAGTGATTTGAGCCTTTGGTTGAGTTTTTGAGCTTTACGGAAGCTAAGTTTGACCACAGTCAATTTTCGATCAAAACGACCTTATATCGGTGATTTAATGATTCCAACAGATCCGGAATGTGTTTTATGATTGAATTGCATATTTGGTTTGTGCCCGAAGGATTCCAAATGAGTTTCAGACACTCGAGTTGCATTCTAGTAGAATTTGAAGTTAAGAGTTGAGCTTGGTCAAATAGTTAACTAAATGACCTCGGATTAAGGATTTGAAAGTTCCAACAGGTTTGTATGGTTACTTTGGACTTGTCCACAAATTTTGATTTAATTCCGATGAGTTTTGTGTGGATTTGAACATTCTATGTATTTTAGCATGATTTTAAGCACAACATGTGACAATTCATAGGTCCATTTTTAGTTCTAGAGATTGGAAAATTATTCTGAGACTTTCAAAATTCTTATCATGAACTATAGGAGTAATCTCAAAAGTTTAGTGCAATTTTGATAAGTCGAGATCAGATTTTTATCGCAAAAGAAGAAATAATTCTTGAATAGGTAAAAATGATATCTGACTGGAAAAACGAGCACTAAATGGAGTTTTTATTGAACTAATAGGTCCGTATAATTATTTAGGAATTATAGAAAAAAGAATCATCACATTCGAGTTTGTTTGATGAAATTATGACCATTTTAGTAAAAATAAATGTTACTGGTGCAAAGACAAAAATTCAAGTCTGGTGCAAACCTTTAGTGACAAAATTGGACTTTAAGTGACAACTTTCGCACCCTTTATATAGCTGGTCAGAATTCCGATTTCATTATCCTTATTCCGATTTTGAGAGCTAGGAGACTCAGTTTTGGGTGATTTTTGATGTGTTGAATTCGTATTTTTCATGGGATAAGTTTTTAACCTTAAAACCATTATCTTCACACTAAATAATTGATTATTTTCACATTTTACTCCATGAAATTGGATAGAAAATTGAGGTTTTAGGCCTAGGTTTCTTAAAATAAAAAGTTCATGATTTGGGAATCGAATAATGATCTATTTTAGCTGAAATTCTACGTATGAGTTTATTTCATTATGGGTAAGCATAATCTGAAATAAAATTTAGGATTTGGCTTCGGAGCTAGGGGTGACTTTTTGACCCGATTTTTCGAGCCAAAAATAAATGTAGCAATATGGGTGTCATTGGATTTGTATTCTTATGGATATTATATATTTGTGCATATTTTGATCATTTGAAAGTGTTAAGGAAGAGAAAATTCATAATTTGATGCTTGAGCTTCGGTTTGAGGAAGTAGAGATTTATTGATTTTTTGAGGTATTAGTTTCCTATATATTAAATAAATATAAGGATAATGGGCAATAACGGGGTCCCATTTAAATAGTACGAAGGGCATTTATCCAAAATTGATATATGTATTGATGACATTGTCACACCCCACCTTGGAGGGTATGACGGGCACCTGGTGCCTGCTAGACTCTGGACTGCTAGATGGTCCAGCCTAAGCACGTCTGGTGCTTTTGGCTGGCCCTGGCTCTATTCCAAGAAACCAACCGGCTATATAACAGTTGTAAATACAGCCTCTGGCCAACTGGCCTATAGCCACCTGTACCTGTACTATCAGCTAACCAGAACACATTCGATATAAGGGAACCTATGCGGGCCGACAAGGCCACCATGCTGTCTAGTTATCTGTAATTCAACAATGAAGTATTGGAAAACTACGTGACCGGCAAGGTCACCACTACAGTCAAGCTATGGCCCCACACGGCCAACATAAAAGAAGTAAAAGTACTAAAAACTATACAACTGCACGACCTCACACGACCGGCTCAACTGACCACAGGAAAATATATACAGACTGCAAGCCTCTAGGAATAACAATAGAAATGATTGGGATAGGGGCCCGACCTACCCGTACTGTACAACAAAAGAAAATGAAATACACCTCTGGAATTCAGTCTCCGGATGACAGGAGCTGAATACTCGATCGCTGACATGAATCACGAGGGATCGCCTCCTCGTCTATCAGTACCTGCAGGCAAGTAATGCAGCGCCCCACCGGGCGTCAGTACCGCTGGTACTGAGTATGTAAAGCGATAACTGAAAGAGATATCTGAAAACAACAATACAACTGATGAAACTGAAATAGGAAGAAAAAGATTAACTGTCTGATAATGTAGAACTATGCCTACTCTTAACTATACTGGAAGGAGTAGGAGTCATACCTGGAGATATGTCGTTCTACTGTCGATCTACTCGTATCTAATGTGACATGGCATAACATGACATAACATAACATAGCATACACAAACCTTACCCGGCCCCTATAAGCGGGAGGTACAACTAGCACAAAATCTATACCCCTACCCCGGTCATCCCATCTCCTAAAGTAACTATAAGCATTCTGCCGGTCCCCTGGGTATGCACTTGGGCTCGCTGAGCCCCTGACTATAACTGTACCTGAGTCCGGAGGACTCCTGAATCAACACCCGGGCGTATCCGCTCGACAGGGGTGTGTAAGGGCCGACCAAGGCACAATATGGGGAAAACTGGCATCCCATCTTCGTCCCCTGTGGGACGGCATGCCACTCCGTAGAGCGACGTATCCTCGTCCTCTGGCAGACGATTCGATACAGCTATTAACCCTGGGGCAGTCAGGGATGCTAGGTAATCCAACCCCAAGACAATACAGTGGTCTCAACTAGTAATACTATCTGCATATATCACATGCTGAAGCTAATTATTATAATGTATCTGTGTCTACTATATGCTGAACTAGTGATAGCGATATGTATGTACTTAATTCATGCTGAGACTGATAATAGTGTATATGTACAAATATAATCTTCTGCCATACTGTACTGTATACTGAGTTTCTGTAATAACATGATTTACTATCCCTAACATGCTTCCTAAACTTCATTTTTAACCTATCATTCTACTTCTGAGATGCCTTACAGATATTACATTATTTTACTAGGTTTCAACTAAATCCGATAATATCCTACATTCTGTATTACATCACATACTGGGCATGCTGTGCAGTTCCTAACACTTGTATTAGAATCTATATCGTGCTAGCAAGTTTCATGTTAATTATAACATAATGCTTCTAATATCGTACCAACATTCGTAATAAACATAACACATGACTTCTGAATATTCTACTGGCCTTTAAATTACTTTACTATACCGAGCTGACTAACTTGCCGAGGAAACTAGCTTTACATACCTTATCCTCGACTATCCATCTGTCGGACGAGGCTCGGCCAATACTTCAACTATTTCTCCCAACTGCATTCATAAATATGTCAATTAATACTAAATATAGCTTTATTTTAAAGAACAACATCACTTTCAATATAATTTATAGCCTAAACTTAGGCTTATCGAAAGACGATCAAAAGCTCGCTATTTTTCAGAGGTCCAGAAGGGAGAAATATTCACTTCACAGCTAGGAACACATAGACACTAGTTTGGAGCAATTCTACTTACCTTAGCTCGGTAGCTCGACGATTCGTCGGCCGTATTTCACGAAACTAAATCTGTAGGAATGCTCTCTGCTGCTAAATACCTCAGTATCTGAGGTTAATTTGAGTTTGGGCAATGTTTGGCAGCGTAATCGGATGAAATTATATTACCCCCTTCGTTCTCTCCTCTCCTCTGGTTTTTCCTCTCTATTTCACTTGAAATTTATAAGTTTAAATGAATTAAAACAGAAGTGGGGCTTTATATACTTGGGCCTGGACAAGCTCAATGTGTCACGGAGCCAACGCGGAGGCTTCACCTCCGTGACACGCTGCCATCGCGGAGGGGCTCTGCCTTGGCTCCTCCCGCGATGGTTCGACAGGTTATCCGTCCGATCCTTTCCCGGGCCTTCCTCTAGCACGTATGGCTTTCAAATATGCCTAACCACCGTGCGAATAGGCCACCTAGGTGTCGAAAATCTTACGAGGTATAACAGACATTCCACAACTTGTGGTGTGATTGATTTACTAGGACTTATGCAATATGTGATACTTGATTATGACTTGAAGATCCTTGATTGCAGCGGTTGGTTGATGAAATTGTTTATTCGTACATACTCATACCACTCTTATTGTTGTATGATGATTATTGACTAGTAGTGTCCATTGGTTATTTTCTGAAAATTCATATTTTTGTGATGCCGATGGGAAATTGGCTTGTGTAATTATCGATGGGAAATGGTTTCAACATGTGTTATTGCCAATGGAAAATGGTTTCGGTGTGTGTTATTATCTATGGGAAATGATTCCGACATGTGTTATTACCGATGAAAAATGATTCCGGCGTGTGTGATTGCCGATGGGAAATGATTCCGGCAGGTATATAGACACCGCGAATCCCCTATGGGTCCCGACTATCCAACAGAGGAAGCAAGTACATAGAGATTCTTGGTCAGTGCATTGCATTGTATCACATTTCATCTTCATTGCATTTCATATTGAGTTGAGTATTAAAGTGTTGAAATGGTTGTGATATTGATTTTAATCATTGTATTTGAGACTCATTGTGATATAATTAGTGGTGTAGCTAATATGGTGACTATATTGAGGTATATTGTGATATCATCAGTGGTGTAACTGACTTTGAATAATATATATTTTATTTACTTCTTGGTTAGATATTAAATCCATAAACTCTTGTTTGGGTGAATTATTATTATTGTATATTTACAACTATTGAAAAAGAATTATTAGGATTATATCTCGTCATCACTTCTAAAAGGGTCAGTTATCAAAGGTTGCGGAGTACACGTGTTTCCTGTACTCACCCTATACTTGTTGCACCTTTTCGTGTGCAGGGACTGAATCAAGTGCTAATGGTACTTGAGTTTCTACAAAGTTCAAGATATGTTGCGGTTAGAGTTCAGGGTGAGCTGCTTTCTCTTAGGCAATACTGAATTTTAGAGACTCCTTATTTTATTTTCCGTCTTATTTCTTTCTAGATGGTGACTTTAGTTTTTCAGAGTTGTTTGATACTCGTAGATGCTCTTGTACTAGTGTCATCAAATCTTGGGATTGTTTTGATTTTAGACTAATTTATTCCATAGCTATAGAAGTTAGTTGCTTATTTTTCATTACTTCCGCAGTACATATATTATTAAATATTTAACAAAGGAACGGGATTCGCCTAAAAGGATGGTGGGTGCCCTCATGGATCAATGCGATTTTGGGTCGTGACAACATAGTATCAGAGCATGGTTCATAGGTCCCACTAAGTACAAGAGCGGGGTCTAGTAGAGTCTTGTGGATCGGTGCGGAGACGTCCGTAACTTATCTTCGAGAAGCTACAGGATATTAGGAAACTTCTATTCTTTGATTTTTATCGTGCGGTTCTTTCTTGTTCAGCCTATTGTTTAAATCCCTTCTTTCCATTCTCTCATTATTGGTGAGAACACGTTATTGAATTCGTGTGCTAATAGTTGATGATGGCATCGCCCAGTATGGAGCAAATGGTTGTATCAAGAAGGAAGAGGTAGGCTAGTCTGAGAGATGTATGGCTAGATTTAGATATTAGCTATGAGTCGTAGCAGATTGTGTGAGGTCGTGATTTGGATTTTTTTCAGTTTGGTAATATTCGTAGGGAAATGCGAATGATGAGTGAAGAACTTCATAATCACCTTATCTTCTATGATGAGTTATTCAATAACAGAAGGAGCACATATATGGCATAGCTGGTTTCAGGGAAAGAGTTGATGATTGAGAATTGTATGATTAGTGAAATTATTAGGTAATAAGTGTTGTGACTTTGAAGACTACAATTAAGGAGGTTTGACATAACAAGGTTGGGTTGCTCAAGTTATGATGAGAACAAAAATATTGCGACAGAGATCAAATTTGTACTATAATCTTATGGCATGAGTGTATCAACATAGATTCGACATTCCAGTGATGAGATAAGTACATGTACTATTATCTCAAAGAAGCTTTAAAGTCATGGAGGACTAGCGGATCAGGTAGAGGACAAGTTGTAAGGCATGGAAAACAAAGGGGTTTCTTCCAATGAGATTCGAGGTGGTATGATTTCTTTTGAGGTTCATATGCAGGGTGTTACTTCTGTCTCATGAATTAGAGGTAAAATGAAGAGGATTTGAATGGTTTGAGTTTTATGTTACGCCAATCAAAATGTTACAATGTCTAATTGATTCAAGTCATGGGGTGTGAAAATGTTTATTATGGACTGGGTTTATGAAAGGAAGAACTGAATATGAGTGGGAGAAATTTCCCATTATGATCAAATTTTATGGAGATATGCAGTGGCGATTCTTTAATAAGGATCATGTTAGCAAGCTTTCTTAAGATGAATATAGGGATACATGCCATTTTGGGCCAGAGACTGGCCGATTTGTATAATGCATCATAGTCATTTGATGTGTAGAAATGTGTTGTGTGATCTAGGTATGACCTTCTTAATGATTATGATGTAGAAAATTGGTGGATCTAGTGGGATTTCATGGAGAAAAACTAACTGGATATAGAAGTTGACTAATGAAAATGGGTTGGCTTTGACAAGTGTGAAAGTCAATTAGTTGAGGAGCTATAGGATATTTCACCTATTTAGAAGAATGGAGATCGACATTGCATTCAATTTTAAAGAACTAGAAGGTTTCTACTATCACTATTGATATGACTCTACGGAGTAAGGGGACTGAAGGGAATAATCGTATGGTATATCAAAAATGTTCTAGTCAGAAGCGATAAGACAAAAGAGTGGCTATTCATAAACAATCATCGCTTATGGAAACTCAAGCGAGGTATCAGTTAATAAGGGCATTTAAAGTGGTGGATCAATGGTAGGTATTAACAAGTTCATGTTGTGAAGTACATTTTAGAAATTTAATTGAGGCCAGTTAGATTAATTGAGGCCAAGAGGAGTGAATCAGTGTTGTGGTAAGAAGCTTGTGGATAAAGGGAGCTCTTAATAGGAAAGCTTACATGAAACCATATGAGAATGTTAGTAGGAATGTGTGTTTAGTGATTGAGAATTGTCCTACAGATTACAACCAATGCATTGGTGGTTTGAGGTATTATTTCAGTATTTTTAGGTACTTTGGTGAGAAGACTTTGTTATGGGTTGTACTTGTGATGCGACTAATTTGGAAGGTTTTACGATTTAAAAGATTCAAGTAAGGTAGGAGAGAGTATCAAATGTCCAATATTTGCAATTTATTACAACTCTAATGATTGGCTCGACTTGTATACATAGACTTATGGTATTTTTAAAATGCTCCTCGAGCAGATTTGAAGGATTTTTAGTTTATAAAGGTAATGTGATTGGAAATGAAATCTGACATTTGGGAAAATAAGGATTAGGATATTTGTTTTAATTTGAAAGCTTAGGGGTTCATCTTCAAAAAAGAGGGACTTAAATTCAGGACAACATGATTACCTGGATCTTGTTCAAATTATAGTGATATTATCATGTATTAATCAAATAAGGTGTAAATTGTCGAGTATGCTTGGAGGAGAAATTCTATGAACTTTTTAGCTAGGAGTTTTGATAAGTTCCATGGTGGGTTTGAGTTTTGTAACTGGTGAGGTTCAGATGATTGACATGATAAGATCAATGGGAAGATGATTTTTGGTGCAATAAAGTGCGTGGTAACATGACATCCTCAAGTGAATGGACTAAAGTTGATGAGGTAAAGGGAGTTATCTATATGGTTTGGAACAAAAATTAGGATTTTCTATGTTAGAATATTTTTGTGGTAGTTGACTATGTTGGAGTGCGGATTGGTAAGATAAGAAGAATTGAAAACATCAGTTATGGATGATGTGGAGAACTTATGCAAAAAAAAAAGGAAAAAAAGGGAACATGAATTGCAATAATTTTTACTTTTAGGGATTCTTAAAGGCATAACTAGGTATTGCTCTCAGTTATTTGTGATTCAAAGGTATGGAGTATAAGGCCACACACCTTGTGTCGAGAGTGGTAAATGTGTTAGGGATAAGCATAAGAGGTTCACATATTTGATACTTTGAAATATCCAAATCACATGAAGTTCTATCAGAATTGTGTGATTAGTATGACTTGAGAAATATGAAGAAAGAAGACATTAGATATTGATCCTTGGTGCGGTGTTGATTATTTTTGTGAATTTCAGCCTTTGAGATTGGAACGACAGCACAAGGTAGAACATTCACGAGTGAAAGATGGAATATGTCAAAACAAACTTATAAAGAACTGAGTAGTGATTTTATGAAGAGTTGGGGTTAATTTAGGTACCTATTGAAAATATAAGGGTAATCATCTATTCTACACTGTGTTAGATTGTTCATGTTATGTTAGGTGGCTTACAGATGTATTTGTAATGCCCCAGAAACTCAAAGGCTAGACCCGGAACTTAAATCAAAGAAACTGAAAAATCTGCACCAGGTCACAGAACGACTCGTTCTGTGACCTTTGGGGAGTGACCACTAGTCGTTAGGTGACTCGTGGTGAGGCCTGGGTGTTTGGTTTGAAAAATTGATGTTTGGGAGACCACGAGTCATGGTCACTGACCACGACTCGTGATATGATCCTTGGTCAAGGATAATTTGTAGCTGGGATATGTGAGGCAGCGTACCCAACGGGTCCTCACCACGACTCATTTGGGACACCACGACCCATGGGGACACCATGGATTTTTAGACAGTGTGGTCCACATGAGGTGACAACGACTCGTAAGGTCCCTCGTGGTGACCTTCAGTGTACTCCAGGCAGTGTAGTCCACGAGTGTGACCACGACCCATTAGGTCACCCGTGAGGACTGACACTCAATTTTTCCTTGCAAATTTTCAAGGGTGTTTCATTAATTTCATGCCCTCCTAAACTTTAAAATACGTCATTTTAGTCATAATTTCAAACCTTATTAGTGGGGTTAAATGGTTTCTTTCCTCATTCCTCAGTCAGACCTTCAGAAAATAGATCGTAGAATTCTCTCAGGGACCCTCAGAGCAAGAACAAGGGCAGTCTACTTCTCCTCAGATTCTCAAGGAATTTTGTCAGATTTCTTTATCAGGTATATGGGAATTCAAAAAGGGGATAGTTCTTCCCTTGTGTCCCCCAAAACCCTTCTCTAGTTTCTATATAAACTCCTAGCCCTGAGTTTCTCTATAAGTTCATGTTTAAATTGATGTTATTCCTGTAAAAGTGAATTCTAGCCTTGTAGATTTTCGAATGTTAAGAAATTCTTGGTAATGCTTCGTTTAATCCATGTGGAATTATTATGTTATATTAATTAGGGATATTTTCCACCAGTTAGTCATAGTATTGATGCTTATCCCTGTACATTGAGTTTAGCCCTAGTTTTTGAGAGTAGAAAAGACTAGAACCTTGCTAAAGTGATTAACCTCAAAATTTTCCTGATTATATCAGTGTGGTGAATTCCCACATTATTCTACATGCTAAATTCTTAGTCACATACACGATTGCCTAGCTTTAGTTAAAATGTGAGAATACTCAATTCAATCAAAAATGTCAGCTGATCAATTTGACTACAGAATTTCCAGAGGTGTCAGTATTACCTCCCAGTTATCAGAATCAAATTCATAATTCTGTTATTAGTCCATTAGGTGTTCATGACACCTTATATATATAGCTCTGACTAGCTTTAGGACTCTAGTTCATATTATAGTTTTTTCTTAGACGGTTACAACGTTTCTAGATAAGCAGCTCTGACCAGTCTAGAACCCAGCTTAAAGATCTGGTCCGATAGGACTCTCAGGGTACTTCAGACGTGTATCCTTAACTAGTCTTGGGCCCCAATTTCGAGCTATCATCTTAGTATTTAGTCTAGGATTATCCAGTGGGAGTAGGACTTAGCACCAAGCGGACCGGGGTTCCAGCGCACCCAGGTTCCCAGAACTACGTTGCCAGTGTAGGTTGTTCGGTTGGTGTGGTGACTACACGCAAGTGCATGTGGTCGAACAAGTAGTAAAGTGGCTTATGTAAAGCCAAGTATCGATCCCACAGGGACTGAACTACGGTACTAATTAACTTATATGTCAGTGAACTATGTCTTTATGAATGCAGACAACCAATTAAACAATATTTTGAGAGTTAAGTTTGCTAAGTAATAAAAATATAAGTTAAGATTATAATTTGAGTCTGAACAATAGTAATGAGCAAGTTGAGGTTAAAACAAGCATGTAGGGAAGTAATTTATCAATTCAATTCAGCTAATCTTTTCTTTGGTTGCTAGTCAAGAATTATTGCCTATGGATTGGATCTTTCGACTCCTATCCAATTAAGAATCATGAAACATTAATCTACATTTCTATGATAAAAGAATTTCATGCTCTAGCCATACAATACCGATTCTATAATTGACTAATAAGACTTTCAGATATATTTCTATCTGAATGTAAATCAATTCTCAATTTTCTAAACTAACAAGAGATCATATCCTACCAATTCACATCTTTCCAATTTATTTCCTTTTCAAAATCAAAATTGGATTTATAGATATACATTAACATTGGCCAAACATTAATGCAGTAAAAATAAGAATTGATAGAACAACCATTGAAGAAAAGATGAAAACTGAAATGAACCACAATTACATTCCACTACAATTTTTCTTAACCTCAGCAAGAAGTGAATTTAGCCACTCATTTGTGGATTAAACATCATCAAATAAGTAGAATTCATACAAACAATTGAGATAAAAGAGAAAGAGATAGGGAAGAACCCTAGAATTTTCGTCCTCTCAACTGCCTGTAACCCACGTTCTTGCTCAACCAAGTCAGAATGTTTAAAATAAAACCTAAGTGTGCTATTTATACTCTTGAGAATTTTTTTTGGAATAACAAGAAACGTGGCACGGAGTGTATCGCGGAGCACTCCCTCCGTGCCTCGGAGGTATCGCGGACCCTCACTGGAAGTCGGCTCCCCAGGCAATTTCACCTCAACGTGGCACGGCTTGCATCGCGGAGCCTGGCCAACGTGCCACAGTGCTATCGCTCACCTTCACTGGAGATTGCCAAAATTATTTCATCCGAGGAAGAATGTCTCCGCGATGGCAGCGTGACACAGCTCCATCGCGGAGCCCCTATTTTTGCTGCTCTCCCTTGTCATTTTCCACTCCTTGTCTCCAAGTTCATTCCCAATCTTCACCAACATGTATATTAGCTTCCAAAATTTCCTTTTACCTGCAAAATAACACTAATCATGTTGGTTAGTATAAATTCACATTTTAACTAAAAATCACATGAGAATGTACACATAACGATAGATAAACAAGTCGAAATGAAGCATTCGAGTATCACTTGGGCATGCAATTCTGCCCAAGATCACTTACCCCACACTTAAAACCTTGTTCATCCTCGAACAATACTCTCACATCTCATGCAATTGACACCCATGCATAACTACTTTGGCTCGACCATTCAATCTACGGCTATACCGATTATTTAATATAGCAAATCATCAATAAAACATGCATGGTCTCATCAATACAATGAAGTACACCACATTAAGATCTCCTAAGCTCAAGAATCAATTCTCGATCTTGGCAAACTCTTGCAAATCAACTAATCAAGACATCCGACACAAAATTTAATCTCTCGTCAAGCATGTGCCCTCACAACACAAGACAATTACCCCATTTTCCATCATATGATTTCCAAAGCACTACATGTAGGGGTATATGAATACGATTTCGCTCTCTCTACCAAAGAATTCACATGCATCATGTCATTAACCATAGGCTTGCCATACTCCACTAATATAAGGACGCGTAATGTAAGATCACGTAGGACTTACGGGTTGTAATGTAAGCTAAGGAACTAGTAAATACTGGGCTAACCAATAATAGCAACTAGCTTTCTTAAGCGCTTTTCAATACATCCCACCATCATTACGGCCATTGTTTCTTCCTTCATCCTCTCATTCTTGAAATTTTTTTCTTTGTTTTTGTTCTCATTTCTTTAAGCACACTCGACTTACTAGCAAAGATTAGTTATACATCTTTATTTTATTTAATTTCAGCAAGTGCACCTTTGACCTTTATTTAACTTTCACAACTTCCGCTTTTCCTTCCGTTTCACACTTCGTACTCCTTTACACTGTGGGAAATTTGTTTTTCTTGAGCTCTTAAGAGTTTTGGATCAAATTTACGGCTAATGAAAAGAAGGGATTAAGCTCGATTTGTACCTCTTCAAATAAAAGAAAAAAATAGGCTAAAGGCTCAATGGGGCTAACTAGGATGTACATTCAAGGTAGGTATGATCATGAAGAAACTTTCGGTTTATTCAAAGAAATGCCTACATCCTTTCCTACACTACACATCCTTCATTTCGTTTAGTACACACACCAGACAAGTTCTAGACACTTCACAATAGCATGGAATAATCGAAACCTCACCTCACACTCATTGCGCATGCTCAACTCAAGACATATTCACAGACTCTTCAATCAGCTAATTACAAGAATTCACAATTAAGCCTCGATCACACCGAATCGAACTCTATGGCCTAGGTATCTCAACATGTTTACACATTTGCATGCTTTCATACGAATAACTTTTGCATCTTAATATCATGTACAACACGTAAAAAGAATTCTGAACCATGAAGTAACGACACGTTTGGGACACAAACAAAAGAAAGAAAAGAAAGAAAACAACTACTCCTATCGACTATGTTTCCCTTAAGACGGTCTTCATCCATCCATCATAGGGAAAGGTCACTATCTACGACTTCGATTGAAGGGGACTATTCTCGATAAAAGCACCGAAAACAAAGGCCGAGAAACCCAACATAAAAAGATTTCAAAAAGAAATTGATAGAAAAAGATAAAAATTTTGATTTGAACAATATTTACACAACACACACAACCAACAGCATCTCACACAACACACAGCAGCTCAACATTCATTACAACACCAAATTAATTACAGAACACACAACACAGAGTCACAAGGTCAAATTTTGCACAGGCACAGCAACAAAACATAAATATAAATAAAGCAGCTGGCACCTAACTACTCCTACCCCACACTTAAACTGAACACTATCCCCAGTGTTCACAAAATTTCAACATATCACAAAGGTAGGTGGTGAAACTCCCTGATCAATCGAAGTATTCAACTTCTTCATCAGGTGCCGTTGCTTCGTCTCCCATATCAGAATCGCCCCCGCTGTCCTCGTCTGACTCAACATCTGAGTCCTCCCGATGTGTCTCCTCATTGGTGGGGACATCATCATCTACGGGCTCCACAAATGTGGGCCTCACTTTGCATAGAGCCCTGGCATTCTCGCCGAATGGGTAATCCAGCTCGAGCTGCCACAGCTCATCCTCCATTGCCGGCCTCCCGCCTATGCGCAGCTGCTACATCTGCATCCCATACATGCGGGTCATATACTGGTCATCCCGAGCATGTAGCTCGGCTAGTGTGAGCATTGGACCATGAGTAGTGTCAGGTGCCTTGGTTTTGGTGACATCCAAGGCACGCCTGTCAATTTGTGGGATGTAATCCAGGGCCTCCTCCTCAATATCGTGGCCCCTCAAGTACGTGGTAAGCAAACCAACGAACCCGTATCTATGCCCTTGATGCAGTAGGGCTCTCTTCATGGCGGAGATGATCACCGTCCCAACATTAATTTCAAGCCCTTTCATCAGGGCATACACCAAGCATACTCTATCTCGGGTGACATCTGTCATGTGCACCCCCGGGATCAGGCAGGAACACACAATCTTCAGCCAAATCCGGGCCTCCCTGTTCATCTGAGAGTAAGGCAATGTCTGATGGTAGCCCCTCTCCTTGTGCCTAATCCACCTTACTGTCGATCGGGCTCCACATAGGGTGTGTCTGATGTCTGCATAAGGTGGAGTGATGTTCAGCTGCCTAAGGACATGAGCGTCTGTGTCCCGCGCCCCTAGGATTTCATTCAAATGATGGGGCTCAAAAGTGACAACCTGCCCCCTAATTTTGATGGTGTGACTGCGTAGAATAGGGTTCTAGTTGGCATAGAACTCCCAGATAAGATGGAGATTGCACTCCCTGGGCTCTTCGAAGATGAAGTTAAGCCCAGCGGTGTCAATCCTGTGTACAATCCGCGGGAATTCCTGTGCCAGCGGTTCCCGTGCTATCTGTTCTTCCGGGAAGTATTTAGTTTCTTTGTATTTTGCATACCACTTCTTCCCCTAATCAGTCACCCATCGGGTTCCGTATTGTCGGTGTTGGCCTCGCGGAACAGCTGGTGCTGCTGGAACTGCTGTTCCCAATCGTATCTTTTTCCTGTCGGCGCCCGATGTGGATGTGCCCTTTCCCTTGTCTTGTTTGCCCGACATTGTTCCTGTACAATCAAACATATAGTCCCAATGTTATGCAAGTCATAATTAACTACAACTAAGGTTGGGTTTACTTGGGTCACCCCACACTTAGTCTTAAGCCGAAATCCAAACAATTCGACAAGACATTCATGGTTTTCCAATTCTTAACATTCAACATGCTTAGTGCATTCATATGAGTTTATGGAACAATTACTATGTACTACTCAGACTTCGTACAATGAATAAAAATATCACCATCGATTTCATTACATCACCATAGCACATAGCGAATTTTTTCAACAACCTATGCAATTCTCCAATTTCATTCTCCCAAAAATCCCTTGTTTACTTAGCATATTCAACATCAATCACACTATTTTGCTTCACCCAACATGCACAACCCAATTTTTTTCAACATTTCAATGAATTTAGTCTTCTTCCTATTCAATTTTCAACCCTAGCTATCAATTTCGCAAGAATTTAATAAAACATACAATCATTGAGTTCATATATTCAAAATGATACTATGAACATCAATCCATCATAACTCAAGTGAATTCAAGCTTAATTATCATTTAGGGCAATGTTTAATCACCACACATGTTCAAGAATAGAAAACTTGAGCAAAAAAAAGGAAGAATTCAAGAACATATCTTTGATTTGATGAACTTGAAGAAAATTGATGCCTAGGTCCGTGTCACGTTGAGGGAGAAGGGGATTTGGGGTGTGGGTTGCAGAGGAAGTGAAGAAATAGGAAAAGAATGAGGGGAATTGGGGTTTTAAAGTGATTTTTTGCGCGGGTTACCCGGTGACCCGGTGTGACTCGACGCGAATTAACCCACAAATGTGTCACGGAGGGTAACGCGGAGCACCCCCTCCGTGAAACGGAGCCATCACGCTAGTGTTCTGGATTTTTAAAAAATCCGGAACAAGCCTCAACATGTCACGGAGGGTAACGCGAAGCACCCCCTCCATGACACGGAGCCGTCGCGCAGGCTCACTATAATGTGCCAATTTTTATTTTCTCACCTCAATTTTTTTCCTTTGCGTTTCTTTGCATTTATTCCCTCCGTTCTACCTGAAAATCATTTCACCACAACAAAATTGGTTAGACCCCATAGGTTTCAACACAAAAGAATTTTTATTTTTTTTCTTTTTCTTTGTTTTTCTTTTTTATATTTTTTTCTTTATTTTTCAAATAGTTCTACTTATTTATTACAACACATTCACGGGTTGGCTCCCGTGCAGCGCCTGATTTACCGTCGCGGCTCGACGTCATTCATTGCTCAATCATCCTCTAAAGTGATGGACGTCTTCTCTCGAATGACGTCCTCACCCCAATAATGCTTACATCTTTGCCCATTCACCAAAAATATGGCACTTCTATCTTCTTACGACAACTCCACTGCGCCGTGCGGGGTCATTCTCACCACTTCAAACGACCCTGACCATTTGGACCGCAACTTGCCTAGAAAAAGCTTCAGTCTCAAATTAAATAGCAACACCTTCTGCCCTGGCTCAAAGATCTGATGCACCATATGCCTATCGTGCCACTTCTTCGTTTTCTCCTTGTAGCATTTGGCACTTTCATAAGCACGCCAATGAAACTCATCAAGTTCGCTGAGTTGGATCAGCCTCTTCTTCCCTGCTAGCTCCGGATCCATGTTCAATTTCCTCATGGCCCAAAAAGCTCGATGTTCTAGCTCCACAGGCAGATGACATGCCTTTCCATAGACCAATCTATACAGAGAAGTCCCAATGGGTGTCTTGTACGCAGTTCTATAAGCCCACAATGCATCGTCGAGTTTGCTTGACCAATCAATTCGTTGTGCATTCACTGTCTTCTGTAGAATCTACTTGATTTCTCTGTTCGACACCTCCACTTGCCCACTAGTTTGGGGATGATATGTTGTTGCTAACTTGTGGCGCACCCCATACTTAGCTAGCAAATTCTTGAAACTTGCATTTACAAAATGAGCCCCTCCATCACTGATAATGGCTCGGGGTGTCCCGAACCTGGTGAAAATATGCTTTTTCACAAATTTTGTTACCACCTTGTTGTCATTTCTGGGACAAGTTGTTGCTTCGACCAACTTGGATACATAATCAACGGCTACCAAGATGTAATGATTACCAAATGACGGTGGGAACGGGCCCATGAAATCTATTCCCCATACATCAAAGATCTCCACTTCTAATATTTGTTGCAGTGGCATCTCCTGCCTTCTACCAATTGTGCCTATTCTTTGACATCTATCACACATTTTTACATATGTCATAGAGTCTCGAAACAGTGTAGGCCAAAAGAAACCTAAATGTAGCACCTTGTGTGCTGTCCGCTCGCCTCCGTGGTGCCCTCCATACAATGATGAGTGACAACTCCTCAATACTTCTGCAATCTGGCTCTCTGGAATGCATCTTCTCATCACCTGATCCAGTCCCTGTTTAAACAAGTACGGCTCATCCCAAATGTAACTTCTTTCTCTGCTGAGTCGTAGCCTCCGGTGGATAGACTCCACTAACCAGCAAATTCACAATGTATGCATACCAAGGGATTTCAGCTTCCCTTATTGCCAAGAGCTTCTCATCCGGAAACTCCTCTTTGATGTTGTCACCTTCCTTCACATGCAACCCACTTTCCAATCGCAATAGGTGATCTTCCACTTGATTCTCGCTCCCCTGTTTGTCCCGAATCTCTAGGTCAAACTCTTGTAACAAAAAGATCCATCTAATCAGCCTGGGCTTTGCATCCTTCTTGTTAAACAAATACCGAATCGTGCATGATTGGTATACACCACTACTTTAGAACCCCCCAAATAGGACCTGAATTTATCAAACGCGAACACCAATGCTAGCATCTCTTTTTCAATGACTGTATAATTGGCTTGGGCTGTGTCAAGTGTTTTGCTTGCATAATGAATGGAATGAAAAATTCTATTCCTCCGTTGCCCCAATACAGCTCCTACAGCCACATCGCTTGCATCACACATTAATTCAAATGGTTGCTCCTAATCCGGAGAAATAAGAATAGGTGCTTCTATCAACTTCTGTTTCAACTCATCGATTGCTTTAACACAATCCTCATCAAACTCGAACTTCACCTCTTTTTCTAGCAACCTGCATATTGGTCTAGAACTTTTAGAGAAGTTCTTGATGAACCGTCTGTAGAACCCTGCATGTCCGAGAAAACTGCGAATACCCTTCACTGACACAGGTGGTGGTAGTTTTTCAATCACTTCGAGCTTTACAAGATCGACTTCCAACCCCTTGCAAGACACCTTATGGCCAAGGACGATACCCTCCTTGACTAAAAAATATTTTTCCCAGTTGAGTACAAGGTTGGAGTCTTCACAGCGAGCTAGCACCCTGTCAAGATTCTGCAAACAAGTAGCAAACGAATTACCGAAAATAGAAAAATCATCCATAAATACCTTGATGAAATCTTCCACCATATCGTGAAAGATCTCTATCATGCATCTCTGGAATGTGGCGGGTGCATTGCATAAACCAAATGGCATCCGCCTGAAAGCATATGTCCCATAAGGACATGTAAAAGTGGTTTTCTCCTGGTTCTCCGGTGCTATGGCTATTTGGTTATAGCCAGAGTATCCATCAAGGAAACAATAGTATTCTTGACCTTCCAACCTGTCCAATATCTGATCAACAAATGGGATAGGATAATGATCTTTCCTCATGGCCTGATTGAGCTTTCTGTAGTCCATGCAAATTTGCCAGCCTGTGACTGTGCGTGTAGGGATCAACTCATTCTTCTCATTGGTGACCACAATCGTCCCTCCTTTCTTTGGGACACACTGAACGAGACTAACCCATTCATTGTCTAAAATGGGATAGACCACACCTGCATCAAGCCACTTGATCACTTCCTTCCTAACCACATCCTTCATCACCGGATTCAACCTCTGCTGATGTTGTACAGTTGGCTTTGCTCCTTCCTCCATAAAAATTCTGTGTGCGCAAAAGGATGGGTTGATCCCCCTAATGTCTGACATTTGCCAGCCCATTGCTTTCTTCCGCCTCTTGAGAACCACCAATGCATCCTTTACCTGTGCCTCCGTCAGTTCTGCGGAGATGATGACTGGCAAGGTGTCATCTTCCCCCCAAAATACATATTTCAAATGTGGAGGCAATGTCTTTAACTCCAGTTTTGGTGCTTCCTCAATAGATGGTTTTGGCAATGGTTCCAAGGACCTCATTAATGGCTGAAAGTCTTGCTTCCTGAGAAACCATTTTGGTTCGTTCAACATTTGCACCATCTCATAAGTATCCCTATCTACGAAATGATCGGAGCCCATCAAAGATCTTTCCAAAGGATCTTGAGAATCAACAATCTGAAGAATTTCTTCCTTGTTTAGCACATTGATTGCTAAAAGCTCCTCATAGATGGCCGGAAGCTTCATGGCCTTATACACATCAAATACCTCCACTTTGTCATGCGCTCGCATGGTTAGCTGCCCCACAGCTACATTAATCAACGCTCTCCCGGTTGCCAAGAAAGGACATCCCAAAATAAATTGGACTTCCACATCCGACTCAAAATCCAAGATAATAAAATCTACCAGGAAAATGAGGGAGCCCACTTGCACTAGCACGTCCTCCACAATTCCATTTGGTCTGGCCAAAGACCGGTCTGCTAACTGCAAGATCTCTGTAGTTGGTCTAGGACTGCCCAGCCGCAACTTCTTGAACACCGATGTCGGCATCAAGTTTATGCTTGCTCCCAAATCACATA
The DNA here is from genome assembly GCA_035772735.1 of Datura wrightii. Classification (NCBI taxonomy): domain Eukaryota; kingdom Viridiplantae; phylum Streptophyta; class Magnoliopsida; order Solanales; family Solanaceae; genus Datura; species Datura wrightii. Next base: position 6,382,662 of record JASDFA010000029.1, on the reverse strand, counting down.
ATCCATGAGCTCGGATACTTTTCCCGATTGTGATCTGAATGGTAAAGCTCTCAGGGTCCTTGAGCTTTGTTGGCAACCTGTTCTGTATTCGGGAAGTGCACTCCTCAGTAAGCGCCACTGTAGCATACTCCGTCAATCTGCTTTTGTTTGCTACAATGTCCTTGATATACTTTTCATATTTCGGCACTCCCTGCAAAACATCAACCAAAGGTAAATTAATGTGTACCTGTTTCAGCACCTCCATGAACTTTTTAAAGCAAGCTTCCTCCTTGTGCTTCTTTAATCTTTGAGGGAACGGGGGTGGTGGTCTTTCTGCTTCGGCTACCTTCTCCTTCCCCCTCTCATCATCATGTTCCCTATCTTTTTCCACTGCTCCTGATTGCTGAGGTGGTCTTTCTGGCTCCACCTCCTTGAGTTGTAATCCACTCCTTGTGGTCACTACATTAACCTGCTTGGGATTTGGGTCAGTGTCACTCGGTAGTCCTCCTCTAGGCCTGGTGTTTTGAGCTCCAGCTTGTTGTCCCAACTGGTACTCCAACGCCTTTGTAGCTAACTGCTAATTTTTCATATCTGCCGCTAATTTCACATAATCAGCCTGCATTTGTGCTTGGTTAGCTATCATTGTTTTGAACATTTCCTCAATGTTGTTGGTTGTGGGAGGAGGTGCATTGTTTCCTCTGTATTGAGACTGATAATTCTGATGCCCCCCTTGATTTCTCTGCATACCCTGATTCGAACTTTGCCCGTGATGGCTATTACTACCCCAAGAGAAATTCGGATGTTCCTCCAATTTGAGTTGTAATTTTTTCCATACTGTTGGTTATTATTTCTCTGGACGTTCCCAACAAAGTTTACTGAATCTGGATTTGCACCACAACACTGAGCAGAGTGTTCATTACTCCCACATACTTCACACCATACCTGCTGCACTACATTTACTGGGGCTTGTGCTTGATTTAAGCTCATACTGCTAAAGTGGGTGTTGAGCTGATTTTGTAACGCAGCTATCTGTGCAGTGATAGCTGTAAAACCATCCACCTCAAAGACTCCTGCACGCTTTCCTTGTTCCTCCTCTTGAAGAGTCCGCATTCCACTCTGGATTTCCCTGTGAAATATGATTTAACAAAGTATAAAGCTCCTCATAAGTATTTTCTAGTGCCTGTCCCCCAGCTGCTGAGTCTAGCAAAATTTTTGTATGTGGCTCCAAACCCTCTATGAAAGTATGCACCAACACATCGTTAGACTGGTGATGGTGAGGACAATCCCTTAACATCGATTTGAACCTTTCCCAAACTTGATACAGATTCTCACCCTCTCTTTTTTTAAAACTTAGAATCTGACTTCTAAGTCTTGCTATTTTCCCAGATGGAAAGAATTGTATCAAAAACTTTCTTGCAAGATCATCCCACGTGGTGATAGAGTTAGGTGGTTCAGCTTTCAACCACCTCTTTGCTTCCCCCAATAATGAAAATGGGAATAATGTAAGCCTCACGTAGTAGGATGATACTCCAGCGGGAATGTAAGTGTCACTTATCTCCAAAAAGTTTTGGAGATGTTGTTGTGGATCTTCATGAGGGAGACCTGTGAATTGCCTGCTGTTGTGCAACAACTGCACCATGTTCTGTTTAAGCTCAAACCTCCCTCCTGGCTCTGGTCTGCGAATACTAGATGTAATATTGTTAGCATGTGGGATTGCCACTTCGCAAACCGGCCTTGTTGCCATTTTCTCGGGCACTAAAACAGCCCTCACAAGTGGTGGATTCTGTTGTTGCTCCAGAATTGCCTATCTTAGCAACTGTAGCTTCTTCTCTAGAGCTTCCCTTCTTTGACGATGAAATTGTCTTTCCGGCTCTATATATGAATCCACCAACTCCTTATCTCTTGCCAGCGTTCAGAAGATTTCAATATCTGCAAGAGAAAGGCTAAGATCAAGTTGTCAGCACTTATATAGAATTTGTAAACTAACACTAAGAAAATAATTTTACCAATTGTCAGTCCCTGGCAACAGCGCCAAAAACTTATTCGGTTGGTGTGGTGACCATACACAAGTACACGTGGTCGAACAAGTAGTAAAGTGGCTTATGTAAAGCTAAGTATCGATCCCACAGGGACTGAACTACAGTACTAATTAACTTATATGTCAGTGAACTATGTCTTTATGAATGCAGACAACCAATTAAACAATATTTTGAGAGTTAAGTTTACTAAGTAATAAAAATCTAAGTTAAGATTATAATTTGAGTCTGAACAATAGTAATGAGCATGCTGAGGTTAAAACAAGCATGCAGGGAAGTAATTTATCAATTCAATTTAGCTAATCTTTTCTTCGATTGCTAGTCAAGAATTATTGCCTATGGATTAGATCTTTCGACTCCTATCCAATTAAGAATCATGAAACATTAATCTACATTTCTGTGATAAAATAATTCATGCTCTAGCCATACAATACCGATTCCGTAATTGACTAATAAGACTTTCAGATATATTTCTATTCTGAATGTATATCAATTCTCAATTTTCTAAACTAAGAAGAGAGCATATCCTACCAATTCACATCTTTCCAATTTCTTTCCTTTTCAAAATCAAAATTGGATTTCTAGATATACATTAACATTGGCCAAACATTAATGTAGTAAAAACAAGAATTGATAGAACAACCATCGAAGAAAAGATGAAAACTGAAATGAACCACAATTACATTCCACTACAATTTTTCTTAACCTCAGCAAGAAGTGAATTTAGCCACTCATTTGTGGATTAAACATAATCAAATAAGTAGAATTCATACAAACAATTGAGATAAAAGAGAAAGAGATAGAGAAGAACCCTACAATTTTTGTCCTCTCAACAACCTGTAACCCACGTTCTTGCTCAACTAAGTCAGAATGTTTAAAATAAAACCTAAGTGTGCTATTTATACTCTTGAGAATTTTTCCCAAAATAACAAGCAATGTGGCACGGAGTGTAAGGCGGAGCACTCCCTCCGTGCCACGGAGGTATTGCGGACCCTCACTGGAAGTCGGCTCCCCAAGCAATTTCACCTCAGCGTGGCACGGCTTGCATCGCGGAGCCTGGACAACATGGCACGGTGCTATCGCGCACCTTCACTAGAAATTGCCAAAATTATTTCATTCGAGGCAGAATGCCTCCATGATGGCAGTGTGATACGGCTCCATCGTGAAGCCCCTATTTTTGCTGCTCTCCCTTGTCATTTTCCACTCCTTGTCTCCAAGTTCATTCCCGATCTTCACCAACATGTATATTAGCTTCCAAAATTTCGTTTTACTTGCAAAACAACACTAATCATGTTGGTTAGTATAAATTCACATTTTAACTAAAAATCACATGAGAATGTAAACATAATGATAGATAAACAAGTCGAAATGAAGCATTCGAGTATCACTTGGGCATGCAATTCTGCCCAAGATCATAGGTTACAGTATTTATTGGCATGTTTGGCCCCAGACTTTTGTGATCACCCATTTCATGCCTTTATACCCTGGCAAGATATATTGGGTCCTACCGGAGGGGTGTATACATCGGACTCCACATCTAGCTCACGTGGTTACACGTCGGTTATAGACTCTCCCACTAGTCAGTTCAGTTCAGATCAGATCAGTATTCTAGACTTATAACATGCTTTGACCATGAGACAGGGTCTTCTACACCACCTCAGTATTTCACCTACTCAGATTAGTAGCGTTAGTTGGTCATTGCATGTATTTAAGTTCCGCGTTTCTCACTTTGAATGTACCAAGTAAGTGAGAGAAACCATACATAATAGAATAAATAACAAGACTGATTCATACTTTTATGATGTATCATTTTATGATACAACTGCAGGATCTTAGTCTTAGCTTCGTTAACCGACAGTTCATTGAAGACCTCAGCTTTACTAGTTGGTGAATCCTCATCCTTCGAGGACGGAGATTTATTCATTTCAATTATATTTTCATTTCCTTCTATTTACATTTGGAGTTAGCTGGGGGGGGGGGGCTTGTCCCAGCAACTCATCAGTCATAATGGCTATTAGACTCAGATTGATATTTCAGACTTGTAGTGTTGTTTTAATATTTTCAAACACTATGAATCAGTTTTGTTTCTTTCATGAAAATACATTTTTGATTTAAACTTTCGTTGTATGTATTTTTATATTACTCAGAATGCCAGTGTATGATAGACCAAGGGTTGACTTGGGGTCACCTGTGACTTCAAGTACCGTGTTTCGTCCAGGGTGTAAACTCGGGGCATGACAAACTTGGTATCAGAGCACTGTTTAGAGTATCCTTGGAAGTCTGAATCTGCATCGAGTAGAGTCCTCTTCGTGGGTGTGAAGCGCCAGACTTATGACGTGGAGGCTACGAGATGTCATTAGGAAACTTCCCTTTATTTCATACTCCTTATTGTGTGTTGAAATTCAGTTCCAGAATAATTCTCCTACCTCGTGCTCTATTTCTTTTCACTGAATCATGCCTCCCCGACGTGGTAATGGAAAGAGGGCCAGTAATGCTCAACAGCCTACACCACCTGCCCCAGCAGCCCCTCAGGATGACTCAATATCTACTATAGAATTTAGGGCGGTCGTTCAGCTTTTTGCCCAAACTGTGACCAACCAGGTGAACCAACAGGTGGTTCCAATCAGTCAAAATGGTTCTATAGCAGCTGCCCGAGTGCAGGATTTCCAGGATGAACCCTACAAACTTTCATAGATCTAAGGTGGAAGAGGATCCATAGGGATTTGTGGACGAGATTAAGAAGATCACACGAATCATGGGTGTCAGTCCTTCAGAGAGTGCTGACTTGGCTGCCTACCAGCTGAAAGGGGTAGCCCAGGTCTGGTATGAGCAGTGGAAGGAGGGGAGGCCAACGGAAGCAGGACCGGTGGAATAGGAGTTCACTACAGTCTTCTTGGACAAATTTTTCCCTCGAGAGTTCTGGGAGGCCAAGGTAGCGGAGTTCATGAACCTGAGAGAGGGAAATAGGACCATAGAAGAGTATGCTCTGGAATTCACTAGGCTGTCCAAATACGCTCCAGAGATGGTGGATGCGTCAAGGGCTAGCATGCTGAAATTTGCAAAATGGGGTGTCGAATCTGGTCCTCAAAGAGTGCAGAATAGTGATATTGATCAAAGATATCGACCTCTCTAGTCTTATTGTCTATGCCCAACAGATTGAGGCCGAAAAACTGAGGGATAGGGAGATAAAGAATAAGCGGGAAAGGACTAGCCATTAGTGGTCTAGCGGTGGCAACCGTCCACAACAACAGCAGCAGAGGGCTCCAACGCCCAGCTCAGCCAGCGGCCCTACCTTTCGATCCCGCCAAGATCGAAGGGGTAGTGCATCTGGCTCTCAGACTCAGAGTTACAGTGCCGATAACAAGTATCCAACTTGCCCCAAGTGCGGCAAGAATTATCTAGGAGAGTGTCTTCAGGGTCGAGAGGGCTGTTTTGGTTGTGGACAGCTTGGGCATCGGCTTAAGGAATGCCCGTCAGCAGAATGGGGAGATCACAATCCACTATTTCGGCAGTTTCAGTAGGTCGACCAGCTCAACAGGATAATACATCAGGTATGGAGGGCGATCAACGCCGAAATCATTTTTATGCATTATCATTTCGTCAGGATCAGAGAACTTATCGGATGTGGTCACGGGTATGTTACGTCTTTTCCATCTAGATGTATATGCCCTGCTTGATCCGGGGCCCACACTATCATTTGTGACTCCCTATGTAGCCATTTAGTTCAATATCAATCCAAAAGTCCTCTCAGAACCCTTCTCAGTCTCCACCCCAGTTGGTTAGTCAGTTAGAGCCTGCCGGGTGTATAGAAATTGTCCAATCTCAGTCTACAATAAAGTCATTCCAGCTGACCTTGTGAAGTTAGACATGGTTGACTTCGACCTCATCCTTGGCATGGATTGGTTACACTCCGGTTATGCCTCAATTGACTGCAGAACTAGGGTCGTCAGGTTTTAGTTCCCTAATGAGCTAGCTTTAGAATGGTCGGGCAGTAGTTCAGCGCCAAAGGGTAGGTTTATTACCTACTTTAAGGCTAGGAAGCTTATCTCCAAGGGATGTATTTACCATCTAGTTCAGGTCAAGGGTTCCAACTCTGAGACCCCAACTATCCAGTCAGTCCCTGTTGTCAGCGAGTTTCCAGATGTGTTCCCCGAAGATCTTCCCGGAGTTCCTCCTAAATGGGAAATTGACTTCAGCATAGACCTTATCCCAGATACTCAGCCCATCTCCAACCCTCCTTATAGAATGGCTCCGGCTGAACTTAAGGAGTTGAAGGAGCAACTAAAAGATCTTCTTGATAAGGGTTTAATCAGACCCAGCATTTCTCCCTGGGGTGCTCCAGTTCTATTCGTGCGAAAGAAAGACGGTACCCTCAGAATGTGCATCGATTACTGTCATTTGAACAAGGTCACAGTCAAGTATAGGTATCCCCTACCCAAAATTGATGACCTATTTGACCAACTTCAGGGAGCCAGCTATTTCTCCAAAATAGATCTCAGGTCGGGGTATCATCAGCTAAGAATCAGAGAGTGTGACATACCGAAAACAAATTTCAAGACTCGGTATGGTCACTTTGAGTTTGTGGTTACGTCCTTCAGACTAACAAATGCCCCTGCAACCTTTATGGACCTGATGAACGGAGTCTTCAAGCAGTATCTAGATATGTTCATCATTGTATTTATCGATGAAATTCTGGTATACTGCAGAAATGAGGAAGAGCATGCTAATCACTTGAGGATAGTGCTTTAGACACTTAGAGACCGCCAACTGTTCACCAAGTTCAGCAAGTGCGAATTCTAGTTGAAGTCGGTGACTTTCCTAGGTCATGTGGTCTCGGGTGAGAGTATTCAGGTAGATCCTCAAAAGATAGCAGCAGAGAAAGACTGGCCCAAACTCAACTCTCCAATAGAAATGAGAAGTTTCTTGGGCTTGGCCGGTTATTACCGACGCTTTGTGGAAGGCTTTTCTTCTATAACATCTCCACTGACTAGGCTAACCTAGAAAAAGGTGAAATTCCAATGGTCAGATGCGTGAGAAGAGCTTTCAGGAATTAAAAACTCGACTCACTACCGCTCCAATGTTGACACTAACGGAAGGATCAGATGGGTTTGTAGTGTATTGCGACGCTTCTAGAGTTGGACTCGGTTGCGTTCTGATGTAGTGGAGCAAAGTGATAGCCTATTTCTCCAGACAGCTCAAGGTTCATGAGAAGAATTATCCAACTCATGTCTTGGAGTTGGCAGCGGTAGTGTTTGCATTGAAAATATGGAGACATTACCTATAGGGGCTCACGTTGATATTTTCACCAATCACAAGAGCCTTCAGTATGTATTCAATCAAAAGGACTTGAATCTTCATCAGAGAAGGTGGTTAGAGCTCCTGAAAGATTATGACATGAGCATGGTATATCACCCGGGCAAAGACAATGTGGTGGTTGATGCCCTAAGTAGAGTGTCTATGGGTAGCGTGGCTCATGTTGAGGAAGGCAAAAAGGAGTTGGCGAAGGATATTCACAGACTAGCTCAGTTAGGGTGCAGTTGGTTGACTCAGTTGAGGGTAGAGTGGTGATGCAAAGCGGTTCCTCTTTGGTTGTTAAAGTTAAGTCCAAACAGGATGAAGATTCCATTCTACTTAAACTCAAGGAAGTGGTTATCAGGAAGGAGGTTGAGGCTTTCTCCAAAGGGGGAGATGGTGTGCTATGTTATTAGGGCAGATTATGCATATCGGACGTCGGTGACTTGAGACAATAGATATTGGCTGAAGCACACAGATCGAGATACTCCATCCACCCTGGTGCTACAAAGATGTACCACGATTTGCGGGATATATACTGGTGGAACGGCATGAAGAAAGACATCGCCGAATTCGTAGCTAAGTTCTCGAACTGCCAACAAGTCAAGGTAGAGCATCAAAGACCGGGAGGTATAACCCAAGATATCAGCATACCCACTTGGAAGTAGGAAGAAGTAAATATGGACTTTATTACGGGTCTACCTCGAACTCATCGGCAACGTGATTCCATTTGGATAGTAGACCGGATGACTAATTCTACACATTTCCTCCCACTTAAAACTACAGATTCAACTGAGGACTATGCTAGACTTTACATTCGAGAGTTGGTCCGGCTTCATGGGTGCATTATCCATCATCTCAGACAGAGGTACCCAATTCACCTCACATTTCTAGAAGTCTTTTCAGAAGGGACTTGGTACCCAGGTCAAGCTCACCACAACTTTTCACCCACAGACAGATGGGCAAGCTGAGTGGACTATTCAGACCCTAGAAGATATGTTGAGAGCATGCGTGGTCGATTTCAAGGGCAGTTGGGATGACCACTAGTCTCTAATCGAGTTTGCATAGAACAACTTCTACCATTCCAGTATCCAGATGACCCCATTTGAGACATTGTATGGTAGAAGGTGCAGATCTCCTATTAGATGGTTTTAGGTTGGTGAAGCTACTATAATCGGGCCAACCTCTATTCATGAAGCTATGTAGAAGGTACAGCTCATCAGAGAAAGATTGAAAACAGCTCAGAGCCATCAGAAATCTTATGCTGATGTGAGGAGAAGAGAATTGGAATTTGTTGTGGATGACTGGGTCTATCTGAAAATTTCACCCGTGAAAGGGGTGATGAGGTCTGGGAAGAAGGGAAAGCTCAGTCCGAGATATGTAGGACCCTACATAATTCTATGGCGAATTGGCAAAGTAGCTTATGAACTGGAGTTACCGCCAGAGTTGGCGTCTGTGCACCCAGTATTCCATGTGTCACTATTGGAGAAATGCATTGGTGAAACAACTTCAATTGTGCCCTTGGATAGTGTAGAAATAAAGGATAGTCTCTCATACAAGGAGGTCCTAGTCCAGATCCTTGACCATCAGATTCGCAAGATGAGGAACAAGGAGGTAGCTTTAGTCAAGGTATTATGGAGAAATCAGCAGTTTGAGGGAGCTACGTGGGAGGCTGAAGCAGATATTATGGCTAGATACCCATATTTGTTCTCTTCCAGCTCAGTTCTAGTTTAAGGTGCCAATTTTCTCCCTAGAACTCCATTCAGTTCGTGTATTCCAGTTTCTTCCATGTAAATGGACATGTGCATGATTAGTGAATTCAGTTCATACTTGTGATTTAGTTCAGAGATAGTCATTCCGCCAGTTTTCAGCTTTCTTGATCAGTATTCGTGTATAAAAGTTTCCATTCTATGCTTTCCTGTGTGTTTTCAACATTCGAGGATGAACATTCCTAAGGGGGAGATATTGTAATGCCTCGGAAACTCAAAGACTAGGCCCGGGACTTAAATCAAAGAAAACTGAAAAATCTGCATCAGGTCATAGAACGAGTCATTCTGTGACCCGTGGGGAGTGACCACGATTTCGTTAAGTGACTCGTGGTGAGGCCTGGGTGTTTAGTTTGAAAAATTGATGTTTTGGTGACCACGGGTGTGACCACGAGTCATGGTCACTGACCATGAGTCGTGGTATGACCCCAAGGTCAAGGATAATTTATAGTCGAGATATGTGAGGCAGTGTACCCAACGGGTCCTCCTCACCATGACTCGTTTGGGACACCACGAGTCATGGTGTCACCCTTGGGGACTCCATGGCTTTTTATACAGTGTGGTCCACGAGAGGTGACCACGAGTCGCGATCACCAACCACGACTCGTTAGGGCCCTCGTGGTGGCCTTTAGTGTACTCCATGCAGTGTAGTCCACGACTGTGACCACGAGTCGTGGTCACTAACCATGACCCGTTAGGTCACCTGTGAGGACTGACACTCAATTTTTTCCTGCAAATTTTCAAGGGTCTTTCAGTAATTTTCTACCCTCCTAGTTTTAAACTACATCATTTTAGTCATAATTTCATACTTATTAGTGGGGCTAAACGGTTTCTTTCCTCATTACCCACTGAGACCTTCAGAAAACAGATCATAGAATTCTCTCAAGGATTCTCAGAGCAAGAACTAGGGCTGTCTACTTCTCCTTAGATTCTCAAGGAATTTTGTCGGATTTCTTTATCAGGTATGTGGGAATTCAATAAGGGGATAGTTCTTCCCTTGTGTCCCCCAAAACCCTTCTCTAGTTTCTCTATAAAATCCTAGCCCTGAGCTTTTGAATATGAAGATAATATATGTTATATTTCTTTGGATTCATATAGAATGATATCCATGATTATTTCAGATATGATTTCCATCAGTTCATGTTTAAATTGATGATATTCCCATAAAACTGAATTCTAGCCTTGTAGATTTTCGAATGTTAAGAAATTCTTGGTAATGCTTCGTTTAATCCATGTGGAATTAGTATGTTATACTAATTATGGATATTTTCCACTAGTTAGTGACAGTATTGATGCTTATCCATGTACATTGAGTTTATCCCTAGTCTTCGAGAGTAGAAAAGACTAGAAACTTGCTAAAGTGATTAACCTCAAAATTTTCCTGATTATATCAGTGTGGTGAATTCCCACATTATTCTATATGCTAAATTCTCAGTCAGATACAGGATTTCCTAGCTTTAGTTAAAATGTGAGAATACACAGTGTCAGTCAGAAATGCCAACTGATCAGTTTGACTACAAAATTCCCTAAGGTGTCAGTATTACCTCCCAATTATAAAAATCAGATTCAGAATTCAGTTTATTGGTCCACTAGGCGGTCATGACAACTTAGATATATAGCTCTGACTAGACTTAGGACCCCAGTTCAGATTACAGTTTGTTCTTAGATGGTTATGACGTTTCTAGATAAACAGCTCTGACCAGTCTAGAACCCAGCTTCAGGTTCTGGTCTGATAAGACTCTCAGGGTACTTCATATGTGTATCCCTGCCTAGTCTTGGGCCCCAGTTTCGAGCTATCATCTTAGTATTCAGTTTAGGATTATCTAGTGGGAGTAGGACTTAGCACCAAGCGGATCGGGGTTCCAGCGTATCCAGGTACCCAAAACTAATTGCCAGTGTAGGTTACAGTATTTATTAGCATGTTTGGCCCTAGACTTTTGTGATCACCCAGTTCATGCCTTTATACCCTAAAAAGGTATATTGGGTCCTACCGGTGGCGTGTATACATCGGACTCCATGTCTAGCTCACGCGGTTACTTGTCAGTTATAGACTCTCCCACTAGTCAGTTTAGTTCAGTCTCAATTTAGTTCAGTTCAGATCAGTATTCCAGACTTAGAACATGCTTCGACCATCAGACAGGGTCTTCTAGACCACCTCAGTATTTCAGCTATTCAAATCAGTAGCGTTAGTTGGTCATTGCATGTCTTTCAGTTCAGTATTTCTATTGTGTATGGTTTCTATCACTTACTTGGTACATTTAAAGTACTGATACTTTTATGCTGTATTATTTTATGATACAACTGCAGGATCTTAGTCTTAGCTTCGTTAACCGACCGCTCATCGAAGACCTCAGCTTTACTAGTTGGTGAGTCCTCATCCTTCAAGGATGGAGATTTATTCATTTCAGTTACATTTTCATTTCCTTCTATTTAGATTTGGAGTTAGCTGAGGGCTTTGTCCCAACAACTCATCAGTTATAGTGGCTTTTAGACTCAGATTGGTATTTCAAACTTGTAGTGTTGTTTTAATATTTTCAAACACTATGAATCATCTTTGTTTCTTTCATGAAATTACGTTTTAGCTTTAAACTTTCGCTGTATGTATTTTTATATTACTCAGAATGCTAGTGTATGATAGACCAGGGATTGACTTGGGGTCACTTGTGACTTCAAGTACCGTGTTTTGTCCAGGGTATAAACTCGGGGCATGACAGTATTATTGGAAGACTTGCAGTTATGCAAGTTTATTAAGGATTTCATGTGGAATCGATATTACCTTGTCGATGAAAACTGCACAGATAGTTGCAAGGAGTTACCTAGATAGTTGATGGTGTATTGGAAATATATGAATAGATATGAGAAGCCTTTGGGAGATCAGTTGTTTTCTATAGATTTGACTTGAGAACAAAATTTCTAGAATAATGGATGAAGCATACTATTTGAAGATTTACATACAAGTAGATATCAGTTTCTAACTCAGTTGCTTCAGTTTGACGAAACAAAACTATCAAACCTGGAATTAGCGCAATCTGCCTTGGATATGGCCAGATTTTTACATAAATACTTACAATTGGCTCAGAATAGGAAAAGGCCCTCTTATGGCAGAAGAGAATCATAATTCAGATGTGTGGTGTGTTGCAATGTGTTTTCTAAGGGTTCTTAGTACTAATAACTACTCTGGAAGATGTGTAAGGAAGATTAGCTAGATTAGAGTATTTTACTAGTACAGTGTTGGCAATGAATTTCCTCATAGTAATCGGATTGTGGTGACTATGATGCATGTTGATGAATCAATTACATTTGGAACTATGATTATGATCAAATCAGGTATTGTGTGCAGAGACGGTTCAAATATATGAAGTTGTTTTGAGAAGTTTTGATTTTGAATTAAGGAGATATAGTCTTATGGATAAAACAAAAGGAGATTTGACGGGTAAGGTGAACTAGCAAAACTACTGATGTAACATTTTTATTGAGAGCTCATGCATGAGGCCTACCATGGGTATTTACAGCTCCTGGACAGTTTTAGTACTTTGCCTTGCCTGTTCGAGGACGAATGGATGTTTAACTAGTGGATGATGTAACAACCCATATGGTTATTTTGTGATTTTCATCCCGTTTCCCTAGGTTGAACCTTTTCGTATCCTTATTTTTTCATTTATGACTTTTGGATATGGATGACACAATTCCCGAGATGATCCAATGAAGATTGGATGAGATTTTCAGTTTTGGAAGGTTTGAAGTTTGAGAGGTTTGACCAACGTCAACATTTCAGTTTAACGAACTTGAATTTGGATTCTAAAAGCTCTGTTAGTTCCAGATGGTGATTTATGACTTATTTGGATGGTTTGCATGGATTCCGAGATGCTCGGGAGTGATTTGAGCCTTTGGTTGGATTTATGATCTTTAAGGAAGCTAAGTTTGACCACGGTCAACATTTGATCAAACCGACCTCATATCAGTGATTTAATAATTCTAAAAGATCCGGAATGTGTTTTATGATTGAATTGCATATTTGGTTTGTGTCTGGAGGATTCCGGATGAGTTTCAGACACTCGAGTTGTAATCTAGTAGAATTTGAAGTTAAGAGTTGACCTCGGTCAAATAGTTAATGACCTCGGATTAAGGATTTGAAAGTTCCAACAGGTTTTTTTGGTTACTTTGGACTTGTCCACAAATTATGATTTAATTTCGATGAGTTTCGGGTGGATTTGAACGTTCTGTGTGTTTTAGCATGATATTAAGTACAACATGTGACAACTCAAAGGTTTGTTTTTAGTTCTAGAGATCGAAAAATTATTCCGAGGCTTCCAAATTTTTTAGCATGAATTATACGAGTGATCTAAAAAGTTTGGTGCAATTTTGATAAGTCAAGATCGCGTTTTTATCGCAAAAAATGAAATAATTCTTAAACAAGAAAAAACAATATCTGACTAGGAAAACAAGCACTAAAATGGAGTTTTGATTGAACTCATAGGTCCGTATAATTATTTGGAACTATAGGAAAAAGAATCATCGCATTTCGAGTTCGTATGATGAAGTTATGACCATTTTAGTAAAAATAAATATTGCTGGTGCAAAGACAAAAATTCAAGTTTGGTGCAGACTTTTAGTGACGAAATATGCGCTTTTAGTGACGAAGCTGGTCTTTTAGTGACAAATTTCGCACCCTTTATATAGCTGGATAGAATTCCTATTTCATTATCCTTATTGCGATTTGGAGAGTTAGGAGACTCAGTTTTGGGTTATTTTTGATGCATTGGATTCATATATTTTGTGGGTTAAGTTTTTAACCTTAAAATCATTATCTTCCCGCTAAATAATTGATTATTCATTTTAGTCCATGAAATTAGATAGAAAATTGAGGTTTTAGGCCTAGGGTTCTTGAAATTAAAAAATTCGTGATTTGGGGATCGAATAACGATTCGTTTTAGCTGAAATTCGACGTATGAGTTTATTTCATTATGAATAAGCATAATTTGAAAGAAAATTTCAGATTTAGCTTCAGAGCTCAGGGTGACATTTTGACCCGATTTTTCGAGCCAAAAATAAATATAGCAATGTGGGTGTCAGTGGATTCGTATTCTTATGGAGATTATATATTTGTACAGATTTTGATAATTTGAAAGAGTTACAGAGGGAAAATTCATAATTTGATGCTTGAGCTTCGGTTTGAGGCAAGTCGAGATTTCTTGATTCTTTAAGGTGTTAGTTTTATATATATTAAATAAATTTAAGGATAATGGGCAATAAGAGGGTCCCATATAAATGAGATGACAGAAATTTATACTAGTACCGGTGTTAGGATATGGATAAATTTATACAATATTGATATATGTATTGATGACATTCCAAAACTTGTGGTGTGATTGATTTACTGGGATATATGCACTACGTGATTGTCACACCCCACCTTGGAGGGGTATGACGGGCACCTGGTGCCTGCTAGACTCTAGACTGCTAGATGGTCCAGCCTAAGCACCTCTGGTGCTTTTGGCTGGCCCTGGCTCTATTCCAAGAAACCAACCGGCTATATAACGGCTGTAAACACAGCCTCCGGCCAACCGACCTATAGCCACCTGTACCTGTACTATCAACTAACCAGAACACATTCAATATAGGGAAGCCTATGCGGGCCGACAAGGCCACCATGCTGTCTAGTTATCTGTAATTCAACAATGAAGTATTGGAAAGCTACGTGACAGGCAAGGTCACCACTACTGTCAAGTTATGGCCCCACACGGCCAGCATAAAAGAAATAAAGTACTAACAGCTATACAACTGCACGGCCTCACACGACCGGCTCAACTGACCACAGGGAAATATATACAGACTGCAAGCCTCTAGGAATAATAATAGAAATGATCGGGACAGGGCCCCGACCTACCCGTACTGTACAACAAAAGAAAATGAAATACACCTCTGGAATTCAGTCTCCGGATGACAGGAGCTAAATACTCGATCGCTGACAGGAATCACGAGGGATCGCCTCCTCGTCTATGAGTACCTACAGGCAAGTAATACAGCACCCCACCGGGCGTCAGTACCGCTGGTACTGAGTATGTAAAGCAATAGCTAAAAGAAATATCTGAAAACAACAATACAACTAATGAAACTGAAACAGGAAGGAATAGATTAACTGTCTGATAATGTAAAATTATGCCTACTCTTAACTATACTGGAAGGAGTAGGAGTCATACCTGGAGGTGTATCATTCTACTGTCGATCTACTCGTATCCAATATAACATGGCATAACATAACATAGCACACACAAACCTTACCCGGCCCCCATAAGCCGGGAGGTACAACCAGCACAAAATCTATACCCCTACCCCCGTCATCCCATCTTCTAAAGTAACTATAAGCATCCTGCCGGTCCCCTGGGTATGCACTTAGGCTCGCTGAGCCCCTGACTATAATTGTACCTGAGTCCGGAGGACTCCTGAATCAACACCCGGGCGTATCCGCTCGACAGGGGTGTGTAAGGGCCGACCAAGGCACAATATGGGGAAAACTGGCATCCCATCTTCGTCCCCTGTGGGACGGCATGCCACTCTGTAGAGCGACATATCCTCGTCCTCTGGCGGACGAGTCGATACAGCTATCAACGCTGGGGCGGTCATGGATGCTAGGTAATCCAACCCCAAAACAATATAACGGTCTCAACTAGTAATACTATCTGCATATCCCACATACTGAAACTAATAGTAATAAAGTATTCGTACATACTGTGTGCTGAACCAGTAATGGTAATGTGTACGTACTTAATACATGCTGAGACTGATAATAGTATATATGTATAAATATAATCTTCTTCCATACTGTGCTGAGTCTAACGCTGAACAAGGTATAGTTTTTCTGCTGAAAACCATGTTGTATACTGAGTTTCTATAGTAACATGACTTACTATTTCTAACATGCTTCCTAGACCTCGTTTCAACCTATCATTCTACTTCTGAGATGCCTTACAGATATTACATTGTTTTACTGGGTTTCAACTGAATCCGATAATATCCTAACATTCTGTATTACATCACATACAGAGCATGCTGTGCAGTTCCTAACACTTGTATTAGAATCTATATCGTGCTAGCAAGTTTCGTGCTAATTATAACATGATACTTCTAATATCGTACCAACATTCGTAATAAACATAACGCATGACTTCTGAACGTTCTACTGGCCTTTAAATTACTTTACTATACCGAGGTTGCTAACTTGCCGAGGAAACTAGCTTTACATACCTTATCCTCGAACTATCCGTCTGTCGGACGAGGCTCGGCCAATACTTCAACTATTTCTCCCAACTGCATTCATAAATATGTCAATTAATACTAAATATAGCTTTATTTTAAAGAACAACGTCACTTTCGATATAATTTATAGCCTAAACTTAGGCTTATTGAAAGATGGTCGAAAACTCGCTATTTTTCAGAGGTCTAGAAGGGAGAAATATTCACTTCACAGCTAGGAACACATAGACACTAGTTTGGAGCAATTCTACTTACCTTATCTCGGTAGCTCGACGATTCGTCGGCCGTATTTCACGAAACTAAATCCGTAGGAATGCTCTCTGCTGCTAAATACCTCAGTATTTGAGGTTAATTTGAGTTTGGACAACGTTTGGCAGCGTAATCGGATGAAATTATATTACCCCCTTTGTTCTTTTCTCTCCTCTGGTTTTTCCTCTCTGTTTCACTGGAAATTTTATAAGTTTAAATGAATTAAAACCGAAGTGGGGCTTTATATACTTGGGCCTGGACAAGGCCAACGTGTCACAGAGCTAACGCGGAGGCTCCACCTCCGTGACACGTTGCTATCGCGGAGGGGCTCTGCCTCGGCTCCTTCCGCGATGGTTCGACAGGTTTCTCGTCCAATCTTTTTTCCGGGCCTTTTTTTAGCACGTATGGCCTTCAAATATGCTTAACCAACGTGCGAATAGGTCATCTAGGTGTCGGGAATCCTACCGGATATAACAGTGATACTTGATTGTGACTTGAAGATCCTTGATAGCAGGGGTTGGTTGATGAAATTGTGTTATTCATACATACTCATACCACTCTTGTTGTTGTATGATGATTATTGACTAATAGTGTCCATTGAGTTATTTTCTGAAAATTCATATTCTTGTGATGCCGATGGAAAATTGTTCCTGCATGTGTTATTATCGATGGAAAATAGTTCTGAAATATATTATTGCCAATGAAAAATGGTTCCAGCGTGTGTTATTGTCGATGGTAAATGGTTCCAATATGTTATTACCGATGAGAAATGGTTCCGGCGTGTGTGATTGCCGATGGAAAATAGTTCTGGAAGGTATATGGACCTCACGAATCCCCCATGGGTTCCCAACTATCCAACAGAGGAAGCCGGTATATACGGATTCTTGGACAATGCATTGCATTACATTTCATCTTCATTGCATTTCATATTGAGTTGAGTGTTGAAGTGTCGAGATGGTTGTGATATTAATTTGACTCATTGTATTTGAGGCTCATTAAGATATAATCAGTAGTGTAGCTGATGTGGTGACTATATTGAGGTATATTGTGATATCATCAGTGGTGTAACTGTCTTTGAATAATATATATTTTATTTACTTCTTGGTTAGATATTAAATCCATAAACTCGTGTTTGGGTGAGTTATTATTATTGTATATTTACAACTATTGAAAAAGAATTGTTAGTATTATATCTTGTCATCACTTCTAGAAAGGGTCAGTTATCAAAGCTTGCGGAGTACACGTGTTTCCCGTACTCACCCTATACTTGTTGCACCTTTTCGTGTGCAAGGACTGAATCAAGTGCTAATGGTACTTGAGTTGCTACGCGGTTCGAGATATGTTGCGGTTAGAGTTCAGGTGAGATGCTTTCTCTTATGCAGTACTGAATTATAGAGACTCATTATTTTATTTCGCATCTTATTTTTTCTAGATGATGACTTTAGTTTTCAGAGTTGTTTGATACTCGTAGATGTTCTTGTGCTAGTGTCACCAAATATTGGAATTTTTTTGATTTTAGACTCGTTTAAAAGAAGTTAGCTGCTTATTTTTTATTACTTCCGCAATTCGTATATTATTAAATGTTTAACAAAGGAACGGGGTTAGCCTACGAGGATGGTGAGTGCCCTCATGGCTCAATGCGACTTTGGGTCATGAAAGCATGTTTTGTACTGTCCTATTCTTATGAATTCTTATGCATTTTATTAGTCCATTTTTATTTACCTTGCATACTTAATACATTCTAATTACTGACCGCACACTCTATGTTGTATCGTTTCATGATACAGGCTTAGACGTCCAGGGTCAATCTCTCTGTTAGTCGGTCATTAGAGTTCAGTTCAGTCAGCTGTTGGTGTGTCCTTATCCTTCAAGGACCTTCAATTTTTTTTATTGTTGCAATTTCAGTTTCAAACTTGTAGTGAACTAGTTGGGGTGTTGTCCCATCAACTCATCAGTATGTTAGAGGCTTTTCAAATATAGTAATTTATTCAGTGTTATGTATTTTCGTGGTTCAAAAGTTTAATATTCAAACTTCCACTATTTCAGAATTAATTTCTTTCTGCCTTGATTATGTTGAGTTAGTTATCATGTTCATGTCATGGATCGCATTGAAACCATTTATGGTTCTAGGTCCTCTGTCTCGATCCTGGCCTATGTTCGAATCATGACACTTCACCACAAAATAAAATCATAGGAGAATGGTCTAATCCTTTTTTGGTTAGATATTTCACTTCAGTTTGAAAAAAAATGTGTTATGGAATGAAAGATCAATCAGAATCCTATTTAATCATTTGAAGATACAATCTTCAGCAGCCTTTCCATTCTACCAGGTATATAAGCTCCCTTTGAAATCCATGTTAAAATAATTTACTAAAATTCGCACGAAAAGGAAAGTTCTCACATTCAGATAGTTTCACAAATAAGCTACCTAATTTCTCATTTTCTAACAAAATGACATTAAAATCACCCTCATCATGCAAGGCGGCTTCATGTCTCTTGCAAGATAGTAAATACTATCCCATAATTCTAATCTCTCCTCTGCATTATACTTTGCATACACAAAAATAAAGATCATCTCCTTGCTAAATTCTTGATGTTTGATCCTCAAAGTGATTTGTTGATTTGTATCGGGGAGGACTTCCCATTGAACTGTTGCCTCTATGAAAATTCATAGTTAATCAAAGTTTTCTATGTAATGATCCTCTTTTTATATATTTGAATGTGTTTGTTTATATCTTTTTTAATTCTGCTATATTTTATAAAACATTGCTATGTTTGATAAATAAATAAAAATATCCATATATTTAGTAATATATGATCTTATTTAGATATGAGGCGTGATTTTTTATAATATTAATGTGTACTTTTTCATGGCACGGACTTCGAATATTAATGTGCATTTTTCCACGATTATCTATTATATTTAAGTCAAGCATTGTAAGAACTATGAAAATTGTTAGTTTAAGATCAGGGATTGCAAGCAGTACGAGGTGGTACAATTGCAGGATTGACTCAAAAAAATTGGGGGTCTAAAGTCAAATTTCAAAGAGAGACCCTAATCGTCTTCTTCTTCTTTTTATCAAGTCTTTTTATTTGATTGAGTATTAATTAGATCATTATTTTCTACTTGTATTATTTTTCTTAATACTTTTAATTCAAAAAGTAAATCTAAACCATTAATATCAAAATAACTATCATATGTTAAAGAATGTTCAAGGTTAAAGACAATGCTTTTTCAAAATAGTTATATATGTCACATTAGAGGCTTCATAGATTAGTCAGTCTAGTATGTTCTCATGTTATATTTTCCTTTTTGACCTCAGTATCACTTATGTGCTCTAGTGGTATTTCTATGAAAAAGGTTTAAATTTTCTTATGCATAATGACTTTTACTCTTTTAAACATTGAGTTATTCATATCCCACCCATGTCAGATAAATGCTCTATATTTCATGCCATGTCATGAGATTCGCTTGGGTCAGCAATGATATCGGGTGCCAGCCACATCTAGGCCTTATGTTGGGTGTGACATAAATAACTCCAAAATAAAAAATTCAACTAGTATAAACAAAAATCAACATTCAACCATCATGCATGTGCCAAAATCCTAGAACTATTAATTTTAGCTACTCATAATTCTCATTAGCATTCGAGAATTCATGAGTTCACAAGAAATAATTGCACAAAAACAAACAAATAATTTGAAAGTAAATCTTTCTCGGCCCTAGCTTAGACTTCAAAAAATGTCCATCCCCCTTTAAAATTTGAGTAAGGGTCCTATTTATAGACCCTAGGAAATCTTTGACTTTTAAAAATCAAATTCAAAATGAATCGGGAAAGCTAACGATTTGCCTCACCCTTGCTATGCAAGAGATGGCGGAATAGGAAAAAAAAATTTCGTTAACCTGTTTTTTTATGCCACCCCCTTCATTGAAACTGTTGGTGGCTTACGTCACCCTTGCGACACGAGGGATGGCACAACAGCTAGTTCAGTTCGTTATGTTTCGCTTCTTCCGTGATGCTTTGCAATATTGCTTCTTTCTTGATCATATTTGGTTGTTTCTTGCTCATTTTTCACTCGTTTATCATCCAAGTCTCTCTAAACACACCTAAACATCAAAATGTAGCATTATAAATATAATACATAGAGTTGATACTCAAAAAGAAAACAAAAGTATTAAAATACAAGGTCAATTATGACTAAAATATGTGTATTTTGACCTCTCATCAACACCCCACACTTGACTCTTGCTCATCCTCGAGAAAATATTGAAGATATATATCTTATCTCTAGTTAAACAATAGCAATTGAATATGTATGTTCAGTCTAAGACTATTATGACCATATTGAAATTACAAGTTTCCATCACAACTTGCATCATTATTGAAAATACGCTCTCAAACAATCCTTAAGATGACCTAACCTCAAGAACTGACTCAAGATCTATGAATATCATATAACACATATATGTCACCTAATTAATAGATTAAATACTTCACTTATCTTTTGTCAACCATGTTCCCTCATCGAGCAGGAGAGTGCCCCACATCCGCTCACAGAAATATGAGAGAATCACATATATATGGGCGTATAAATCAAGTAATTCATGCTCACCCTTACAAAAAAATTTTCATGTAATATATGATGAACCATAGGCTTGTCCTTAGTATAAATACATTACTAATATAGGAATGCTAAACTGAGGATCAAATAGGACTTATATGGTTGCAATGCAGGCTAATAGAGAGGTAAGAATTATTTGGCTAAAATTGTGATTATCCTTCCTAAGCACTTTAATATTTCGCACACTTTTCTAATTTTACTAAGCACAATTTTAAACTTGCCAACCCTTCCATCTTCTCCGCTTATCCACTACTATTTATTATTTTTTCATCACCTTAAGGATATACTTATATGTTACTTTGCAAGGACCAGTCAATTTTTTCTGTTATTGTTCTTTCTTCTTTTTCCGCTCCCTATCAGTAACATATATTTTTTCAACACTTGCACCCCTAATCTTTTTCTTCAAATGTCCACCCTAAACTTTCCCTTTTCTCACTCTTACTCCTTTCAAAACATTCAATTTTTTCCTTTTAAAGTGCTTTAGGAATTTTTGGATTAAATTAAAGGCCAATTAGAACAAAAGGATTTAGCTTTAGTCATGGTTACTAAAAGAATAGGCTAAAAGCTCAACAGAAATTACTAAGGATAATACATGAGGATAGGTAAATAAAATATGTCTAATCAAAGAAACTCCTTTATCATCTCCTAGATTCAACACTTTTTGCTTAGCATAGACATCGGGCAAGTTCTAAACATAAACATGAAAGGTATATCACAAAATTTTTCTCTCACACACATGACACATATTCGACTCAAGATGGTTTCATATAGAACCTCAATTAAGCAAACAACAACAAGGGTTCAATATCAAGCTAATATAATGATAGAAAAGTTTGGAAATGAGCACATGTGTCTCAAAAGAGGTCATTCACTTTTTCATAGTATGTTTTTAATTTTAAAACCAATGCTTGCATCATTTGATTAAATTAGCATATAACCTGAGCACCTAGCATTCAAATGGCTCTAAGGTTTAATTTTCCTACCTAGTTCCTAATGATTAATTTTTCTCAAAACGGTTGTCAATCATCCATCATCATAAAAAAGTCATTTCTTCTCCTAAAAAAATTAAATACTACTCCTAAAAATTAAAAAAAATTACCTGGTTTAAAAGTTTTCCCTCAGAAAGGAACCGAGGTCATAAGAAAAAAAAAAGAGGTGAATGAGACATGCTATTTATGAAAATTTTAAAAAAAAAAATAGGATAACCTTTTTTTTACAAAACAAATTATGTGGTGTACTCATCCTTATCCTCCAAATATCAAAAGATATATCCACCCCACATTTAAAGTCATCCTCTATCCTTGGAACATCAACAACAAAAATTAAGAATATGAGTGAGAAATACTCCCCGAGACCCTCTAGGGCCTAGCTAGCAATATATTTTCTAAATTTTCATTTAGAGTCTCATAACTCTCCCACTTAAGCTCGAAACATGCTCCTTAGCTTCAACTTTGAATAATCAGACTTTTTGAAATTTACACAAAAAAAAACACAAAAAACGTGACTCTATAAAAAAATAAAAAGTTTAAGAAGATACACTATTACAAATTGGGTTGCCTCATGATAAACATATGATTTAACGTCGTGGCACGACGCATTTCTCACATCAAAACTTTCTCATCTACTTCCTCCTCCTATGATTCACTTTCTCTTTCTTCTTTATATCCAGAGGTTCATTGCTTTTAACTATTATGCGCTTTCTTTCCACTTTACTCTTATTCATTTCAATTTCGACCATTCAACCACTTACTCAGGCCTCTTCAACTATTTGGGAAAGTTTTCCTTTCTTACCCTCATACAATAAGGCAATAACGGACATTGCGGGTTCACTCTCTTCTGCATTTACTTTGGACCACCACTGTTATCATGCATAAATCTTTCTAGTGCGAGGGGTTAGAGAGTGCTTTGTACATGTTAAACGTGATCTCTTCATCATGCACCCACATCTTCAGTTTACCTGTTCTAATGTCAATGATGGCTCCACCAGTGGCTAAGAATGAATCCCTAAATATGACTTGCACCCTATCATTTGCTTCAAAATTAAGAATGATAAAATCAGCAGGAATCACAAACTTACCCACTACGATGAGCATATCCTCAATAATGTCGTTTGGATGAGATTGATCAACCAATTATAGAGTGATAGTGGTGGGCTATAGTTCTCCCAAATCGAGTGTCTTGAACACATATAAGGACAACATATTTATATTTCCCCCAAGTCACATAGAACGTGCCCAACATCACTTTCACCAATTTGTATGGAGAGGATTAAACTCCTAGGGTCTTTAAGCTTTTGAGAAAGCTTACTCAGTACCCTCGAACTGCACTATTCAGTAGGTGTAACTATCTCAAATTTTGTTAGCCGCCACTTGAAATGCTACGGCATCCATAAGATATTTAGCATACTTTTTCATCTCCTTCAAGGCATCAATCCGGGAAATATTTATATATAGTTCCTTGAAGATGTGAAGGAACTTCTTGAAACTGGCATCATCCCTATTCTTCTATAGTCTCTGCAGAAATGGTGGTAGGGGTTTCTCAATCATAATTTTAGGATGGTCAGCAACCTTTTCCTCAATTTTACCTTCCTGTGTTGACTCTGGTCATAGCTTGATACAAGGATGAGTGTTTGTAGAAATGGAGGTAGAGGCATACTCTCCTTCAAGATGACTGTTTTCCTTCTCTCTGGCTCTACTTCAAGTAACTGTGTACCTTCCGTTTGCACTTTATGTTTAGGTGGAGCTACACTAACTCCTTTCCATGGGGATGGATTGTACATTATCAAAAGGGACTCCGTGTTTCTAGATGAGAACTTGTCCTATGAGAAGGAGCTAATGGTGATATTGGCTAGGGAGGTCCGTAAGCTGAGATCAAAAGAGATTGCGACAATACAAGGTTTAGTTGAAGAATCGTCCCATAGAGGAAGCCACTTGGGAAATCGAGGCCAATATGCGAGTCAAATGTCCTTAATTGTTCATATAATCTGATGCGTTCTATTTATTGCCTTGTAGACCGTTCGCGGATGAACGGTGTTTTAATTGGCATCTAATATAGCAGCTCGTATGTCATTATGGGGGGAAATAAACCTAGAACACTCTAACGGGCTAGAATGTGGATAGAAGAAGTGTTGTGGAGTGAGATACTGAAAGTAGTTGATTTTGGAGCTACTAATTTCGGGGACCGTTGTAGCGGTAGAATTTCTACAGCAGCAAGACCGTGGTCACAGTTGGAGTTTCGCCATAATAGAACAAGAAAATATCTGTTGTAGTGGCTTTCTGACTACCACAACGGGTCCGCTGCAGCAGAAAGGTGACCACCGTAGTGAACGACGGGATCCAGAAAGTGGCTTTAAGTGAGATTTCTGGGGTTATACGCCATTATTTTCATAAAATGAAACATCAAGGGATGAAGGCGATTTTCTCCCCTAAAGAAGTTGAATTACTTTCTCAAGGTAAGTTTCTTGAATTCCTACCCCTAAGATTGATTATGTAACACCTAGGATTCAAGGAGAACCTCTAATGGTGATTTTGTAGAAAAGAAAATCCTAGGTTGAGAGAACTAGGACTGAGTCATAGGGAACTAATGGAGTGGTTTGATTATGAGTTTAAAGGAGGTAATGATCATTCCCCAAGTTGTAGTTGTTAAAGAATGTGGTTTATGAGGAAATTGAAACCTAGAACTAGATGAAATTGGGATTTTACTCTTAAAATTGTCATGAAGGAAGGGTTTGAGTTTCTAAGACCCTTGTGTGGGTGGCAGGATACTAAATTTTTTCATGTTCTTGTTTAGACTTTGCGTGTTCAGAAGCACTAAGGAAGGGTAAGACTCCAGTAGAGTGATTTTCATCCGAACCCTCCCAGTTTGAGGTAGGTTATGGTTTAGAGGAGTTAGACTTTACATAATGATATGTATGTTTGTGAATGATAATGTGTTGCTCGGTCTATGGACATTATCTGTGATTATGATTTCCTTGTTAAAAAAATCAACTATTGAAATAAATTTGATATGTTATGGCCACCGAACTGGTATGGAATTGTGTTGAACTATTAATTTGTTCTTGTATTGTCATGGAATGAATGATGAACCGTTGAAATATATAAGTGGGAGAGATAGTTTTGGTCTCCTGAATGTCATAATGACAAACTTGGCTATGATATCACTACCGTGAGAATGGCTAAGGATAGTAAGAATATCCTGAGATGAGAGGCTCGTGCCTGAGGGGAGCTTCCGGGCGAGCAATATTAATTGAGTGTCTCATGTATAAGGGGAGCATTTGGACGAGCATATGAACGGGAGGAGGTATCACGCCAGTACAGTACATGGATTTCAAGAGTCCACTACAGGTCATGACTGGAAGGGTAGAAATAAGACTCTTTAGCATGTGTGTTCACTGAGGCTTAGTGCTGGAGTGTTCATAGTGATATGACAGAGGCGTGTGCCCGGCATTCACTATTTGTGCTATTTCATGGTGTGTTATAATAATGTGTAGAAGTGGAATGGAATAATGCTAATTAGCTTAACTGATGTTTGAAAGCATGTCTATAATTTGAATGTGGAAAAGTTGCAAGGTCTTGATGTTTTATAGAGGTGAATGAAAGTTAGAAATTGTGTTGTGCTATCATTGTTTTAATTACTATATTGTATGTTATTATGCAGCGTTTCATGTGTTGTATCGTAGTAACTGTTATGTTTCTGTAAGAATAAGATGATATGTGATGTTGTGAATAGTTGATGAAATGACTAAGTGCAGCTAAGTCGAGCTACTACCCAAGACAATACTGCTACAGCGGGACATGTTCCGCTATAGTGGTCAAGTGACCGCTGCAGTGAAGAGCCTAATCCCGCGAGCAGGTCGATTGCATCTGAGTAGAATTGAATTTCTTTGAACGTGTAATGTGTATTTGAATAGTGTTTTAGAATGGTTACATGTTTTTGTTTGCATTCTTATATGTTATTATGTAAGGTCGGCCGATGATGCCTACCCGTACTATGTCTCGTACTGATGCTACTCCTACACTTCTTTTCTGAATGCAGAATTTGTTCCAGGAATTTGCTCACCTCTAGAGTATCAGCAGTTTCATTTTGAAAGGTGAGCGCTTGCAAGATGGGAAGTCCTACTCCTCCGTGGAAGATGTCTCTCTTCCAGACATTATAGTTTCCTTTATTTTATAGGTTTATCACCCTTAGATATGTATTTAGACGTATGGTGCAATAACAATCAGATATTGGGAATGTTAACTTAGCATTGGTTTTATCGTTTTGAATGTTTCATTTAATTATGAGAGTGTTATTTCCCTTCTTAATGCTTGACATAGGGGCAATTGTTGTAAAAGGTGCACCGAGGGTTAGTATGGGTGCCAATCATGGTCATTTAGGTCATGACAAAGTTCGTATCAGAGCCCTAGGTTTTTTTATCTTGTTGCATTAATACGGGTCTAGTAGAGTCTCACAAATCAGTGCGAAGAAGTCTATAACTTATCTTTGAGAGGTTGTAGGACTTTAGTAAAACTCCCTTCTTCTTTCTTTTAGTGTGATTACTTGATTCCAATTGGTTTATGGCGATCCAATTTGGTATCTAACAACTCTTCTTTATTTCTCTCACAAATGGTGAGAACATATGCAGATAGGAATAGAGAAGCACCTGAGCCAATAGCAGCCATAATTCGTGGCAGAGGACGAGGCCGAAGAAGCGGGTGAAGGCCTACCGCTACCAGAGGAGGGGCCTGTGCTCCTGCTCCAGTATGGGAGAGGTCAGCATCTCTGGTACCTTTTGCAATTCAGGAAAGGGTGGTTGTAGAGATGGAAGTTCCGATGCAGAGAGAGGCTCCTGCCGTTCCAGCAACCTCCGAGGTTTTGGCTCAGGTTCTTAACCTTTTGAGTAGCCTCATGGGTAATTGGGCAGTGCCAGCGACTCTTGCAAGACAGGAATCAGGGATACAATATGCAGCTACTGTGGCTCCTTACATTGATGACATGCCTGAGGCTGTTATGTTTTCGAGGCCAGTGGTTGGGCATGTGATGATAGAGAAGGAGCATGACTTGTTCTTGAGGTTCACCAAGATGAATCCTCCCACTTTTTATGGTACCGAGGTAGAGGACGCTTATGAGTTTATTATAGATTATCACGAGAGGCTCCATAAGATGGGGACGGTGGAGAAGTACGACATGGAGTTTGTCACCTTCCAATTAATGGGCGATGCTAAGCTTTGGTGGAGGGCTTATGTGGAGTGCAGACCAACAAGGTCACCACTGTTGACCTAGACCCAATATTACTCCATATTCTAGAGAAGTATGTACCCCGTACCTTGAGAGATAAGAGGTAGGATGAGTTCACCACCATCGAGCAGGGAAGCTCTTCTTTTGTAGCCTATGAGGCTCAGTTCCATTCACTATCCAGGTAAGCTTTACCCTTACTGCCCATAGAGGAAGAGAGGATCAGGCAGTTTGTTAAAGGCTTGAATAGGTCTCCAGTTATCAGCCCTTCAAATGGTCTCCTCAAGGAAGACCTTTCAGAAGGTAGTGGAATATGTGAATAATATAAAAGGGGTAAAACAGGAAGAGTACGCAAAGAGCACTAAGAAGAAGGCTCGAAGTATGGGTCTTATAGTGGCTCTGTTGCTAGGACTCCAGCACCACAGGGTTTCTCTGAGCGTCCTATTCAGTCAGCTATGTAGGCGGCGGTCCGTCAAGAAACACTCTCTGACCAGAAGGTATAGTCGGGTACCCATCTTGTTCTTTTAGACTTCGGGGCTCACCCTATTTCTTTTGTTATGGCTTAGAAGCCAGTGATCGAGAAGGTATGCCACGAGTATGGAGAGTATGGCCACATTCGCAGATGGTGTCCCAGGTTTGGCTAGGGAGGATAGATCATTCTACACCCAGCTCCTCGAACTCCGACACCTGACAGAAGAGGAGCTAGTGCATTCAGTAGGGATCGTCCACAGCTTGGGTGAAGTAGTTAGTCAGCTGTCAAAGGCGGTACTCGGTCAGGTAAAGGAGGTGCTCAGATGGGTAGGGGTGGCAACCAATCCAGTAGAGGGGGGCACAGCCCAATCGGGGCAGTTAGTAGGCAAGTAACCGGGATCACTTCTATGCTTTTCCTAGTAGGCCTGAGCAAAGGCTTCAGATGTTGTTATTGATAGGTATAATCATTGTGTCCAACAAAATAGCTATGGCTTTGTCCGGGTTCTACTTTTTCCTATATTCCTACTTATTTCGCATTGAGATTGGACCTTGCTTGTGATACACTTGATACTCCTATGCATGTATCTACTCCGGTTGGGGATTCTGTGGTGGTAGATAGGGTTTATCAGGATTGTATTATTGACTTTATGGGGTTTAACACTCTAGTAGACTTGATCTTGGACATAGTGGATTTTGATATGATCTTGGGAATGAGTTGGTTATCTCCTTGCCATGCATTCCAGATTGTCATGCTAAGATCGTCACTATATGGAGCCCAGGGTTGTCTAGGTTGGAGTGGAAAGGGAATTGCAGCCCTGCCCCTAAGAAAATCATTTCTTATATTTGTGCTTGTAAGTTGATAGAGCTGGAGTATTTGGCATATCTAGCTCATATTCGAGATACTAGTCCCGAGGGTCCTTCCATAGAGTCAGTCCCGGTAATTATGAGTTCTTAGAGGTGTTCCCTGTAAATCTGCCAGGCATGCCACCAGACCGTGATTATTTTTGCATAGATTTATAGCTAGGGACCCAACCCATTTTTATTCGCTGTATCAAATGGCACCAGCTGAGTTGAGAAAACTCAAGGAGCGGGTGGAAGAACTACTTAATATGGGGTTTATCATGCTAAGTGTCTCTTCGTGGGGTGCCCCGATCTTGTTTGTGAAAAAAAGACGGTAGCATACAGATGTGCATTGATAACTATCAGTTGAACAAGGTAACTATCCGAAACAAGTACCCTCTCACTCAAATAGATGATTTGTTTGATCAGTTACAGGGGGCAGCAGTGTTCTCAAAAATTAACTTGAGGTCAGGTTATCACCAGCTGAAGATTCGAGTTGAGGATATTTCCAAAACAGCCTTTCGGACCAGGTATGGGCATTATGAGT
Organism: Datura wrightii; assembly: GCA_035772735.1. Classification (NCBI taxonomy): domain Eukaryota; kingdom Viridiplantae; phylum Streptophyta; class Magnoliopsida; order Solanales; family Solanaceae; genus Datura; species Datura wrightii. The sequence goes on along the minus strand of JASDFA010000029.1, from coordinate 6,353,392 downwards.
TTCTGGTCATGTCATTCGGACTCACTAATGCCCCAGATACGTTCGTGTGCTTGATGAATGGTATCTTCAAACTATATTTAGATTCTTTCATGATTGTTTTTATTGATGATATCTTGGTGTACTCCAAGACCAAGCAAGAGTATGAGAATTATGTTGGGTTGCTGAAGGAGAAGCAGTTGTATGTCAAATTCACCAAGTGTGAATTTTGGTTGGACTCAATATCTTTTTTGGGGCATATGGTCTCCAAGGAATCGAAGTTGATCCACAGAAGGTGGAGGCGATTAGAAACTGGGCTAGGTCAACTACCGTGATAGAGTCAGAGTTTTATGGGGCTGGCTAGCTACCACCTCCAGTTTGTGAAGGGGTTTGCATCCATTGCCTCAGTATTGACCAAGTTGACGCAGAAAGATGTACCTTTCTAGTGGTTTGAGAAATGTGAAGAGAGTTTTAAGAATCTCAAGACCCTGCTAACCACGACACCTATCCTGGCATTACCAGTGAAAGATAAAGATTTTGTTGTTTATTGTGATGCCTCACGGTCTGGATTGGATGTTGTGTTAATACAAGAAGGGTAGGTCATTGCTTATGCCTCGAGATAGTTGAAGGTGCATGAGAAGAATTACCCCACGCATGACCTAGAGTTAGTAGAGGTGGTGTTTTTACTAAAAATCTAGAGGCATTACCTGTACGGGGCTCGTTGCGAGGTATTCACGAACCATCACAACCTGCAATATGTGTTTTCTCAAAAGGATCTCAATTTGAGGCAGAGGAGGTGGATGGAACTGCTCAAGGATTATGATGTCACCATCTTGTATCACCTAGGGAAGGCTAATATGGTGGAAGATGCGTTGACTCGGAAAGCATTAAGTATGGACAGTCTAACTTGCTTGGAAGATACTCGATGACCGATGGCCAGAGAAGTTCAGACACTCGCAAACAATTTAATGAGGCTCTCTTTGATAAGAAACAGGTGGGATACTATCTAGCATGGAGGCTAAGTCATCGTTGTTAGAGGAAATAAAGGCCAGACAGTTTGAGGATGAGAAGTTGGGTAAGATCCGAGATAAGATTTTATTGGGAGAAGCTAAGGAAGCAGTGTCAGATGGTGAAGGGGTCCTGAGAATAAAGGGACGCGTGTGTGTTCTCCGAGTTGGGGAGCTAATTAAGACTCTTCTGGCAGAAGCTCATAACTCGAGGTACTCCATTAATCCTGGAGCTACCATAATGTACCATGACTTGAAGCGGCACAATTGGTGGGGCAAGATGAAGAGAGACATTGTTGACTATGTTGAGTAGTGTTTGAACTGTCAACAAGTGAAGTATGAGCACCAAAAGCCTGGGAGAGTACTTTAGAGGATACCTATCCCCGAGTGGAAATGGGAGAGAATAGCGATGGACTTTGTAGTTGGTCTTCCAAAGACATTAGGGAAGTTTGACTCCATTTGGGTCATTGTGGACAGATTGACCAAGTCTGCTCACTTCTTGCCTGTTCAAGTGACTTAAATGTCGAGAGGTTGGCCAAGATTTATGTAAAGGAAGTGATTCGGTTACATAGGGTGCCGGTATCGATTGTGTCTAATTGGGGTACTCAATTCACCTCTCATTTCTGGAGAACCTTTCAAGCAGAGTTAGGCACCAGGTTGGATTTGAGCATAACCTTCCATCCTCAGATAGATGGACAGTCAGAAAGGACCATCCAGCTATTAGAGGACATGCTCCGGGCCTGTGTTATAGATTTTGGGGGCTGTTGGGATAAATTTTTATCCTTGGTAGAGTTTGCTTATAATAATAGCTATCACTCGAGCATTGGCATGGCACCATTTAAAGCCCTGTACGTGAGGAAATGCAGGTCTCTAATTAGGTGGTTTGATACATTTGAGTGAGACCCTGGGAACAAATTTGCTGAAGGAATCCTTGGAAAAAGTTCAGGTAATCCAAGAGCATTTGGTGGCTGCTCAAAATAGACAAAAATGGTATTCAAACAAGAAGGTGAGAGATATGGAGTTTATAGAGGGAGAGAAAGTCTTGCTCAAGGTATCCCCTATGAAAGGGGTAATGAGGTTCGGTAAGTAGAGCAAGCTTAGCTCGAGGTGCATTGGGCCGTTTGAAATCCTCCGATGCATGGGTGAAGTATCTTATGAGCTGGCGTTACCGTCAGCCTATTAGGGGTACATCCCACCTTTCATGTTTCCATGTTGAAGAAGGACCATGGGGATGGATTGTACATTATCAAAAGGGACTCCGTGTTGCTAGATGAGAACTTCTCCTATGAGGAGGAGCTAGTGGTGATATTGGCTAGGGAAGTCCGCAAGCTGAGATCAAAAGAGATTGTGATAGTAAAAGGTTTAGTGGAAGTATCATCCCACAGAGGAATCTACTTGGGAAATCAAGGCCGATATGTGAGTCAAATATCCTTAATTATTCATAGAATCTGGTACATTCGCTTTCTTGCCTTGTAGACCATTTGGGGATGAACGGTGTTTTAATTGGTATCTGATTTACCAACCCATATGTCATTACGAGGGGAAATAAACCTAGAACTCTCTAACGGGGCTAGACTATGGATGGAAGAAGTGTTGTGGGAGTGAGATAGTGAAAGTGGTGAATTTTGGGGAGCTACTGGTTTCGGGGGACCGCTGTAGTGAGACCGTGGTGATGGTTGGAGTCGTAACAGACCGAAGAAGTAACCATCGGATCTGCTCTAGCGGCTTCCTCACCACCACAGCGGGTCCGCTGCAGCGAAAAGGTGAACGCTGCAGTGGACGATGGGAATCAAAAAGTGGGTTTAAGTGGGATTTCTGGGGTTATACCCCATTATTTCAAAAACATGAAACATCAAGGGCTAAAGGCGATTTTCTCCCCCAGAGCAGTTGAATTTCTTTTCAAGGTAAGTTTCTTGAATTCTTACCTGTAAGATTGATTATGTAACACCTAGGATTCAAGGAGAACCTGTAATGGTGATTTTCTAGCTAAGAAAACCCTAGGTTGAGAGAATTAGGGTTGAATCATGGGAAACTAATGGGGTGGTTTGATTATGAGTTTAAAGGAGGTAATGATCATTCCCCAAGGTTTAGTTGTTTAAGAATGTGGTTTATGTGGGAATTGAGACCTAGAGCTAGGTGAAATTGGGGTTTTACTCTTAAAATTGCCCTGAAAGGAAGGGTTTGAGTTTCTAAGACCCTTGTGTGGGTGGTGGAATACTAAATTTTTTCATGTTCTTGTAGCGCGTTCGAAAGCATTAAGGAAGGGCAAGGCTCCAATAGAGTGATTTCCATCTGAACCCTCCTAGTTTGAGGTAGGTTATGATTTAGAGGAGTTAGACTTTACATAATGATCTGTATATTTGTGAATGATAATGTGTTGCTCGGTTTATGGACATTATCTGTGATGATGATTGCCTTGTTAAAAATCAATTGTTGAAATAAATTTGATATGTTGTGGCCACCGAACTGATGTAGAATTGTGTTGAACTATTAATGTGGTCATGTATTGTCATGGAATAAATGATGAACTGTTGAAATATATGAGTGAGAGAGATAGTTGTGATCTCCTCAATGTCATAATGAAGAACTTGTCTATGATATCACTACTGTGAAAATAGTTAAGGATAGTAAGAATATCCCTAGATAAGAGGCTTGTGCCCGAGGGGAGCATCCGGGCTAGCAATATTGATTGAGTGGCTCATGTCTGAGGGAAGCATCTGGATGAGCATATGAGTGGTAGCAGGTACCACACCAGTCAAGAACATGGATTTCTAGAGTCCTCTACAGTTCATGACTAGAAGGGAAGAAACAAGATCCTCTAGCATGTGTATACACTGAGGTTTAGTGCTGGAGTGTTCATAGTAATATGATAGAGGTGTATGCCCAACATTCACTATTTGTGCTATTTCATGGTGTGTTATAATAATGTGTAGAAGTGGAATGGAATAATGCTAATTGGCTGAACTGATGTTTGAAAACATGTGTGTAATTTGAATGTGGAAAAGTTGCAAGGTCTTGACATTTTATATAGGTGAATGAAAGTTAGAAATTGTGTTGTGTTATTGTTGTTATGGGTTACTCTATATTGTATGTGATTATTAATGTGTTGTGAGTTTACAGCACTTTCGACGCTTAAAACTAGGAAAATAGCATGGACTTAGGTATGTTTATACGGATATGAGGTGTTTTTAACTTTGTTTTTAGGAAAAATAGGTGTTGGAGCAAAAATGTACAAAAATTGCAGAAAAGTGCAGCAGCCAAGTACTGATCTCAGTACGAGCCGTACCAAGATTGTACAAGCCGTACTAAGACTCGTGGAAAAGCTCAGAAGACTGGAACAATGCAGAGGAAAAGTACAACTCTCAGTACGAGCCGTAACTTAACTCATGGAATATTTCAGAGAAAAGTTTCACAATTAAAGTCTCCTGATATCGGTAGCACCTAAGGATCATAGCATCTACCTATGACCCATACCAGGAGTCGTGGAAAGCTTCAGAGATTTTAGGGATTTGGCAGTTCTTATGATACGAAAAGTTATTACGAGTTCTAGGAGCAAGGTACGAGGCTTACCAAGACACTCGTAGAAATCTTTAGAAGATGCCAAAGTTCTCAGAGCCAAACCACGACTGGATTGTACGCCTTGTGGGATCATCTTACAAGTAGTACCAGATGCCAACACTTAGCCAATTCTATAGAAGCTAAGGAATGTATAAGACAAGGTACGAACCGTACAATCCTGTTAGGGGTTGTATGATGAGCCATACGATGTGTCGGTGCCAGATTTGGTTATTTCCATGTTAACATAGAAAAAGGATTTTATTATCTATATAAATACGTTTTATGTTTCTTTTAGGAGAGAGACGGTTAGAATTAGTTGGTAGCGAATTATTATCAAGTTTATAATTAGTTTTTGACAACATTGGAGAGCACTTCTTGAGATCAAAACTTGGATTTCTCAATTGTTCTTAACTTTGTTCATCATAATTTCTTGCAATATTCAAAGCATATTTTCTTTCAATCATCGTTGTAAGTATTTAATTATGTATTTATCTATGAATACTAATCACAATCTTACAATCATGAGAGGCTAAGACCTCCACAACTAGGGTTGTGGGAACCATGGCGTATTAACAAACTAGGGTTACACAAAGTGATTTGAAACTAATCTAAATGCTTGTATTGTATTCTCTTCGTCTTTAATGTTTCTTAACAAAGTACAATGTTAAGACTTGCCTGAATTCTTTACTTGCTTGAACCTAGAGAGGTAGAGATTAGGAAATTAAAATTACAACAAAGCCTTGATTTTTAAGATCATTGTATAATATGGTTGCAGGATAGTTAATTTGGAACAAATTGATAATGGTTAATTTGAAATTGCTCATGAGATCTAACCCAATGATTGAGTATAGTCATCCAATAGGAATGAACCAGTCGTTTGGATGAACCCTAGTTATCAGTTCTACAAGTAAGCATTGGGATTGATCACAAGTGTAAACCTGAAGTAGTTATGAACTCATGGGGAACACTTACCCTAGTTAATTGTGAATCTTGAGAAACAACACTTGATTTTTATGTTTTTACAATTGTTTTTCTATAAAACCCCTCCCCAATTTGGAGATAACACATCAAAAAGCTTAAATACTGGCATTAGTCTAGTACTTACCATATTCCCTGTGGGTTCAATCCCAACCTCTTTGTTGGGTTCTTTATTGACAACATCTGCTTCATACTTTGTCAGTAGTGTATGTTTAAGCGTTATCAAAAAGTGGCGTCGTTGCCGGGAAATATGGCTAAGATTGGATTAATTTCTTGTGTTTAACTCTTGGTTGTTATTTCCTGTTTACATTTTCTTTGTTTTTTAAACTGTGATTCATTCAAGTTACACCAGGGAAGCTACCTCTGTGAACAGCCAGATGGAAGACAAGAGGCTGCTAGTGCCCATGGAAGGTGAAGTCTGAGTAGCTACAGGTATGTCTCTTTACCTTGTATTTTTCTATTCTATGCTTCGGGGATGAAGCATGCTTTTCAAAAGGGGAGGGGGTGTACTTGTATATTTTTGGAATTTTTGTTTCGTCTGAGGGTTTTTCTTGTCGTGCTTTTTCCCTCGGGCATGCTATCTAGTAGAACCGGCATGTTTAGGATATTTTTTCTTAATTAGAAAGTAGCTTAGGATTACTCAGCCAATAAAATGCACTAGTTTTGAAGTTTTGAAAAAATGATCCTGTTTAAAATTTTTGATGGTTAGTTGTATACTTTTTGATTGCAAAACATGATTTCTGTGGATCTTTTTGTGTCATTTAGTGTATTAACATGAGTAGTTATAGTTGTCCATGTATGAATTGGACAGCTAGAATGAATGCAAAACATGTATCATGAATGAGTGAGATCATATAGTTCAATACTGCGTAGAGGATCTAGAACTTGCCCGGTTGGTCTTTACATAGGTTTTAGGATGGTTGTTAGGAAAGGATCATATGCCCTTTTTGATTAGCCCATTTTAGCTTAAATTTTCCTACCAACATGATATGATTCCCTTTATCCCGATTTTGAGCCTTAAATGGACCATTTTTCTTCGATTAACCGATTAACCCTACCATTTTTATAATGAACCTGTTTTGGCCCTGGTCCCTCCTTGGACATTGTGAACTTCAACCCAAGAAAAATGCCTAAGTTAAGGGTGGCTAGAGTAGGGGTTCATAGATTATGGGGAGGTGAAAAACGAAAAGAAAAGAAAAAGGGGTTAAAATGGGTCTGGTGTGACAAGGAAAAAAAGAAAAAAGGGCTGAAAAAGAAAAATGGAAAAGAAAATACAAAAGAGAAAAATGAATGAAAAGTTGAAAACACACCACACCTATACATTGCATAAAAATGGAGAAAAGGGAGGGAAAAAGTTGGAAAAAGCGGAAAAGGGTGAAATAAGTGAAAAGTAGAGCTACATGTATGTAGTGCCAAGGAGGGTGCAGTCTCTAAAATTTCATATTTACCACACCCAGCCCAAAGCCTACATTACAAGTCGAATAAAGTCCTATAGTGATCCTAGCTTGACTATCCGAAGAGCCAAAGTAGAGAAAATAAGGGAAAGATATGGTATCCGATGTGTAGTATTTGGAACTTCCTTGTGAGAGTGAGAGTCTTACTTGTTTAGTCCCCAGTTTCATATATTCATATAGCTGTGAATTGGGGACTTCATTTGCCGTGAGGGTACTTGGTTTGTGTTTTATTCTGCTAGTTATCTGGTGAAAAGCATTGGTAATAACTTGATTCTCTGCTAATAACTAGATGACATATCTTGATCCTTATTTATCATAGTTTGTGGTCACTTGATGTACATATGCTGATTTGGTTTACTTGGAGAAGGGTCAAAAGCTGTTTGTGTTCATAGTCGGGTTTTGATTAGTGATGGTTGTAATATCTTAGGTTTATTCTAGTTAAACGTCGTTTTTAGTTTTTCTTTTCCTTGCTTGAGAACATGAAAAAGTATTAAGTTGAAGGTGTAGATGTATTGTGAGTTTACAGCATTTTGGACGCTTAAAAATGGAAAAATAGCATGGACTTAAGTATGTTTATACGGATATGACGTGTTTTTACTTTGTTTTCAGGAGAAATAGGTGTTAGAGCAAAAATGTGCAAAAGTTGCAGAAAAAAACAAGTACTAATCTCAGTACGAGCCATACCAATATTGTACGAGTCGTACTGAGACTCGTGGAAAAGCTCAGAACACTGGAACAATGCAAAGGCAAAGTACGACTCTCAGTACGTGTAACACCCCGGATAATTTGAGCAATAAAATCGTGCTTTTGAGGTAGGATTAAGAGTACCTAATAGGATAATAAGGAAGTTTTATGAGTTATTTGAGTCACTCTATGATCATATTTAAGATTAGACGTTGATCAAGTTGTGGAACAAAATTCGGAAAAAGCTATCGCAAAATTTCCTTCTTGAGATTCCTTGAAATTTAGGTCAAATGTATCAGGGCTTTTCTCCCAATATATAGAGAGTTAGGTTGTGTGCGAACTATCAAATTAAATATCTATGAGTATAGTTTCCATCGCATCAAACCGTTCACCAATCCTACTTCATAGTAGAGAGATATTCGCATATTCGCGAGACCGCGCAAGTAGGCACCTCTCAAGGGTCTAAGGCGGTGGAGAATTATAAATAGCCCCTTGGTCGGTTGTTCTTCATCCAAATTCATTTCCAGAAATTTTCTTCATGAGAAACCTCTCTGTAACTCTCCCTTAAGTGTTATAATTGTTCCTAAGGTAGGAAGCCATGGTTTAACATAATTTTGATGTCGGGAAGTCGGGATCTTGGTGTAGTCCATGGTTTGCTGTTTTTTCCGGGCTGTTGGTGGCTGTTTTGAGGTGAAGCTGTTGGTAAGCCTTATTTATTCTATTCTCCTTAATTTTTAAGGTTGTTTATATGTGTGTTAACGCCGGTAGGTTATTTTCTTGGAGTTTCTACCGTCGAATTCCTATGAATCTTGACAGGTAAGCTTCATTTGTCTTGTTGTATTATTGAGTTGTGTTGGCTGAGTTTTGGAAGAATTTTGGACTGCCTTTAGGCAGTAAGTTAATGGTGTTCAAAGCTCAAGTTCAGATAGGCTTGAAGCTAAGGTATGTTAGGCTTGTCCCTCCTTTTGTCAGCATGAATTCCATAGCCGTTGTCATCCTTGTTGACGTATGTGTTGGCTGTTTTGTGATGGATTGTGTTTATGCTATTATTGAACTCTTGTTCTGCTGTTTATATGGTGATAATGGTGTGTTTAAGGTCCTGGTTTGGTTGGTCGCTCGGGCTCGAGTGCGAAGAATCGTAGTCATGGAAAATTGTTAGGCTCGTGTTGAGAGGCCGTGTGTGAGGCGTGTGGTTCTTGTAGCAAGTTGTGGGTTGTTAGTGTGAATAAGATTAGGTGATGATATTTAAAGTTTAATGAGGTATTATAGTGCTTAAGGTCGATGGTTGCGACGATCTTTTGTTATAATTGAATCGGCGATCGTGTCGACCGTGTAGATGGAACGTGAAGGCCGTCGTGACACTTGGGCTGATTTGGCCATGTCCCTTGATGTTAGTGGTAAGTAGATTAGCGTGTGGGGTGTTTATAATACTTGGTGATATACTGGTTAGAATGGTAATCCTTAGCTCGGCTAATGGTTCATCGGTGGACGGCTAGACGTGAAAGAATAGTAGTATGTTGTATTAGTCGAGTTGCAGGGTTTAAGAGCTGATTGTGGGCTGTTTGAGCATGTACTATTATTGTTTTTGATTGTGTGTGTGTTATGTTTGAGGCCTTGTGGCTTGTGGATACCCGATGCACGAGAGTTGTTCCGGCTAGGGGTCGAGCGCGAGGTGCCTTATGGCTTGTGGATACCCGACGCACGATAGTGTTTCCGACTGAGGGGTTGAGCCCAAGGAGTGACATGACCTACAGGTTTGAGAATGATGTCCTCCATAGTGTCGAGTTGAGACATGATTCGAGAGTGGTCCGACATGTCTGAGCCTTCCTGGGATCGCGATTGGTTGTCCCAGATGAATTGAGCTCTGCTAACTGTGCGCAGCTGAGAGAGTGTCTAGCAGTGCTTGATTGATAATGTTGATTAACTGGTGTTTACTTGTGATTTGTTTGGCATTATACTATGGTTGTTGCTTGTGTTATTTGTTATCAGATAACAGTGGATGCTAGATGTTGGATGGTGTTAGCTGAGGCCATTGAGAGATCTAGAGGCGATGACAGGTGATCTCTGTTGTCTAGGTGTCGCTGTGTTGTTGTTTACTTTTGGACTTGCCGGGTTTATGGGGGCCAGATAGGTTCTATTTGTATGTTTGCTTGTACTTGCTAGGCTTATGGGGTCCAGCTAGGTTTTATGTATTTACTTAAGTTGAGTTCTCCTTCTGCAATATCTGGTATATCTATTGATCTCTAATCTGAGTCTTCCAGTTGTTTTTGCCTTTCATGCTCGGTACACTATTGTACTGACGCCCTAGTCGGGGCGCTGCATTTATGCCTGCAGGTGACGATGGACTGTTAGATCAGGTTATTGGTTGCTGAGTGGAGTTCCAACTGAGTCAGTGTGCTCCAGTTCTTTCAGAGTTGCTAGAGGTTGAGTTAGGGTAGTTCGGGGCCCTGTCCCAAGCAGTTGATTTCTATTATATTTTTAGAGGCTCGTAGACATTAGTTGTCGGTGTGGTATCATTGTTATAGGTCAGGTGGGCCATGTTTTATATTTGTTCTTACATTCTATGGCATCGACAACATATTATATTTATTTTTCTTGGTTGGTCGGGTGAGCAAGCTTCCACTATAGTCTATCATCTCGTTCTGATTGTATAGTTGTTTTGTTGTTGAACCTCATCGGTTCTGGCCTTTGTTTTATATTTTGGGTGTCGGGTATGCTCATATCAGGGGTGGCACCAAGTGTCAGTCATGCCTCCTCGAGTTTGGGGTGTAACAGACTTGGTATCAGAGTAGTTCGTCCTAGGGAGTCTATGAGTCGTATCTAGTAGAGTCTTGTTTGTGTGTGCATTACGCAATGTACTTATAAACAGGAGGCTATAGGACATTTAGGATTGTTACCCTTCTTTCTGGATCGAAATCATGCGAGAAGTCAGATGTCATCGGAGTCAGGTTTAGACTCACATTTGTTGACTCTTACGGGGATACTTGTAACTTGATGAATTATAGCCGGGCAGTGGCTTGACATGGCGGCAGGTAAGATTCTTATTTTGATTATGGTTACTGTGGTATCGTGCCTCAGCATGGTGCAAAGTTTTGTTGTTTGTAGTTGTTAGTGGTAGGCTTTCCATGTGAGGCTAAGTCGTGCGATGTTGTGCCATGTCAGTCCTTGAGTTGGAGTCGTGTGTGTCGTCCAACATTTGAGGACGAATGTTTCTAAGGGGGGAAGGATGTAACACCCCGGATAATTTGAGTAATAAAACCGTACTTTGGGGGTAGGATTAAGAGTACCTAATAGGATAATAAGAAAGTGTTATAAGTTATTTGAGTCACTCTATGATCATATTTAATATTGGACGTCGATTAAGTTGTGGAACAAAATTCGAAAAAAGTTATCGCAAAATTTCCTTCTTGAGATTCCTTGAAATTTAGGTCAAATGTCTCGAGGCTTTTCTCCCAATATATAAAGAGTTAGGGGGTTTGTGACCTTTCAAATTAAAGATCTATGAGTTTAGTTTCCAGCGCATCAAACTGTTCGCTAATCCTACTTCGGAGTAGAGTGATATTCGCATATTCGCGAGACTGCGCAAGTAGGCACCTCTCAAGGGTCTAAGGCGGTGGCGAACTATAAATAGCCCCTTGGTCGGTTGTTCTTCATACAAATTCATTTCCAGCAATTTTATTCATGAGAAACCTCTCTGTAACTCTCCCTTAAGTGTTCTAAGTGTTCCTAAGGTAGGAAGCCATGGTTTAACATGATTTTGATGTCGGGAAGTCGGGAGCTTGGTGTAGTCCATGGTTTGGTGTTTTTTCAGGGCTGTTTCGTGGTGAAGCTGTTGGTAAGCCTTCTTTCTTTTGTTCTCCTTAGTTTTTAAGGTTGGTCATAGGTGTGTTAACGCCGGTAAGTTGTTGTCTTGGAGTTTCTACAGTCGAATTCCTATGAATCTTGCTGGGTAAGCTTCATTTGTCTTGTTGTATTATTAAGTTGTGTTGGCTGCATTTTGGCAGAATTTTGTATTTCCTTTAGGCAGTAGGTTCATGGTGTTGAAGGCTCAAGTTCGGCTACCCTTGAAGCTAAGGTATGTTAGGCTTGTCCCTCCTTTTGTCGGCATGAATTCCATAGTCGTTATCGTCTGTGTTGACGTATGTGCTGGCAGTTTTGTGATGGCCAGTGTTTCTGCTATTATTGAACTCTTGTTCTACTGTTTATATGGTGATAATTGTGTGTTTAAGGTGCTTGTTTGGTTGGTGGCTCGGGCTCGAGTGCGGAGAATCGTAGTCATGGAAAATTGTTAGGCTCTTATCGAGAGGCCGTGTGTGAGGCGTGTGGTTCTTGTAGCAAGCTGTCTGCTGTTAGTGTGAATAAGATTAGGTGATGATATTTAAAGTTTAATGAGGTATTAGAGTGCTTAAGGTCGATGGTTGCGACGATCTTTTGTTATATTTGAATCAGCGATCGTGTCAACCGTGTCGATGGCACGTGAAGGCCATCGTGACACTTCAGCTGATTTGTCCGTGTCCCTTGATGTTAGTGATGAGTAGAGTGGCGTATGGGCTGTTTGTAATGCTTGGTGATATACTGGTTAGGATGGTAATCCTTAGCTCGGCTAATGGCTCGTCGGTGGACGGCTAGACATGAAAGAATAGTAGTATGTTGTATTAGTTAGGTTGCGGGCTGGAGAGCTGATCGTGGGCTATTTGAGCATGTAATGTTATTGTTTTTGATTGTGTGTGTGTCATGTTTTAGGCCTTGTGGCTTGTGGATACCCAATGCATGAGAGTTGTTCCGGCTAGGGGTCAAGCCCGAGGTGCCTTGTGGCTTGAGGATACCCGACGCATGATAGTGTTTCCGGCTGAGGGGTTGAGCCCAAGGAGTGAAATGACCTACGGGGTTGAGAATGATGTCCTCCGTAGTGTCGATTTAAGACATGATTCGAGAGTGGTCCGACATGTCTGAGCCTTCTTGGGATCACGATTGGTTCTCCCAGATGGATTGAGCTCCGCTAACTGTGCGCAGCCGAGAGAGAGTCCAGCAGTGCTTGATTGATGATGTTGATTAACTGGTGTTTACTTGTGATTTGTTTGGCATTACACTATGGTTGTTGCTTGTGTTATTTGTTATATCATAGCAGTGGATGCTAGATGTCGACTGGTGTTAGCTGAGGACATTGAGAGATCTAGAGGCAATGACAGGTGATCTGTGTCGGCTAGATGTTGTTGTGTTATTGTTTACTTTTGGACTTGTCGGGCTTATGTTGGCCAGGTAGGTTCTATTTATATGTTTTTTTGTACTTGCTAGGCTTATGGGGTCCAGGTAGGTTTTATGTGTTTACTTAAGTTGAGTTCTCCTTCTGCAATATCTGGTATATCTGTTGATCTCTAATCTGAGTCTTCCAGTTGTTTCTGCCTTTCATGCTCGGTACACTATTGTACTAACGCCCTAGTCGGGGCACTGCATTCATGCCTGCAGGTGACGGTGAGTTGTTAGATCAGGTTATTGGTTGCTGAGTGGAGTTCCAGCTGAGTCGGTGTGCTCCAGTTCTTTCGGAGTTTCTAGAGGTTGAGTTATGGGTAGTTCGGGGCCCTGTCCCAAGCAGTTGATTTCTATTATATTTTTAGAGGCTCGTAGACATTAGTTTTCAGTGTGGTGTCATTGTTATAAGTCAGGTGGGCCATGTTGTATATTTGTTCTTCCATTCTGTGGCATCGACGGCATATTATATTTATTTTTCTTGGTTGGTCAGGTGAGCCAGCTTCTGCTATAGTCTATTGTCTCATTCTGATTGTGTATTGTTGTGTTGTTGAACCTCAACGGTTCTGGCCTTTGTTTTATATTTTGGGCATTGGGTATGCTCATATCAGGGGTGGCACCAAGTGCCAGTCACGCCTCCCCAAGTTTGGGGTGTAACAGTACAAGCCATAACTTGAGTCGTGGAATATTTCAGAGATGAGTTGCACAACTGAAGTCTCCTGATACGGGTAGCACCTACGGATTATAGCATCTACCTATGACCCGTACCAGGAGCCATGTAAAGCTTAAGATATTTTAGGAATTTCACTGTTCTCATAATACAACAAGCTGTTACGAGTTGTAGGAGCAAGGTATGAGGCTTACCAAGACACTCGTAGAAATCTTTAGAAGATGCCAAAGTTCTCAGAGCCAAACCATGACTGGATTATAAGACTCGTGGGATCATGTTACGAGTCGTACCAGATGCCAACACTTATCCAATTCTGCAGAAGCCAAGGAATGTACGAGACAAGGCACGACCCATACAATCCTATTACGGGTCATATGATGAGTCATAGGATGTGTCGGCGCCAGATTTGGTTATTTCCCTGTTAACTTAGGAAAAGAATTTTATTATCTATATAAATACGTTTTACGCTTCCTTTAGGAGAGAGACGATCAGAATTAGTTGATAGCAAATTATTATCAAGTTTGTAATTAGTTTGACAACATTGAAGAGCAATTCTTGAGATCAAAACTTGGATTTCTCAATTGTTCTTGAGTTTGTTCATCATATTTTCTTGCAATATTCAAAGTAGGTTTTTTTTCAATCATCATTGTAAGTATTTAATTATGTGTTTGTCTATGAATACTAATCACAATCTTACAATCATGAGAGGTTAAAACCTCCACAACTAGGGTTGTGGGAACCATAGTGGATTAACGAACTAGGGTTACACAAAGTGATTCAAAACCCATTTAAACGCTTTTATTGTATTATATTCGTCTTTAATGTTTCTTAACGAAGCGCAATGTTAATACTTGCCTGAATTCTTTACTTGCTTGAACCTAGAGAGGTAGAGATTAAGAAAAGAGAATTCCAACAAAGCCTTGATTTTTATGATCATTGTATAACTTGAGCTACGGTCACAGGATAGTTAATTTGGAACAAATTAATAATGGTTCATTTGAAATCGCTCATGAGACCCAACCTGGTGATTGAGTATAGTCATCCAATAGGGACGAACCATTCATTTGGATGAACCCTAGTTATCAGTTCTACAAGTAAGTATTGGGATTGATCACGAGTGTAAACCTGAAGTAGTTATGAACCCATGCGAAACACTTACCCTAGTTAATTGTGAATCTTGATAAACAATACTTGATTTTTACACTTGCTTTACAATTATTTTTCTATAAACCCCCTCCCAATTTGGATATAACACACTAAAAAGCTTAAATACCAGCATTATTCTAGTTCTTACCATATTTCCTGTGGGTTCGATCCCAACATCTTTATTAGGTTCTTTATTGACAACCTCTGTTTCATACTTTGTCAGGAGTGTGAGTTTGAGTGTTATCAATTATGCAGCGTTTTAGGTGTCGTATTGTAGTAAATGTTATGTTTTTGGAAGAATAAGATGATATGTGATGTTTTGAATAGTTGGTAAATTGACTAAGTGCAGCTAAGTCGAGCTACTACCTAGGATTGTACCGCTACAGCGGGAAATGTTCCGCTATATCAAGACCGCTACAGCAGTCAAGTGACCGCTACAGCGAAGAGCCTAATCTAGTGAGTAGGTCAGTTGCACCTGAGTAGAGTTGAATTTCCTGGAACGTGTAATGTGTATTTGAATAGTGTTTTAGACTAGTTACATGTTGTTATTCGCATTCTTATATGTTATTATATAAGGTCAGCCAATAATGCCTGCCAGTACTGTGTCTCGTATTAACGCTACTCCTGCATTTCGTTTTCTGAGTGCAAAATTCAATCCAGAAAGCTCTTCTTGCCCTCACCTCTAGAGCATCAGCAGTTTCATTTTGAAAGGTGAGTGATCGCAAGATGGGCAGTCCTACTCCTGCATGGAAGATATCTCTCCTCTAGACATTATAGTTTCATTTATTTTCTACACTTATCACTCTTAGCTAATGTATTTGGACTTCTGGTGCAATGGCAATCAGATCTTAGGAATGTTGATTTAGCATTGATTTTTATCGTTTTGAATGTTTCATTTAATTGTGATTGTGTTATTTCCCTTCATGATGCTTGACGTCGGGGTAATTGTTGGAAAAGGTTGGTTCGCCAACCGGGGGGTTAGTGTGGGTGTCAATCATGACCATTTGGGTCATGACAATCTTCCCTCTCAACACATTTATTTTTTTGGAAGAGAAAAATCTGTTAAGAATTTTTTTTTGACAAAATCTACTAAGAGGTGATAGATTTAGCCGACTCACTCTACAGCCATTCCCTTTCTTCTCCAATCAGTAAGAACAAAAAAGGGTCAACATAACATAGAGACGTTTCTGATAGTGAAAAATCTTGCTTAACTCGAAAAATGTCATCAAGAGATTGTCTGGGTCTTCATGTGGTTTACCCTGATACTGGCACGTATTCTACGCCTGTCACATTGTTTTTTCTTTAAGCTCAAAGTTTCCTTTGATATTAGACTTGATAAAAGTCTTTGATGTGTTCTCCAGGCTAGACCTAGTGAAATTTAGCACAGGGATTCGGTCAGGTGCTACCTCACGAGCTAGTCTCGCTTCACTATTGTCTTATTCCATTTGTCTCTACTCTTTGAGTTTTCTTTTGAGTTCTTGATCAAGTGGAACCAAGGGATTGCCGTGACTCCGAATATATGAAATAAACTAACTTGTGGCATGAGGCACACCAAAAACAAGAAAATAAATAAAAATTGAATAGAGTAATAGAAATTCAAACTAGAACAATAATCTTTTCCAAGTACCAGGCAACGACACCAATAAATTAATGCATCTAATTGCACACGCACGCAGAGTAATATAGGACGGTAGATTCCAAATATCATACCCACGTAGACTTGTAAGATTGATCATCTAATTTAAATTCTTATTCCAACTATTCAGAAGAAAACAATTGATTCTAGAGTTATTATTTATACTATGTAATTACCAAAAAAGAAATACTTATAACAAGCTTGGAAGTGTTGGTTTTGTTCAGATGAGAATGAAAGTCCAGGGTCTTGGCAACTTAAGAATCCAATTGAGTTATCAAATCATTATCCCTATTGATTTTCCCGAGTTACTAGTTGTATATTGATATTACTTTATTGAGCATCTTTTTATAACTCTAAGACTACTCGACTATCCCTAACGTCTATATTTATGTGGTCATCAGCTAATAGTGAAGTGCATGTAAGATTTTATCTATATCAATTGAGAAAGACTAAAGGGCATATTTCTATATTCATTAGCGAATCGGTCCTCTTTCCCTATAAGATTGACAAACAAGCTCTACTTCTTCTTATTACCCTTGAAATTTCCTCTTTTAAGTCCGATTAGCGAGTTATAGATAGTGTTTAACTATTTCATTAAATAATCAAACTGTTAAGATCAAGAAAAAGTAAATAACTCTAATATGGAAACTTCAACAAGTATAAACAAAAATCAAACAACTAGCATGTATGTGCCAAAACCCTGAACTATAAATTTTCATTAGTCATAATTCTCATAAGCTTACAAGAATTCATGAAGAAATATTTACAAAAAAATAAAAAGAGAAATAATCCGGAGAAAAATCTTGCTTTGCCCTAGCTTAGGCTTCAAAAAACATTCAAACCTATTTAAAATTTGAGTAAGGGTCGTATTTATGGATCTTAGGAAGTATTGGAATTTTAAAAATTAAATCCAAGATGGAATCAGAAAAACTGAGGGCTCGCTCCACACTTGCTATGCAAGAGGTGATGCAACTGTTACACCCACATATTTTAAAATGATAGACCCACTAAGTTGAAGACATACGAGTTGAATTATTATTTTTTCACTTTACGTCGTCCGACGATGAGATGTTGGTAGAATAAGAGTGCAAATAGGTGCTCATATCAAGTAATTGATATACAAAGGTGATTAAAGAATTAAAATAAAGTTTTAGGCCGAAGTCTAGTAACAAAGTTCTAGTTGATGGTTTTAATTACGGAAGAATATTTTAAATAATTTAATATTTAGTCTGACTTGAGAAGATCATATCTCATAATATATAAAGTGTTAGGGGGCTTAATACCTATCAAATTAAAGGTCTTTGAGTCTAGTTTTTAGAACATCAAACCGCCTATCAAGCCGACACTAGAATAAAAAGTTATAATTATTTTACCGCAGACTAGTCATGGGCTCAACCGGGTCGGGTCGTTTTGAGAACTTTAATTAAAGAGTTTTTTGCCCAAATATCATTTTTTCGTTGACTATAATAGTTGTTCGGTTCGTCCCCTTCCCCATTCATTAGGTTTCTTGAACTATTTAAAGAGAAATCAAGAGTCAAACTTCACCAAAAGATAGTCAGAGCTAGAAAAAAGTTTCAAATTTCCATTTAAGCATAACTTTAAGAAGTCAAGGAAAGATTTCTATCCTTCTCCTTATGTCTAATTTGTGATTTTACACCTTTGATGGAAAGTTGAATTGTCGGAACTTGTTGTTCT
Organism: Datura wrightii; assembly: GCA_035772735.1. Lineage (NCBI taxonomy): Eukaryota > Viridiplantae > Streptophyta > Magnoliopsida > Solanales > Solanaceae > Datura > Datura wrightii. The sequence goes on along the minus strand of JASDFA010000029.1, from coordinate 6,335,341 downwards.
TGGTTGGTTGAAACTTTAGAAGTGTAAAATGGTCATGTTGGATGGAGTTAGCAGTATCTATAAGCTATAGCTCAGGTTTTTGTGTAGGAGCTAAACAAATCATTTACGAGGTATCTTATGGCTTAACCTTCTTCGGCAAGTTTTCTTAATCGTATAGTTGATATCGCCTTGTTATTTCGTACTAGTAGTTGTGGCCTTGTTAATTGTTATTGGTTGGCTTCTAGAGTTAAGCATATAGATACATGTAAGTTTTCCTCATTTAGGTTGCCTCGTGTTAAAAGCGACATAAGAATCTTCTCGTATAAGTTATTGTCGCTTAGTTGGCTATTGAATAGTTGTTGCCTTACTGATGCCTTAAGGGCTTTGTGATTAGCTGTTTAGCATGCCATGTTTTTGTTGGTAGCATAATAATATTTTGGTGTAGAAATAATTTTATTGTGATTTCTATAACTTACATATCTCTCCTATGGGCCTCTAGCGTATATTGGCGCCTATTGAACTAAAATATTATCATTGCAGTTCCACCTTCGGGTAAATAGCATTGTGGCTGCCTATTGAGTTGTGGTGATGAGCTTCTAGGTATTCCACCTATTTGTTAGCGACCTTATAGTTCGATACAACATACAGATTGTTGTGTAGGTCACTTAGAAAGCCACATTACTTGCTGAAGATTAGAAGATTGTTTGATACCTACATTGGCTATCTTGTTAGCTATTAGTATTTGGGCCTAAGTATTCAAGCCATATACATATAGATGTACATTTACAAATTACCTATAAGGGCTATTAACCAGCGTGCGTTATGTATCGGGCTATGTTACGCTTATAAGAGTTCTAATATGTTTAGAAGGACCATATTGGATCCTGTAGAGCCATATTGAAGTCTAGTTACTTATGGACTTCATTTATGTCTAAGTTGGCATTACTAACCCTCAGTAGAGCCTTGTGTGCTCAGGGTGGTTACAGGAACCTAGAAAGCTCAAGATATAGATGCAGAAATCCAGAAGGCTCAAGATATAGATATAAGAGCCAAGTATGCTCAAGATACTATAGGTTTATAGTGTTATTAATAGGGATATATAGATTGAGAGATACCTGTCAGGGCTTATGTCACGCCCCGAGTTTACACACTGGACGAAACACAGTACTTGAAGTCACAAGTGACCCCAAGTCAACCTCTGGTCTATCATACACTGGTATTTTGAGTAATATAAATATATACAGCGGAAGTTTGAACGAGAAATATAAGTATTTAAAGGAAATGAAGCTGATACATAGTATTATAACATTTTGAAACAATGCTACAAGTCTGAAATACTAATCTGAGTCTGAAAGCCACTATGTCTGATGAGTTGCTAGGACAAGCCCCCAACTAACTGCAAATCAAATAGAAAGCATGAAAGTATAGCAAAAAAATATAAACACCGTCCTCGAAAGATGAGGACTCACCAACTGACAAAGCTGAGGTCTTCGATGAGCGGTCGACTAAAGAAGATGAGACTGAGATCTTGCAGCTGTATTATAAAACGATACAGCATAAAAGTATGCATCAGTACTTTGAATGTACTGAGTAAGTGAGAGGAACATAAACAATGAAATAAATAAAAAAGAAATGCCGAACTAAAAGACATGCAATGACCAACTATAACTACTTAAATGCTGAGGTAGATAGAAGACCCTATCTGATGGTCAAAGCATGTTCTAAGTCTGGATATTGATCTGAACTAAACTGGACTGAGGCTGGACTGAGGCTGGACTGAACTGACTAGTGGGAGAGTCTCTAACCGATATGTAACCACATGAGCAAGATGTGGAGTCCGATTAGGACCCAATATACCTTTCCAGGGTATAAAGGCATGAACTGGTGATCACAAAAGTCTGGGCCAATTAGGCTAATAAATGTTGAAACCTACGCTAGCAACGTAGTTCTGGGAACCTAGGTATGCTGGAACCCCGGTTCCCTCGGTGCTAAGTCTCCTACTGGAAAACCTAAACTGAATACTAAGTTGATAGCTGAAACTGGGGTCCAAGACTAGTCAGGGATATATAACTAAAAGTACCCTGATATCGGACCAGATTTTGAAACCGGGTTCTAGACTGGTCAGAGGTGCTCATATAGAAGCGTCGTAACCGTCTAAGAACAACTGTAATCTGAACTAGGGTCCTGGGCTAGTCAAAGATATATATCTAAAATATCAAGGCCGCCTAGTGGACCAATAAACTGAATTTTGAATCTGATTCTGAAAACTAGAAGGTGATACAGACACCTCAGGAGTTTCTGAAGTCAAACTAATCAACTGACATTTCTGATTGACACTGAGTATTCTAACATTTTTTCTAAAGCCGAACTGGAAATAATCTAATTGAGATTCAATACTACTAGCAACATGGGGGTTCCCAACAATTGTAAATTCTAGCTAAAATTTGATATTCAAGAACTAGAGCAGAGTCCCAGATTTTCTAATTTGATGAATAGGGCTAGATTTTCATCTCATAATATTTATCATTCTTGAAATCACAAACTGGGGTAAAATAATTATAATAAACATAGAACAATATTCCACATGAATTAAATGAGGTCTACCAAGAAATTTATTAACATTCGAAAAGTCTGCAAGGCTAGAATTCACCTTTGTGGGAATAATCATCAATAAATTGTAAACTGATGGAGACAACAACTAAAATAATCATGGATATCCCTCTATGTGAATTCAAGGAAAATTTCATGGATTCTCTTCACATTCGAAAAAACTCAGGGCCAGGATTTATAAAGTAAACTAGAGAGATTTCGGGGACACAAGGGAAGAACTATTCCCTTGTTGAATTTCCACATACCTGAGTTGAATTTCCTTGGAGAAGGAAGCTTGAATCTGCTGCAATGGGTGTGAAGCCCTAGTCTTGCCTGAGAGTTCTTCAGAGGAAACTGCAATCGTTTTCTAAATGTTTACGTGGGGAATGAGGGGAAAAACTGTTCAATCCCTCTAATATCTCTGAAATTTTACCTAAAACTACATAGTTTAGGGACTAAATAGGTAGGAGATTACAAAAATATCCCTGTACTAAAATCTAAAATCTGGTCAACAGGGTCCCAACGGGTCACTCAACGAGTCGTTGGTTGAGACCACGACTCGTTGGGACCTCTTGTTGGGTCTACTGCCTGAAGGTCACTGAAGTCACCCCGAGGGACCTAACGACTTTTCCCTCATGGCCATGACTCATCACACGACCCGTGAAGTGCACTGGTCACCTGGGTTCATAACAGATAACCCAACAAATCATTTGTGGTGACCACGACTCGTGGTCACCATCTGTTAGTTACTCTGCCTCAAACGTAGAAAATTCTCATCCAGCTAGTAACGACTCACCCCATGATTCATGGGCACCTCCAACGGGTCACTTAACGAATCGTCCTGTGCCTAGTGACAGATTTTCCAATTTTCTGCAATTTTTCTATTTTTAAGTTTCGGGTCTAATCTTTGAGTTTCTGGGGCATTACAATATCTCTCCCTTAGGAACATTCGCCCTCGAATGTTAGAAAACATACTGGAAGTAGAGACTAACAATCATAATATTCAAATACTGCTCATTTAATTCAAAATTGATAGAATGACTACCTCCGTCTCAAAATACATAGCTGAACTGAATTCACTTTTCATACATACATCCTAAAACATAAAGGAAACTTAAACACATGAACTGAACATAACAACTAAATTGGTTTCTAAGGCAAGACTAATATCTCAAGCTATAACAAAGTCGGTAGAGAATAAGTGTGAGCATCTAGCCATCATATCTGCTTCAGCCTCCCGTATAGCTCCCTCAACCTAATGATTTCTCCATAAGACCTTGACTGAAGCTACCTCCTTGTTCCTTAGCTTACGAACCTGATCGGTCAAGGATCTGGACTGGGACCTCCTCATATGAGAGACTATCCTTTATTTCTACACTTTTCAATGGCACAACTAAAGTTGGATCTCCGATGCACCTCTTCAAAAGTGACACATGGAATACAGGGTGTACGGATGCCAACTCTGAAGGTAAGTCCAGGTCATAAGCTACCTTTCCAATTCACCTCAGAATTCTATAGGGTCCCACATATCTCATACTGAGATTTCCCTTCTTCCCAAATCTCATCACCCATTTCATGGGCGAAATTTTTAGATAGACCCAGTCGTCCACAAAAAACTCCAATCTCTTCTCCTCACATCAGCATAATATTTCTAACGACTGTAAGCTGTTTTCAATCTTTCTCTGATGAGATATACCTTCTGCATAGACTCATGAACTGAGTTTGGCCCGATTATAGCAGCTTCACCCACTTCAAACCACCAAATGGGAGATATGTACCTCCTACCATTCAATGCCTCAAATAGGGCCATCTGAATACTGGAGTGGTAGCTGTTGTTGTACACAAACTCGACAAGAGGAAAGTGGTCATCCGAACTGCCCTTGAAATCGACCACGCCTGCTCTCAACATATCTTCTAGGGTTTGAATAGTCTGCTCAGCTTGCCCATCTTTCTACGGGTGAAAAGCGGTGCTGAGCTTGACCTGGGTACCAAGTCCCTTCTGAAAGGACTTCCAGAAATGCAAGGTGAACTGAGTACCTCTGTCTGAGATAATGGATAATGGCACCCCATGAAGTATGACCAATTCCCGAATGGAAAGCTTAGCATAGTCCTCAACTGAATCTGTAGTTTTAACTAGGAGGAAATGTGCTGACTTAGTAATCCGATCTACTATTACCCAGATAGAATCATGTTGCCGACGAGTTTGAGGTAGACCCATAATAAAGTCCATATTCACTTCTTCCCACTTCCACGTGGGTATGTTAATATCCTAGATCATACCTACCAGTCTCTGGTGTTCTACCTTGACTTGATGGCAGTTCGGGCACTTAGCTATGAATTCAGCAATGTCTCTCTTCATACCATTCCACCAATAAATATACCGCATATCGCGGTACATTTTTATAGACCAGGGTGGATAGAGTACCTCGAGCTATGTGCTTCAGCCAATATCTGTTAACTCATGTCGCCGACGTCCAGTACACACATGCTGCCATGATAAGGGAGCACACTATCTCCCCCTTTTGAGAAAACCTCAGCTTCTTCCCTGAGAACCGCTTCCTTGAGTTTAAGAAGGATGGGATCTTCATCCTATCTGGACTTAACTTCCACAACCAAGGAAGATCCTGACCCGCTTTGCACCACCACTCCACCCTCAACTGAGTCAACCAACTGCACCCCTAACCAAGCTAGCCTGTGCATGTCCTTCACCATCTCCCTTTTGCCTTCTTCAATATGAGCCACGCTATCCATAGACACTCTGCTTAGGGCATCAACCTCCACATTGTCTTTGCCCAGGTGATATAGCACGCTCATGTCATAATCCTTTAGGAGTTCCAACGACCTACTCTGGCGAAGATTTAGGTCCTTCTGACTGAATACGTACTGGAGGCTCTTGTGATCGGTGAAAACATCAACCTGAGCCCCATACAGATAATGCCCCCATATTTTCAGTGCAAATACTACCTCTGCCAACTCTAAATCATGAGTTGTATAATTATTCACATGAATCTTGAGCTGCCTAGAGGCGTAGGCTATCACTTTGCCCCGCTGCATCAGAACGCAACCGAGTCCAACTCTGGAAGCGTCGCAATAAACTACAAATCCATTCGATCCTTCTGATAGGGACAATACTGGATCTGTAGTGAGTTGAGTTTTTAACTCCTGAAAACTCTTCTCATAATCATCTGACCATTGGAACTTCACCTTTTTCTGAGTCAGCCTAGTCAGTGGAGATGCTATAGAAGAAAATCCCTCTACAAAGCGTCAGTAGTAACCAACCAAACCCAAGAAACTTCTGATTTTAGTTGGAGAGGTAGGTCTGGGCCAGTCTTTCCCTGCTGCTATCTTTTGAGGATCAACCTGGATTTCCTCACCCGAGACTACATGACCCAGGAAAGTCACGAACTTCAACCAGAATTCGCACTTACTGAACTTGGCGAACAGCTGGCGGTCTCTGAGTGTCTGAAGCACTATCCTCAACTAATTAGCATGCTCTTCCTCATTTCTGTAGTATACCAGAATGTCGTCGATGAATACGATGACGAACATATCCAGATACTGCTTGAAGACTCTGTTCATCAGGTCCATAAAGGTTGTCGGGGAATTTGTTAGTCCGAAGGACATAACCACGAACTCAAAGTGACCATACCGAGTCCTGAAAGTTGTTTTTGGTATGTCACACTCTCTGACTCTTAACTGATGATACCCCGACCTGAGATCTATTTTGGAGAAGTATCTGGCTCCCTAAAGTTGATCGAACAGTTCATCAATTCTGTGCAAGGGATATGTGTTCTTGACTGTGACCTTGTTCAACTGACGATAGTCGATGCAAATCCTGAAGGAACCGTTTTTCTTTCACACGAATAGCACTAGAGTTGATGATCTTTTAACTGCTCCTTTAACTCCTTAAGTTCAGCTGGAGCCATTCTATAAGGAGGGATAGAGATGGGCTAAGTATCTGGAATAAGGTCTATGCCGAAGTCAATCTCCCGTTCAAGGGGAACTTCGGGAAGATCTTCGAGGAACACATCTGGAAACTCTCTAACAACAAGGACTAACTGGATAGTTGGGGTCTCAGAATCGAAATCCCTGACCTGAACTAGATGATAAATACATCCCTTAGAAATAAGATTCTTGGCCTTAAGGTAGGAAATAAACTTACCCTTCGGCACTAAACTACTGCTCGACCATTCTAGAGTTGGTTCATTAGGGAACTGAAACCTGACGACCCTAGTTCTGCATTCAATTGAGGCATAATCGAGGTGTAACTAATCCATGCCAAGAATGAGGTCAAAGTCGACCATGTCTAACTCTACAAGGTCATCTGGAATGACTTTATTGCAGGTTGAGATTGGACAGTTTCTATATACCCGGCTGGCTCTAACTAACTCGCCAACTGGAGTGGAGACTGAGAAGGGTTCTGATAGTACTTCTAGACTAATATCGAATTGAACTGCTACGTAGGGAGTCACGAATGATAGTGTGGCCCCTGGATCAAGTAGGGCATATACATCTAAGTGGAAAAGACGTAACATACCCGTAACTACATCTGGTGAGTTCTCCTAATCCTGATGAGATGATAATGCATAAAAATGATTTTGGTGTTGACCTCCCTCCGTACCTGATGTGTTAGCATGCTGAGCTGGTCGGCTTGTTGGAGATACTGAGGTGGTGGGTTGTGATCTCCCTCATCGTGATGACAGCATTCCCTAAGCCGATGCCCGAGCTGTCCACAACCAAAACAGCCCTCTCGACCCTGAAGACACTCTCCCGGGTGGTTCTTGCTACACTTGAGGCAAGCTGGATATCTGTTCCCAACGTTGTATCTCTGAGACTTAGAGCTAGATGCTCCACCCCTCTAGTCCTGGCGGGTCCGAAAGGTAGGGGCGCTAGCTGAGCTGGGCGTTGGAGACCTCTGCTACTGTTGCTGCTATTGTGGGCGATTGCTACCGCCTGACCTCTGGTGGCCATGATCTGACTGGCCAGTCTTAGCCCGCTTATTCTTCCTTTCCATGTCCCTTAGTTTTTCAGTCTCAATCTGGTGGGCATAAATAATCAAACTAGAAAGGTCGATATCTTTGATCAGCATCGCGGTTCTGCACTCCTTGAGGACGAGGTTTGACACCCCATTCACAAACTTCAGCATGTGAGCCCTTAGCTCGGCCGCCATCTCAGGAGCATATTTGGACAACCTGGTGAACTCCAAAGCATACTCTTCTACGGTCTTGTTTCCCTATCTCAGGTTCATGAACTTCGCAACCTTGGCCTCCCTGAGCTCTCTAGGGAAAAATATGTCCAGAAAGGCGATGTTGAACTCCTCCAACTCCACCAGTCCTGCTCCCGCTGGTCGCCCCTCCTTCCACTGTTCATATAAGACTTGAGCTACCCCTTTTAGCTGATAGGCAGCCAGGTCAACACTCTCAGAGGAGCTGACACCCATTATACGGGTAATCTTTCTGATCTCATCTACGAACTCTTGGGGGTCCTCCCCCACCTTGGATTCCTAAAAGTACGGAGGGTTCAATCGGGTGAAGTCCCGCACCCTAGCAGCTGCTGTGGACCCATTGTTATTAACTGGAACCACCTACAGGTTCACCTGGTTAGTCACGGTTCGGGCAAGCAGCTGAATGGCCGCCCTGAATTCTGCAGTTGACACCGAATCATCCTGTGGGGATGCCGAGGCTAGTGGATCAATCTGCTGAGCATTTTTGGGCTCTCCTTCCATTACCGTGTCGTGGAGGCATAGTTCACTGAAATGAAGCAGAGCACGAGTTAGGAGAATGATTCTTGGAATTGAATTTCAACGCACGATAAGGAGTATGAAATTAAGGGAAATTTCCTAATGACATCTCATAGCCTCCCTGTCATAAGTGTGGAGCGCTTCACACCCATGATGAGGACTCTACTCGATGCGGCTTTCAGACATCCGAGGATACTCTGAACCTAGCACTCTAATACCAATTTTGTGATGCCCCAAGCTTACACCCTGGATGAAACACGGTTCTTGAAATCACAAACTGGGGAAAAATAACTATAATAAACATAGAACAATATTCCACATGAATTAAACGAGGTCAACCTTAACATTCAAAAAGTCTGAAGGGCTAGAATTCACCCTCATGGGAATAGTCATCAATAAATTGTAAACTGATAGAAAAAATAACTAAAATAATCATGGATATCCCTCTATGTGAATTCAAGGAAAATTTCATGGATTCTCTTCACATTCAGAAAAACTCAAGGCCGGGATTTATAGAGTAAACTAGAGAAATTTCGGGGACACAAGGGAAGAACTATTCCTTGTTGAATTCCTACATACCTGAGTTGAATTTCATTGGAGAAGGAAGCTTGAATCTGCTGCAATGGGTGTGAAGCCCTAGTCTTGCCTGCGAGTTCTTGAGAGGAAACTGCAATCATTTTCTAAATGTTTATGTGGGGAATGAGGTGAAAAATCATTCAATCCCTCTAATATCTCTGAAATTTTACCTAAAATGATGTAGTTTAGGGACTAAATAGGTAGGATATTACAAAAATATCCCTGTACTAAAATCTGAAATCTGGTCGACGGGGTCCCAACAGGTCACTCAACGAGTCGTTGGTTGAGACCATGACTCATTGGGACCTCTCATTGGGTCTACTGCCTGAAGGCCACTAAAGTCACCATGAGGGACCTAACGAATCGTCCCTCGTGACCACAACTCGTCACACGACCCGTGAAATGCACTGGTCATCTGGTCACCTGGGTTCATCACAGACAACCCAACGAATCATTGATGTTGACCACAACTCGTGGTCACCATCCGTCAGTTACACTGCCTAAAACTTAGAAAATTCTCATCCAGCTAGTAACGACTCACCCCACGACTCATGGGCACCTGCAACGGGTCACTTAACGACCCGTCCTGTGCCTGGTGATAGATTTTTCAGTCTTCTACAAATTTTCTATTTTTAAGTTTCGGGTCTAATCTTTGAGTTTCCAGGGCACTATAGCTTATGGGGGCTCAACTAGATTATTTTTTGTTGCTTGTGCCTGCTAGTCTTGTAGGGACCAGGTTAGATTCTTATTTGCTTATTTAGCTTACAGTATAAACTATTGAGATCTTTCAGATTATCTTCTGACTCTTATAGTTGATTACTTTCAGTTTCTTCTATCAACTTCAATTCTGTTTTATTGCCATACATACTGGGTACATTATTATACTGACACCCTGAGCCTGGGGGCGATGCACTCTTGCATGCAGGTTCTAATAGACCGGTACAGAAGTCTCCTCAATAGAGTAGTTCAGATTCAGCAGAGTGGTCAGCTCCTTTCTGTCAGAGTTTTCATGCTTTAAAAGTTTGCCTATATTTTGTTGTACAGTTTATGGGTAGGTGGGGGTCTCGTCCCCGCCAAGTATCTACTCTTTAGAGGCTTGTAGATTATGAGATTGTGTAGAAGTCTATTGTTGGTCTTGTTGTTTTGTACTGACAGTTTAACAACCTTAATGACCCTTGTATATATATGTTACTTTCACCTGCGTTTGATTTTAAACACCATAGTTGTCTCGTCGGGGTCCATATAGGGATATGTGATATTAGACAACATGATGCTCTCATCGCCCTACATAGAATTTTATGGTCGTTCTGAATTGTTGGATTAATTGAATATCTGTATAGGTGTTGTATTGGGGCCTTTCGGGTCAAGGGCGTCTTTAAGCAAAGATCTATTTGATTATTTTCTTGATTATGTATTGCTAGTATACACCAGAGGTGTATAAGTCTATCTAAGTCAACTTAGGGTCCAGTGTGGTATCAGGTACCAGTTATGCCTCCCAAGATAGAGAGTGATAGCAACAGGAAAAAAATATTCCATCAGCATATTTCTTTGTGCCACCCACTTCATGGCATCTGCTAGTGGCACAACTGTCAATACAGTTCACCATTTTCGTTTCTTCCGTGATGCTTTGTGACGTTGCTTCTTCCTTGATCGTATTTAGTTGTTTCTTCCCTTTTTCACTTGTTTATCATCCAAGTCTCTCTAAACACATAATTCATATAATTAATACTCAAAGAGACAACAAAAGTAATAAAATGTGAGATAAATGATGGTTAAAATTATAAAAAAAATACATAATTAAGCAAATCTTAATACATATTTATAATATATAAGAATACTTTTAAAAATTTACAAAAGATAGCAAAATAATTACATAAATAGCTTTTTTACCTTTTGTTACCGTGTATCAATATTTTTAATGTATCTCTCCAATCCCACTACCCTAATATTTCTCAATTCCTAACCGACTCTTCATATTCCTAGATTTTTCAATTTTTCCTCCATTATTCCCTCACACGATCTTTATCATTTTTTTCTCTCAAGATTTTAAGTTCTTTCGTGATTTCTGGGTAAGTTTTTTACGATTTGAGTGGTGTATTTCACTTATCTTAATTCAAATTTCACATAGTATCAACTTTTCTAACATCTGTAAATTTTAGGATTTTTATCAAGGTTTAATTTTGATTAAAAAAATGGTGGATGGCTCGTCTCATGGAAGAATAATCCGAGGTACATTACAAGATTGTCCAATCCTTTGACTTGTGTATTTTCTCTCAAGAACAACCAATTGATACATGTGCAATTGTTGTTGAGACAGATTCTGAGAGGAGGACAAAATCTCGATATGACCCAACTATAATGTGGGAATTTAGTGAGAAACAGAGTAAATCGAGTAAGGGTAAGGAAATAGTAGTAGATACATGTATCAAAAAATCAATAGTTGATACATGCAAAGAACAGATACATAGAAATACTAGAGATACGACTCGAAATTTCAAAAGGAAGGGTCAAAATCAAGCTGAATCATCAAAAACCAGGCCTCCAAAAACTAGAGTGAGTTCTCAAACATTTCTTCCTTAATTGATTTGTTTGTTGAAGTAATTACAAATATTATTCAATTTCGGAAAATTTCTCATATCGATTTGTGTACTAATTTTGGTATTTTTTGCATATTATTACTTTGTTGTCCTTGTATCATTATGTTTTTAGTTTGTATCTAAAATTTTTTCTATTTTTTTGATATATTTTTCAATGAATATTATTCACTCTTTTTCCTGATTCCAGCATGTTTAATAATTCTAACCCCATATCATTATTGTTCTATGAATGTAGATATGTATCAATCTTTTTGTTAACTATTAGTATATAATTTGAATTTCGTGCATTTATGTTTGGAAATTCTCAATTCTATATTACATAGAACAGAGTTAGGATACATGTATCAACTTAAGTAATTAATTTATGTTACATGTATCAGCTTATGACATCGATGATACATGATCATCTTTTCTTTCAATCTCTTAGTCTGTCTTTAGATTTGTCTCAAATCTGAATATGGGTTGTTCCAATTTAGTAAATATCGATTTTTTTTGTAATTATTTTGTTACATAGTACTATTTATGAAAAAAATTTCTTTTAAAATGTTGTCTGGTCTATTAGACTTGCATGTCTCCCTTAGTCTGCCAATAGGGATAGGGTTATTACTCCTCTCCAAACTTCAATTTATGTTGTAAGTTCAATTCAGTTGTTTCTATCCTCCTCTTTCTATTTCCTACCAAAAAGCAACAAAACTGGTTGATATAAACAAAAGAGCAAGCAACCAATGTTCATCATAGCATGAACATTATGGACAGTAGAATGTGCATTGTATATGCTATACCTAAATTTTGATTAAACAAATTATTATGTTGCATCAATTCTTTATAATTTCAGTTGGATCATTTTTTGCCCTACTAGTTCTTTTGTCAATTTTACAAGCTTATTTGCATTATTCTCATGTTATACCAAATTTATCATGATGATTTTGGAAATAGGAACAGATACATGTATGATAATTTATGAAACACGTATCAGCTCATGAAGGTCATCCAGGATCATATATCAGCTTATGTAGTTCATTTAGGATACATACATCAGCTTATATAATTCATTTAGGATACATGTATTAGCTTATATAGTTCATTTTAGGATACATGTATCAGATTATGTAGTTCATTTAGTATACATATATCAGCTTATATAATTCATTTAGGGTACATGTATTAGCTTATTTAATTCATTTTAGGATACATGGATCAGATTATGTAGTAAATTTATGATACATGTATCACTTTATGTAGTACAATTATGATACATATATCAGTTTTACAATATTTTGATAGATCCATATTTGTTATGATAAATTGTATCAGTTTTAATCATATATTGTCATGCCCCGAGCTTACACCCTGGATGGAACACGGTACTTGGAGTCACAAGTAACCCCAAGTCAACCCCTGGTCTATCATACACTGGCATTCTGAGTAAACATATAAATATATACAGTGGAAGTTTAAAGAAAAATATAAACATTTGAGAGAATATAGCTGATTCATAATATTTGAAGTTACTTGAACAAAACTACAAGTCTAAAAACCAAATCTACGTCGAAAAGCCACTACAACTGATGAGTTGCTGGGACAAGCCCCTAGCTAACTCCAAAGATAAATAGAAGGAAAGAAAAATGTAACTAAATTAAACAATCTCCATCCTCAAAGAATGAGGACTCACCAACTAGAACAGTTGAAGTCTTCGGAGAGCGATCGGCTAACGAGGCTGAGACTGGAATCCTGCAGCTGTATCATAAAATGATACAGCATAAAAGTATGCATCGGCACATTGAATGTACTGAGTAAGTGAGAGAAACCATACACAAGAAATGAAATAACTGAACTAGGAAGACATGCAATGACCAACTGAAGCTACTGAACTAAATAGCTGAAATAACTGAAACAGTCTAAAAGACTCTGTCTGATGGTCACAAACATGTTTTAAATCTGAAATACTGATCTGAAACTGGACTGAGCTAACTAGTGGGAGAGTCTATAACCGACATATAACCACGTGAGCTAGACGTGGAGTCCAATTTGTACACCCCATCGGTAGGACCAATATACCTTGCCAGGGTATAAAGGCATGAACTAGGTGATCACAAAAGTTTGGTGCCATGAGGCCTAATAAAATTGTAACGCACGGCGGCAACATAGTTCTGGGAACCTGGGTGTGCTAGAACCTCAGTCCGCTCGGTGCTAAGTCCTACTCCCACTAGATAGTCCAAGACTGAGTACTAAGTTGATAGATCAAAACTGGGGCCTAAGACTAGTCAGGGATACATATCCAAAACACCCCAAGAGTCTTATCGGACCGGATTCTGGAACTGTATTCTGACACTGGTCAGAGCTGCTTATCTGGAAGCGTCGTAACCATCTAAAGAAAACACTGTAACATGAAGTTGGGGTCTTAAGGCTAGTCAGAGTTGCTTATCTAAAGTGTCATGACCGCCTAGTGGACCACTAAAACTGAGTTCTGAATCTGATTCTGATAACTAGGAGGTACTACTAATACCTCGGGAATTTCTGTAATCGAACTGATCAGCTGACATTTTTGACTGACATTGAGAATTTTAACATTCTTACTAAAATTGAACTGACAATACTCTAATTGAGTTTCAATGCTACTAACAACATGGGAGTCCCCAACAATGATAAAATCAAGCAAAATTTTGATATTCAAACACTATTGCGAGATTCAAGACTTTCTACGTTCAAGAAGTAGGGCTAAATTTCACTTCACGAGAATAAACATCATTTCAGTCACACACTGGTGGAAAATATCTATAGTTAACATAAAATAATGTCCCACCTGAATTAGACAAAGTATGACCGACAATTTTTTAACATTCGATAATCTGCAAGGCTAGAACTAATAAAGAAATTAGGGAGGAATTTGGGGACACAGGGAAGAACAATTCCCTTTTTGAATTCCCTCATACATGGTGAAGAAGCCAAAGAATTTCTTTGAGAAACCGAGGAGAAAAGAAATGCCCTAGTTCTTACTCTGAAATGCTATGAGAGAACTCCTACGCTATTTTCTAAGAGTCTGAATGGGAACATGAGGAAAGAAACCATTTACCCCCTCTAATAATCTGAAAATATGGTTAAAGCAACATAGTTTAGAGTCTAGGAGATAGGAAATTACTGAAACACCCTTAGGAAATTAGCAGAAAAAGCAACTGGCGGGCCCCTAGAGGGACCTAATGGGTTGTGCCCAGTGACCACGACTCGAGAGGTGCTCCACTGTCCTAAACTTCCCTGGAGTCCCCACGGGTGACACCATGACTCGTGGTGTCCCAAACGAGTCGTGGTGAGGACCCGTTGGGTACACTGCGTGGCTTCCTCTAAGTCTTAACCAAATCCTAACCACGGGTCATGTCACGACTCGTGGGGTTGACCACAACTCGTTTCACACCCGCAGTCACCCTATTCACCAAATTTTTCACTAAGTACACAAACCTCACCACGAGTCACTTAATGACTCGTGGTCACCCCACCCCGGGTCACAGAACGACTTGTTCTGTGACCTGGTGCAGATTTTCTAGTTTTCTCTATTTGAAGTCCCGGGTCTAGTATTTGAGTTTTTGGGTCATTACAATGTCTCCCCTTGAGAACATTCATCCTCGAATGTTGGAAAACACACAGGAAAGCTGAGAATGAAAATCTTTATACACAAATCCTGATCATGGAAGCTAAAACTAGCAGAAATGACTACCTCTAAATTGGATCACAAGTCTGAACTGAATTCACTAATCATGCACATATTCATTTACATGAAAGAAACTGAAACACACAAACTAAAAGTAGTTTTGGGGAGGAAATTGATACCTTAAACTGAAACTGAGTCAGAAGTGAACAAATGGGGTAATCTAGCCATCATATCTGCTTCGGCATCCCACATAGCTCCTTCAACCTGTTGATTCCTCCACAAGACTTTGGCTGAAGCTACCTCCTTGTTCCTCATCTTACGAACCTGACGGTCAAGGATCTGGACTGGGACCTCCTCGTATGAGATACTATCTTTCACTCCCACACTGTCCAATGGAAC
This sequence comes from Datura wrightii, assembly GCA_035772735.1. Lineage (NCBI taxonomy): Eukaryota > Viridiplantae > Streptophyta > Magnoliopsida > Solanales > Solanaceae > Datura > Datura wrightii. The sequence continues at coordinate 6,319,818 of JASDFA010000029.1, read as the reverse complement.
AATTGAAGTTGGATCATCGATGCACTTCTTCAATAGTGACACATGGAATACTGGGTGCATAGACGCCAATTCTGAAGGCAATTCCAGCTCATAATCTACCTTGACAATTCACCTTAGAATTCTATAGGGTCCCACATATCTCTGAATGAGCTTTCCCTTCTTCCCAAACCTCATCACTCCTTTCATGGGTGAAATTTTCAGATAGACCTAGTCATCCATAGCAAACTCCAATTCTCATCTCCTCACATCAGCATAAGATTTCTGACGGCTCTAAGTTGTTTTCAATCTTTCTCTGATGAGTTGTACCTTGTTCATAGCTTCATGAACCAAGTATGGCCTGATTATAGAAGCTTCACCAACCTCAAACCACCCAATAGGAGATCTGCACCTCCTACCATACAATGCCTCAAAAGGGGCCATCTGAATACTGGAGTGGTAGCTGTTGTTGTAAGAAAACTCAACGAGAGGGAAGTGATCATCCCAACTGCCCTTAAAATCAATCACGCACACTTTCAACATATCTTTTAGGGTCTGAATAGTCTGCTCATCTTGTCCATCTGTCTGCAGGTGAAAAGCTATGATGAGTTTGACCTGGGTACCAAGTCCCTTCTGAAAGGACTTCCAGAATTGCGCGGTGAACTGAGTACCTCTTTCTAAGATGATGGATAGTGGCACCCCATGAAGCCTGACCAACTCCCAAATATAAAGCCTAGCGTAGTCCTCAGCTGAATTTGTAGTTTTGACTGGGAGGAAATGTGCTAACTTAGTCATCCGGTCTATTACTACCCAGATAGAATCATGCTGCCGACGAGTTCGAGATTGTCACGCCCCGAGTCTACAGCCTAGATGGAACATGGTACTTGGAGTCACAAGTAACCCCAAGTCAACCCTTGGTCTATCATACACTGGTATTCTGAGTAAAATGTACATAGCGGAAGTTTTGAAATAATAACATAAAACATTTATGAAAGTAAGTCCAAATCATAAAATGTAAAACATCTGAACAATGTTGATAGTCTGAAAACCATGTCAGTGTCTGAAAGCCATCTAACTGATGAGTTGTTGGGATAAGTTTTCAACTAACTCTAAGTCCAACTGAATGTAACAAACATAACTGAGATAAATGAAATAATGTCCTTGCAAGATGAGGACTCACACTTCTGCTAATGAGAGAGGGAGATTGAACAAAGTCGGCTAACGGCGCTGGGTCTGAGAACCTGCGGCTATATCATGAAATGATACAGCATAAAAGTATGCGTCAGTACTTTGAATGTACTAAGTAAGCAGGAGAAAACATAACTGAATATAAAAGACTGAAGTGAAAATGACATGCAATGACCAACTGACATACTGAGCTAAATAACTGTAATAAACTGAGATGGTCAAGATGACCCTGTCTAATGGTCAAAGACATGCCCTAAGTCTGAAAGTTCTGAGTTTGAGATACTATATTGAACTTATCTAAGCTGATAGAGCTGAAACTGAACTGAATTGCTTATTCTAAGACTGGACTAAGCTGACTAGTGGGAGATTCTATAATCGACATGTAACCACGTGAGCTAAACGTGGAGTCCGATGTATATGCCCTACCAGTAGGACCCAATATACCTTGCCAGGGTACAGAGGCATGAACTGGGTTATCACAAAGTCTGGGGCCAATTAGTCCAATAAATACTGTAACCTACGCTGGCGTAGTTCTGGGAACCTGGGTGCACTGGAACCCCCGTCTGCCCGGTGCTAAGTCCTGTTCTCACTGAAATACCTAAACTGAATACCAAGCTGATAGCTAGAAACTAGGGTCCAAGACTAGTCAGGGATATATAACTGAAGGTACCCTAAGAGTCTTATCGAACCAGATTTTGAGACTGGGTTCTAGACTGGTCAGAGCTGCTTATCTAGAAGCGTCGTAACCATCTAAGAACAAACTGTAATCTGACTGGGGTCCTAGGGCTAGTCAGAGCTATCTGTCTAAGTGTCATAACCGCCTTGTGGACCTATACACTGAGTTTTGGATCTGATTCTGATAAGTAGGAGGTGATACTGACACCTCGGGAATTTCTGTAGTCAAACTGATCAGCTGACATTATTCTGGTCAACCCCGGGGTTGCTAAAAATTTGATTGAGACTAGGTTGACATTTTTGAGTATATAAACTTTCTGACTGAAATTGTCTAACATATATTTTACTGAGTTTCTAACACATACAACTATTACAGAAACCCCTAACTCTAAAAGATTCAAAAAATTTCGAGAATTCAATTCTTAAGCAGGATTCTAGTTTCTGTTTTCAAAAGTTAGGGCAAAAATTCACATTCAATGGAACATACATCATTCTAATTGCAAATGGGTGGAAAACATCAAAAATTATCATAGAATAATATTCCTCAAGAATTAAACAAGGTCCGATAGCAATATCTTCACAATCGAAAATTCAAGATTAGAACTAATAGTGAACTGAGGAAGACTTTTAGGGGATATAAGGGAAGAACAATCCCCTTGTTGAATTTCCCCATATTTGATGACGGAAATCCCTGAGAATATTCCTTGAAATATCTGTGAAGAATCGTTTTTCCTAACTTCTGCTCTGAGCCTTTCTAAGAAAAACTTTGTGCTTAACTGTGGAGAGATAGAAAAGAATGAGAGAAACCGTCGGTTTTCCCCTCTAAAACCCCTAATCCAACCCAAAACAGCGTAGTTTAGGAACTAATTAGGTGAGAAATTACAAAAGTGACCCTGGGATTTAAATCTGAAATCTGATCGACAGGTCCCAATGGGTCACTCAATGAGTCGTTGGTTGAGACCACGACTCATTGGGACCAGTCGTTGGTTTCACTATCTAAGTCCTGGGGTCACTGGATCTGGCAACGAGAGATACCACGACTCGTTGGATGAACCAACGGGTCATTGGTTCCTCCCATGGTCACTGGATAAGAAAACTGGAGGGCTGATGACGGGTGACACAATGATTCGTTGGTGGACCTAACGGGTTGTTGTGTCCAGTCGTTAGGTTCACTGGAAGATTTTCTGAAAAAGTCTCTTGGGCTCTTAATGGGAGACATGATGATTTGTTCTCATTAGGTACACTGCCTCAACCCTAATGATTTTTATATCCGGCTGACCACGACTCCTCCTACGAATCGTGATGCTTGACCATGACTCGTGGGGCCTTCCGTTGGGTACACTGACTCCTCCCTTCCATTTCTCAACCACCCCTTCCCACGACTGACCTAACGAGTCGTTAGATCTCATAACGACTCGTTAGATGAGTCGTTTTGAGGGATTTCTGCAGATTTCCAGTTTTCTCTATTTTAAGTCCTGGATCTAGTCTTTGAGTTTTTAGCGCATTATAGAGGTAGACCTGTAATAAAGTCCATATTTATTTCTTCCCACTTCTAGGTGGGTATGCTGATATCCTGAGTCATACCTCCTGGTCTCTGGTGCTCTACCTTGACTTGATGGCAGTTCGGACACTTAGCTACGAATTCGTTGATGTCTCTCTTCATGTCGTTCCACCAATAAATATCCCGCGAATCGTGGTACATTTTTATAGCACTTGGGTGGATGGAGTATCTCGGGTTGTATGCCTTAGCCAGTATCTTCTATCTCAACTCACCGACTTCCGGTACACACAATATGCCCTGGTAACGGAGTACACCATCTCCCCCTTAGGATAAAAACCTCAACATCTTTTCTGAGAACCACTTCCTTAAGTTTAAGTAAGATGGGATTTTCATCCTGTTTAGACTTAACTACAACAATCGAAGAGGAATCTGACCCGCTTTACATTACCACTCCACCCTCATCTGAGTCAACCAACTGCACCCCTAATCGAGCTAGTCGGTGAATATCTTTCGCAAGTTCCTTTATTCTTTCCTCAACATGAGTCATGCTCCCCATAGACACTCTGTTCAGGGCATCGGCCACCACATTAGCTTTGCCTGGGTGATATAGCACGCTCATGTCATAGTCCTTCAGGAGCTCTAACCACCTTCTATGATTAAGATTTAGGCCTTCCTAACTAAATACATATAGAAGGCTCTTATGATCGGTGAAAACATCTACGAGAGCTCCGTACAGATAGTGTCTCCATATTTCGAATGCGAACACCACCGCTACTAACTCCAAGTCGTGAGTTGGATAATTTTTTTCATGAACTTTGAGTTGTCCGGAAGCATAGGCTATCACCTTACCTCGCTGCATCAAAACGCAACCAAGTCCAACTCTAGAAGCGTCGCAATATACTACAAACCTATCAGATCCTTCCAGTAGGGTCAACACTGGAGCGGTAGTGAGTCGAGTTTTTAGCTCTTGAAAACTCTTCTCACATGCATCTGACCACTGAAATTTCACCTTCTTCTGAGTCAGCCTAGTTAGAGGAGATGATATAGAAGAAAAACCTTCCACAAAACTTCGATAATACCCAGCTAGACCTAAGAAACTTCTATTTCGGTTAGGGAGGTAGGTCTGGGCCAGTAATTCACTTCGTCTATCTTTTGAGGATCAACCTGAAAACCCTTATCCGAGACCACATGACCCAGGAAGGTCACGAACTTCAGCCAGAATTCGCATTTGCTGAACATGGCGAACAACTGGCGATCCCTGAGTGTTTGAAACACTATCCTCAAGTGATTAGCATGCTCTTCCTCATTTCTGGAGTATACGAGAATGTCATCGATAAACACAATGACGAACATATCCAAATACTGTTTGAAGACTTTTGTTCATCAGGTCCATAAAGGATGCAGGGGCATTAATTAGTCCGAAGGACATCACCACAAACTCGTAGTGACCATATTGAGTCCTGAAAGCTGTTTTCAGTATGTCACACTCTCTGACACTTAGCTGATGATACCCCGACCTGAGATTTATTTTGGAGAAACAGCTGACTCCTTAAAGTTGGTTGAACAGGTCATCAATTCTAGGCAGGGGATACCTATTCTTGACTATGACCTTATCCAACTGATGGTAATCGATTCACATTCTGAGGGTACCGTTTTTCTTTCGCACGAAAAGTACGAGAACACCCCAAGGAGATATACTGGGTCTGATAAAACTTTTATCAAGAAGATCTTTTACCTGCTCCTTCAACTCCTTAAGCTCAGCTGGAGCCATTCTGTAAGGAGGGATAGAGATAGGCTGAGTATCTGGGAGAAGGTCTATACCGAAGTCGATTTCCCGTTCAGGAGGAACTCTAGGAAGATCTTCGGGGAACACATCAGGAAATTTGCTGACAACAGGGACTAACTAGATAGTAGGGGTCTCAGAGTTGGAATCTTAACCCAAACTAGATGATAAATACATCCATTAGAAATGAGCTTCCAGGCCTTAAGGTAGGAAATAAACCAACTCTTAGGCGTTGTACTACTGCCCGTCCACTCTAACACGGGCTCATTTGGACCCTGAAGACACAACCAAAACAGCCCTCTCGACCCTGAAGACACTCTCCTCGGTGGTTCTCGCCACACTTGGGTCAAGCTGGATACCTATTACTGTGTCACACCCCGCCTTGGGGGGTATGACTGGCACCTGGTGCCCTACTAGGACCTGACCTGCTGGACTGTTAAGCCTAGGCACATCTGATGCCTGGCTGGCTCTAACTCATATTTCTGGAAACAAAGGGCTATATAACGGCTGTAAATACAGCCCCCGGCCCGTTGGCCTATAGCCTTCTGTACCTGTACTAGCAGCTGACCAGAAACATACTAATTCAGAGGAACCTATGCGGGCCGACAAGGCCACCATGCTGTCTAGTTATCTGCAACTCAATCATAACGCATGAAAAGAACTACGTGACCGGCAAGGTCACCACTACTGGCAACCTATGGCCCCACACGGCCATCATAAAAGGAAGAAAGAGTAAAGGCAACTATACAACTGCACAGCCCCACACGACCGGCTCATCTGACCACAGGGAATATATACAGACTGCAAGCCTCTAGGAATGGTAATAGAACTGATCGGGACAGGGCCCCGACCTACCCGTACTATATAACAAAAGAACTGAAATACACCTCTGGAATTCAGTCTCCAGATGACAGGAGCTGAATACTCGATCGCTGACAGGAATCACGTAGTGTCACCTGCTCGTCTATAAGTACCTACAGGCAAGTAATGCAGCGCCCCACCGGGCGTCAGTACCGCTGGTACTGAGTATGTAAAGCAATAACTGAAGCAAAATCTGAATACAATAATATAACTGAAGAAACTGAAGTAGAGAGAATAGACTAACTGTCTGATAATGTAAAGCATACCTTCTCTCAATCTTTACTGGGAAGGATAAGAGTCATACCTGGAAACGTGTCGTGCTACTGCTGATCTACTTGTATCTAACATAACATGGCATAACATGAAATAACATAACATAGCACACACAAACCTTACCCGGCCCCCATAAGCCGGGAGGTACAATCAACACAGAATCTATGCCCCTACCCCGGTCATCCCATCTCCTATAGTGGCTGTAAACATCCTGCCGGTCCCTGGGTATGCACTTGGGCTCGCTGAGCCCCTGACTATAACTGTATCTGAGTCCGAAGGACTCTAAATCAACACCCCGGGCGTACCCGCTCGACGGGGGTGTATAAGGGCCGACCAAGGCACAATATGGGGAAACTGGAATCCCATCTTCGTCCCCTTGCGGGACGGCATATCACTCCGTAGAGCGACGTATCCTCATCCTCTGGCGGACGAGTCGATACAACTATTAACCTTGGGCGGTCAGGGATGCTAGGTAATCCAACCCCAATCAATACAATGGTCTCAACTAATCATGTTGTCTGTGTATCTCATAAGCTAAGACTATCAGGTGTAGGGTATCGTATAAATAACATACTGAGCTAATAATAGCAATCTGTAAGTGTCTGATACATACTGTGACAGGTAAGTATAAATATAAATATAGCCTCCTGTCAAACTGTACTGGGGTAAAAGTTATACGAGGAGGTGTTTCTTCTGAAAACTATACTGTTTACTAAGTTTCTGTGTTAACATAATTTCCTATTTCTGACATGCTTTCTAAACCATATATAGTTACTATTCTATATCTGAAATGCTTTACTGATACTGTACTACCTTGCGGGGTTTCAGCTAAACCCAACAATATCTTAACATGGCATAATACATCACATACTGAATATACTGGGCAACCTTAACCACTTACGCCCGAATCTATATCGTACGGATAGGTATCGTACATGTTACAGCCCAAAACTTCTCATATTTCACCAATATTCAAAATAACACGATAATCGCTTTCTAAACATGCTACTGTTCTGTAAATTACTATACTGCTTTGAGGTTACTCAACTTGCCGAGGAAACTTAACTTTACACACCTTATCTCTGAACTATTTGTCTGTCGGGCGGAACTCGGCCGGTACTTCAACGGTTTTCTCCCAACTGCATTCATAAACATATCAATTAACACAAAATACAACTTTATTTCAAAAGGCAACATCACTTTCGATATAGTTTATAGCCTAAACTTAGGCTTATCAAAAGACGGCCAGAAACTCGCTATTTTTCAGCGGCCCAAAAGGGAGAAATATTCACTTCACAGCTAGGAACACATAGACACTGATTTAGAGCAATTCCACTTACCTTGGCTCGGTGGCTCGACGATTCGTCGGCCGTATTTTACGAAACTGAATCCGTAGGAATGCTCTCTGCTGCTAAATACTTCGGTATCTGGGATTAATTTGAGTTTGGGCAGCATTTGGCAGCGTAATCGGATAGAAATTAATTAATTTCCTTCGTCCCTCTCTGCTCTCTACGTTTTCTGGAAATTTTTATAAGTTTCTATCATTTAAAACCGAAGTGGGGCTTTATATACTTGGGCCTGGACAAGGCCAACGTGTCACGGAGCCAACGCGGAGGCCCCTCCTCGGTGACACGCTGCCATCGCGGAGGGGCTCTGCCTCGGCTCCTTCCGCGATGGTTCGATAGGCTTCTCGTCCGATCTTTTCCCGGGCCTTTCTCTAACATGTATGGCCTTCAAATATGCTTAACCAACGTGGGAATAGGTCATCTAAGTGCCGGGAATTCTACGGGGTGTAACATTCTCCCCCCCTTAAGAACATTCGTCCTCGAATGTATACTGTTATCTAGAGGACTGATTACTTTACTTTCTGGAAGGATTTCGGCAGAGTTTCCCCTGTAATATGGACTATCGCAAAAACCTGAAATGCAGAAAAGTCCAACACGGGCACTGCACACAATATTCTAAGATCCACTGGATGACCATATATCAATTTTCCTTTATCATTTACAGACATACAACCATAAGATACTGCATAAATAATAATACGGACATACCTGTCGCCTGACTTGGCCTGAAATAGGGTGAGGATATCTGGTCCTTATATCTGCGAATCTGTCTGTCTAGTCGTAACCTGGATATTCTGAATTGGGACTACATTGGACGGGCCTCCTATGCATTTCCTCAGCATAGCTACATAGAAGACCGGATGAATGGATTCTAATTCTGGAGGCAAATTCGATTAATGGTAAATGCTCATTTTGGCTATTACTGAAATCTAGCACACACGCTCGCAACATGACTTCGAGCGTCTGCGTTGTACGCTCAACCTGCTTATCTGTCTGAGGATAGAACGCTGCACTTAAATTAATCTGCGCTCCCAAACTCTTCTAAAATGACTGCCAGAATCTAGCTGTGAAGTGTGCTCCTTTGTCTGAAATAATGGATACTGGTATTCCATGTAATCTGACTATCTTTCTGATATGCAACTCAGCGTAATCTTCGGCCAAGAAAGTAGTTCTTACTGGCAAGAAATGAGCTGATTTTTATCAGTCTGTCACTTATCACTCATATAGAGCCATGTCTGTGTTTAGTACGGGGTAATTCTTGCTACAAAATTCATATTCATTGCTTCTCATTTCCAAAGATGCACAGCTATGTTCTAAACTAACCTGCCTGGTTTCTGATATTCTGCCTTCAACTGTTGGCAGTTAGGACACTGGGCTACCTGTAGTTCTTTTTAATGTCATGGTACCTCTTTGTCGTATCGGGATGAAGGGAATAGCGGGCGTAATGTACCTCGCTCATAAACTGCTGGCGAGGTCCCAAAATATCTGGAGTACAAATGCGGCCTTTATATCGCCACACTTCATCCCCGGGTATCTGAACATATGTCACCTCTCCTTACTGAATCTTGTGTTCAAGTTAAACCTGGATAGGGTTTCTATACTGTCGTTCCTTTACTTCCATCTCTAACCGTAATACTGCGATATTCTGTATTATCGTTCTGTTATCCTTTATTTCTTCTATGCGAACGGCTAGACCGGCTAACTAGTAAAATTCTCGGGTCTACTCCCGCTGTTTAGGTGGTAAGTATGCCAACTCCCCATAGATCTATAGCTAAGGGCGTCTGCTACCATATTAGCCCTTCCTGGATGATACAAAATTTTCGCTTTTTCAGGCATAAGCTACTGCAGCTAACTGGGTGATACCCAGATCGTGGGTAAGATAATTCTTCTCACGTTTCTTCAATTACCCAAAAGTATAAACTGTTACTTTACCATGCTGCACCAATCCTCTGTACCTTCTGGCGATACTACACTGGAGCTGAGGTTAACCTGGCTGTTAACTCTTGGAAGTTCTACTCACACTCCTCAGTCTACTGGAACTTTGCTGCCTTCTATGTCCACTTAGTCAGAGGTGCTGCTAAAGTGAAAAATCCGTCCACAAACCCTCTGCAGTACCCGGCTAACCGCAGGAATCGCGTACTTCGATCGGAGTGGTAAATCTAGGCTATATCTTCATTACTTCGATTTTCTGTATATCTGTCTGTACACCAGCCTCCGACACAATGTGACCAAAAGCTACTGAACTTAACTAAAATTCACATTTACCACAATTGACATATAACTAACGGTCATATTGGTTTATTATGCCGGAGAATCTGACAAGTAATCTATCGGTATAGACCGAGCTTATCTGGCCTTCTGGCCGTATGCTAAGGCTACTTGTTGCTAAGGTAACCTGAACGACCGTCTGCGCACCTTGTGCCTTTATCTGATCCGAGGATCCTGATATTGATCATGACCTCTAACGATCTGACTGCATAACCCTAAATAACTGAATAGTCGGGTTGAATGACCCGAATGTGGCAGTAGTCTAGCAATACTCTAACTGCTCTACTTGAGTACCTATAGTTCGTGCATAACCGCAAACTCGTGGGCATCTAATTGCCCTTGTTATTTTTCTTAAACCACTGTAAGGCTGCACTTAATCAACTTACTCCCAGGCGATCAATCTCTGGACCTTCACGGGGAGTCTACTGATCCCCTGGTCTTAATAAACACTATGCTAGCAGGGTACTGTTAATTTCTTACGTCTTGTGTGTATCCACTTGGATCTATACTGCTGTTCTGGGGAATTCTCGGTCTTATAGGCTATTCTGTAACTACTGGCCTTCTGCTAGGGCTCTGTATCTAAATATCTTACGAAAACCAGCTGAAATACTAGTCTATCGCTGACTGCTGATGTGGACCCTCCCTTGGGGTACCCACGGGTATTCTGACGGGGACGGCCGGCTAACTTATGAGGTGTTCTACATAACCACTGCTCGGTTAACTAAGGCCGATTTTCGCCCACGGGGCTGGGAAAACGACGTATGACCACTTAGCACGCTAGAACAATTCTGGTATTGCTAATCTCTGAAATTTGCCTATTCGGTCTCTAATCCTGGTTCTGGCACATGCACTACTGTTACCGATCTTCAGGGATGCCTCCCTGCTGATGCAGGCGACAGCTGGTCGGTAGACTGTCTAACTGCGCCCTTATCATCTAGCCATCTGTCTTAGGTCAATAACTCAGGTAAGCTCCTAGAGCCTAAATCTGACAACAACACATAAGTCTGTTAATCTAATAACTGAAAACTGAGATAGTTTTTTTATGACTTCATACGTAACTCACACTTAATCCGCCCTTTCTCTTCTTCTTTTCTTTCTTTCTTCTCTCTTCTTTCTCTTTTTTTTTTGTCCTGCAATGCAATTTGTGTAGGCTTTCTATTACTAATCAGCATTTGCGATTATAGCCCTTATAGGCAACCACTCACAACATATCTATGATCTGTATACATATATATCGCTAGTTACGTACAACATGTACTGATTTCTGCTGTAATTCATAATCTCTGAAATGTTCTGCTGAGCCTCACATCGCACATGATACATTTCTTCTACGGCCTAATAATATCTCCTGCCCTGACTTATCATTTCATTGCATCGTCACCCCACTCTTAAAATAACAACATAAACATTCTAGTTATTGTCTGCTGTTTGAAATTCCACCACTCTTGCGATGTGGGGGGTCAACATTCGAATCCTGTAGCCTTACTAGGCATATATTGAGAGCCCATGACTGTCTGCTGGGCCTTATCTCCAGGCTACACTAAATTAGAATTACTGTATCGGTAACTTCTTAACTTTTCCATAGAGGACATACTGCGGTATTCTGAACCACAATCTTACTGTCAGCATGAAGCTTAATCCTTAATACGATACTTTATCAATCCGGGGTAGTTCTAATTTCCCTACAAGATCTGACATTCCTGCTTCTTCCTCTCATCTTGCTTAGACAGAACTCTGGGGTTCATGGTACCTGCCCTTCATTGCTAATGAGATTACTAATCAAGCCTCGGCCCATACTTCTTCTGGCGTATGTTCAAGCCCATCTGATTCACATGACCTCTATATCTTTCGAGGTCACAACTAGATCGTACTATAATCTTACAGGTATGTCTTGCTATCTGTTAGCGTATATGGCGGACTTGGCCTTTTTCTGACTCAAACTTGACTATTATTAGGCATTCATCACTAGCCGGTCTTTTACCCCTACTTCGGGTAGACTAGCAGTCTTACTTTCTTTACTGGTGTGTTATCATAAGGGTCCGCACAACTTACGTAATCATGAGGGCTCTTTATACTTTCTAATACTTACTAGGATCAATCAGCCCATCTTTACTTACTGCTTGATCTGGCAACCCCATCTCAAGTCTTATGCCCCTTTACTATACTGGCATCAAAATCAGGAGGTAGGGATAGCCCTTTTCTTAGTGCAGCAAATAAAAACATTCAACTGTACCAAATTCAAAAGGATGTATTTGGGATTCCTGCATTTTCCCTCTCCTTTTTTTTTATACCTACCCGGTGGTCTGACCTTATCTGTAATCATAATCAAATCTCATATAGCTATAAATGAATCAACTCATATATACATTATATTTCTGACTTCCTATTCTGACGTTATCAACATATACTGGGAATAATGCCAATAACAGTATCACGCTGGGAGGTCTCTGATACCTCCTCCTACTGTTGTAATTATCATGTAACTGACTGATGCTCTCTTCCGTTGCTATTTCTGATCTTCTTCCTGTGATAGGGTAATGCTGATCTGTCTTTGTATCTGTAACCAAAGAATACGGTGAGTTCTCAGGGACTCAACCCTATACTGTACCGCTCTAAAGCACGACTGACTGAGAAAGAAGGGTAACTATCATATCATGCCTCGCAGCCTCCTGCCTATAGTATGTGGTGCACAACACATCCATAGACAAGACTCTACTTAGCAAGGCTTGCAGACTCCCTGGGATACGACCTGCCCTGATACCAAGTTTGTCACACCCCGCCTTGGGGGGTATGACTGGCACCTGGTGCCCTACTAGGACCTGACCTGCTGGACTGTTAAGCCTGGGCACATCTGGTGCCTGGCTGGCTCTAACTCATATTTCTGGAAACAAAGGGCTATATAACGGCTGTAAATACAGCCCCCGGCCCGTTGGCCTATAGCCTTCTGTACTTGTACTAGCAGCTGACCAGAAACATACTAATTCAGAGGAACCTATGCGGGCCGACAAGGCCACCATGCTGTCTAGTTATCTACAACTCAATCATAACGCATGAAAAGAACTACGTGACCGGCAAGGTCACCACTACTGGCAACCTCCACACGGCCATCATAAAAGGAAGAAAGAGTAAAGGCAACTATACAACTGCACGGCCCCACACGACCGGCTCATCTGACCACAGGGAATATATACAGACTGCAAGCCTCTAGGAATGGTAATAGAACTGATCGGGACAGGGCCCCGACCTACCCGTACTATATAACAAAAGAACTGAAATACACCTCTGGAATTCAGTCTCCGGATGGCAGGAGCTGAATACTCGATCGCTGACAGGAATCACGTAGTGTCACCTGCTCGTCTATAGGTACCTGCAGGCAAGTAATGCAGCGCCCCACCGTGTGTCAGTACCGCTGGTACTGAGTATGTAAAGCAATAACTGAAGCAAAATCTGAATACAATAATATAACTGAAGAAACTGAAGTAGAGAGAATAGACTAACTGTCTGATAATGTAAAGCATACCTTCTCTCAATCTTTACTGGGAAGGATAAGAGTCATACCTAGAAACGTGTCGTGCTACTGCTGATCTACTTGTATCTAACATAACATGGCATAACATGAAATAACATAACATAGCACACATAAACCTTACCCGGCCCCTATAAGCCGGGAGGTACAATCAACACAGAATCTATGCCCCTACCCCGGTCATCCCATCTCCTATAGTGGCTGTAAGCATCCTGCCGGTCCCTGGGTATGCACTTGGGCTCGCTGAGCCCCTGACTATAACTGTATCTGAGTCCGAAGGACTCTAAATCAACACCCCGAGCGTACCCGCTCGACGGGGGTGTATAAGGGCCGACCAAGGCACAATATGGGGAAACTGGCATCCCATCTTCGTCCCCTTGCGGGACGGCATATCACTCCGTAGAGCGACGTATCCTCATCCTCTGGCGGACGAGTCGATACAGCTATTAACCCTGGGCGGTCAGGGATGCTAGGTAATCCAACCCCAATCAATACAATGGTCTCAACTAATCATGTTGTCTGTGTATCTCATAAGCTAAGACTATCAGGTGTAGGGTATCGTATAAATCACATACTGAGCTAATAATAGCAATCTGTAAGTGTCTGATACATACTGTGACAGGTAAGTATAAATATAAATATAGCCTCCTGTCAAACTGTACTGGGGTAAAAGTTATACGAGGAGGTGTTTCTGCTGAAAACTATACTGTTTACTAAGTTTCTGTGTTAACATAATTTCCTATTTCTGACATGCTTTCTAAACCATATATAGTTACTATTCTATATCTGAAATGCTTTACTGATACTGTACTACCTTGCGGGGTTTCAGCTAAACCCAACAATATCTTAACATGGCATAATACATCACATACTGAATATACTGGGCAACCTTAACCACTTACGCCCGAATCTATATCGTACAGATAGGTATCGTACACGTTACAGCCCAAAACTTCTCATATTGCACCAATATTCAAAATAACACGATAATCGCTTTCTAAACATGCTACTGTTCTGTAAATTACTATACTGCTTCGAGGTTACTCAACTTGCCGAGGAAACTTAACTTTACATACCTTATCTCTGAACTATTTATCTGTCGGGCGGAACTCGGCCGGTACTTCAACGGTTTTCTCCCAACTGCATTCATAAACATATCAATTAACACAAAATACAACTTTATTTCAAAAGGCAACGTCACTTTCAATATAGTTTATAGCCTAAACTTAGGCTTATCGAAAGACGGCCAGAAACTCGCTATTTTTCAGCGGCCCAGAAGGGAGAAATATTCACTTCACAGCTAGGAACACATAGACACTGATTTAGAGCAATTCCACTTACCTTGGCTCGGTGGCTCGACGATTCGTCGGTCGTATTTTACGAAACTGAATCTGTAGGAATGCTCTCTGCTGCTAAATACTTCGGTATCTGGGATTAATTTGAGTTTGGGCAGCGTTTGGCAGCGTAATCGGACAGAAATTAATTAATTTCCTTCGTCCCTCTCTGCTCTCTACGTTTTCTGGAAATTTTTATAAGTTTCTATCATTTAAAACCGAAGTGGGGCTTTATATACTTGGGCCTGGACAAGGCCAACGTGTCACGGAGCCAACGCGGAGGCCCCTCCTCGGTGACACGCTGCCATCGCGGAGGGGCTCTGCCTCGGCTCCTTCCGTGATGGTTCGACAGGCTTCTCGTCCGATCTTTTCCCGGGCCTTTCTCTAACACGTATGGCCTTCAAATATGCTTAACCAACGTGGGAATAGGTCATCTAAGTGCCGGGAATTCTACGGGGTGTAACATACTGGCACTGTAACTCTAGGACTGAGAGCCAGATGATCCACCCCTCCGATCCTAGTGGGACCGAAAGGTAGGGGCGTTTGCTGAGCTGGGTGTTGGAGCCCTCTACTGCTGCTGCTGCTGTGGGCGGCTGCTACTGTCAGACCTCTGGTGGCCATAATCTGATTGGCCAGTCCTTGCCCGCTTGTTCTTTTCGATTCATATCCCTCAATTTTTCTGCCTCAATCTGTTGGGCATAGCCAATAAGGTTGGAGAGGTCAATATCCTTAATCAACATCCCTTTCCTACACTCTTTGAGGACCAAGTTCGACACCCCCATTAACAAACTTTAGTATACGAGCCCTTGGCTCGGCCACCATCTCTGTAGAATATTTGGACAACCTGGTGAACTCCAGAGCATATTCTTCTACTGTCCAGTTTCCCTGTCTCAAATTCATGAACTCCGCTACCTTTCCCTCCCTGAGCTCCCGAGGGAAAAATCTATCTAGGAAGGCCATAGTGAACTCCTCCCATTCCACCTGTCTTTCTTCCACTGGCCTCCCCTCCTTCCACTGTTCATACAGAACCTGGGCCACCCCTTTCAGCTGGTAGGAAGCCAAGTCGGCACTCTCTGAGGGGTTGACACCCATAATTCGGGTGATCTTTTTAATCTCATCCACAAATCCTTGTGGGTCCTCTCCCACTTTAGATCCGTGAAAATTCATAGGGTTCATCTGAGTGAAGTCCCACACTCGAGTCGTTGCTGCAGACCCATTATTGTTGATTGGAACCACCTGATGGTTCACCTGGTTGGTAACAGTTTGAGCGAGCAGCTGAATGGCCGCCCTGAACTCTGCGATAGACACTGAGTCGTCCTAAGGGGCTGCCGGGGCTAGTGGGGCAGGTCGGTGAGCATTACCAACCCTTCTTCCGTTACCACGTTGTGGAGGCATTGTTCACTAAAACAAAACAGATCACGAGTTAGGAGAATCATTCTTGGAATTGAATTTCAACACACGATAAGGAGTATGAAATGAAGGGAAATTTCCTAATGACATCTCGTAGCCTCCCCGTCATAAGTGTGGCGCGCGTCACACCCATGATGAGGACTCTACTCGATGAAACCTAGTGCTCTTATACCAAGTTTGTCATGCCCCGAGCTTACACCCTAGATGAAACACGGTACTTGGAGTCACAAGTAACCCCAAGTCAACCCCTGGTCTATCATACACTGGCATTCTGAGTAAACATATAAATATATATAGCGGAAGTTTAAAGCAAAATATAAACATTTGAGAGAATACAGCTGACTCATAATATTTGAAGATATTTGAACAATACTACAAGTCTGAAAACCAAATCTGCGTCGGAAAGCCACTAAAACTGATGCGTTGCTGGGACAAGCCCCCAGCTAACTCCAAAGCTAAATAGAAGGAAAGAAAAATGTAACTAAATTAAATAATCTCTATCCTCGAAGAATGAGGATTCACCAACTAGAACAGCTGAAGTCTTCAAAGAGCAATCGGCTAGCGAGGCTGAGACTGGATCCTGTAGTTGTATCATAAAATGATACAGCATAAAAGTATGCATCATTACTTTGAATATACTGAGTAAGTGAGAGAAACCATACACAAAAAATGAAATAACTAAACTAGGAAGACATGCAATGACCAACTGAAGCTACTGAACTAAATAACTGAAATAACTGAAACAATCTAAAATACCCTATCTGATGGTCACAAACATGACTGAGCTGACTAGTGGGAGAGTCTATAACCAACATGTAACTAAGTGAGCTAGACGTGGAGTCCGATGTATACACCCTATGGTAGGACCCAATATACCTTGCTAGGGTATAAAGGCATGAACTGGGTGATCACAAAATTCTAGGGCCATGAGGCCAAATAAAACTGTAACATACAGTGGCAACATAGTTCTGGAAACCTGGGTGCGCTGGAACCCCGGTCCGCTCGGTGCTGAGTCCTACTCCCACTAGATAGTCCTAGACTGAATACTAAGCTGATAGCTCAAAACTGTGTCCCAAGACAAGTTAGGGATACATACCTAAAATACACCGAGAGTCTTATTAGACCGAATTCTGGAATTGTGTTCTAAGACTGGTCAGAGCTGCTTATCTAGAAGCGTCGTAACCGTCTAAAGAACAAATTGTAATCTGAAGTTGGGGTCCTAAGGCTAGTCAAAGCTGCTTATCTAATGTCATGACCACCTAGTGACCACGAAAACTGAGTTCTGAATCTGATTCTGATAACTGGGAGGTACTACTAACACCTCGAGAATTTCTGTAGTCGAACTGATCAGCTGACATTTCTGATTGACACTGAGAATTTTAATATTCTTACTAAAACTGAACTAAAAATACTCTAATTGAGTTTCAATACTACTAACAACATGGGGGTCCCTAACAATGATAAAAATCAAGAAAAATCTCGATATTCAAACACTATTACGAGATTCAAGACTTTCTACGTTCAAGAAGTAGCGCTAAATTTCACTTCACAAGAATAAACATCATTTCAGTCACACACT
This sequence comes from Datura wrightii, assembly GCA_035772735.1. Taxonomy (NCBI): domain Eukaryota; kingdom Viridiplantae; phylum Streptophyta; class Magnoliopsida; order Solanales; family Solanaceae; genus Datura; species Datura wrightii. The sequence goes on along the minus strand of JASDFA010000029.1, from coordinate 6,302,098 downwards.
GATGGAAAATATCTATAGTTAATATAAATTAATGTCCCACATGAATTAGATGAATTATGACTGACAATTTCGTAACATTCGATAATCTGCAGGGCTAGAACTAATAAAGAAATTAGGGAGGAATTGGGGGACACAAGGGAAGAACTATTCCCTATTTGAATTCCATCATACCTAGTGAAGAAGCCCAAAGAATTTCTTTAAGAAATCGAGGAGAAAAGGATTGCCATAGTTCTTACTCTGAAATGCTATGAGAGAACTCCTACGCTATTTTCTGAGAGTCTGAATGGGGAGAATGAGGAAAGAAACCGTTTAACCCCTCTAATAATCTGAAAATATGTTTTAAACGAAGTAGTTTAGAGTCTAGGAGACAGAAAATTACTGAAACACCTTTAGAAAATTCACAGGAAAATCAACTATCAGGCCCCCACGAGGGACCTAATGGTCGTGCCCAGTGACCACGACTCGTGGTCACCTCTCGTTGGCTCCACTTCCCCAAACTTCCCTAGAGTCCCCACGGGTGACACCACGACTCATGGTGTCCCAAACGAGTTGTGGTGAGGACCCATTGGATATACTACCTGACCTCCTCTAAGTCTTAACCAAATCCTGACCACGGGTCATGTCACGACCCGTGGTCACACCCGTGGTCACCCCATTCACCAAATTTTTCACTAAGTCCACAGGCCTCACCATAAGTCACTTAACGACTCGTGGTCACCCCCATTAGGTCACAAAACAACTCATTCTGGGACCTGGTACAGATTTTCCATTTTTCTCTATTTTAAGTCCCCGGTCTAGTCTTTGAGTTTCCGGGGCATTAATATACTAGGTAAACTGTGCTAACAAAATGTAATATATACCATCACTTTTACATCAAATTGTATTGCAAAAAATTTTAATTGCTATTTATTTTTTCTTAATCAGAAATTGAGTATGTTTGTGAAAAACCCACCAATGTAAGCCTCCACACATGGGTTGCTGGTCAAATGGTAATATCACAGAAGATCTAACAAAAATCTTGACATCACTGCAGCTTAATCTTTTTATGAACACATGCTTTGGTGTTTACCTCAATATGCCACATTGTGCAGTCCAAGCACAAATGGCAAGATGTTTTATGGTTTTTGAATTAGATCAGTCAAATAGTGACGAGTTTTGGATGAGGTCTAATGGGTCTGTTTTATGGTTTACAATCAGAGAACTTGGGTTAGTTACTGGTTTACGTTGTACCGGTAACATGTTCGACTTTGTTATTTCAAAGGAGAACCAAAACAGGCTTATTGTCACATACTTTGGTAGACAAAAGCTTGTGAAGAAGGAGGAGTTGGTTTACTGTTTTCAAAAAAAAATTGAGGGAAAACAATCAAGATGTTGTGAAGATAGCTTTGTTATATGTTATTAACACATTCATTTATTCAAGAGATCCATCTAGTTCTTTGATCTTGTTGAAAGTGGAAAATATAGCGACTATCCTTGGGGCAAGGACGCTTTTACACTACTATTGAAATCAGTCTTGTATAACATGATTTATGAGAAATAATTTTATAAGCTACTTGGTATGCCACTTGCAATGCAAGTATGGATGTATGAGTGTTGTTATGTGGTTGACCCCAACATTGCTGTAAGAGTTGATGATTCCATTCCTAGAATTTTGAATTGCAGAGTTGTTACCGATCAGATTCCTTACGCAACGATGATGGAAGGGATATTTAGCAGAAACAACAACCCGGTAATGATACCTTTAAATTCTTTTTATTAATTTCATTATATTTTTCATTATTGATAGAAACATACAATAAGTTTCATTATATAGTGACGATACATTTCAAAGAATTATCATTATTTAAACAAATTTTTATCATCCACATTAAGTTGACTCCTCATTTTCTGATACATTATTAGGCAGATTAAAAATATATTAGGATTTTTTCATACAGCGTTATGATTCATGTATCCGAACTTCATAGTTTATCATATATTTATGATTTTATATTTTTTTCAAATTGTAGGTGATATTTACAAATATTGCACCAACGGCTAAAGAAAAGAAACTATACCAGTTGACAAAACCTAGTATTGTTGCTGTCGAGGTGAACACATCCACAAATCAAGATGACTTTGATGATTTTAGTTCTACACCTCCCTTGATGAGTCATAAAAGACCAAACCAAGATGTTGTTTCAGTTCCAGCCAAACCTCCAAAGAAGTCAAAAATTGAGGTTGCTCACAAACAAATTCCGAAAAAGTTTACAATTCAGAAGTGTTCATCATCGAAAATAAAAAACAAACAGGCACAGTCTTCTAAGTTACTAGTTAAAAAGAATGTGACACCAACATCACATGATGCCAAAGAAGAAAAAACAGACACAAGTCGAAGTGAACAAGATGAGATTGTGTTGTTGAGGCAAGATATAGATTTGATGAAGAAGTTGGTACATAAGTTTTTTTTACAATATAAAAATAATATTTTATTTATAAATTATAGTTCATAAAAGTTTGAATATATACAGAAAAATTGATATAGAATATAAAATTGATACATGTATCGTGTCACGCCCCGCCTTGGGGGGTATGACTAGCACCTGGTGCCCTACTAGGACATGAACTACTAGACTACTGAGCCTAAGCACTTCTGGTGCCTGGCTGGCTCTAACTCTGATTCATGGAATCAACGGGCTATATAGCGGCAGTAAATACAGCCCCCGTCCGGCTAGGCCTATAGCCACCTATACAACCACAACAGCTAACCAGAACCACATCAACATAAGGGAACCTATGCAGGCCGCAAGGCCACCATGCTGTCTAGTTACTTCTGAATCAAGAAAACAGAAGCTAAAATGCTACGTGACCGACAAGGTCACCACTACCAACTGAATAAGGCCCCACACGGCCATTATAAACAAGCTAAAACATACACACGGCCTCACACGACCGGTAGAGCTAACCACAGGGAATACACAATCTGCAAGCCTCTAAGAATACTGATAAGATGGTCGGGACAGGGCCCCAGCCTACCCATACTGTACAACAAAAGAAAAGAAATAAACCTCTAGCTGTCTAGCTCCGGATGACAGGAGCTGATGACTCTATGTGCTGGCTGGAATCACGAGGTATCGACTCCTCGTCTATGAGTACCTGCAGGCAAGTAATGTAGCACCCCCAAATGGGCGTCAGTACCACTGGTACTGAGTATGCAAAGCAAAAACTGAACATAATTGAAGATAAGTAATAGTACTGATAGTTCTGAATAGCAGAAAATAGTTAAGACTGTAGGGGATGGCGAAATCTAAAATGAGCCTATCTGTACTGAAAAGAAGATGAAAGTCATACATGTTGCTATGGCGTCCTGCTATTTATTAATCTAATAACTAACATACATATTATATATATAGCATACAAGGACCTATACCAACCCCCATAAGCCGGAAGGTGCCAACCAACACGCGATCTATATACCCCTACCCGGGTCAAACCATCCAAAAATAAAGTCACTCCACTCACCTAATAACTACGAGCACCTTTACCGGCCCCCGGGGTATTCAGCTTGGGCTCTTTGGGCCCCTGACTATAATTGTATCTGAGTCCGGAGGACTCCTGTAACTGTATCTGATATCTGTATCTGTATCTGTAATCTGTGCCCTGGGCGCAAGCGCTCGACAGGGTATACTGTAATGCTGATCAGCCTGCTATGGGGAATGTTGCATCCCATCTTCATCCTACTGTGGACGGCATGCCACACCTTGGAATGATGTATCCTCACCCTCTGGCGGGCGAGTCGACACAGCTATTAACCCTGGGGTGGCAAGGAATCTCTAAGGGTGCCCACATATCACAAACAAGTCTCAACAAACGATAATCACGTATAGCAAGCATGTTCGATCTGAAAATACTATCCATGTTTGATATTCTATTCTGAATCTCTTTTCTACATTAAACTGATTCTGTTACTGAGCTAACTATATCTCTAATAATATTTGGCTGTCTAATACTGACTTACTAATTTTAATTCTGAATATAACATAATAACATAAAACATGCTTGCTGGATTCATACTGGATTCAATACTCAACTTCTGGATTCTTTCTTTTAGAATTCACTCTATTTTCTATACCAGGATTACTAACTTGCCGAAGGAACTGGCTTTACATACCTCGATCTCTGACTTCTTGGCTAACTGGCGTAACTTGGTCAGTACCCAGCTATTTCTCCCAACTGCATTCATAATTATAACAGTTAGAACTAAATTCATCAATACTCTAGAAGAAAATATCACTTTTAATATATATATATATATAGTCCAAACTTCGGCTTATCGAAAAACGGCCGAAAACTCGCTATTTCTCGGAAGTCCAGGAAGGAAAAATACTCACTTCAGGGCTAGGAATATATTGACACTAATTTGGAGCAATTCCACTTACCTTAGCTTGGTAGCACGACGGTTCGCCGGCTGAATTTCACGAAACTAAACCCGTAGGAATGCTCCTTGCTGCTTAATACCTCACTACCCAAGGTTATACCGAGTTTGGACCGCGTGTAACGGCGTAATCGGAAGGAAATTATAGCATACCCTTCACACCCTTTGTTTCTTGGTTACTCTCTCTGTGAGTTTCTGGAAATTTTATGAAATTTAACATTTAAACCGAAGTTTGGAGGCTTTTACATTTGGGGATGCACCTCACCTCCATGGCACATTGGCCATTGCGGAGGTGAGCCTCTGTGGCACGTTGGCCATCGCGGAGGTGAGCCTCCGTGGCACGTTGGCCATCGCGGAGGAGGTCTGCCAGCCTCCTCTTGCAATGGTTCGACGTGTTGCTAATCCGGTCTTTCCCCGGGCCCTTCACCAGTATGTATGGTATTCAAAAACTCTTCATCAACATGCGAATAGGCCATCTAAATGTCAAGAATTTACGGGGTGTAACATATCGAATTTATGTATTTGTTATTAATTTCATGTATCAGAATCTGCTGACATATCATAAAATTTCTGAAATTAGGTTGATAATCAGTTTATGGAGTTATGTAATCTTATCAACGGCCACTTTGATAATGTTATGGAAGCTCTAAGGGTGCAAAGATTTCATATTTGGATGCAAGGAAGATATTTGATTGGGATATGAGGAGAAAGAAAATTTTATTTGATTGAGACCGAACCCAAAAATGGGCTGCCTACGTATCCAAAAGGAATCAAGTCAGACGTAGTTCAGATTACAGAGAAGAATGAATGAAATGGGAAAACTATAGAATGGACAAAGGGTGAACAAAAGCGCTTTGCTTATGACGGTCTCGTCTTCATCGGTTCCTTTTGCGCTTTCTTGTCAAATGTCTTGGAACTATTTTTGTTGAATCACCTTGGATGACGATTGCTCCAGAAGTAAGGGGATTGTCATTCATCGGTCCCTGATGTACTATTATCTTCCTCTTCTCAACCAAATCCTGAATCTTGTATTTCAAAGCTGTACATTCTTCGGTATCGTGTCCTTGAATATTCGAATGGTATGCGCAACTCTTGGATGGATAAAAATTTGGAGATGGGTATTTAGGAATCCACCCTCTCCTCGGTTTCAAAACTCCTTGGGTCTTCAACCTTTCAAATATGCCTGCCAGAGATTCAGTTAGAGGAGTAAATGTACGAGACTTCACAAAATTAGATTGTACTGGATGAGCCTGATTTTGAAAATTAGGTTGGTCAGAATCAGGTGATATCTGATAACTTGGATGTTGGGAGCTCTGCTCATTGCCAAAGTCAAAGATGGTACATACTTGTTGTACATCCTGATGGTGTCGTGGTGGAGGAATAGCGATTGAGATATCATTTTTCCTTTTATTCGGAGGACTTTCTCATGCTTGAGAACTTGTGGAAATATCAATAATTTTCCCTGTTCGAATTCCATATTCCAATTCTTTTCCAATTCGGATTAGACTTGCGAAGCTATGAATGATTGTGAAATATAAGTATTTGCGGTATATACCGTCTAGTGACTTGATGAAATATTGGACTAATTCTTCTTAAGATAGTGAGTGATGGATCTTAGAAGCTTCCCTCCGCCATCGAGTCATGTATTCCTCAAAAGATTCGTGATTCACTTTCCTTATCTCAAGCAAATCTAGAAATGTCGGGTCATCCTTGGTGTTAAATTTGTACTGATCTACAAAATCTCGATCCATATCTTCCCAAGTATGCCATTTATTGAAATCTTGTTTGACATACCAAGTTAATGCCATTCCTAACAGGCTCTGCATAAATAATCTCATTAGGAGAGCTTCATCATGTCCAATTCCGACTAATCTACCGCAATAGTCCTTCAGATGTTCAATTGGGTCTCCATGCCCATCGAATGTGTTGAATTTTGGGATCTTGTATCCTAGCGGCAATTGAACACTTGGGTGTAGGCACAACTTCTTATACCTTATGTTATACCCCGTAGAATTCCCGGCACTTAGATGACCTATTCGCACGTTGGTTAAGCATATTTGAAGGCCATACGTGCTAGGGAAAGGCCCGGGAAAAGATCGGACGAGAAAACCGTCGAACCATCGCGGGAGGAGCCGAGGCAGAGCCCCTCCGCGATGGCAGCGTGTCACGGAGGTGAGGCCTCCGCGATGGCTCCGTGACACGTTGCCCAGGTTCAGGCCCAAGTATATAAAGCCCCCACTTCGGTTTAAACTCATTCCACACTTAAAAACTTTCCAGAAAACAGAGGCAAACGCTGAGAAAAGAAAGAGAATCGAAGGAATTAAATAATTTTCGTCCGATTACGCTGCCAAACGCTGCCCAAACTCAAATTAATCCCAGATACCGAAGTATTTAGCAGCAGAGAGCATTTCTACGGATTTAGTTTCGTGAAATACGGCCGACGAATCGGCGAGCCACCGAACTAAAGTAAGTAGAATTACTCTAAATTAATGTCTATGTGTTCCTAGCTGAGAAGTGAATACTTCTCCCTTCTGGGCCGCTGAAAAATAGCGAGTTTTCGACCGTCTTTCGATAAGCCTAAGTTTAGGCTATAAACTATATCGAAAGTAACGTTGTTCTTTACAATACAGCTGTATTTAGTATTAATTGACGTATTTATGAATGCAGTTGGGAGAAAATAGTTGAAGTACCGGCCGAGCCTCGTCCAACGGACGAATAATTCAAAGAGAAGGTATGTAAAGTTAGTTTCCTTCGGCAAGTTAAGTGATATCAGTATAGTGTAATAAATTACAAACCAGTAGAATGTTCAGAAGTCAAGTATTGCGTTATTATGAATATTGGTGCGATGTGAGAAACATTGGGTTGTAATGTGTATGAAACCTATCAGTATGATATAGATTCTAACGCAAGTGTTAGAGATTGCCCAGTGTACTCAGTATGTGATGTGATATGCCATGTTAAGATATTGTTGTGTTCAGTTGGAACCCCGTGAAGTAGTACAGTACCCGTAAAGCACTTCAGAAATAGAATAGCAGACTAAAATGAAGTTCAGAAAGCATGTCAGGATTAGTAAATCATGTTACTATAGAAAGTCAGTATACAGCGTAGTTTAGCAGAAAGATTATATTCGTACATACATATATAGTACTTCCAGCCTCAGCATGTATTAAGTATGTACTTATTTCTATCACTAGTCCAGCATATAGTGTATACAGAAACTTAGTAAACAGCAGAGTTTTCAGTAGAAACATTATCTTATATAGCATTTGCCCAGTACAGCCCGGCAGGAGACTATATTCATATTTATATATCTTTACCTGCCTGAGCACGTATTAAATACGTACAGATTACTATCATTAGCCCATCATGTAATATATATGATACTTTACCCCTAGTAGCCTCAGCATGTGAGATACACAAATAGTATTACCAGTTGAGACCGTTGTATTGTTTGGGGTTGGATTACCTAGCATCCATGACCGCCCAGGGTTAATAGCTGTATCGACTCGTCCGCCAGAGGACGAGGATACGTCACTCTACGGAGTGGCATGCCGTCCCGCCAGTGGACGAAGATGGGATGCCAGTTTTTCCCCATATTTGTGCCTTGATCGGCCTTACACACCCCAGTCGAGCGGATACGCCCGGGTGCAGATTCAGGAGTCCTCCGGACTCAGATGCAGTTATAGTCAGGGGCTCAGCGAGCCCAAGTGCATACCCAGGGGACCGGCAGGATGCTTACAGCCAGTATAGGAGATGGGTTGACCGGGGTAGGGGTATAGATTCTGTGTTGATTGTACCTCCCGGCTTATGGGGGCCGGGTAAGGTTGTGTATGCCATGTTATGTTATGTATGTTATGCTATATTACCGTAGATACGAGCAGATTAGTAGTAGAATGATACGTCTCCAGGTATGATTCCTATTCCCTTCAGCATGATTAAGAACAGGTACGATCTACATCATCAGATAGTTAATCTAGTTCTTCTTATTCCAGTTTTATCGGTTATGTTATTGATTTCAGATATCTCTTTCAGTTGTTGCTTTACATATTCAGTACCAGCGATACTGACACCCAGTGGGGCGCTGCATTACTTGCCTGCAGGTACCCATAGACGAGCAGGCGATACCACGTGATCCCCATCAGCGGTTGAGTATTCAGCTCCTGTCATCCGGAGACTGAATTTCTAGAGGTGTAGTCCAGTTCTTTTTGTTGTACAGTATGGGTAGGTCGGGGCCCTGTCCCGATCATTTCTATTATCCTTCCTAGAGGCTTGCAGTCTTTTTATATTCCCTGTGGTCAGATGAGCCGGTCGTGAGAGGCCATGCAGTTGTATAGTTGTTAGCATTCCTTCTTTCTATTGTGATGGTCGTGTGGGGCCATAGCTATCAGTAGTGGTGACCTTGCCGGTCACGTAGCTTTTTAATACGTTACGATTGAATTGCAGATAACTAGACAGCATGGTGGCCTTGTCGGCCCGCATAGGTTCCCCTGAATTACTATGTTTCTGGTCAGCTGTCAGTACAGGTACAGAAGGCTATAGGCCAATGGGCCGGGGGCTGTATTTACAGTCGTTATATAGCCCTTTGTTTCCAGAAATGTGAGTTAAAGCCAGCCAGGCGCCAGATGCGCCCAGGCTTAGCAGTCCAGCAGGTCAGGTCCTAGTAGGGCACCAGGTGCCAGTCATACCCCCCAGGGCGGGGTGTGACACCTTAAATCTAGAATATTTTTCGAGCGTAGCTTCTCATCCACAATCTTTTTCAAGTTATTGAACTCTTTTCGTAATGTGAAGATTTCCCTTTCGGATATTGTCATGTCTTGCAAAGGGCCAATATGGGTATGTGATGAAGGAATTTGTTGAGGAAGTGTAAGAGATGGGTTGGACAGAGAGATACTGTCGAGAAGAGGCTTTGTGTCGGAAGAGAACCAAAGTTTGTGTTAGGAATAAAAGTAGAATTGTTTGGGATGTTGGACATTTGGGAAGAATTGCAGATTCTTGCTGAGTTGATGTTCAAATATTTGACAACCCTTAAGCATAAACATATCAAATGCAAACGTCCGGTTAGCATACAAAAATAGAAAGTATTAATAATTACATCAAAATAAAAATCTTGTTAAAGAGTTTCAAGCAAGATAAGTAAATTTAAGCCTTGACACAACAAAATTTACAGCATGATGCGGATGAGGGTGATAAAACTCGCGATTTTAGACTATTAGAGAGTTAAGATTTGAAATGGTGATATGGCAAAAGGATTTAGCAAGCCGGTGGAATGAGCAATGGCAACTTATAACGGACAATCATATTCTTGATATTTAAACGAAAGGCAACACATAATGCTAAATAAAAATAGTGATTTATGCTTATTTAAAAAATGAATCGAAATTGTGAGAGCTTTAAGAGAATGTCGAAACCTTAGCGGCAAAGGTTAAACAAATGTAGACTATAGGATTTAATTTGAACAAATAAATAATGAATGCTAAAGAGGCTATTTTGGAAGATACATAAATCAACATTGATAAAAGAAAATTTGGGCAAACTTACGGGATTGTATGTTTTGCACTTAAAAGTATGGGTTATATGGAATATGAGACTAAGAGAGTGTGATTATGATATGATTTTAGAATTATATAAAGATTAGGAATCAACGAACGAAGGAAAATAAAATAAGAAACAATACCACAAGTATATCTCAAATTAACAGGTAACAAAATAATTCGTGCATCCTAATATATTGTGACCTCTTTGTGCAAGAGGTAGGCCTAACGGATTTTGAGAGAAAAATATGTCATAATATATCATTCTATTTGTTCTCGCTAAAATGATCAATATAAATAATTTTTGCTTTAATTTTTTAAAATGAAAAATTACAAGGAAAAATTACAAGAGAAATGAAGTTATAATTTAAATAAAATGCTCCTTCTTCTTTCGGTTTAATCATAGCTTAAACGACATTACAACCTGCATTATAAAAAGGTCAGTTGCCTTTTCTTCCTAAGGAACAAATAGTCCACATATTTAGACATATTTGTCTCTCAAAAAAATGCAAATAAACATGATAATGTCCTTTTCGAGATTGTAAATCTCTTTAGACTTTGGCAAGGTTAAGCTAATAGCCTCAATACACCAAGGGTATCGAGACTTCCTAGGGTTAACGCAATGCAAGACTTAACATAGATTTCTAAGAGTAGGATTATTATTTTATTTTTTTTTTGAAAGGAAATTTTGGAGAAGTGCAAAGCATAACTCGCGTGTTCAGTGTGTGATAGTGAGAGATTCACAAGTGGGGGAAATATGAGCGGAATGAGAGTTACAAAATAATAACAATTAACACATAAGGCATAATAAGTAGTCAAGAGAAGCAATAAGTAAAAACGTCAAAACAAACAAAGAGGATAAGGAATGAATGTATCCTAAGTTAGGTCATTTAAAGAGATAATTTAAAATGACTAAACATGAAATACTAGCTTTGAACAAGAAAGTACATGAGAAAAATAGGGAGGGGTTTAAACATATAGTAAATAATTTAAATAAGGAAACCAAGAAGAGAATAAGGGAAAAAGATTAAACAAGGAAAAAATATAATTTAAACAAGGAAGGAGATAAGAGAAAGAAAGATTTAAATACACAGATAATGCAGACGTCCTTTTCGGGATGCAAAAAATCCCTTAAGACTCAAAACAAGGTTTCGCTAAATTTATGACGTGCCTTGGACGTCCCACATTTTTTGAGGTTTTAGATAATGCGTATTCCTTAGTAAAGGGATACGGTCAAGATCTAAGAATGGGAATAGGTTTAGACACGGTTCCCTCAAGCTGACAACTTGAGAGTGAGAAAGCTCATGACCGTCGATGAATCGCTGATCGACCAAATCACGAGACATTCATCGACAAGTGTATTAACAGTGTACGGCCGTGAAACCACGCAACCGTTTTCAAGTGTGTGAGTGAGAGAGCTAAAGAAAATAACATGCAGATATATACAAAAATAATGTATCAATACCTAATTCTAAAAGTTGTTAGTCATGTATTTAAATACAATATTAAGAAATAAAAAGTTCAAATATGGAGGAAAATCAATTATATCAAGAAGCCAAAATGAACACAAAGTCAAATTTAGAAAGAAAATCAACAAACATGGTTAGAATAATTAAAACAAGATATGGAAAAGGTAATCTCGAATCTTAATAGAACATAAAATATGAAACCCCACTTAAGAATGAAACCATTATGGTTAGAAACCTAAAATCCCCAGCAGAGTCGTCATGTTGTCGCGCCCCTTTTTCCTCGCGAAAACCGGAATCCAACATGTGACAACTCTTTTAGAATTAATCGAAAAGAAGAGTCGTCACCTAACGATTTGAGGTGCGTTAGGGCACCGTACTAACCTAAGGGTCTGCTATACTAGCCTAGGTCACCAGAGTCGGGTAACGGTTCAAGTCACCTCGAAAGGAAGGTGTTAGGCACCTTTCGAGGTCCACAAATGTGGGTCCCTTCCGGTTCATTATTATGTGGGGTATTTACTAAGTGATAAAAGTGGTCCATTAATCTATTATAAATTAAACTTAGCTATGTGATTAGAAAAATAAACTATTATAAAAATAAATAAATCAATTAAGTCACTTACTAATTAATGCAAATTTATATGATGAAATAATGATTAAGCTATCTCTAGTTATACAAATAAAAAAGAATATCTATTAGGGCTAGTAAATATCTCAACAAAATCAAATTAAAACACCAATTGTTAGAAACTAAGTGATAAAGCAAATTGGTCTACAAGCTTATTTACTACATGTTAAACAAATATTTACTAATTAAAGTTCAAATTTTAGACTAGCGAGAAGAAAATGGTTAAGCAATATAAAATAAAATAATTTTCTTTTTCATGATAACTAAAATAATATAAATTTTAACTACCCCAAAGTAAACAATTAATAAGGAACTGTAAATAAATCTATGATGACTTGAATGCATTTAATGCTTTAAACAAGATATAAAGAAAATTTTTGAAAAAAAATTAAAATGTTTGTTGCTTTTTAGGGATGACAACATGATAGTATGAATCATGGTCTTCAACCTTAACAACATATTAATTAGAGATCGGTCTTAAATAAATAAATATAATAATATATTTAAAACTATTTTAATAAAGATTCAAATTTTGAAATATAAACACATAAATATTTACATATAGATACTCATAAAAAGAAAACTTGGGTTGATGTAACATTCGGGAAACGGGTCAGCTTAGTTTTTAAAAAAATTGAAATTAGACCTCGTAATTCCTTTACTATCCCAATAACTATATGTTAAGGGATAGTATTTATAAAATTAATGATTTATAAAACACATTACATATTTATTAGTTGACAAAAGAAAATAGGCAATGATTTTGACAAAATAAATAAATAAATAAAATGAAATAACAAAGGAATTTAGTAAGAAAATGGGAGTAAAAGAAATTTAAACAAAACAAGATATAATTCCCCGCCGCTTTTAACAATTCCCTTTTCACTATATTAGCGTTTATTACATTATTACAATTAATGAGATAACGAAAGACATAACATACATTAAAAAAAATTAAAAAAATCACATTTAAATCGTTTAATCCCTTTAGACCCAAATCCAAGCGAACTCTTCTGTCTCAATCTGAACAAAGCCAAGAGGTACCTGCTCCAAATAGACTAAACAAAATGAGCATAGAACACAGACAGCATGTATATGTATATAGATCAATTAGTAATACCACAGTTATGAATAAAAACTCAAATATTAATAAATTTTCATGCAAACATTAAAGAGGCTAGTGAACAACAAATCAAGTAAAACACGCATTAACCATGAATTACTAGATGACAGTTGAACTAGCAAAATAAATAAGAATGAGATAGTTAGATAACTTACCCGTCAAGAAAATAAGACTTAAGATTAGAGACTAGGAACTTAGTCAAGCTTTCAGAATAATAAGACTTGAACTTTTCTCATACTAAAAGAGCAAGAATGTTTTATTTTATTTAGAAAATTAATTATGTTGGAATGGTAGCCCTCAGACTAGGAGAGTTCCGGATGGATTCCCCGAAAGAGAAGAAGATTAGCTTTTATAGTTAAAGAATAAAGATTAATTAGCAAACAGAAATAAGAAAGGATAATAAGAAAACAACAGGCGTGTGAGAACAATAAGAAAACAGCCTAATTGATGGCCATGTCTTTTAATATGAAGATAGATACAACTAGAGAGTAATTGAACACCTTCCATTTAGATGAATGAGGGGAGTGGGAAGCAACCAACTAAACTTTATTCAACATATTCTGCTTCAACAAGGTAGCCGCACTAGAGTTCAAAAGTAAAGCAGATATTTTATTAACTTTTACTTAGCTAATTTCTGCTAATTCTAAACTGGCTGAAAACAACATAATGGTACCAAGGAAAAACTTGTCTTAACAAAATCAAATCTTTATTATACGAGTCTACACAACCCAAATAATATCAAAAAATAAAAAAATAAAAATGAAAAGACAAGAGAGAAGATTGATATTCCTAATAATAAGGTGGAAAAAAATAACTCAACTTATACTGATAATTAAACTAATACTAATGCCATGAGTTTTAAAAAAAAATTATTAATATGCCACTAAAAAAAATAAACAAATGTGAAACAAGTAAACAACTAAACCAAAACAAACAAGTTCAAACTAAATTATATACAAACAAAATTAAACATGTAGCTTTAAACAGAATTGCAAAACTAACTATTTATTGGGCGTGCTTCTGGGGAAGAGGGAGTACGGGCTAGAGTCGTGGTGGTGTTGAGATGGTGAAGGTGCCGGAAAGTGGTAGCTTCGGCTGGTTGGATAGTGAGAGGGAGAGAAGAGGATGATGGCTGCGGCGTCGGAGAAGGAAGAAGAGGGAGAGAGGAGAGAGTGGTGGCCGGAGATTTTGAGAAATGGAGGGAGGTCCGGTGAGAGGGAGAAGAAAGGGAGATGAAAGAGAAGGAGATAAGATGAGGCGATGCCGGTGTTAATGGAGGTTGGCAGACGAGGGAGAAGGGAATAGGGGGCAGGGGCGGCGGCTGTGTGGTGATAGGAGAGGAAAAAAATGAGAAGAGGTGGAGAGAGAGTAGGGCGACTGAGGTGTTAGGTAGAGGGAAACAAATGTTTTAGGGTTTGGGTGTAGGATAAAAGATAAGAATATGTTTTAATTTTAGACCATTGGATTAAAATAAATGAACGGCTGAGAATAAATTTTAGTTCATGGGTCGGATCAACGGGTCAAGAATGGGTTAATGGATCGTGGGTAGGATAAATGGTAGGATTTAAAATTGAATTGAATTAGGCTTTACAAATGTGGCCAGATTTGACAAAAACTGGCTAAACTTTAAATAAATTGAATGAAATTGAATAAAAAGTGACTAGAATTTAAATACATTTGCTAAAATTGAAATTAACTGCTATTAAATTAATAAAAACACTACACTTGTAAATAACTTAATAAATAGATGACAAAATAGTTTAAATTATATAAAAATCATATAAACATTATTATTAATAAATAAATCCTACATTTAAGTATACTTATGTAAATATCATATAATTAAATTATTATATTTATAAATAATTTAATGACTAGAAAATAAAATTAAGTTATCAAATATTATAAAAATTATATTATTAACATAAAATTTATAAATTTGAGTAATATTATTTGTCAAATAAATTTGTAAAATTTAGTAAAATTAGGTAATAGTTTATTAAGTAAAGAATATATTTCAAAATAAGGGCGCATATTAATACGAAATATATTATATACGACATAATTATTTAATATTAAAAATTAAAATTAATATGAGTCATATATATGTAACTTGAAATAATTTTCACAATATTATGATAATAAATTATTTTATAAATATAAAAGTAAGTCGAATATTTGCGTAAAATAAATAAATAAAATAAATATATATATAAGCGGCATATTAAGGCGTAGGGAGGTCAAAATTGGGTGTCAACATCAATGGTAACGTGCATCAGCTAGCCCTACCCGTTCACGAGGAGCACGCACCAGAGCCAGCTGCCCACGCTGAGTTTAGGGAAGCGATTCAGATTCTACCACAAGTTATGGCTGCCCAGGTTCATAATTAGATAGTGGCGCATTACCCTCTGAGGGGGAATGCAGCGGCAGCTAGGGTGAGAGATATCTTGATATGAGCCCTTCTAAGTTCACGGGTTTGAAGGTGAGCGATGATCCACACGATTTCATCTAGGAGATTCTGAAAATCACTCGGGTTATGGAGGTGAATAATGGGGAGTGTGTTGACTTGACCTCCTATCAGCTAAAGGGGGTGGCTCACATATGGTTCAAGTAGTGGAGAGATGCGAGGGCAGTGGGTGCAGGTCCGATAGGCACGCGGCATTTTTGGATCGGTTCTTCCTTCAGGAGATGAGGGAGCTCAAGGTGGCCGAGTTTGTAAAATTGAAACAAGGTGACATATCCGTTTAGGAGTACGCATTTGAGTTCACCCGATTATCCAAGTATGCTCCAGAGTTAGTGGCAGACCAGAGGGCTCGGGTGAGTCATTTTGTGCATGGGGTGGTGAATTATTTGGACAAGGATTGCAGGATCGCCACGCTACATTGGGATATCGACTTTCCCCACATTGTGTTGCATGCACAGCAGATGGAGTCCAAGAGGGCCAGGACCGACAGTTATGGGACTTCTCAGGTCAAGTTAGGGGGCGGACAACGTCAGCAGTTCTAGCACAAGTCTATCGTTCCAGCTCCATTATCAACCAGCACGCTATCTAGATTCAGAGGAGATCGGAGGAGTAGAGCTTCAGAGTTGAGAGGCTAGAGTAGCATGCAGGTGGAGCGCTCTTTCCCAGTTTGTTCGTGGTGCGGCAAGAATCACTCCAGGAGGTGCTTAGTTGGCTTAGATGCTTGCTTCGGGTGTGGAAA
This sequence comes from Datura wrightii, assembly GCA_035772735.1. Lineage (NCBI taxonomy): Eukaryota > Viridiplantae > Streptophyta > Magnoliopsida > Solanales > Solanaceae > Datura > Datura wrightii. Next base: position 6,285,733 of record JASDFA010000029.1, on the reverse strand, counting down.
ATCCAGACATAGGCTTAAGGATTGCCCCTCAGCTAGATTAGGGGTCGGTGGAGCTCGTGTGACAGCAGCTAGTTCTGCCACTCCAGCAGCACATCCCCCTTAGCAGGGTGCCTATACTAGTTCAGCAGGCGATCAACGCCAAAACAGGTTTTATGCTTTAGTGCCCTGCCAGGAGTAGGAGGCTTCACTAGATGTGGTCACTGGTATGTTGCAAGTCTTCCATATTTATGCTTATGCCTTGTTATATCCAGGAGTTACTTTGTCTTTTCTGACCCCTTATATTGCTAGTAGCTTTGGAGTTAGCCCTGAAATCCTGTCAGGATCATTCTCTGTCTCTACTCCAGTCGGTGATGCAGTTGTAGCTAGGTGGGTGTATAGAGGTTGCCCCATTACAGTACTGCATAAGGTCACCTCCGCAGACTTAGTAGAGTTAACTATGACTGACTTTGACATCATTCTGGGCATGGATTGGTTGTTTCCATGTTATGCTTCAGTTAGTTGTAGGACCCGTGCGGTGGAATTTCAATTTTTGGGTGAGTCAGTTTTGGAGTGGAAGGGTAATTCAGCAGTACCAGATGGTCGGTTTATTTCATATCTTAAGGCTAGGAATATGATTTCTAAAGGCTGCATGTATCACCTAGTTAGGGTTAAGGATGTTGAGTCAGAGACCCCGACTATCCAGTCAGTTCTGGTGGTGCGTGAGTATCCGGAGGTTTTTCCCGATGATTTTCCAGGTGTTCCTCTTGAGAGGGAAATTGATTTTGGTATTGACCTCTTACCCGATGTGCAGTCTATATCTATTCCTCCCTACAGGATGGCTCCAACCGAGTTAAAAGAGTTAAAAGAGCAGTTGAAGAACTTGTTAGATAAGGGTTTCATTAGACCGAGCAAGTCTCCATGAGGTGCACCAGTTTTATTTGTCCGGAAGAAGGATGGATCACTTCAGATGTGCATTGACTATCGGCAATTGAACAAGGTCACCATCAAGAATAGGTATCCTTTACCCAAGATTGATGATTTATTTGACCAGCTTCAGGGTGCCAAGTGTTTCTCAAAGATATATCTCAAGTCCGGGTATCATCAGCTCAGGGTTCGGGAGTATGATATCCCAAAGACAGCCATCAGGACACGGTATAGCCATTATGAGTTTGTAGTTATGTCTTTTGGACTAACGAATGCTCCTGCAGCTTTCATGGACCTAATGAACAAGGTGTTCAAGCCATATTTGGATATGTTCATAATCGTGTTCATTAATGATATCCTTATATACTCTCGGAACGAGGAGAAGCATGCCGCTCAATTGATAGTAGTGCTCCAGACCCTCAAGGAACGACAGTTGTATGCAAAGTTCAGCAAGTGCGAGTTCTGGTTGAACTCGGTAGCATTTTTAGGCCCTGTAGTATAAGGCGAAGGCGTAAAGGTGGATTCTCAGAAAATTGAAGCGGTGAAGAATTGGCCAAACCGGTGAACCCTTCAGATATTCGGAGTTTCTTAGGCCTAGCAGCTACTACCGGAGATTTATGGAGGGCTTCTCATCTATTGAAGCACCTTTGACCAGGTTGACTCAGCAAAAGGTGAAGTTTCAATGGTCATAGGCTTGTGATAAAAGCTTCCAGGAGTTGAAGACTCGACTCACTTCAGCACCAATGTTGACCCTACCCGAGGGTACCGATGGTTTTGTGGTGTATTGTGATGCTTCGAGAATTGGACTTGGGTGTGTGTTGATGCAGCATGGGAAGGTGATAGCATAAGCCTCAAGACAGTTGAAAGTCCATGAGAAGAATTACCCGACCCGTGACATTGAATTGGCCGCGATGGTATTCTCATTGAAGATATGGTGGCATTACTTGTATGGGGTCCACATGGATGTATTCACGGATCACAAGAGCTTGCACTATGTGTTCACAAAGAAAGAGCTTAATCTACGGCAAAGGAGATGGTTAGAGCTACTCAAAGATCATGATATTTTTTTGTATTTTCATTTTTTGTTTGAAAAAAAAAACAGAAAGAATCGGTTGTGAAAGAATTTTTGGAATTGTATATTCAATGATGTACTAATACTAATAAACTAAATTTGATTTAATGAATAGATTAAAATCAAAGATCATGATATGAGTGTCCTTTACCACCAGGGTAAAGCTAATGTGGTAGTGGACGCACTTAGTAGGCTCTCTATGGAGAGTGTGTCCCATGTGGATGAGGGAAAGAAGGAGTTGGTGAAACATGTCCATCGACTTGCAAGGTTGGGAGTTAGGTTGGTCGACTCAACTGATTGTGGTGTTATTGTGCAGAATGGATCAGACTCGTCATTGGTGGTTGATGTGAAATCTAGGCAAGATGAGGACTTGATTTTGAGGAAACTGAAGGAAGCTGTGAGGAGTTAAAAGGTGGAGGTCTTCTCCCAAGGGGGAGATGGTGTGCTTTGGTACAAGGGTCACCTATGTGTTCCTGATGTTGATGATTTGAGGAGTCGAATATTGCATGAGGCCCATGGCTCCAGGTATTCTATCCATCCAGGTACAACCAAGATGTATCATGACTTGCGAGAAATATATTGGTGGAATAGCATAAAGAGGGATATTGCATAATTCGTAGCCAAATGCCCGAATTGTCATTAAGTGAAGGTTGAACATCAACGATCGGGAGGCGTACTTTAGGATATTAGCATCCCCACTTGAAAGTGGGAAGAGATTAACATGGATTTTATTACAGGCCTACCTCATACTACAGTATGATTCTATTTGGGTGGTGGTAGACAGGCTAACCAATGCTGCACTCTTTCTACTGGTCAAAACCACATATTCAGCAGATGATTATGCCAAACTGTATATTCGGGAATTGTTTCGGTTATATGGAGTGCCCTTGTCTATTATTTCGGACCGAGGTACTCAGTTTACCTCTCAGTTTTTGTGGTCTTTTCAAAAAGGGCTTGGGACTTAGGTTAAGCTCAGTACAGTCTTTCATCCGCAAACGGATGGCCAAGTGGAACGAACAATCCAGACTCTCGAGGACATGTTGAGAGCATGTGTAATAGACTTCAAAGGTAGTTGGGATGATCATTTGCCCCTGATCAAGTTTTCTTACAACAACAGCTATCACTCTAGCATCCAGATGGCACCGTTTGAGGCACTTTATGGGCGGAGGTGTAGATCGCCCATCGGATGGTTTGAGGTTGGTGAGGCAGCTAAGATAGGGCCTGATTCGGTTCACGAGGCTATGGTGAAGGTTCAGTTGATAAGGGACAGGCTGAAAACCGCTCAGAGTCGTCAAAAGTCATATGTTGATGTGAGGAGAAGAGATTTGGAGTTTGAAATAGATGATTGGGTATTTCTAAAGGTATCTCCCATGAAGGGAGTTATGCGGTTCGGAAAGAAAGAAAAACTCAGTCCCCACTATGTTGGTCCCTACCGGATTATGAGAAGAGTTGGTAAGGTAGCTTATGAGTTGGACTTTCCCTCAGAGTTATCTTTTGTGCATCCCGTGTTTCATGTATCACTTTTAAAGAAATGCTTGGGAGATCCAGCTTTAGTTGTTCTGGTGGACAGCGTTGGTGTAAAGGACAGCCTTAGCTATGAGGAAGTCCCGGTGGAAATATTAGATCGACAAGTTCTAAAGCTAAGGAACAAAGAAGTAGCTTCAGTTAAAGTCTTATGAAGAAATTAGCATGTTGAAGGAGCTACATGGGAAACCGAAGCAGATATGATGCCTAAATACCCACACCTATTCTCTACCGACTCAGTTCCGACTTAAGGTATCAGTTGTGCTCCATGACTCTATTTAGTTTTCATGTCCAGTTCATGTGTTCAAGTTTCCTTTATGTGTATGGATGTGTATGCGAAGCATGAGATCAGATCAGCTATGTGATATGAATCGGAGGTAGTCATTCCGTAAAGTTTCGATTTAAATGATCAGTATTTGAATATGATAATTGCATGTTTCTGTTTTCTGCTTGTTTCCTATATTCGAGGATGAATATTCCCAAGGGGGAGATATTGTAATACCCTGAAAATGCTTAAGAGTAGACTCAGAAGTTAAAAGTTGAAAACTGCTGAAATTAAAAAAAATAGCACAGAACGGCGACGTAATGACTCGTGGTATTAAACCACGGGTTGTTGTGTGCAGTCGTGGTATGGGGAAATTCTGGTGGCAGTTGAGACAACGGGCAATGCAACAAATTGTTTCTTGGAACAACGAGTCATTGTTGGAAGTCGTAGGAGAGGCTGGACTTAGCAGTTGAGGATACCACGGGTCATCCAACTACTTGTGGTGAGAAGAGACGACCCGTGGTCACCGGTTGTCATGTGGTTGCAAGAATTTCCAGTGTATGTGACGGATCAAGACCACGACTCGTTGGAAGCAACCACGAGTCATGGTGAGGATCGTGGTCAGGAGGTCCAATTTTGTGAAGGGGCAAACAACGGTCGACTTGATGACCCGTTGGTTCAAAGGAAGAGTCGTTCTGTCTGTTCGTGGTTCAGTTCCGAAGGCAAGTTCCAGCAGTGCAAATAACGAGCCATACAATGGGTCATCGTTCCTTCCAACAACCCGTTGGTTCCACCCATTGAACCGACCTGGACAGTTTTTAGGGAAGATTCATTAAGGGCATTTTTGACTTTTCATGCTATAAGACCCTAAACTACGTCGTTTTAGTTTATGAAAGGTGGGTTTTTAGAGGGATAATTTATTCTAAATCCTCATTCATGCATGCAAGAGTATAGGGAGGTGACCAAAGGTGATTCAAGGCTTTTCTCTTCAAATTCTTCCAATTTCTTCTTGAGCATTCAAGGGAGATTAAGAACCAGTTGTTTTTAGGTATGTAATGCTATCAATGGGTGTTTCCTTCCACACTCATACCCATTCTCTACGATTTCATGAAAATCCTATCAAAAATTTATAGGGTTTTGAAGTATATTTTATATAAAAATTTAATGATCGTTAATGGGCTTTGGGATTTTCGAACCTTATCGTATTTTATGGGGTTTTAATCAGGTTTTGTAATTTAATTTATTTATAATGTTATCAATTATTGAATTCTTTTGAAATTAAGCCTAATTATGTATGACCCATGATGAGTCGATTTATGATCTACTTTTCTATCAATGATATTTACAAGCCCAAAATGATTTACGATTTAAATTACGGATTTAATCAATTACCCATCATGATTTCATGAATTTCAAGCTATATGCATGATCTACAGGCACATATGAACCTTATGATTTATTAATTATGTTTTGACCGACTCACGGGCCTTGTTTCATGGCTAGTTCATGTATGTACAAGTATGTTTATGATTATCATGATTAAATTAGCCCATGAATTTATGCATGTTATACTATGAGCACTATATATGTTTTGGGAGTAGTATCGAACACCGAGTAGGTTCGGCGCTCAGGTTAAGTCCTGGATCTCATAAACTACGTGCTACCGTAGGTATGTTGGGACCTCCTTCGTGACTGTCCCCAGCCCAATTGGCCCTTTTCATGGTGATATCATGCCCTTCATGGTTCTACCCTTGGCAAGGTACGAACAGCCTCCCGACTAGGTTTACAAGTCGGACTTCATGTGTGCTTATATGGGGTATGTCGGTTAAGAGAAGCTCCCACTGTTCCTCATGATTTATGATGCTTATGATTATGTATTTTGGCTCAAGTCATGTTAAGTAAAGCTTTTCTCCTATGATTATGATTATGATTATGATTATGTTTGTATTACGAATGTTTTGAAAACCTTGAGCCTTATGTTATGTTATGATGTTTACGATATGAGCATGATGTCCTACTCTTATGATCATTTATGAGTTTTATATATTTTAAATATCCATTTTACTTACCTTGCATACTCGGTACATTCCATGTACTGACCGCATACTTTCTATGTTGTATCGTTTCATGATATAGAACCCGGCTCTCAAGCTCACTGTCATGCCTCAAGCCTACACCCTGGGCGTAACACGGTACTTGAAGCCACAAGTGACCCCAAGTCAACCCCTGGTCTATCAGTTACTAATATTCTGAGTAAACATGCACAGCGGAAGTTTGAAATAATATCATAAAATATTCGTGAGAGACAAGTCTGAAAACATAAAGTTTAAACAATAGAATAATACTGATAAATCTGAAAACCATGTCTGTCTGAAAGCCATCTAATAGAGAAGTTGGGACAAGCCCCCAGCTAACTCTAAGTCTAACTGAAACTAATACATGACTGAAAGAAGGAAAATAGTGCCCTCGGATGATAAGGACTCACAGTTCAACTGCTGCAACAAAGAATCTGAACTGCGGCAACTAACTGTGCTGGGTATGAGAACCTGCAATTGTATCATGAAATAATACAACATAATAATATGCGTCAGTACTTTGAATGTACTGAGTAAGTGGGAGAAACATAACTGAAAATAAAGTCTGAGCTGAAATGACACGCAATGACAAACAGGTACGCTGAACTGAACTACTGATATAATCTGAAATGGTCAAGATGACCTTGTCTGATGGTAAAGGACGTGCCCTAAGTCTGAAACCCTGAGGTTGAGATACTGTACTGAACTGAGTTAAACTGAGGACTAGAACTAAATTGAGCTGCTTATTTTGCAACTGGACTGGACTGACTATTGGGAGAGTCTATAACCGACATATAACCACGTGAGCTAGACATGGAGTTCGATGTATACACCCCACCGGTAGGACCCAATATACCTTTCCAGGGTATAAAGGCATGAACTGGGTGATCACAAAAGTCTGGGGCTAATCAGGCCAAGTAATACTATAACCTACGCTGGCAACGTAGTTCTGGAAACCTCGGTGCGCTGGAACCCCGACCCGCTCGGTGCTAAGTTCTACTCCCACTGGAAAACCTAAACTGAACTACTAAGCTGATAGCTCAAAATTGAGGTCCAAGACTAGTCAAGAACGTATAACTGCATGTACCCTGAGAGTCTTATCGGACCAGATTATGAAACTAGGTTCTAGACTGGTCGGAGCTGCTTATCTGGAAGTGTCGTGACCGACTAAGAACAAGCTGAAACTAAATTGGGGTGTTGGGGCTGGTCAGAGCTATATACTAAAATGTCATGACCGCCTAATGGACCAAAAACTATAATCTAGGTCTGATTCTGATAACTGAGAGGCACCACTAACACCTCAAAATAAGACTAAAGTCAAACTGATCAGTTGACAATTTTCTGAATAACACTGAGGATTTTAGCAATCTGGCTTAGACTAAACTGATATGATTCTGGAGAAATTCTAGTTCTAACTGGTCTGGATTACTAGCAACTAGTAGAGAATTCAACTTATCCCAACAGTAAGGGAATTTTATAATATAGAGAAATTTCAAGAATTATAAAAATTTCATTCAACAAACCAAAATCATTCTGATTCAGGAGATATTTACCCAGCATATACGTATAGCAAGAAATTCTAGGAATTCAACCCAAAGCATTCTTCATTCACTAGAGGGAATTTAACAAGCAAAATCATTACTCGAAAAATTAGGGCTTAAATTCACTTTTTGTATGAACACTGACAATTTGATAAGGAATTTATGGGGATCATATCAACAATATGCATGAACATCGTTCTAAGTGAAGCCAACGAAAATAAACATGAATACTCTTCCTATTTGAAAGCTCAAGGCTTAAAACTGATAGAAGAAATTGAGGAAGATTTTGGGAACACAAGGGAAGAACAATCCCCTCGCTAAAACCCCACATACCTAGTGAAGAAACCTGGAGAATTTGCTTGAGAATCGAAGAGAAAAGTTCAGCCCTAGCCCTTGCTCTGAAATACTCGGAGAGAGAATTCTACGATGTTTCTCCGAGGATTAACGTGAGAATGAGGAGAGGAACCGTCCAAACCCTCTAATAAGTTTGAATTTAGGTCCAAAATGATGTAGTTTAAAGCTTAGGTGAATAGAAAATTACTAAACAGTCCTTAGAAGTTCGCAGGGAAAAACTGTCAGGTGCCCCTGACGGGTGACCTAACGACTTGTTACCAGGTCCAACGAGTCGTTGGGTCCTCCCGCCAAGTTCACTGGAGAGAACCCATTGACTCCTGACGGGGAAACTGATAAATCGTCGCCACTGATGACGACTCATTGTGACCTCCCATCAAGTACACTATTAACTTCTCAAATTCTAAAACTCCAGCTTGGAAACGGGCGGCTTAACGAATCGTGCATCCTGATAACGACTCGTGAGATCGTCCGTTGGGAAACACTAACTCATCATCTTCGCATCCTTCTCACGGTTGACCTGAAGAGTCGTTGGGTCCCCTAAAGACTCGTCAGGTTGGTCGTTCTACAACATTTTTGCAGTTTTTCAGATTTTTTGAATTAAGTCCCGGATATTGATTTTGAGCTTCCGAGGCATTACACTCACCCTCATCAGTAGCTCTTCAGAGTTCGCTATCAGCTTATTTGGTGAGTCCTCATGTTCTGAGGGTCATATGTTCAGACTCTATTGTTCTCTTTCAGTTTCAGTATTGTAGGGTTAGTTGGGGTTTTTTCCCTTCAACCCGTCCTTCATGATTAGAGGCTTTTCAGACTATAAGTTATATTCAGCTATCATGTATGAATCTTGTAGACTTTTCTCCTTTATTATGTCATGATTTCGTTTTCCTTATGTTAAGTATTCCTCTTATGTGAATGAATTAGATGTATGCTCACGCCATGGATCGACTTGGGGTCTTTCGGGGCTCCTTGTCCCGTGTTTACGATCCGGGTGTACGTTCGGATCGTGACAGCAATTTAGGAGTTTCATTCAGATGAGTTAAGGCCAAATGCTAATATTTTTAATTCATTTTTGTTTTCGTATTCTTGAAACTTTGTAGGATTTTTCAAATGACTTATCTTCCAAGTGCAAGGGAGCATTATAAACTATTTAGGTGAAGAATTAATTGAACAAAAAAATATAAACATACGATGATGGGTTCATCCATCTTTTCTCTTTTTCACTTATTTTAGTGTCACTTTTCTTTTTACTTTCGCTGAATAAATATTTGTATTAGTTTGTAGATGTAGAGGAGCAAGTTTGATTCGTATTCAGTTTATTTTTGGACAATCGAAGTAAAGAATGAGGCAAAAAAAAATAGGCCATTTTTTTCTTTTATACTTTGGATTCCACTTTATTTTCTATCTATTCTTTTATGTTCTCAATTTTAACATATGATAAATAATATAAATTTAATTTTTTTCTCTAGTAACTAATTTTGTCATTCCTTTTGATGCCACATCAGTTTGTTTGGTAACTTTTTTTCGTATTCTTTATTTTTTTGTAATATTGGTGTAGTGATGTTACTTCAGATGCAATTCTACTTATCTTATATGAGTGCGAGTTTTCTTGCAATGAAATTTTTTTTTTCAAAATATTATAATTTTTTATGCCTCTCATCATATTCTTTTATCACCATATTCTAATTTTGTTGGTTTTTATTTCCTCCACTCATTTTATGTGTGTGCTTATGAGTTGTGTGTTGATGTGAGTATAAATAAATAAATTAGTTGTTCTTATTTATTTTGAGCTTATATTTTTTTCAAAGAAAGTTCCATGTTGTTCATTACACATATTGAATTATAATTTATATTATTTTAAACAATCTATATTAATTAATATGAGATACACGTGCAAAGCACGTGTCCAGAAATTAGTTATATTATTAGTGGAAAGTTCCAAAGTTAAAAATTGAAAAACCAATCTACCCATCCATTAAATAAAAATATAATAATATAATTAAATAATTTAAATTATATGAATTTCAAGAGTACTATATTAATGGTCCACATTCAATTTCAACAAAACCTCTCCAGACTCACCACTCAATCACTATATGTCCTTTAATTTTACTCTTTAGTTATAATAATGCCTTGAAATGATTCACACATTAATAAAAAAATTAGTCCATAAATGTCGTCTCTTTAATTTCACAATTTCTTTCTCTTCTTACCTTCTTCTGATCAATTTTCTTTCCTCATTTAATTCCTTTATTACATAAAATTTCAGTTATACTTTTTTTTATATTTTTTTGGTTTCATGTACAAGTTCATATACTCATTACTTAATTATAAAATTTAAAAATATTATTAATCATTAAAATTTGAATACCACTGTTATTATATAAACAGACAAAATATATGCATTCACCCTCTTACTTTTCATTATGATCAAATTTGATTAGTATTATATATGAATGAACATAAACAAGTATGCAAAGACATAAGATCAAGGAATCAAGATATTATTTTATAATTTTAAGACATCATTGATCCTACAGTCTTGTGGAATATTTGGTACATCTAATCATATTATATTAGTAACTCTTTCGTTACTCTTAGAGTCACCAAATTTTGGTCACATGGCATAGAGAAGAACTTAATAGGCTTTCATTGTAGAAAATCAATTGTAAAAGATTATAACCGTTTTATGATTTTGAGATTTTCTAAGAATCATATTGCTAAATTCATATTCATTTGCCTGAATTTGCAAGACAAGTTGTGAGAGTACTCATATATAAGGCAAGGTTTTAAAATTTCTTATCAAGGAATAAAGCAAGAAGAAGAAAACAAGTTATAATAAGAAGTTTTGTGAATATTGTTGACTTGACATTGCAAGCAATTTGAATATATATATATATATATATATATATATATATAAAAGGTTGGGAGCATGCTGACGTGGCATGCTCCTATGGCCTCCATTCCTAATTTTCTTTTTTCTGTTTTTTTGAATATTTTCTCTAATTTAAATTTTTTTTATCTATTATTTAATTATTGCCACATTTAATTTTATCCCAAAAATAAACCCTCCACCTTCCCCTTTATTTTTTAAGCGAAAATTTAGTCGTTTCAATAAATTAGGAATGTACAGAATATTTTTTTTAATTTTAAAAAATCAACAATCATAATCACACCTTTTCATTATGATTGTGGCTTTTCAACTCTGCAACCTCCATATATTTAATGTGTCCTCACTAAATTGCATCTTTTCTTATGAAATATTATGAAAAGTAGCTACATTCCCTGTCTCTCCCTTTCCATTTCTGCACAAGAATTCACCCAAGTTACAGTCATGGATAGACCTTTTCAGAGCTTTATTTGTGCAAAAACCCTCTCTCTCCACGCTTGACTTGACATGTCTCATGTCTCTGTTACATTTCGTGCTTCACAGGCGTCCAAATCTTGAAAGCACATCAAAGATTTTGCCATTTTGGTAATCGACCGAAAGCAGATTTTGTTGACCTTTGAAGTTCAAGATGAAGACCATTATAAATCCAAAAGGTTTGAAACTTTCTTCATCTCTGTTTTTCATCTTTTAGCATTTTTCGGATAAAAATTCCTGCACTCTCTTCCATTACAAACAACGCCTCTTTGACTTAGAGTCTGAAATTTCAAATTCGAAGTCTATTCTCACAACCCTATCCTCGTTTCCTATAAATACCACCTTAAATCTTCAGCCCAATAAAAAGCTTGAATACTGAAGAGAAGCACCTCCAAAATCTATCTCTCTGTATCTTAAAATCTTATCACACACAACACCATCATCCATAATTACTACTTTAGACTTGGGCATCTTCTGGCTTGTGGACATAAGTATAGAATTTTTATTCTTACAATGGTCTTTATTTTTATTACTCCTGCAATTTTTTATTATCATAACCCTTAAAATAATTAAATAGTCATATTCGTGATATTATTTGGTATTTCATATTGTAGTCCTATAAACAAAAATATTGTAAGATTTTGTAGGAAAAAAAAGAATAATTTTGCCGCATGTCGTGCTCCCTAAGCCAATCTCACTTTGATGATTGATCTCCAACTCTTTTACTTTCGTTAACTGATCCAATTAAGTACAAGAGTAAAATATGCTAGGTGTTTTCGAGGTCCTCATGATTACGAATAGCTACACTCGCTTGGGAGAAGGGGACTTTGAGCACATTGTCATGGACTATTTCTGAAAATTTTCTTTATTTTACTTTTTGTATATATCTTTGATTTGATATGTTCAACATAAAAAATTATTTTATTTTATTTTGGTAGAACTGCTTATGCTTGAATTACGGCATTGAGTTTGAATAGTATGGCGTGGAATTGCTTGGCTTATGCAAAGATTAATTTCAAGAAACACTCATGCTCCAATTAAAAGTTTCTGACTTTTGCAACATATCAAGACCATCAACCATATTTTATAGAGGTATGATTACTTAAACAATGAGAATATTTTTATATTATTTTTTATTCTGTTAATTTTTGGGTCACACCATAAGTTACCAAATAATTTTAGGTGTTGGAGGGTGAAAGAAGCATTTCAAGGAACTAACACGAGCTTGAAATTGTCGGGAGTTTCTCATGCTCCAAGGTAAGCTTAATGATCTCAAAACTAAAACTTTTCAACATAATAACTAAGTGACACAATTTTATTTTAATTTTACTTTGTGATTCCAGTAGGGAAAATAGAAAGAAACAATATTTACAAGGCAAATGTTAATTATAAATGAAATATTACATGTAATAATGAACGAAGCAACAAGAAATCAATTTTTCTGAAAAATGAAGAAGAAAAAGATAGAAAGGTTATGAAAAAGACGGTGTTACAGCTTATGGAGAGGGGAAGTAATGTGATTTGAAATTTGAGTTATTCTAAGGCATGAAAAATTGAGCGGAAGAACAATTAAAAAGGAAACAGTAAAAGAATAATGAAAAAGATTACAAAAGAACAAACAGTATTACTCCTTAGTAGAAAAGAATTAAGAAGCAGTAACGGATAGAGAGTGCGACTTGTGTTGCCATTTATTTGTTATTATTTCTCTCTCTATGTTTATAGTGATTTCTTCGCTTCTTAATTTTTTCTTTTCATTTCATGTTTCATTTATTTGATTAAAATAATTCTATAATTTGAAAAGTCAATATATCTAACAAACGAACGTTCAAGTACTATACATATAAACGTGTATCTAATCTAAAGTTAGGCATTAGAGAACTATGTAGCACCTCTCTTGGCAATGTTCTTATTTATCCTTTTTCTTATTTTTTTTTGAATAATTTTTCTTATATTCCTATTTACTTATTATTATACAAAAATAATTGTGTCAATTACTCTCTCTATTTATTTTTATTTTTTATTTATTGTAAAAATTTAAATGTATGAAAATTTATTTTAAATGTTCACCTTCTTAACTCAAATCTAGTAAATTCCTACTCTTAATGGTATTATTTACTTTATGATTTTTAGCTTTTCATATTCATAACCCTCAACTAATTAATTTTAAAATTTAAGATACCTTATAATATTCCTCTATTTTTATTTATATAAATTCACAATTTTTTTGTTTCATGAGATTCCTACTCAAAATTATCCTTTTCATTTTATATTTGAAGTAGTAATTTCCTTATATTGTTATTTTTTAATTAGATTCATGTTATAGCTTGATTCAATGAAAGAAGACTTTTGGATGTTGATCAGTTTGCGCGAGAGAATGTCGGATAAGAGCTCAAAAAATTATACACTGATTGTGTATTTCTTTTTTCATCTATTGTGGTGGGGCCTGTAGCTTAGAGGATCAGAGCAATGGCTACGAACCACGGTGATTAAGGTCCTCTGAAAGATGTATATTGTATCTTTTTCCTTTTTTGTTTACTTTCTCGTGTGTTCTCTCTATGAAATTTCTTTAATTTAGATTTTGATAAACTTTTTATTGTCGCAAGTTTGTATATTTTCAGTTAGGCTCAATTAATTATGTGTAATTTTATCAAAAATCTACTACTACAAATCAAGGTTCAAAATATATTAGTGATAGATTAAAAGAAATATATACTAAATGTTGAAATACGCGCTTCTTTTTGTGTTTCTTATGATATGAAAATATTTATTCTTTAAAGATTTGTTCATTTTTACTACATTTAAAAAATTAGTAAAAGAATTAAATGTAACAAATATATATACTTGATAAATATAAGAATGTTGTTCAACTTCAATCTTAATCAATTATATCTATTTAATAAATTAAACTGAAATTAATATCAATAATATCTTTAGGTAATTCTGTATCAAATGTTGATGTCAAGATAAAGTGAATAGGTAACAATCTCAACTACTTATTGTCATGTAATGATTATGAGTGAGTAAAGATAAAATGAAATAAAAATATTAAATATTCTTGCTAACTCTTTTTTATACAAATTATGTAACTCGTGAGGTTTTTCTTTTTTCTTTTTCAACCATTTATTATTTTATTAGATGTACTTTTCTTTATTTATAAGATGGGTAATAGAAATGTTAAAATAACAATATATTGCTATGTCAGAGAATTAGAATAAGAAAATAGAAAATTGTAAGCATATTAAAATAATATTTTTTTTAAATGACTTTAGAATAGAAAAAGAAAAAGAAAAAAACAGAAATAAAAAAGTAATAAAAGAATACAAAATTAATATTGTAGTAAAGGATAAAAACAAAATTAGCAATATGATTTATTTAAATGATGTTAAAAAATAAAGAAAAAATCAATAACCATGATGATAAGATATTAAAAAAAGTAATAGAATAATATTTATCTCTTTTTCCTCCTATTCTAAGTTCATCACTTTTTTTGCTTTCTTCTTTTAGATTAATAGAAGAAAATTCATTAACAAAATTATGAAAGCAAAAAAAGTTTTGAGTTCTTAAATACCTCTATTCAAACTATATTAAATTAAGAAAATCATGTATTAACCTCATAATATATGAAATTTTTTCTTAATAATTTTTTTGTTTCAAAGAATATTTGACAATGAAAATAGAATTCTTTTAAACTCAAATTCTAATAAATATCTATTTTGTGATTTTATCATTTTCTTAATTTTATAGTTGTTTTTTTTATTTCTTCTATCTCGATTAAAGTTTTAGAATAGGAATAGAAGAAGTCACGTGACACCGATCAAGAAACATAATTATCTTTTTTCTACTTTTTAGTTTTTCTCTAATTTTTTCTCATTTATGTGCTATTTAAAAAAATACAAAAATTAATATCTTAATTATATTAAATATCCAACATTAAGAAAATAAAAAAATTATTTTTTAAAATTTTCTTTAATGTAAAACTTGATGGTCTTTATTTTCATTACTCCCACAACTTTTTGTTATCATAACCCGTAAAATAATTAATAGTCATATTCATGACATTATTTGGTATTCACATTCTAATCCTATAAATAGAGACATTGAAAGACTTTGTAGAAATGATCATATTAGCCTTTTAAGTTGTTATATTTTTCTTTATTATATACAAATATTTTAGTTTGACTTTACAAATAAGTTGAAGACTGTTGAATGGTGACCGACTTATGGGAGTGGATGCCGACAAAAGTTCGAAAGATTGTGCATTAGTTTCCTATTTTTTTAGGATATATTAAGGTTGTAAAAATGATGTTGCCTAATTTGTATTTTTGTATGTTCTTTCTATGATTTCCCTTTATTTATATTTACATGTATTTTTTTACTGTCGTAAGTTTATAATTTCTTTTGAATCAAAATAGTAACTTATGACTTTGTTGGAAATCTGCTAACTACTAACCACACATTTTTGTCTATGAAATCAATTATCCATCTAGGGGTGTGTGTGTAGATAGATAGATAGAGAGAGAGAGAGAAAGGGAGAGAGAGAGATTGTAAATACCTTTTCTATTTATATTATATTTAATAAAATTATTGATATCTTATCATTTTTTATAATCGCGCGAAGCGCGAAATTATTCACTAGTATCTTTATGACATAAACTCTTGTATAGTAATTCTCTTATCTCACTTTTTTTATTGAATCACTTTGAATTTATTAGAGAAAATAATAAGAGTATTTTTTTTCTAAAAAAAAAAATAATTAAAACTAGGAGTAAATTAGTGTTTTTCTGAAAAAAAAAAAAAGAACATGCAATGGAGAATAAGTGATATGTGAAGAAACAGGAAAAAAGAAATGAAAATAATCGAGGTAGAAAAAAAATGACAACAAAATGTAAGATTTCATATACATGTGAATCTTGTAACAAGTAATTTTGTTGGTTGGGTACTTTTGTTTTCTTCATTCCTTTCTCCTTTTTTTTTCTTCATTAAAATGCTTTGAATTAAGGAGGAGATTGAATACAAAATATAGGCACAATGTGGAAAGTAATCGCAAAGTAACAGGGGAGAAATGAAGACAAACAAACTGGAAAAAAAATCATTCATATAATTCGTTGTATGTATAGAGTTAGCTAATTAAATGAGATTTTCACTTACTGCAAATTCTCTATCTTTTACTACACTTTATTTAGTTTCTTAAAAATAAGACCGCGACACAAAAAAGAAAAAAATTAATATATAAAAATTAAATGTTTATTAAATATTTATGTATTTAAATATATAAAGATAGATATATATATCTGATAAGTCTTTGCATACTCTATAAATTATCTTATTCTTTATTTATATATGATAAATTTTCTT
This sequence comes from Datura wrightii, assembly GCA_035772735.1. NCBI lineage: Eukaryota > Viridiplantae > Streptophyta > Magnoliopsida > Solanales > Solanaceae > Datura > Datura wrightii. Next base: position 6,269,286 of record JASDFA010000029.1, on the reverse strand, counting down.
TTTTTGTAAGTAACATATTGTAAAATGAAAAATTGATATGCATTTTTTACATTTTTATTTAAATAATTTAAACACTTTTGCAAGAGACAAATGTCTAATGCACGTATCCAGACAGGGGCGGACCCATATAGGTCCATATGGGTGATCGAGCACCCAACATTCTGTGATATAGAATTCATAAATATTTATATGAAATTGATAAAAAATTAAACAAATAATAGAACAAGCATCCATGAGAACAAGTAATTATTGGGTGCTTTGGTTGGAAAGGAAATAAATTGGTCATTTTGATGTCTTGGTGGTGGGATCAAATCCTACAACTAACATATTAGTACCATTTTTTGCGATTTTCCTTTCCCTTTTCTTCTTTTTCTCTCTCCTCTTTATTTGATTTCTTTTTTAACTTTCTTTTTTTTTCTTTTTATTCCTTTTGCTACATTCTACTACTCCTATGACTTTTGTAATTTTTCCTTTCATTTTTATTTTTTTTCTCGTGAATTACAGTTTAAGATTGTGTCCCATAAAAGAATTGTTTATTATATTTTTGTAGATATATCAAATTTTATAATTTATGTTCAATTTAAATTGAATAGTTATTTTTCAAATAAAATTGGTGTAAGCAATAATGCTAGTATCTATTTTTTTTTTATCATATAGAAAAAAGTCAAAAATAATTACATATTCACAGATATTTTTATTGTTTTGTTAATAAAACAAAATAATTTTTTTTATATTTTGCATTAAAATATTTTTAATGTCAGTCTTAAAAAAAGTTTTGCACGAAATAATTTTTATTATATTTTGCATTAAAATATTTTTAATGTCAGTCTTAAAAAAAGTTTTGCACGAAATAATTTTTATTATATTTTGCATTAAAATATTTTTAATGTCAGTCTTAAAAAAAGTTTTGCACTTATACTTAGAAGTCATAGTGATTGTGCGTTATCAGTCAGTTATAAGCTTTAAATTTGATGATTCAAAATTTATATTTGTTGATATTTTAATAATTTTTTACTTGTATTTTTATATTTTGTGATGAAAATATATTATTCAATTAAACCCATTAATTATATACTACAATACATCATGTGCTTTAAATAAAGAAAGCACCTACTACTTTAAAATTCTAAATCCACCACTATATCTAGAGCCTAGTATAATAATATACATATCCTTTTAAATTAGCATATCCTGTTTATTGGTACAAGTCTAATTAGAATATAAGAAATGCTTCTAACTTAATTGAATCAGTTGATTGTGGATGAATCCTCCAACTCAAATATAGAGTTCAAAATATTTGCAATTCTCTAAAATAAAAATAAAAACCACTCATCTAATTCAACTAGATACTATTAGAAATAGAGATTTTTTTTCACCACAAATTAATGAAAAATTTGTATTATAAGATATAATTTTCCCACTTATTTCCCACCGATGTTCACTGGGAAAATGCATGGTGGAAAATAGTTTCTCACTGAAATAGTGAGAAATTCCATGATTTTTTCATGTAAAGTCACTATTCTTTTTCTTTTCCACCGACAATCGATTGAAATAGTCACTTAATATTTTTCAGTGGAAAAAACAATAATTTTTTAATAATGAGACATGAAAACTTGTGTCTAACACGTTAAATATTTTACTTCAGAGAGATAAATTGTCTCTTGAATTTAAAAATTAATATAGTCGACTTCCTTTACTTTATGGATCCAAATATAATATTTATGGAACTACTTTAACTGCATAATATTAAAACATTATGAATCCAAATATTAATATAATATTATGATACTAAAAATTGATATAACCGACCACAGGTGTGGATTTAGAGGGTCGGACGGGTTCACATGAATCCTTTTGGTAAAAGTTACATTATATATACAAGATATTTTTAAAAAAAATTTATATTTATATATAGATTTTGAATCCTCTAAATACAAGATTAGAGGTTAACTTAATAGTTTAGGAGTTCAAAATTTACTTTGAGATTTTGAGTTTAAATTTTAAGTGATTATTTTTATTTTTTGAACCCCTTAATAAAAATTCTGAATATATCACTATACCAAACTCAATTAATGTAAAATAAAAAGCAGGAAAAGAGACACAAATTGCACCTAGAACAACTGTAAATTGCTTAGCCTTGGGTCAGAGTTGCTATAGCCCAGGATGGCTATGGGCAGGTTATTATGATGAGGTAGAGCTCGAAAGCAGGCTCTAACCCAGGCTCTATAGCCCGTGATGCTATTGCAGGTAGTAAGGATGAAGGTAGAGCTAGAAAGTAAGATGAGATATGTGGCCTATCGCTAGAAAAAGTATTACTGTGAAATATGGGCCTCTTGGCATCCCTAACATAAGTCATGTCTTGGGGCATAATTTATGTCACTGAACCCATATTTTGAGATATAAATTGTGCCTTGTGGCATTTTTTTTTTAACGCATAATATTTTTGAGGCATAATTTTTTTTTTTTTGAGACATAAATTTTTTTTTTGGAGCATAATTTTTTTTCTTGACGCACAAGACATAATAACTTTTTTCTTGAGGCATAATTTCTTTTTTATTGAGACATAATTTTTTTTTGAGATATAATTTTATTTTTCTTGAGGCATAAGACATAATTTCTTTTTCTTGAGGCATAACTTGTGCTATTAATCTCATATTTTTTCCCTTGAGGCATAACTTGTGTTACTAAGCTCATGCTTTAGGACATAAGTTGTGCCTTGATGCATAATTTATTTTCCTTGAGGCATAATTTTTTTTTCTTGAGGCATAATTTTTTTCCCTTGAGGCATAATTTAATTTTTTTTCTTGAGACATAATTTTTTTTCCTTGAAACGTAATATCTTTTTCCTTGAGGTATAATTTCTTTTTCTTGAGACGTAATTTTTTTTCTTGAGGTATAATTTTTTTGGAGGCATAATTTCTTTTTTCTTAAGGCATAATTTCTTTTTCTTGATGCATAATTTCTTTTTTTCTTGATGCATAATTTCTTTTCCTTAATGCATAATTTCTTTTTTATGGATGCATAATTTAAGTAGTACTCATTTTTGGTTTATTACTCATTTTACTTTTTATTGGAAGGCATGGATCATCTAGAATGGACATAAGCAGCGAACTTTTTTTTTTTTTTTTGTTAAGGGTATTTTTGACCACTTTTTTGTTACTTAAAGTGTTGAGCGATAAAAATTAAATACCACAAATTTAAGGGGAAAATTAAAGACCATCTTAAAATAAGGATAATTATGCAAATGATCCATGAGAAATTTACATAAAAAGCACACTTTTATCCGAAATAGGTCTTTATAGCTACAATTTCATTAATTATAATTTATAGGCAATGTATTCATTTAAAAAATAAAGTATTTTATATTTAGATACAAATATACCAATTAATGTGTTGAGTTAAATATGGAATACTATCTTTTTAAAATGACAAATTATTAAAAATTATGTTATAATTAATACATAATTTTTCATATCTCTCTTTCTCTCTCTCCCTCTGGATCTCCTCTCTCTTTGCCCTCTCTTGCCCCTATCTCTCTCTCTCTCTCTTTTTCTTATTTTATATTTGTATACAGATACACTAATTAATGTGCCGAGTTAAATATGAAATCCTATATTTTTAAAATGGAAAAATATTAAAAATCATGTTATAATTAATACATGATCTTTCATATCTCTCTTTCTCTCCCCCTCTCTCCCTCTCTCCTCTCTCTTTACCCTCTCCCCCCACTCCCCCCCCCCCCCCCCCTTCCTTTTTATGTACTGTTTTTTCACCTCTCTCTATATCTTTTTCACCCTTCTGTATTTGTATTTCTATATTCTTTGAGGTACTAGACAATTGTATTTGTTGTATTCATACAGCATTTAGGTTTTATCCGCTATCTCTATGTATGTTGTATTTTTACCTCTTTCTTTGTATTTTTATATTTTTTGAGATGTCAGACGACTGTATTTGTTGTATTAATACGTGTATTTAGGTTGTATTTGTTCTCTCTAATTTAGCTTGTATTCATTAACTCTAATATCACATGTATTTATTTTCTCTTATATCAAAGTATCATTCGTGATACAGAAAATATAAAAAAATAACACAAAAAAGAGAGGGAGAGAGAAAAAGAAAGAGAGAGAGAGAGAGAGAGAGAGAGAGAGAGAGAGAGGGATAGAGGAGAAAAAGAGAGAACGAGAGAGGGGAGAGAGAGGAAACGGAAGAGGGATGGAGGAGAGAGGCGAGGAGAAAGGCGAGGGAGATAGAGGAGAGAGGCAATCGAGATTGGAGAGAGATTAAGAGACTTCTTCCTTATTTACTAGTAAATACAAAAAAAAATTAATTAAAATATTGCAAGATAGAGTAATTATTTAAAATTGTGACAATAATTTGTAAATGTTACCATATTTAAGCTATATTATGTAATTTTTCATTATTTTTAGGCTTTGCAATTAAAAAATTAACGGTAAAATTAAAAAGAGAAAATTTCACAAATCACTATAGTTTGCAATCTCTAAAAATAATTATTACTCTCTTCATTTCAATTTGCTAGTGTGATTTTGATTAGACAAAAAAAAAATTAAAAAGATAAAAATTTTAAATTTTGTGATCTTAATTTAAGATGTATAAACTGTACCAAAATGTCCTTTAAAGTTGTGGCTTAAACATGTCATATGAAAAGTTACAATTAAAGAGTTGTAAAAAAAAGAAAAAACTTTTTCTCTGGAACTAAAAAGAAAATAAGACAAATAAATTGAAACGGATGAAGTATTTTTATTTTAATTATGGAATAAAATAAACACCGGAGTAGATCCTAAAGAGATACCACTTTCTCATAAATTTATCTTGAATCGAGATCTTTTGACTCAATTTTTTTTCTCCAGTTTTCCAGGGAGCAACCTCATTATCACCTTGAGTTGGTCAAAATATGTTGGACTTCTTACTTTTGTGGCAGATTAGTCTGTGCGGCTGACTGATATTGTCCATCATTATTTAGCTATTTCAATTCTTTTTCTGATAGAGGGTCACATGTACAGGACCCATTGGGGCATTGTTCATGAACTAAAAGATATTTTAGAAGCTTAAAAAGGTTCATTTATAGGTCAGGATCATAAGGGCCTATATGAGATCATAACAACGTCATGATACGCTCAATTATCTCTTGACTTAGATGAAAATATCTCACGCTTAAAAAATTGCAAAAGAAATTCTTTTTCACTTTATTTTTTTGCTTTTTTCAAATTTAAGTCAGAAACTCGAACTCTAACATTTCTTCATCAAATTTAAAATTTCTTATCAATTCAAATTTTTTGTTTTCTAATTTCAATATTTTCTTCGTGAACTTTAACATTAACTCCGGCGTTTTCTCAAGAACTATAATATTATTAGCAGTGATGGTTTGTGACAGCATAGTTCCAATGACGTAAAAATTGGTGATGTCTGCTTATATAGTTTTTTGTCAAAACAACAGTAGAAGAAGTATACGCACAATCAATTAATGTGTCTATTTGTTGATACTTAAATTATAAACTCTTCATTTAGATACGTGTGTAGCAAGTTATTTCAGCTAGTATCAAGTTAGACGACATTGATGTTAGTTGGTTGACAGATATTATTTATACACATTTGGGATCAAAGTATCGATTCATGGGTATTGTATGATTAGCAAGTATTACATTGTTCGCATCCGTGATTGTATTTCTTTCATCACATAGAAAAAAATTATTTACAGACTATACTATTACATATTGGACACGATAAACCTTCTTGTTAGCAACTTTTGACAAAAGAAATATCTGAACAATCAATCAATCTATATATATTATAAAATAAAGTAATAGAAAAGTGAGGTGACAACTCCCGTAGGCTAGGATCTGTATTTATCTTTTTTCTCATTTTTTTTTGATATTTTTCGCTTATATTTCTCTTAAAATATTTGCTGAAATTTTTATTTCATAACTCACAAACCTTTCATTTTATAACTTTCAAATATTTAATTTATAAATTTTGTGATAATTTATAGTGTTTTCTCCAAGTATATCTATATAAATAAACTGTAAAGCAAAGATTATTCTCATATTCACATTGTTATAGTTTGTTGGTAGAATTTTTTTTGAGATGAATATAATTTCATATCTATTAGAACATATAGATAATATTGATAGAGAAGACGCTAGGGTTTCTGCATTTGCACTGTAATGGGGAAGGGAATAGAAAGTTTCAGGAAGAGGAGGAATAAGACACACACACTATGTGTGTGATGCAGTCACCGCAACTTCCATCTCCAAAAGAGCATGAAAATTTTGTGAAAACTTATTTTTGGCATTTGATGTCCTGTCAAAATTAGAAGTATTTAAATTTTAGAAATGTCTTGTAGAAATTAACATTCTGATATAAATGAATTTTGTTTTATAGTCTGCTTTTCAAAAAATTAAAAAGATAATATTAATGTGGAAGCTACGATCTATATATGTCGTATTTTAATATTTTTCTCTATTTATTGTACCTAACTCCGCTTGTACAATATAACCCCATTTTATATAATTTTTTTGTTTGGTTGGTTGTAGTAAGGAGACCTCTTCCTTATCCTTATCAATATTTAGATCTTCCTTTTTTTAGTATAACGACAAAAAGTGTAGAAATATGTGCTTTAGTATCTTTTTATGTATATGTTAAATTTCATATAATATCCCAACATAAGTTTAGAAGATGTAGTTGTTCAAAAATTATTTTTTGTGTATGTCATGTCTTAACATGAAACAAACTTATGAATGAGTTTTTGATTTTATTAATTTTTTATATGTTTATTCTGAGACCATTTTTTGGGTTCAATTTCCTATCTATTTTCTCTCTCTTCTTTTTGAGTTATCTTTTTCAACCATAAAAGTCATAATTTTTATTTTAAAAAATGAACATATGTGTACGTGAAAAAGAAAGACAAAAAAAATGAAGAAGATAGTATATGACAAACACAATATGAAAAAATCAGAGTCCAACTACATACGAAAGTACTTTGTTAGTGTTAGTATATACAAACATGTTCACCAACTTTTATAATACGCTCTCAACTTCGTACGCACTCCACCTAAAATTAAATTTGATTATGCTAATCGAAAATACTATTTTGTCATTGTATCAATGTTTCATTCCAACTTGGAAACAAATTCAAGTTTGAAAATTTATTTTATAAGTAAAAAAGAATTTTTCTTTTACATATACTTTCAAATTGAAATCACTATTTGTATTAATTATTGCAGACGTTTTTTTTAAAGGAAGAGAAGGAACTATTGAGTTTTTTTAAATCATAATTTCTTTTAACTCTTTATTTTTATTTTTATTGAAAAAAATTAATTTTTATTAATCTAACATTTATTTATGATTAATTAAGTTCAACAGATTCTTTATAGCATGAATATTATATTTATTCTAACAGATGAGTTAATACTTTTTAAAGGTCAAGAAATATATTCATCTTTTTTTTTTGTTTTAGTTTTTTTTTTCATTTATATAAAATTTAAAAACTCACACATTTTTATCCTCATAACTCTATATTTTTAATAATCCAAATAATGTTTATATCTTACTCTTTCATAACCCTTAAATATTAATGTATAAATTTATGATAGTTTATTGCGTTCCTCCATAAATATTTACATAAATTTACATGTAAGATAAGCACTATAAAAAATATCATATTTTAGTGATACTTTTTGTGACGATTACCTTATCTGTATTATTATTGTTATTAGGTCAATATATCTTACATCTCTGTCTAGGTAAATATTCAATTTTCTTTTAAGAACACAATTATCAAAGTCATATTCAATTCAATTGTGTAAAATGACTATCTTCAAGGCATAATTTATCAAATTCTCATATTAACTGACAAGTAATCACAATAACATTTCGAATACTATCGTAAATAAAAAGATAACAATACAAAAGAAATTTTGTGCAGTAGAATGTTGACAAACTTTTCTGCCAATAATTTTTTCTTTTCTTTAGATTTATGAGTAGCATTTTGTCAAGGATTATTTTAATCACTTTGCCATAAAAATTTAATTTATTTAGCGAGACTTCTAATATATATATATATATATTAAAGAATAATTAAAATTCAAAATGTTGAAATTAAGGTTCGAACTAAGTCACTTAAATAATGGACTATTCCCTTTGAAACTATTAGTAACTAGTGCTACTTGACCGCGCTTCGCGCAGTTATTAAAGCAAAATTAATATATAATTGATTATTAATTTCATAATTTTAAGCGAAGATAATCATTTTCTATTAATCAAACCTTTATTTATAATTCAATCATTTTTAATTATAATTTTTTTAGTATCTTATATATGATATTTTTTGATAAAGAATTTGTGAGAAACATTTCAAGTTAAATAAAGATCAACTAATTTAACTTAATACATATGGATTGAATAAGAAAAAGCAGAAAATAAAAAGATAACGAATAAATATAGAATATGTAAGAGTTCTAGAAAATGAAAAGTCTTAGAATCGAAGTTGTTTCATCTTTCGTTTTCTTAAATGTCTTAACGTTTAATTGGTTAACTTATTTTAAATATTTATTGGCATCTTAAAATGACATATACAAAAATATATATAAGAAAAATTATACAAACGGGAAGAAGGAATAATTGGATTGAATTGAATGAGAAGAAGAAAAGAAGAGAAAGAAGTCAAAAATAATGTATAATTGTCTATAGAACTATGTCATATCAACAGACTATGGACCACAATTATATAATATATTGATTTTATATATTTAAAGAGAAAAAGTTTATATAATGAACTACCAATATGTTAGCCGTAAAATAATTAGCTGAAATTCATTTTTTGGTATCCTTGATACACAAATGTAATAATAGAACCTTGTTGTTGTTGGGTACATATTTTGTATTTGAAGAAATAATTAGTTGAAAATACTAAAACAAGCAACAATACACACACACATACAAAAAAAAATCACTTAAACTTTTATTTTTTCAAACTAATTTAACCATCCTTCTTGATGAATCTTGCACCGTATATATATAAATCACTTAAATTTTTATTTTTTTAAACTAATCTAACCATCCCTCTTGATGAATCTTGCACCGTCATTAAACTTTCTTCTTGATGAATCTTGCACCGTCATTAAACTTTCTTCTTGATGCATCTTGCACCGTCATTAAACTTTCTTCTTTATCTTGATGAATTTGTACCAAACTAATTTGGTCATCTCTCTTTGATGAATCTTACACCGCTATCAAACTTCCTTCTTCATTTTGATGAACTTGTGTTTGTCTATATTGTGACACAAGAATTAAAAAAATAAAGAAAAAGAGAAAAAAATATACTAATAAAAAAGAAGAAGGAGAAAACGAAAATGAACATGGAACATCTCCATAGATGATTGTTATTTATATATTGTTTAAGCCATAAGAATTAGGTAGAATATATATATATTCATAAAATTTATAAATTAAATATTTGGAAGGTTATCAAATGAAAGGTTTATGAGTTATTGAGATTATTAAAGATATAGGTTATGAAAATAAAGAGGTGTGAGTTATGAAATGAAATTTTTAGCAAATATTTTAATAGAAATATAAGAGAAAAAAATCAAAAAATTGAGAAAAAAGATAAATACAAATTCTAGCATATGAGAGGTGCCACCTCACTTTTCTATTATTTTGCTTTATAATATATATAGATTCATCAATACATGAGTTTTAGCCTCAAATAATCTCTTTAATTTAAGCATACATTTATTTTTATTTTTATTTTAATATTTGAGCACACATGGTCCTTTAAGTTTGTTAAATTGGGTACTTCTAACACAATTACTACAATATTCAGACTTAAAGTTTATTTAATTATAATATCACGTGTTCTCTAAGTGAATGGTTTTAAAAACACAATTGATATTTTCTAAAATTTAAAAAAAATATATTTTGAAAAGTACATTACATCTTAATTAATGATATATTTATGTTGCAACTAATCACTTGATTAGAGCTATTTGTATATTTTTAAAATAATTAAATATTTCAATATTAAATGAGGAATATTAAATTAGTCATTTAATATATAGTAATTTTTAGTACATATAGACTATAGTTGGTTTCTCTTATAAGATTTCAAGATTTTTGTTTAGATTTTTTATTGTTGAGTCTCTGTAGTTACTTTTTCTTATTTTTATTTATTTTTTGTTTAAATAAATAAAAGAACACTTTGATTTAATTTGATATTTATTTTAACTTTTAAAAATTTATTTTGGCAAATACATATGTATTAAAATTATAAATTTATTTATTTATTTAGATCATTTTTGAAAATAAAACTAATAATAATATTAAATATCACAAAATATACTTTGTGATTATTTAGTATTTGAATAATTGAAAAGATCTAAATTATAACTTTTTAAAAATTTTTTAAGATCGCGCGAAGCACGAACAAATTAACTAGTATATATATTAAAGTTAGACATAGATGAGGTGATGTGACACCTCTCTATGGCCAAGAAAAGTATTTATCTTTTTTTTTTTTCTTTTTTCTTGACTTCTTATTACATTTCTTTCAATTATTTTACTTTATAAAATCATTTTGTTAACTCATACCTCTTCAATTATATAAATTCTACTATTAATTAATACTACTAATATTCATAGCTCTCAAGCTTTTCATATTCATAACCCCTAATTATTTGAGATGCAAATTTATGATACTTTAAAATCAACTAATAAAAATTTATTTTGATCTATATATATTGGTTATCCTCTATTTTTTTAGGTGCTAAATTTTTGTTGTGATATTTTATTTTTATGATTAATGAAATTTTCTCCTTATTCTTCATCTTTTGCTTCTTTGGCTGGTCAATATTTTAACTTATTTTATTTTATTTTGCAGATTATGGGAGAGATATCTATAATGAAAATTGTTAGACATCCTCACATAGTTCGATTAATTTTATGAGGTAAAATTCGATATGTATAATATGATTATAACTTTTTCTCTATTGCAATTATATATTTAATATTATTTGTTTGAATTCTTGATGATATATATAGATCAAGAATTTCGTTTTTTTTTTAGCAAATGAATCATGAATTTCTTTAAAAATTGATTTTGAATTTTTCTCTTTGCTTTACTTTGTAGTTTTTAGATAATTTAATTATATTGTGTTGATAATAGGTTCCTTTTTCCCGCTTTAACTCATAATTAATGCATTCTTTAAACTTTTTATTTGGTTAGTTAACTTTATTTTTTTAAAATTCTTTTTGTGTTTGTTGATAAGGTTAACTTACTGTGTTTTCGGGTCAAGTTATTTTTAAAAATAGAAGCAGAAAAAAAAACTAACATATACAAGTATGCTACTTATGGAAGTATGAATATATCCTTTCATGGTCATATGTATCAACTTTTAATAAGTATAATGATAGAACATGAGGACATAATATAGTTGTTTATTGATATGCAAAATTGCAGACTTCAAGTTTTTTATTTTTTCTTGTTGTTAGAAGTTCTCAAGTTTTTTTTTTCTTCAGTTTTTTAGAGATCATTACTATGGTCTGTTGGGTATGAACTCTTCACACTTACTACTTGAAAAATACAGAAATTTTAAGATAGGATAAAAGTGATTTAGTAAAGTTATCTATCTCTCTCGATATACTTTCTTTATCAAGAAAGAAATTGTTGTTCTTATTTGGATCTTGATTCATCATTTACTTTCAAGGAATGAAATTTTTCTGTTGGTATTGAATTATTTCTTTCATGGTTAAGATATGACAATGAATATTAA